>JARQOD010000004.1:475079808-475107002 GCA_033576555.1 Oophaga sylvatica
CAGGGCAAGTGGAAATTTTATGGATGTCTCCTTTGCTCTGAAACAGGGAATACGTTCAGTGAAGAAGGCTACTCCAGTACAGATGGAAACTGTGGATGGCTCCCTGCTGACCTCTGGACCAGTGGATCAGGAAACAGAGCCTTTGAGGGTTCTTATGGGTAAAGATCATCAAGAGAAACTGTCCTTTATGCTTATCTCTTCTCCCCACTTTCCATTATTCTAGGGCTACCATGGCTGCAGGCTCAGATCCTACCATTAACTGGGAGACCAAGGAATTACACTTTCCAGAGAAACAGATGAGTCCAAAAGTTTCAGCTTGCTCTGTTCCTAAAGGAACCATGTCAGTCCCTGAACTACCAGCTGTATACCAGGACTATGTGGATTTATGTGACAAGAAGAACGCTGACCAGCTTCCTCCTCACCGTCCATATGATTGTCCAATTGAATTATTGCCTGGAGCAGAGATACCTTTTGGTAAGATCTACCCCCTGGCGGGGCCCGAGCTAAAGGCTTTAAAGGATTACATAGACGAAAATCTAGCCAAGGGCTTCATACGCCCCTCTTCATCTCCTGCAGGTGCACCCATCTTCTTTGTAAAGAAGAAAGATGGATCTCTGAGACCATGCGTAGACTATAGGGAACTCAATAAGGTTACTATTAGAAACCGTTATCCATTGCCTTTAATCCCTGAGTTATTGGAGAGAGTGCGACATGCCAAAATTTTCTCCAAACTAGATCTTCGTGGGGCCTATAACTTAGTCCGTATTAGACCTGGGGATGAATGGAAGACTGCATTCAGGTCACGCTATGGACACTTTGAATATCTAGTTATGCCTTTTGGTCTGAGTACCGCCCCAGCCACTTTCCAACACTTGGTGAATGACATCTTCAGGGATCTCCTAGATACATTCGTGGTAATTTATTTGGATGATATTCTAATTTTTTCTAACTCCACAGAGGAACATCATGGACATGTGAGAATGGTCTTGGAACGTCTAAGACAAAATCATCTTTACATCAAACTTGAAAAGTGTGAATTCCATAGGACCGAAATTCAATTTCTGGGGTATGTACTGTCTACACAAGGAATTAGTATGGATGGAAGCAAAACCCAAGCCATCAAGGATTGGCCAAGTCCTAGAAATGTGAAGGAGGTACAGCGCTTCATCGGGTTTGCCAACTTCTATAGACGTTTCATTAGAAATTTCTCTGAGGTAGTGTCACCTATCACCCAACTTACCCGGAAAGAGTCTAGGTTCTCCTGGACTCCCCAAGCCCAGGAAGCATTTTCCCGTCTAAAAGATAAATTTACCACTGCACCTATCCTAGTACATCCCAACCCCGAGCTTGCCTTCATAATAGAGGTGGATGCTTCAGACTGTGCCGTTGGAGCTATACTCTCTCAGAGAACAGGTGAGAAGAATGTCTTGCATCCCTGTGCCTTCTTTTCCCAGCAGTTGTCTTCGGCTGAGAGGAACTACGATGTGGGCAATAGAGAGTTGTTGGCCATTTTGCCGCCTTCAAAGAATGGAGACACCTTCTTCAGGGAGCTGCACAGCAAATAGTCGTCCTGACAGACCATCGTAACCTTGAGTTTATCAGGTCGGCTAAGTGCCTGACTCCTCGCCAGGCTCGCTGGAATCTTTTCTTAAACCAATTTAATTTTATCATTTCTTATAGACCAGGATCGCGCAATGGAAAGGCTGATGCACTCTCTAGGATTTACTCAGCAGAGACACGTCCAATTACTCCTCCTAAGACTATTCTTCCTGACTCTAGATTCCTAGGAGTAATTCATAATCAAGACCTACTTAAGGACATCAAGGAAGCATACCATGCGGATTCCTTTTTGGCAAAACCCCCAAGGGACGTAAGTCTTGTCTTTAAGAATGGTGTGTGGATTCAGGACAACGCTGTATATTCCTGAAACAGTCAGATTAGAAGTATTGCAACTCATTCACGATTCCAAGATAGCTGGGCATAGAGGAATTCTAAAGACACAGGAATTTCTCTCTCGTTTCTTTTGGTGGCCCACTTGCAGGAAGGATGTTTTAAACTATGTCACTTCATGTGAAGTCTGTGCAAGATGCAAAAACACCTCGCTCCTCACCAACTGGTCTGTTACAGCCTCTTCCCACCCCGTCCCGCCCGTGGGGATCCATTTCTATGGACTTCATTGTGGAGTTACCAACCTCTCAAGGGAAGAACACCATTCTAGTGGTGGTTGACCGTCTAACAAAGGCAGCTCATTTTATCCCTTGTGTCGGCTTACCCACTGCAAAACAGACATCAGATTTGATGATTAAAGATGTGTTTCGCTTACATGGAGTACCGGATGAGGTTATTTCGGATCGAGGGGTGCAATTCACTTCTAGGTTTTGGCAAAATTTCTGTGCAGCATTGGACATTAAAGTAAACCTTTCTTCTGCTTTTCATCCCCAGACTAATGGACAGACCGAACGAACCAATCAAACCCTGGAGCAGTATCTCCGCTGCTTTATCTGCCACCTACAGGATGATTGGGTGGATCTACTTCCATTAGCTGAGTTCTCGTATAACAACTCTCAGAGTACCTCCACTAAGCAGTCTCCTTTTTACTCTAATCTAGGTTATCATCCTAACATTCTACCACGATTTCCCATAGAAACGCCTTTACCAGCAGTGGCTGAAAGAATCACGTCTTTACAGAAGAATATGGATCTTCTAAAGGAGAATCTGGAATCGGCTCAGGAAAGGTACAAGAAAGCAGCAGATAAATTTCGTAAACCTGCACCAGCTTTCAAGGTAGGAGACTTGGTCTGGCTGTCAACCAGAAATCTTAAGTTAAGGATTCCATCGTCTAAGTTGGGACATAAGTACATTGGACCCTATAAAATCAGTAAAATTATAAGTGCCGTTGCTTGTCGTCTTCAACTGCCTAGAACTATGAGAATTCACCCTGTCTTTCATGTATCCCTACTAAAGGCTGCGACACCCAATACGTTTCCTGGACGTTCTTCTCCTTGCCCTGACCCAGTGCTAGTCGATGGTCAGGAAGAATTTTGGTGGAAAGGATTTTAGATTCCAGGTTGTATAGAAATCAGTTACAATATCTGATTAAATGGCAGGGCTACCCAGTGGAGGACAACTCATGGGAACCAGTCAATAACGTTAATGCTCCTCGCTTGCTCCGTCAGTTTCATCAGAGGTACCCACACAAGCCTGGCCTGAGGTCATCCGGAGGTTGTCCCTAAGGGGGGAGTAATGTAAGGTTCTGTGTACATGTTCCTGAAACTCAGTTTGTTCGTCAGCCATTTTACTTTCTGTCTTGCTGCAGCTATCTTGCCCTCAGTCAAAATGGAGTTTCCAGCTTGCATGTTCCCGCCCTGATTCTCTCCTTTTGCTTCTTAAGCAGCCACAGCTGAGCAATCAGTGCTTCAGAATCTAGCCTGCAGTGAACCTGTGACCTGACTCCTAAAGCCTTGGACCTTGTACTCCAGCTATTCCTACTGAGGAACTCTGAAGCACTTGTGGACTCTGAACCCTGCTCTTTGAAAGACCCACGTTTGCATGGACTTACGGTAACAGAGAAGAAGATCCTGAACCTGTTGTGGAGAGTGATTGCTGAGCTTAGATTACTCTGGCCTGCTGTGTCTCCTGCTTCTGTGTCTGCAAACTGTGTGACTATTTTTGCCAACTTGTATGAAGTAATACAAGACTTTCTATATCAAACCTGTGTCTCATGTATTTTCATCGCACCCAAGCACAAGACGCTATATGAACTGTACTACATACATTACAAATACCTGATTTGAGCGACAACTTGAGTTTTGTGTAAGGGCAGGAAAGAGTTGGCTCTGAGGACGACGGGTGTGAGAACACACAGGGTGATGATGACGAGGTTGCAGATCCCACTTACTGTCAACCCACAGAGTGAGAGGTCAGCAGAGGAGGTGGAGGAGGATTCGAGTGACGACGAGGTCAGGGTGCACCTTCCTGGACAGAGACGTAGTACTGGAAGCACGTCACCAACTGCATCCTCAACCACAACTCTGCCTCTGACCATAAGTCAAGGTAGCTCTTCAGGTCGCATGGGTTCTAAGCCTTGCATAGCCTGGGCATTTTTTAACATCGATAAGGATGGCCAAACTCGTTTTATCTGTAACATTTGTCACCAAAAGCTAAGTAGAGGCCAAAAAATCCATAGTTTGAGTACTTCATGCATGAACCGTCACATGGATATGAAGCATAAGTTGCAGTGGCAAGCTCACTGTGCTACAATGTGGCCTAGCTGGCCGGCACAACCACCGTCTGCCCAATCTTGTGCATCAGCGACCGCGGCCTCTTCATCCTCTGTGACTGGGGGGGACAGCAGTCAGACCTGTTTTGAGACTCAGACCTGTCACCTCTTTACCAGCAACAGCCAGTCAGATTGGCAGGTCATCAGTTCATTTGGAAGTGGAAACACCAGCTGGTGTTGAGTGCTCCCCGACATCGAGAGCACCACCTTTGGATCAAGGCAACCTAACTTTTGCGCCTGCATCTTCCTCACAGAACGTCAGTTGTCCGGGGACACCCTACTCAACCCCGTCTACGCACAACAGCCAGCCCTCGGTCCCTCAGATGTGGACAAGTAAAAGACCATTTCCTCCTAGCCATGAGAAAGCTAAGAGGTTGAATTTCACCATCTGCAAGCTCTTGGCTACAGAAATGCTGCCTTTCCGCCTTGTGGACACAGAGGATTTTCGAGACCTTATGTCCGTCACAGTGCCCCAGTACCAGATGCCCAGTCAGCACTACTTCTCAAAGAAAGGTGTGCCTGCGCTCCACCAGCAAGTCGCACACAACATCACCGCTTCTTTGAGAAACTCAGTGTGTGACAGGGTGCATTTCACCACAGACACTTGGACGAGTAGGCATGAACAGGGGCGTTACATGTCGCTGACTGGGCACTGGGTAACTATGGTGACAGCAGGACAAGGGGCTGCTGTCCAATTCTTGCCGCCCCCATGAGTTGTACGTCAATCCTCTTTATCTCGAAGTTCCTCCACTGCTTCTGCCTCCTCAACCTCCTCTTGGTCCTCCACCTGCACCCAAAGCCTGTCTGGTCATGCCACGGGCTTTCTAACTGCGCAGAAGGGATCCTGCACACCTCCTTGCTATGCTGGCTGAAGGGCTCAACGTAATCAGGCGGTTTTTATGTTGAAATGTCTGGAAAATGTGAGTCACACAGCTGAGGAGTTGTGGTCAGCTCTGGAGAACCAGTTTCAGGAATGGTTGTCTCCACTGGAACTGCAACCAGGGAAGGCTGTGTGCGACAATGCCGCAAACCTGGGTGCGGCCCTTCGCCGGGGCAATGTCACACACGTGCCTTGTATGGCTCATGTGTTGAACCTGGTTGTCCAGCAATTTTTAGCCCACTATACCGGACTACATGGCCTTCTACAGAGGGCACGGTCGCTGTGTGAGCACTTCCGCCGTTCGCATCCTGCAGCTCAGCGACTTGCATCTTTACAGAAGTCATTGGGCCTGCCACTTCACCGGCTAAAATGCGATGTGCCAACACGGTGGAATTCAACTCTGCACATGTTGCAGCGACTGTGGCAGCATCGACAAGCCCTGGTGCAATACATTCTGAATTTTAGCCTGGGCCAACGAGATCCATAGGTGGTGCAAATCACGCTGGAAGAGTGGTCTCAGATCAGGGACCTATGCACCCTTCTGCACAGTTTTGAAATGGCCATGAAGATGTTTAGTGCTAACGATGCCATTATCAGCATGACTATTCCGGTGATTTACATGCTGGAGCAGATGTTAAACAGAATTCGGAGTCAGGTGGTGGAACAAGAGGAGGTGGAGGAAGTAGAGGAGGAGGAGTTGTATGCGGAAGGGCTAACATCTGCAAAATCCAGACGGTCGGCAGCACCAAGGCGGCTGGCATGGGAGGGTGGGGGAGAGGGATTAACCAGGGCGCATGGTAGCAGCCAAACTAGTGAGGAAGGTGCAGGAGCCCAGGAAGAAGTGGAGGACGAACTGGCGATGGGCATGGAAGACTCATCAGATGAGGGAGACCTTGATCACATTTCTGTTGTGCGAGGATGGGGGGAGAGGGCAGAGGAAGGAAGCATGATTCGTACCTCGCCACCAACACAACAGGGACTTGGTGCTCCTGGATGCGCAAGACACATGAGTGCCTTCTTGCTGCACTACCTGCAACATGACCCTCGAATTGTCAGAATTCGAAATAATCCTTACTACTAGGTAGCCACACTGTTAGATCCCCGGTACAAAAGTAAATTTGCCAAAATAATTCCTGCCATAGAAAGGGATTCACGCATGCAGGAGTATCAGCAGAGACTGTTGCAGAATCTTACATGTGCTTTTCCACAAAACACCAGTGGTGCACGTAGTGAATCTCACAGTTCTAACTTGCCAACCGTGGGACTGTCGAGTCTTCAGCACTCAAACCGCAACAGAAACACAGTATCTGCTGGTGTTAACAGCAATTTTGCGGAATCCTTTCACCAGTTTTTTAGCCCATCCTTTGCAAGGCCACAGGAGACAAGAAGTCAGACACATAGTCAACGCCTAGAGACGATGGTACAGGAGTATCTAAACATCGAAGCCATGACTGTGTCACTGGACCCTTGCTCTTTTTGGGCTTCCAATCTGGATAAATGGCCGGAGCTCGCCACTCACGCCTTGGAGATCTTGTCATGCCCCGCAGCCAGCGTTCTCTCTGAACGTGTGTTCAGCGCTGCTGGTGGTGTGCTGACAGATAAGCGCACGCGGCTGTCCACTGAGAATGTAGACAGACTCACGTTCATAAAGATGAACAAATCATGGATCCGCAAGGACTTTTCTACCCCTGTGTCATCCTGGGGAGAGTAAAAGCTTGAGGATTTGGTAAAATCACCTCACCAACCGTTTTAATCAACTCTGGGGCAATTGATGCTACTTAAGTGGTATCTGTGCCCCAAAATTTTGGAAAAAATGGAGACTCTTTTTGGAGTCCCCTTGCTGTGTTTTACGTGACATTGGCATCGTCAATTATAGGTGGGTTGGGTCTTTCCCCACCCCCCTTTTAACCGTAAGAAACTACATACACTATGGCTTGGGGTAACACAGATGGTTGAGTGTGAAGACTAGAGCTGTTTACTCATACTATAGCCTGGGAATCAGAGGTCTGCTCCAAAGCTGGAGTGTCTGCTAGTCAGCGGAGTAGCCACGGCTGTAGATCTAATTACAAATTTTTAACTGCATCCAACCCAGACAATAATTTTGGGACTAGTAGCAGTGTCTGCTAGTCAGCGGAGTAGCCACCAGCTGTAGATCTAATTACAAATTTTTAACTGCATCTAGCCCAGACAATAATTTTGGACCTAGTAGCAGTATCTGCTAGTTAGCGGATTAACCCAGCTGTTAAGCAAGCTACACCACCTGTACTTTGGACACTTAATTTTTTCAAAGGAAATGCTTCGGGCCCCTGGGACAATCAGTGAAGAGCATCGGGGATGATGATGATGGGGAGGCGATGATGATGATGATGAGGAGGCAATGATGATGATGATGGGGAGGAAATAATGATGATAATGGGGAAGCGAAGATGATGATGGGGAGTCTTTCCACAGCACCCTTTCCTGAGCCGTAACAGTGCAGAACACAGCACAGTGCAGAGGAGAGCTCCATATTTTGTATGGAGCATTATATGGGGACCAGTATCCTGTATGGAGCATTATTGGGGTCCAATATTCTTTATGGAGCATTATATTTGGCCCATAATACTGTATGGAGGACTATGTGGTGCCCATAATATTCTATGGAGGACTGTACTGTCCAGTCTGTACTGTGCGCTGTCAGGATTTGGCGGTTTCTGAGCTATTGATATCACTCATGTAATGGAAAAAGTGAAGTGTTTGGCATTGTACTATACCCATATTTCTCTGCAGTATCTGTGCATCATGAATCGTGGTCTGTGTTAAAGGGGCCCACTGAGACTCTTTCGCCCGGGGCCATAAAAACCTGGAGACTGCCCTGGTGATATCAAAGAAGGGTTCCTATATTAACATGCAACTTGGCTTGTTAGGATGTTTTGGAGTTAAATAGCTTTTTTGTTCAGTGAATGTGACCTCCTGATGCTGCAAATTCCACAAATGAGCATTTTCAGTTTTTTAAAACATATTAAATGTTTAAAAATTCTACTGTGCCTAATAATTTGGAACAGTGCATTTTGAGTTTTTATGCATTTTGGAGATTATACTGTTATCATTGGGAGGTATCTTCAATAAAATTTGATGTATACTCTAACGGGTGATGACTTTTATTAGAATGACTGTCATTTGCACCAACCACTTAGGAAAATCAGAGAAAAATATCATTTGCATAATAATTTGGAACAAGGTGTACAGTACAGACCAAAAGTTGGACACACCTTCTCATTTAAAGATGTTTCTGTATTTTCATGACTATGAAAATTGTAAATTCACCCTGAAGGCATCAAAACTATGAATTAACACATAGGTGTTATGTTTCGGTAACTGAGGAGAAATAGCAAAAATAGCCAAAGTAGCAATACACCAGAGAGGCTGGAAACTATTGGGTTGCAGGGCCCTAAACTAACCGCAACACTAGAAGTAGCCGTGGAGCATACCTACGGTGATCCTAGACGTCTCGTCACAGCCGGAGAGATAGCTACACCTAAAGGCAGAAAGATGAAAGCTAACTGCCCCGTAGCAGAACCCCCAAAGAAATAGGAAGCCCCCAAACATGTAATGACGGTTAGACAAGAGGAAAATACGAACACAGACAGAAAATAGAATGAGCAAATGCTGGGGCCCAATACTGTCTAGATAGAAAAGTATAGGAAAGAATTCTGACTGCAACCCAAAAAACCCTGACAAAAATACCAACACTTCTGATTAACAAAAAAGCTGAGATCACACGACCTCTACCACCTAAATCAGATCTCTGGTGTAACACACAGCAATTCAGCAAATAAAAAGTGTCACTGGAACAGAGCAAAAGTGCAAACACAACTGAACACAAAAGCAGCGCCAGGACCCAAAAGGGGACCAGGCTGAAGTCTACTGCAAGGCAGCAAACCAACAAGGAAAATCCAACCAGAGGAAAAAAAACATCAAATCACTTATCTGAATGAAAGCAGGAATGCAAGCTGAGCTCCAAGCAAGACCTGAAGAACAATTGATTACCGGCAAGGCTGCTGGGAGTTCAGGTCACTTATATCAGACCATTCGGATCCAGCTGAAAGCCATTCAGCAATTAGTTCATTACCCTCAGCAACCACCGGAGGTAGCCCCAGCTCCGAAGTCGCCTCCAACGTATTCACAACAGTACCCCCCCTTGAGGAGGGGTCACCGAACCCTCACCTGCGCAACCAGGCCGATCAGGATGAGCTCGATGATAGGCAGGGATCAGTCTCCTAGCATGGATGTCCGAAGCAAACACCCAAGAATTGTCCTCCTGACCATAACCTCTCCACTTAACCAAATACTGGAGTTTCCGTCTAGCAAAACGAGAATCCAATATTTTCTCAACCACATACTCAAAATTGCCCTCAACCAAAACAGGGTCGGGAGGCGCAGCCATAGGAACCACTGGCTCGACAAACCTCTTCAATAAGGACTTGTGGAACATGTTATGGATCTTAAATGTCCCTGGAAGAAGCAAACGGAAGGATACCGGATTAAGAATTTCCATGATCTTATAAGGTCCAATGAACCTTGGCTTACATTTTGGAGACGCAACCTTCATAGGGATATTTCTCGAGGACAACCAAACCAAGTCCCCCACTTTAAAACGAGGACGATCAGTCCTATGCCGGTTGGCAAACCGCTGGGCCTTCTCTTGAAAGAGACAACTCTCCACAACCTGGTCCCAAATCTGCTGCATTCGCTCCACAATAGAGTCAACCCCCGGACAGACAGAATCCTCCCTCTGTCCCGAAGAAAATCGAGGGTGAAACCCAGAATTGCAGAAAAATGGAGACATCAAGGTGGCAGAGCTAGCCCTATTATTAAGAGCAAACTCAGCCAGCAGACACAAAACATCTCAGAAAGGTCTCTAAGGTCTGGTTTGTTCTTTCGGTTTGTCCATTGGTCTGAGGGTGAAATGCAGAGGAGAAAGATAACTGAACACCAAGTTTAGAACAAAAAGTCCTCCAAAATCTGGAAACAAACTGGACCCCTCTGTCAGACACAATGTTCTCAGGAATGCCATGTAACCGAATCACGTGCTGAAAGAACAGAGGCACCAATTCGGAGGAGGAAGGCAACTTAGGTAATGGCACAAGATGTATCTTCTTGGAAAACCTATCACAGATTACCCAGATAACGGTCATTCTCTGAGAGACAGGGAGGTCGGAAATTAAATCCATAGAGATATGGGTCCATGGTCTCTTTGGCACAGGCAATGGCATCAACAAACCACTAGAGCGAGAGCAAGGCTTGGAGCGAGAGCAAGTCCCGCAGGACTGCACAAATTCCCTGATGTCACGAGACAAAGTAGGCCACCAAAAGGACCGACTAACCAAGTCTCTGGTACCAAAAATTCTGGGATGACCGGCCAACGTGGAACAATGAATCTCAGACATCACACTTTTTCCACCGGTCTGGGACAAACAATTTCCCAATAGGGCAGCGCTCGGGTTTATCCTCCTGACACCCTTCCAGAGCCAGTCTCAAATTGGGCGAGATGGCAGAAAGAACTACACCCTCTTTCAAAATAACAGCAGGATCAGATAACTCAGGAGAGTCCGCAAGGAAACTCCTCGAGAGGGCATCCGCCTTAACATTCTTAGTGCCAGGAAGAAAGGAAACCACAAAATTAAAACGTGTGAAAAACAAGGCCCACCTGGCCTGTCTAGGATTAAGTCGCTTGGCTGACTCCAGATAAACCAGATTCTTATGGTCCGTGAGGACCACCACCTGATGTTTGGCTCCCTCCAGCCAATGTCTCCACTCTTCAAAAGCCCACTTCATGGCCAATAACTCCCGATTACCACGTCATAATTACGTTCAGTTGGAGAAAATTTTCGAGAGAAAAAGGCACAAGGGTTACTTTTAGAGGTCTCTGGATCTCTTTGGGACAAAACGGCACCTGCCCCAATTTCAGAGGCATCAACCTCCACCTGAAATGGCAGAGAAACATCAGGCTGCCGTAGAACAGGAGCAGAAGTGAATCTCTGCTTAAGTTCCTGAAACGCAGAGACTGCCTCAGGAGGCCAATTCACCACATCAGAACCCTTTTTGGTCAAATCAGTCAATGGTTTAACAATAACAGAGAAATTACCAATAAATTTACGATAAAAATTGGCAAAACCTAAGAATCTCTGAAGAGCCTTTAATGAAGTTGGTTGGACCCAATCACAGATGGCCTGAACCTTGACCGGGTCCATTTCAATAACAGATGGGGACAAAATGAATCTGTAAGGTTCTTTGTCTCTTTTGACATGTTCCTTGAAACTCAGTTTTCCGTCGGCCATTTTGCTTTCTGTCTTTCTGCAGCTCTTGCCCTCAGTTAATATGGAGTTTCCAGTTTTCATGTTCCCGCCCTGATTCTCTCTCTCTTGCTTCTTAAGCAGCCTCAGCTGAACAATCAGTGCTCCTGAATCAAGCCTCAGTCAGTCTGTGACCTGACTCCTGGAAACCTAGGATTTTGGACTCCAGCTATTTCCTACTGAGGAACCTTGGAACACTTTTGGACTCTGGAAACCTGCTGTCTGGTGAATCCATGTTTGCAGAGGAATTACGGTACAGAGAAGAGATCCTGAACCTGCTTGGAGAGTTATTGTAGAGCTTGAAGTTACTCTGGCCTGCTGTGTTCTCCTGCCTCTGTTCCTGCAAACTGTGTGACCTTTTCTGCATGCTTGTATGAAGTAATACAAGTCATTTCATATCAACCTATGTCTCATGTGTTTTCCTCGCACCCAAGCACAAGACGCTATAGGAACTGTACACTATACATGACAAGATTCAGGAGCCAATGTTTAGTGTCTGCTGGGTCTGGGAAAGCCGTGTCTGCTGTGACTGTGGATATCAGATGTCCGTTTATTACCTTCTGTGATGACAGTTGTTTGGACTTCTCACAACCATTCCAGGTGAGCGCATTCCCTTAAATGTTACTCTGGAGTGTTACCACAGGTAAACACTATTGTTTTTTTTTTTTTTCCTTTCCTCTTCTCCTTCCAGCACTTCTGCCTTAAAAGATCTGGAAGATGGAGGCCCGCATAAAGGAGCTTTGCGGAGTGACTGATACAATCCTTGCAGATATACAGACTATAAAGACCCGTTTTGCAAGCCTACAGGACCTCACTAATCATAATTTGCAAGTGTTTGGACAAACTACTCAGGAATTACGAGCCAGGATTGAGGCTCTAGAGGAACGAGTCCAGGCTCCTGCCATAACCCCGAGTTCTGGGATCCCCAAGTTACCTCCTTTTCGTTTTGGCGGTGAACGTGAGAAATTCAGGGGATTTATTAACCAATGCAATCTATTTTTCTCTGCACATGCTTCACAATTTCCCACTGAACGATCCAAAGTGCTTACTATAATCATGTTGCTTACCAATAAGGCTTTGATGTGGGCAAACCCTCTGATTGAGACTGAGGATGATTGTTTGAATCACCTTGATGCTTTTATTTCAGCCATGGGGCAGGTGTTTGATGACCCCAATCGAGGTGCAACAGCTGAAGCAGCCATGTTAACTTTGCGCCAAGGTAAGCGTTCAGTAGCCAAATATGCCTTGGATTTCAGGAGATGGGCTCTTGATACCACTTGGGACACTTCCGCCAAAAAATCTATTTTTCGGAAAGGGTTGTCTCCACTGATTAAGGATGAACTTGCTCGTGCCGACCCTCCCACTGCGTTAGGTGACTTTATTAACTATTGTATCCGTATTGATGCTCGTCTGACTGAACGCAGACAAGAGAGATGGTTCGAAAATAATCGCACTAACCTTTTCCTACCTCCCTCCTCAGCTAAGGAACCTTTGAGTAGGATCACAAGGGAACCAGAACCTGAACCCATGCAGGTGGACTCTTTACAAAGACGGGTTAGTGATGCACGCAAAGAACGTCGTATAAAGGAAAATCTATGTTTTTACTGTGGTAAGTCAGGGCACTTCATTATAAACTGCCCCAGCCGTTCTCGTAAGACTACTGCAGCAGTCATTCACTGTGAGTGTTGCGAGAGGAGCTCTGTCATGTCCGAGCCTCAGACTCCAGAGAGATCTGCTGCAAGAGATCTTGATTTTTCGGACTTAAACTCTGTTAGTTTGGGGACAATGACGGTATAAACGCTGCAATTTTTCAAGTTTCCTCAGCGGTGTCCCAGCTGAGTTGTAAAAAAATAATTCTCATTGCTTCCTTTCCATCAAACTCTGGGTGGACTCAGTCTGGGTGTCTAGCTCTGCTATGATCGACTCAGGAGCAAGTGGAAATTTTATGGATATCTCCTTTGCTCTGAAACAGGGGATACGTTCAGTGAAGAAGGCTACTCCAGTACAGATGGAGACTGTGGATGGCTCCCTGCTGACCTCTGGACCAGTGGATCAGGAAACAGAGCCTTTGAGGGTCCTTATGGGTAAAGATCATCAGGAGAAAATGTATTTTATGCTTATCTCTTCTCCCCACTTTCCCATTATTCTAGGGCTACCATGGCTGCAGGCGCAGAATCCTACGATTAACTGGGAGACCAAGGAATTACACTTTCCGGAGAAACAGATGAGTCAAGGAGTTTCAGCTTGCTCTGTTCCTAAAGGAACCATGTCAGTCCCTGAACTACCAGCTGTATACCAGGACTATGTGGATTTATGTGACAAGAAGAACGCTGATCAGCTTCCTCCTCACCGTCCATATGATTGTCCAATCGAATTATTGCCTGGAGCCGAGATACCTTTTGGTAAGATCTACCCCCTAGCGGGGCCCGAGCTAAAAGCTTTGAAGGACTACATAGATGAAAATCTAGCCAAAGGCTTCATACGCCCCTCTTCATCTCCCGCAGGTGCACCCATCTTCTTTGTGAAGAAGAAAGATGGATCTCTGAGACCCTGCATAGACTATAGGGAACTCAATAAGGTTACTATTAGAAACCGTTATCCATTGCCTTTAATCCCTGAGTTGTTGGAGAGAGTGCGGCACGCCAAAATTTTCTCTAAACTGGATCTCCGTGGGGCCTATAACTTGGTCCGTATTAGACCTGGGGATGAATGGAAGACTGCATTCAGGTCACGCTATGGACACTTCGAATATCTAGTTATGCCTTTTGGTCTGAGTACCGCCCCAGCCACTTTCCAACACTTGGTGAATGACATCTTCAGGGATCTCCTAGATACATTTGTGGTGATTTATCTGGATGATATTCTAATTTTTTCTAACTCCACAGAGGAACATCAGGACATGTGAGAATGGTCTTAGAACGCCTAAGACAAAACCATCTCTACATCAAACTTGAAAAGTGTGAATTCCATAGGACCGAAATTCAATTTCTGGGTATGTACTATCTACGCAAGGGATTAGTATGGATGGAAGCAAGACCCAAGCCATCAAGGATTGGCCAATTCCTAGAAATGTGAAGGAGGTGCAGCGCTTCATCGGGTTTGCCAACTTCTATAGACGTTTCATTAGAATTTCTCTGAGGTAGTGTCACCTATCACCCAACTTACCCGGAAACAGTCTAGATTCTCCTGGACCCCGCAAGCTCAGGAAGCATTTTCCTGTTTAAAGGATAAATTTACCACCGCACCTATCTTAGTACATCCCAACCCCGAGCTTGCCTTCATAATAGAGGTGGATGCTCAGACTGTGCCATTGGAGCTATACTCTCTCAGAGAACAGGTGAGAAGAATGTCTTGCATCCCTGTGCCTTCTTTTCCCAGCAGTTGTCTTCGGCTGAGAGGAACTACGATGTGGGCAATAGAGAATTGTTGGCCATTATTGCCGCCTTCAAGGAATGGAGACACCTTCTTCAGGGAGCTGCACAGCAAATAGTCGTCCTGACAGACCATCGTAACCTTGAATTTATCAGGTCGGCTAAGTGCCTGACTCCTCGCCAGGCTCGCTGGAATCTTTTCCTAAACCAATTTAATTTTGTCAATTTCTTATAGACCAGGATCGCGCAATGGAAAGGCTGATGCACTCTAGGATTCATTCAGCAGAGACACGTCCACTTACTCCTCCTAAGACTATTCTTCCTGACTCTAGATTCCTGGGAGTGATTCATAATCAAGACCTACTTAAGGACATCAAGGAAGCATACCATGCGGATTCTTTGTTGGCTCAAGCCCCAAGGGACGTAAGTCTTGTCTTTAAGAATGGTGTGTGGATTCAGGGACAACGTCTGTATATACCTGAAACAGTCAGATTGAGAGTATTGCAACTCATCCACGATTCCAAGATAGCCGGGCATAGGGAATTCTAAAGACACAAGAATTTCTTTCTCGTTTCTTTTGGTGGCCCACTTACAGGAAAGATGTTTTAAACTATGTCACTTCATGTGAAGTCTGTGCAAGATGCAAAACACCTCGCTCCTCACCAACTGGTCTGTTACAACCTCTTCCCACCCCGTCCCGCCCGTGGGGATCCATTTCTATGGACTTCATTGTGGAGTTACCAACCTCTCAAGGGAAGAACACCATTCTAGTGGTGGTTGATCGTCTAACAAAGGCAGCTCATTTTATCCCTTGTGTCGGCTTACCCACTGCAAAACAGACATCAGACTTGATGATTAAGAATGTGTTTCGCTTACATGGAGTACCTGATGAGGTCATTTCGGATCGAGGGGTGCAATTCACTTCAAGGTTTTGGCAAAATTTCTGTGCCGCATTGGACATTAAAGTAAACCTTTCTTCTGCTTTTCATCCCCAGACTAATGGACAGACAGAACGAACCAATCAGACCCTGGAGCAGTATCTCCGCTGCTTTATCTGCCACCTACAAGATGATTGGGTGGATCTACTTCCACTGGCTGAGTTCTCTTATAATAACTCTCAGAGCGCCTCCACTAAGCAGTCTCCTTTTTACTCCAATCTAGGTTATCATCCTAACATTCTTCCTCGATTTCCCATAGATACGCCCTTGCCGCAGTGGCTGAAAGAATCACTTCTTTACAAAAGAATATGGATCTTCTAAAGGAAAATCTAGAATTGGCTCAGGAAAGGTACAAAAAAGCAGCAGATAAATTTCGTAAACCTGCACCAGCTTTCAAGGTAGGAGATTTGGTCTGGCTGTCAACCAGAAATCTTAAAATAAAGATTCCATCGTCTAAATTGGGACATAAGTACATTGGACCTTATAAGATCAGTAAGATTATAAGTGCTGTTGCTTGTCGTCTTCAACTGCCCAGAACTATGAGAATCCACCCTGTCTTTCATGTATCCCTACTAAAGGCTGCAACACCCAATACGTTTCCTGGACGCTCTTCTCCTTGCCCTGACCCAGTGCTGGTCGATGGTCAGGAAGAATTTATGGTGGAAAGGATTCTAGATTCCAGGTTGTACAGAAATCAGTTGCAATATTTGATTAAATGGCAGGGCTACCCAGTGGAGGACAACTCATGGGAACCAGTCAATAATGTAAATGCTCCTCGCCTGCTCCGCCAGTTTCATCAGAGGTACCCTGACAAGCCTGGTCTGAGGTCAACCGGAGGTTGTCCTTAAGGGGGGAGTAATGTAAGGTTCTTTGTCTCTTTTGACATGTTCCTTGAAACTCAGTTTTCCGTCGGCCATTTTGCTTTCTGTCTTTCTGCAGCTCTTGCCCTCAGTTAATATGGAGTTTCCAGTTTTCATGTTCCCGCCCTGATTCTCTCTCTCTTGCTTCTTAAGCAGCCTCAGCTGAACAATCAGTGCTCCTGAATCAAGCCTCAGTCAGCCTGTGACCTGACTCCTGGAAACCTAGGATTTTGGACTCCAGCTATTTCCTACTGAGGAACCTTGGAACACTTTTGGACTCTGGAAACCTGCTGTCTGGTGAATCCATGTTTGCAGAGGAATTACGGTACAGAGAAGAGATCCTGAACCTGCTTGGAGAGTTATTGTAGAGCTTGAAGTTACTCTGGCCTGCTGTGTTCTCCTGCCTCTGTTCCTGCAAACTGTGTAACCTTTTCTGCATGCTTGTATGAAGTAATACAAGTCATTTCATATCAACCTATGTCTCATGTGTTTTCCTCGCACCCAAGCACAAGACGCTATAGGAACTGTACACTATACATGACAGAATCCCAGAAATGAGATCCTCTGTATGCCAAAAAGACACTTTGATCCCTTCACATACAGAGCATTCTCTCTCAAAATCTGGAACACAGTCCGAACATGTTTCACATGAGAGTCCCAGTCATTGGAAAAAATCAAGATATCATCCAAATAAACAATCAGAAATTTATCCACAAAATCCCTGAAAATGTCATTCATGAAGGACTGGAAGACGGAAGGAGCATTAGTGAGCCCAAAGGGCATCACTAGGTACTCAAAATGCCCCTCTGGGGTATTAAACGCCGTCTTCCATTCATCCCTGTGCTTAATGCGAATAAGGTTATACGCCCCCTGAGGTCAAGCTTGGTAAACCAAGTAGCACTTTTCACCCTGGAAAACAGGTCAGAAATCAAGGGTAACGGATATTGATTTTCACAGTGATATTGTTCAAGAGACGATAATCAATTACACGGCCTTAATGAACCATCCTTTTTGGCCACAAAGAAAAAACCGGCACCCAAGGGTGAAGAGGATGGTCTGATATGACCCTTCTCCAATGACTCCTTGATATAAGACCGCATAGCATCATGTTCAGGTACAGACAAGTTAAAAAGGCGACCTTTAGGGAATTTGCTACCAGGCACTAATTCAATAGCGCAGTCATAGCTCCTATGGGGGGCAAGGATGCAGATTTACTTTCGCTAAACACATCAGAAAAATCAGTCAAAAAGTCAGGAACATCCTGAGCCTGGGGAGAGGCAAAAAAAACAGGAGTGTTGGCATTAACACATTGGCAGCCCCAACTGGTCACAGACACAGATTTCCAATCCAAAACAGGATTATGAGACTGTAACCAAGGGAAACCCAGTACAATAATGTCATGCAGATTATACAGCACCAAAAATTTGCAACTCTCCTGATGATCAGGTTCAACCCTCATTATCACCTGAGTAGAGAACTGGGGTTTATTCTCAGCCAAAGGGGTAGAATCAATCCCCAGTAGGGAATAGACTTCCGTAGGGGTATCAAGGGAAACCCACAACGTTTAGCAAAATCAAAATCCATCAGGTTAATAGCTGCTCCCGAATCAACAAAAGCCTGAGCAGAAAATGTGGACAGGGAGCAAATCAGGGTAACAGTCAACAGAAATTTAGTCTGAACACTACCCAAGACAACTGAGCGTGCAAAACGTCTTCCCTGCTTAGGGCAGACTGAAATAGCATGAGAGGCGTCACCACAGTAGAAACATAACCCATTGCGTTTTCGAAACTCATGACGCTGTGCCCCAGAAGCCACTCTATCACACTGCATGGACTCAGAAGCTGGTTCACAAGGCAACACTATTCCACGCATACCTCTACGCTCACGCAAACGTCTGTCAATTTGAATCGCTAATGACATAGAATCATTGAGACCAGAGGGAGCAGGGAAACCCACCATAACATCTTTTACATTCTCTGACAGACCCTTCCGAAAAAGGGCTGCCAAAGCATCATCATTCCATTTGGTCAGGACTGCCCACTTTCGGAATTTCTGACAGTACAACTCAGCGTCCTCAAGCCCCTGATTTAATGCCAACAAGGTTTTTCAGCTTGATCAGTGACATTAGGTTCATCGTACAATAACCCCAGAGCCAGAAAAAATGCATCAACATTACTCAAAACAGGGTCCCCAGGTGTCAGGGAAAAAGCCCAATCCTGAGGATCGCCGCGCAGGAGAGAGATGACAATTTGAACCTGCTGTGCTGCGTTCCCTGAGGACTTAGGTTTTAAGGCAAAAAACAACTTACAGTTATTTTTGAAATTCAGAAATTTAGCTCGATCCCCCAAAAATAAATCTGGCATGGGGATCCTAGGTTCCACAACCGGCAACCTAGCAAGATAGGTAGCAATACTCTGAACTTCAGTGGCAAGCTGATCCACACGGCCAGACAACTGTGCAAACTCCATTGAGAGAAAAAAAAAATCCTCCTCAGCACCCAGAGAAAGAGAGGGAAATGCAACAAACAGAGAAAAAAAAAAATTCTGACAACTTCCTTTTTTCTTTTTCCTTTTACTATTTTTCCCTTCTGTTGAGTACCATATAATTTTCAGTTTGGCCGGTGATACTGTTATGATTTGGTAGCTGAGGAGAGCAAGCAAAAACGGCAATACACCAGAGAGGTTGGAATCTACTGGATTGCAGTACCCTGACTAACCACCACAACTAAAGGCAGCCGTGGAGCGTACCTACGTTGGTCCTAGACGCCTCGTCACAGCCTGAGTGGTTAACTACACCTAAAGATAGAAAGAGGAAAGCTATCTGCCCCGGAGCAGATCCCCAAAGAACATAGGAAGCCCCCAAACATGTAATGGCGGTTAGACAAGAGGAAATAAAGACATAGACAGAAAATAGTATGAGCAAACGTTGGGGCCCAATCTTCCTAGACAGAAAAGGATAGGAAGGACACTTACTGCAATCCCAAAAAACCCTAAAAAATACCAACTCTACTAATTGCAAAAACACCTGAGATCACACGACCTCTACCACCTAAATTAGTTCTCCGGTGTAACAAATCTAAGCCGCAGTCACTGAAAAAAACTGGAAAAGGCAAATGAACAAACAACAGTGGCTCAGACAAACTGAGAGGAGCACAAGCCCCTGGAGGGGACCTGGCTGACCTCCACAAAAGTGCAGGAAACAATGCAAAAAGCAAGCACAAAAATAAAAACAGAAAATTTCTTATCTGAGAGCAGGAGAAGAGGCAAGAATCAGCAAGCTTCCAAGTGAACCAGGAACCACAGTTGAGACAAGAACAATTGATCACCGGCAACCCTGATGGGAGGGAACCTCCCTTATATAGGACCAGTCTGTAACTCCTGATTGCCAATCTTCACTAAATGGTTCAGCACTGTCTGCAACCACCAGAGGGAGCTTCTGCTCAGAACTCATTTCTAACACATTCACAACAGATCCAGAGGAGATCTGGGAACAGGTCATGTGGTCAGGTGAGACCAAAATAGAAATCTTTGGTATCAACTTCACTCACCGTATTGGGAGGACAAAAAGGATGAGTACAACCCCAAGAACACAAACTCAACCGTGCAGCATGGTGGGGGAAACATCATACTTTGGGGATGCTTTTCTGCAAAGGGGACAGGACGACTGCACTGTATTGAAGGGAGGATGAATGGGGTTATGTATTGCAAGATTTTGGCCAACCATCTCCTTTTCTCAGTAAGAGCATTGAAGATGATTGGGTCTTCCAGTATGACAATGACCAGAAACACACAGCCGGGGCAACTAAGCAGTGGCTCCATAAGAACCATTTCAAGGTTCCTGGAGTGGCCTAACCAGTTTCCACACCTGAGCCAATAGAAATTCTTTGGAGGAAGCTGACACTCAATGTTGCTCTGCGACAGCCCGAAACCTGAAAGATCTGGAGAAGATCTGCATGAAGGAGTAGGCGAAAATCAGTGCTGCAGTGTGTGCAAACTTGGTCAAGAACTACAATGTCTGACTTCTGTAATTACAAACAAAGGTTTTTGGACCAAATATTAATATTAAGTTCTGTTTTTCTATTGTATCAAATGCTTATTTCATGCAATAAAATGCAAATTGATTATGTACAAATCTTACAATGTGACGTTCTGGATTTTTTTCAAGATTCTGTCTCATAGTTGTAGTGTACCTATGATAAAAATATTATATTTAACCTGGAAGAGTTAAGCAGTGGCTTTTTCCCTCTACCCATTGAAAGCGCATGCATTCTCTAAAAACATACACTCCTCAACATTGAAATTGCAACACCAAGAAGAAAAAGTAATGGAATTATGGAAATCATGGATCAATAGACATATTAGTGATATGCAAATAATGAAAAAATGGAACATTTTCAAAAAGATCTCGATTTATTCAGTATTTAGTATGAGCGTCATGTGTAGAAGTGAGGGAGTAGGTCATATGTGATGTTCCGTCATGAAGGCCTCATTATGACATTGTCTATGTGGTCTTCAGACTGATCTCCGGCTATTATTGATTCCAATTCAAAAGCAGGACACTTCACAAGAAGAAGATACACCTTCCACTGCTCTAGTCCAGCTTCTGGTCTCGATCTGAACACCATGCGAGTACAAGTAACACCATAAAAAGGCCTTCTTGAGGGAGCGTCACACCAGTCCTACTCCTGGGATTATGGTGTAGGATGTTATATTTGGCAGTCATACTCCTCTAGTCTTCATTACCAGTACACGAACAACTAAATGTTAGATTGATTTGATTATGGAACCAGTGGTACAGCCATTTCTCCAAAGTGCCATTTTTCAATAGGACAACGCCACAACGCCGGGTAAAAAGTTGCTTGTGCTATTGTGAGCAGTCTACGTGGCCTAAATGTGCTAGCATGGCCTGTAGTCAGGTGCGGACTGGGGCTGAAATTCAGCCCTGGCATTTGAAATCACACAGGCTCATTCTGTCCCCGTCACCAGATGGGATATATTATCCTGGATTGAAGATAGCAAGATTTACTAAAAGACCAACATTTCTAATGACATCCGTGGCCTGCTGGGGTAAGTAACTTTATGATAAGTCACAACTCTTAACAGTATGGGTGTCTTGAGAACAACGATTCTGTTATCAACGTAGCAGACAAAGCAGCCCATGACCAGACAGCCCTTCTGGCATTTGACAGAATTGCCAGATGGCCAGTCCGGCCCTGCCTGTAGCATATTTGGATATGTCTCCTATCAAACATATTATTGGTCTGCAATTGCAAAGTGAGCTGCCGGCAGTGGATGTTGGTGATTTGCCTGCCCAAGTGCATTCAGCACAGCAGAACATTCCTTGTGGAGCTTATACTCAATACTGAATAAATTGAGACATTTTGAAAATTTTGTATCTATTTTTCCATTATTTGTCTATTTTTTTACATGTCTATCTATCCTGTGAATTCCATTATTCCACAACTTTTACTTCTTTGTGTTACAATTTCAATGTTGAGTAGTGTATATACGTAGTAGGAAAGGGTACAATCTGTAGTCAAATATCTAAGAAGACCATATTTATTTTTCTCATCCCTCCAAATAATGGTACTATCATTCCCTGGGCGGACTGGCCCACCAGAGAACTGGAGGATTCTCCGGTGGGTCCAGGAACTGACATCTGCTGGCATGCAGGGCTGGCAGCTGCCTAGGGCCCCCGCTGCCACATGTGCCCCCAGCCAGTCAGGGGGGCCCGCCCAGCCAAGACGGTGACAGGAGGCAGGAGCTGGCTGCTGCAGCTAAAGCCTGTGCCCGCTGCTAAAGAGAAATGAATATTCACTGTTCCCTATGCCCATGCAGTAAATATTCATTTCACTTTAGTAGTGGGCAGCAGGGCCGGAGACAGCACCCGGGCAAGTGCCAGGGCCCTAAGCAGGCGTGGGGCCCACTCTCCTTCGGGGACACCATCATGTTATGGGTGCCCAGTTCTAGTGCCAGTGCACATGGTTGGCCCCCCCGACTGCTTGCTCAGGGCCCTGGCACTTGCGCTACTTACCTATCCCCGCTCAACCGCTGCGGCGTCTTCCGAGTCTCCTGACTGTGACTTTCAGGTCAGAGGATGCGATGACGTTACTAGTGTGTGCCCTCTGCTTGAACAGTCACAATGCAGAGAGCTGTAAGACACCGCTGCTGAGGAGTCTGGAGCAGAGCAGCGGCCAGCGAGGAGAGGTGAGTATTTCATTTTTTTATGTTTGGAGCAATATATATGGGGCCCTTCATACACTGGAGCATCATATATGGGGCCAATTATATATGGAACATTATATGGGCCCATCATACACTGGAACATCATATATGGGGCCCATTATACAGTATGTGGAGCATTATATGTGGCTCATCATACACTGGAGCATCATATACTGGAGAATTATATGGGTCCCATTACATATGGAGCCAATTATATATGGAGTATCATATGGGGCCCATTATATATGGAGCATTATATGGGACCCATTATACATTGAGCATTATATGGGGCCTATTCTGTATGGAGCAATATATGGGGCCTATCATATACTGTATGAAGCATTATATGGACTCATTATACTACATGGAGCAATATACTGGACTCATTATACTCTATGGGGCTCATCCTATACTGTATGGAGCATTATATGGGGCCCATTATATATGGATCAATATATGGGGCCCATCATATACTGG
Organism: Oophaga sylvatica; assembly: GCA_033576555.1. Classification (NCBI taxonomy): domain Eukaryota; kingdom Metazoa; phylum Chordata; class Amphibia; order Anura; family Dendrobatidae; genus Oophaga; species Oophaga sylvatica. Next base: position 475,103,173 of record JARQOD010000004.1, read on the forward strand.
AGCATTATTTGGAGGCCTGTTGTGAATGTGCTAGAAATGAATTCTGAGCAGAAGCTCCCTCTGGTGGTTACAAACAGTACTGAACTATTCAATGAAGATTGTGAAGATTGGCGATCAGGTGTTACTGACTGGTCTTATATAAGGGAGGTTCCCTCCCATCAGGGTTGCCGGTGATCAATTGTTCTGGTCTCAACTTTTGTTCCTGGTTCACTTTGAAGCTTGCTTTTTCGTGCCTGCATCTTCTGCTAACAGATGACATTTTCTTCTTTTAGTTTTTTGTGCTTGCTTTTTGCATTTTTTCCTGCACTTCTGTGGGGGTCTGCCAGGTCCCCTTCGGGGGCTTGTGCTCCTCTCAGTTTGTCTGAGCCACTGTTATTTGTTCATTTGCCTTTTCCAGTTTTTTCTGTGGCTGCGGCTTAGTTTTGTTACACCAGAGAACTAATTTAGGTGGTAGAGGTCGTGTGATCTCAGGTGTTTTTGCAATTAGTGTGTTGGTATTTTTTTAGGGTTTTTTGGATTGCAGTAAGTGACCTTCCTATCCTTTTCTGTCTAGGAAGATTGGGCCCCAACGTTTGCTCATACTATTTTCTGTCTTTGTCTGTATTTCCTCTTGTCTAACCGCCATTACATGTTTGGGGGCTTCCTATGTTCTTTGGGGATCTGCTCCGGGGCAGATAGTTTTCCTCTTTCTATCTTTAGGTGAGGTTAGCTTCTCAGGCTGTGACGAGGCGTCTAGGACCAACGTAGGTACGCTCCACGGCTGCCTTTAGTTGTGGTGGTTAGTCAGGGTACTGCAATCCAATAGATTCCAACCTTTCTGGTGTATTGCCTTTTTTGCCTGCTCTCCTCAGCTACCAAATCATAACAGTATCACCGGCCTAAAACTGATAATTATATGGTACTCACAGAAGGGAAAAATAGTGTGAAAGAAAGAAGATTGTCAGAGTTGTCAGAGATTTTTATTTTTTTTCCCTCTGTATCTCTGGGTGCTAAGGAGGATTTTTTTTTCTCTCAATGGAGTTTGCAGAGTTGTCTGGCCGTGTGGATCAGCTTGCCACTGAAGTTCGGAGTATTGCTACCTATCTTGCAGGGTTGTCTGTTGTGGAACCTAGGATTCCCATGCCAGATTTGTTTTTAGGGGATCGAGCTAAATTTCTGAATTTCAAAAATAACTGTAAGTTGTTTTTTGCCTTAAAATCTAAGTCCTCAGGGAACGCAGCGCAGCAGGTTCAAATTGTCATCTCTCTCCTGCGCGGCGATCCTCAGGATTGGGCTTTTTCCCTGACACCTGGGGACCCTGTTTTGAGTAATGTTGATGCATTTTTTCTGGCTCTGGGGTTATTGTACGATGAGCCTAATGTCACTGATCAAGCTGAAAAGGCCTTGTTGGCATTAAATCAGGGGCTTGAGGACGCTGAGTTATACTGTCAGAGATTCCGAAGGTGGGCAGTCCTGACCAAATGGAATGATGATGCTTTGGCAGCCCTTTTTCGGAAGGGTCTGTCATAGAATGTAAAGGATGTTATGGTGGGATTCCCTATCCCTCTGGTCTCAGTGATTCTATGTCATTAGCGATTCAAATTGACAGACGTTTGCGTGAGCGTAGAGGTATGCGTGGAATAGTGTTGCCTTGTGAACCAGCTTCTGAACCCATGCAGTGTGATAGAGTGGCTTCTGGGGCACAGCGTCATGAGTTTCGAAAACGCAATGGGTTATGTTTCTACTGTGGTGATGCCTCTCATGCTATTTCAGTCTGCCCTAAGCGGGGAAGACGTTTTGCACGTTCAGTTGTCTTGGGTAGTGTTCAGACTAAATTTCTGTTGACTGTTACCCTGATTTGCTCCCTGTCCACATTTTCTGCTCAGGCTTTTGTTGATTCGGGAGCAGCTATTAACCTGATGGATTTTGATTTTGCTAAACGTTGTGGGTTTCCCTTGATACCCCTACGGAAGTCTATTCCCCTACTGGGGATCGATTCTACCCCTTTAGATGAGAATAAACCCCTGTTCTCTACTCAGGTGATAATGAGGGTTGAACCTGATCATCAGGAGAGTTGCAAATTTTTGGTGCTGTATAATCTGCATGACATTATTGTACTGGGTTTCCCTTGGTTACAGTCTCATAATCCTGTTTTGGATTGGAAATCTGTGTCTGTAACCAGTTGGGGCTGCCAATGTGTTAATGCCAACACTCCTGTTTTTTCTGCCTCCCCCCAGGCTCAGGATGTTCCTGACTTTTTGACTGATTTTTCTGATGTGTTTAGCGAAAGTAAATCTGCATCCTTGCCCCCCATAGGAGCTATGACTGCGCTATTGAATTAGTGCCTGGTAGTAAATTCCCTAAAGGTCGCCTTTTTAACTTGTCTGTACCTGAACATGACGCTATGCGGTCTTATATCAAGGAGTCATTGGAGAAGGGTCATATCAGACCATCCTCTTCACCCTTGGGTGCCGGTTTTTTTCTTTGTGGCCAAAAAGGATGGTTCATTAAGGCTGTGTATTGATTATCGTCTCTTGAACAATATCACTGTGAAATATCAATATCCGTTACCCTTGATTTCTGACCTGTTTTCCAGGGCGAAAAGTGCTACTTGGTTTACCAAGCTTGACCTCAGGGGGGCATATAACCTTATTCGCATTAAGCACGGGGATGAATGGAAGATGGCATTTAATACCCCAGAGGGGCATTTTGAGTACCTAGTGATGCCCTTTGGGCTCACTAATGCTCCTTCCGTCTTCCAGTCCTTCATGAATGACATTTTCAGGGATTTTGTGGGTAAATTTCTGATTGTTTATTTGGATGATATCTTGATTTTTTCCAATGATTGGGACTCTCATGTGAAACATGTTCGGACTGTGTTCCAGATTTTGAGAGAGAATGCTCTGTATGTGAAGGGATCAAAGTGTCTTTTTGGCATACAGAGGATCTCATTTCTGGGATTCATTTTGTCCCCATCTGTTATTGAAATGGACCCGGTCAAGGTTCAGGCCATCTGTGATTGGGTCCAACCTACTTCATTAAAGGCTCTTCAGAGATTCTTGGGTTTTGCCAATTTTTATCGTAAATTTATTGGTAATTTCTCTGTTATTGTTAAACCATTGACTGATTTGACCAAGAAGGGTTCTAATGTGGTGAATTGGCCTCCTGAGGCAGTTTCTGCGTTTCAGGAACTTAAGCAGAGATTCACTTCTGCTCCTGTTCTACGGCAGCCTGATTTTTCTCTGCCATTTCAGGTGGAGGTTGATGCCTCTGAAATTGGGGCAGGTGCCGTTTTGTCCCAAAGAGATCCAGAGACCTCTAAAAGTAACCCTTGTGCCTTTTTCTCTCGAAAATTTTCTCCAACTGAACGTAATTATGACGTGGGTAATCGGGAGTTATTGGCCATGAAGTGGGCTTTTGAAGAGTGGAGACATTGGCTGGAGGGAGCCACACATCAGGTGGTGGTCCTCACGGACCATAAGAATCTGGTTTATCTGGAATCAGCCAAGCGACTTAATCCTAGACAGGCCAGGTGGGCCTTGTTTTTCACACGTTTTAATTTTGTGGTTTCCTTTCTTCCTGGCACTAAGAATGTTAAAGCGGATGCCCTCTCGAGGAGTTTCCTTGCTGACTCTCCCGAGTTATCTGATCCTACTGTTATTTTGAAAGAGGGTGTAGTTCTTTCCGCCATCTCGCCCAATTTGAGACTGGCTCTGGGAGGGTATCAGGAGGATAAACCCGAACTCTGCCCTATTGGGAAATTGTTTGTCCCAGACCGGTGGAAAAAGAGTGTGATGTCTGAGATTCATTGTTCCGCATTGGCCGGTCATCCCGGAATTTTTGTACCAGAG
>JARQOD010000004.1:475107102-475181032 GCA_033576555.1 Oophaga sylvatica
AAAACGAGTTTGGCCATCCTTATCGATGTTAAAAAATGCCCAGGCTATGCAAGGCTTAGAACCCATGCGACCTGAAGAGCTACCTTGACTTATGGTCAGAGGCAGAGTTGTGGTTGAGGATGCAGTTGGTGACGTGCTTCCAGTACTACGTCTCTGTCCAGGAAGGTGCACCCTGACCTCGTCGTCACTCGAATCCTCCTCCACCTCCTCTGCTGACCTCATCGACTGACTGTGGTTGACAGTAAGTGGGATCTGCAACCTCGTCATCATCACCCTGTGTGTTCTCACACCCGTCGTCCTCAGAGCCAACCTCTTCCTGCCCTTACACAAAACTCAAGTTGTCGCTCAAATCAGGTATTTGTAATGTATGTAGTACAGTTCATATAGCGTCTTGTGCTTGGGTGCGATGAAAATACATGAGACACAGGTTTGATATAGAAAGTCTTGTATTACTTCATACAAGTTGGCAAAAATAGTCACACAGTTTGCAGACACAGAAGCAGGAGACACAGCAGGCCAGAGTAATCTAAGCTCAGCAATCACTCTCCACAACAGGTTCAGGATCTTCTTCTCTGTTACCGTAAGTCCATGCAAACGTGGGTCTTTCAAAGAGCAGGGTTCAGAGTCCACAAGTGCTTCAGAGTTCCTCAGTAGGAATAGCTGGAGTACAAGGTCCAAGGCTTTAGGAGTCAGGTCACAGGTTCACTGCAGGCTAGATTCTGAAGCACTGATTGCTCAGCTGTGGCTGCTTAAGAAGCAAAAGGAGAGAATCAGGGCGGGAACATGCAAGCTGGAAACTCCATTTTGACTGAGGGCAAGATAGCTGCAGCAAGACAGAAAGTAAAATGGCTGACGAACAAACTGAGTTTCAGGAACATGTACACAGAACCTTACATTACTCCCCCCTTAGGGACAACCTCCGGATGACCTCAGGCCAGGCTTGTGTGGGTACCTCTGATGAAACTGACGGAGCAAGCGAGGAGCATTAACGTTATTGACTGGTTCCCATGAGTTGTCCTCCACTGGGTAGCCCTGCCATTTAATCAGATATTGTAACTGATTTCTATACAACCTGGAATCTAAAATCCTTTCCACCAAAATTCTTCCTGACCATCGACTAGCACTGGGTCAGGGCAAGGAGAAGAACGTCCAGGAAACGTATTGGGTGTCGCAGCCTTTAGTAGGGATACATGAAAGACAGGGTGAATTCTCATAGTTCTAGGCAGTTGAAGACGACAAGCAACGGCACTTATAATTTTACTGATTTTATAGGGTCCAATGTACTTATGTCCCAACTTAGAGATGGAATCCTTAACTTAAGATTTCTGGTTGACAGCCAGACCAAGTCTCCTACCTTGAAAGCTGGTGCAGGTTTACGAAATTTATCTGCTGCTTTCTTGTACCTTTCCTGAGCCGATTCCAGATTCTCCTTTAGAAGATCCATATTCTTCTGTAAAGACGTGATTCTTTCAGCCACTGCTGGTAAAGGCGTTTCTATGGGAAATCGTGGTAGAATGTTAGGATGATAACCTAGATTAGAGTAAAAAGGAGACTGCTTAGTGGAGGTACTCTGAGAGTTGTTATACGAGAACTCAGCTAATGGAAGTAGATCCACCCAATCATCCTGTAGGTGGCAGATAAAGCAGCGGAGATACTGCTCCAGGGTTTGATTGGTTCGTTCGGTCTGTCCATTAGTCTGGGGATGAAAAGCAGAAGAAAGGTTTACTTTAATGTCCAATGCTGCACAGAAATTTTGCCAAAACCTAGAAGTGAATTGCACCCCTCGATCCGAAATAACCTCATCCGGTACTCCATGTAAGCGAAACACATCTTTAATCATCAAATCTGATGTCTGTTTTGCAGTGGGTAAGCCGACACAAGGGATAAAATGAGCTGCCTTTGTTAGACGGTCAACCACCACTAGAATGGTGTTCTTCCCTTGAGAGGTTGGTAACTCCACAATGAAGTCCATAGAAATGGATCCCCACGGGCGGGACGGGGTGGGAAGAGGCTGTAACAGACCAGTTGGTGAGGAGCGAGGTGTTTTGCATCTTGCACAGACTTCACATGAAGTGACATAGTTTAAAACATCCTTCCTGCAAGTGGGCCACCAAAAGAAACGAGAGAGAAATTCCTGTGTCTTTAGAATTCCTCTATGCCCAGCTATCTTGGAATCGTGAATGAGTTGCAATACTCTAATCTGACTGTTTCAGGAATATACAGACGTTGTCCCTGAATCCACACACCATTCTTAAAGACAAGACTTACGTCCCTTGGGGTTTTGCCAAAAAGGAATCCGCATGGTATGCTTCCTTGATGTCCTTAAGTAGGTCTTGATTATGAATTACTCCTAGGAATCTAGAGTCAGGAAGAATAGTCTTAGGAGGAGTAATTGGACGTGTCTCTGCTGAGTAAATCCTAGAGAGTGCATCAGCCTTTCCATTGCGCGATCCTGGTCTATAAGAAATGATAAAATTAAATTGGTTTAAGAAAAGATTCCAGCGAGCCTGGCGAGGAGTCAGGCACTTAGCCGACCTGATAAACTCAAGGTTACGATGGTCTGTCAGGACGACTATTTGCTGTGCAGCTCCCTGAAGAAGGTGTCTCCATTCTTTAAGGCGGCAATAATGGCCAACAACTCTCTATTGCCCACATCGTAGTTCCTCTCAGCCGAAGACAACTGCTGGAAAAGAAGGCACAGGATGCAAGACATTCTTCTCACCTGTTCTCTGAGAGAGTATAGCTCCAACGGCACAGTCTGAGGCATCCACCTCTATTATGAAGGCAAGCTCGGGGTTGGGATGTACTAGGATAGGTGCAGTGGTAAATTTATCTTTTAGACGGGAAAATGCTTCCTGGGCTTGGGGAGTCCAGGAGAACCTAGACTCTTTCCGGGTAAGTTGGGTGATAGGTGACACTACCTCAGAGAAATTTCTAATGAAACGTCTATAGAAGTTGGCAAACCCGATGAAGCGCTGTACCTCCTTCACATTTCTAGGACTTGGCCAATCCTTGATGGCTTGGGTTTTGCTTCCATCCATACTAATTCCTTGTGTAGACAGTACATACCCCAGAAATTGAATTTCGGTCCTATGGAATTCACACTTTTCAAGTTTGATGTAAAGATGATTTTGTCTTAGACGTTCCAAGACCATTCTCACATGTCCATGATGTTCCTCTGTGGAGTTAGAAAAAATTAGAATATCATCCAAATAAATTACCACGAATGTATCTAGGAGATCCCTGAAGATGTCATTCACCAAGTGTTGGAAAGTGGCTGGGGCGGTACTCAGACCAAAAGGCATAACTAGATATTCAAAGTGTCCATAGCGTGACCTGAATGCAGTCTTCCATTCATCCCCAGGTCTAATACGGACTAAGTTATAGGCCCCACGAAGATCTAGTTTAGAGAAAATTTTGGCATGTCGCACTCTCTCCAATAACTCAGGGATTAAAGGCAATGGATAACGGTTTCTAATAGTAACCTTATTGAGTTCCCTATAGTCTACGCATGGTCTCAGAGATCCATCTTTCTTCTTTACAAAGAAGATGGGTGCACCTGCAGGAGATGAAGAGGGGCGTATGAAGCCCTTGGCTAGATTTTCGTCTATGTAATCCTTTAAAGCCTTTAGCTCGGGCCCCGCCAGGGGGTAGATCTTACCAAAAGGTATCTCTGCTCCAGGCAATAATTCAATTGGACAATCATATGGACGGTGAGGAGGAAGCTGGTCAGCATTCTTCTTGTCACATAAATCCACATAGTCCTGGTATACAGCTGGTAGTTCAGGGACTGACATGGTTCCTTTAGGAACAGAGCAAGCTGAAACTTTTGGACTCATCTGTTTCTCTGGAAAGTGTAATTCCTTGGTCTCCCAGTTAATGGTAGGATTCTGAGCCTGCAGCCATGGTAGCCCTAGAATAATGGGAAAGTGGGGAGAAGAGATAAGCATAAAGGACAGTTTCTCTTGATGATCTTTACCCATAAGAACCCTCAAAGGCTCTGTTTCCTGATCCACTGGTCCAGAGGTCAGCAGGGAGCCATCCACAGTTTCCATCTGTACTGGAGTAGCCTTCTTCACTGAACGTATTCCCTGTTTCAGAGCAAAGGAGACATCCATAAAATTTCCACTTGCCCCTGAGTCGATCATAGCAGAGCTAGACACCCAAGCTGAGTCAACCCAGAGTTTGATGGAAAGAAAGCAATGAGAATTGTTTTTCTTACAACTCAGCTGGGACACCGCTGAGGAAACTTGAAAAATGGCAGCGTTTACACAGTCAACGTCCTCAGAGGTAACGGAGTTTAAGTCCGAGAAATCAAGATCTGTTGCTGCAGATCTCTCTGGAGCCTGAGGCTCGGACCTGACAGATCCCCTCTCGCAACACTCACAATGAATGAGTGCTGCAGTAGTCTTACGAGAACGGCTGGGGCAGTTTATAATGAAGTGCCCTGACTTACCACAATAGAAACATAGATTCTCCTTAAAACGATGTTCCTTGCGTGCATCACTAACCCGTCGTTGTAAAGAGTCTACCTGCATGGGTTCAGGTTCAGGTTCCCGTGTAATCCTACTCAAAGGTTCCTTAGCTGGAGAGGAAGGTAGGAAAAGGTTAGTGCGATTGCTTTCGAACCATCTCTCTTGCCTGCGTTCAGTCAGACGAGTATCAATACGGATGCAGTAGTTAATAAAGTCACCTAACGCAGTGGGAGGGTCGGCACGAGCAAGTTCATCCTTAATCAGTGGAGATAACCCCTTTCGAAAAATAGATTTTTTGGCGGAACTGTCCCAGGTGGTATCAAGGGCCCACCTCCTGAAATCCAAGGCATATTCAGCTACCGAGTGCTTACCTTGGCGCAAAGCTAACATGGCTGCTTCAGCTGTTGCACCTCGATTGGGGTCATCAAACACCTGCCCCATGGCTGAAATAAAAGCATCAAGGTGATTCAAACAATCATCCTCAGTCTCAATCAGAGGGTTTGCCCACATCAAAGCCTTGTTGGTAAGCAACATAATTATAGTAAGCACCTTAGATCGTTCAGTGGGAAATTGTGAAGCATGTGCAGAAAAAAAAAGATTGCATTGATTAATAAATCCCCTGAATTTCTCACGTTCACCGCCAAAACGAAAAGGGGCAACTTGGGAATCCCAGAACTCGGGGCTACGGCAGGAGCCTGGACTCGCTCTTCTAGAACCTCAATCCTGGCTCGCAAATCCTGGGCAGTCTGTCCAAACACTTGCAAATTGTGATTAGTGAGGTCCTGTAGGCTTGAAAAACGGGTCTTTATATTCTGCAAATCTGCAAGGATATTATCAGTCACTCCGCAAAGTTCCTTTATGCGGGCCTCCATTTTCCAGATCTTTTAAGACAGGAGTACTGGAAGAAGAGGAGAGGAGAAAAAAAAAACAATAGTGTTTACCTGTGGTAACACTGCAGAGAGAAAAAAAAAATTAAGGGAACTGCTCACCTGGAATGGTTGTGAGAAGTCACAACCACTATCATCACAGAAAGTTCACCCGGACATCTGATATCCACAGTTACAGCAGACAAAAAAGAGAAAAGAAAAAAAAAAACAATAGTGTTTACCTGTGGTAACACTGCAGAAAAAAAAACACTTAAGGGAATTGCTCCCCTGGAATGGTTGTGAGAAGTCACAACCACTGTCATCACAGAAAGTACAACCGGACATCCGATATCCACAGTTACAGCAGACACAGCCTTTCCAGACCCAGCAGACACTAACGTTTTGGCTTCAGAATCTTGTAATGTATGTAGTACAGTTCATATAGCGTCTTGTGCTTGGGTGCGATGAAAATACATGAGACACAGGTTTGATATAGAAAGTCTTGTATTACTTCATACAAGTTGGCAAAAATAGTCACACAGTTTGCAGACACAGAAGCAGGAGACACAGCAGGCCAGAGTAATCTAAGCTCAGCAATCACTCTCCACAACAGGTTCAGGATCTTCTTCTCTGTTACCGTAAGTCCATGCAAACGTGGGTCTTTCAAAGAGCAGGGTTCAGAGTCCACAAGTGCTTCAGAGTTCCTCAGTAGGAATAGCTGGAGTACAAGGTCCAAGGCTTTAGGAGTCAGGTCACAGGTTCACTGCAGGCTAGATTCTGAAGCACTGATTGCTCAGCTGTGGCTGCTTAAGAAGCAAAAGGAGAGAATCAGGGCGGGAACATGCAAGCTGGAAACTCCATTTTGACTGAGGGCAAGATAGCTGCAGCAAGACAGAAAGTAAAATGGCTGACGAACAAACTGAGTTTCAGGAACATGTACACAGAACCTTACAGTATTTGAGTCTCATCATCGTCTTCCTCATTCTCTCCACCAACAGGAGTTACTAATAAACATTCTGGGCATCAGTGCAGATCATTTCCTCGTCTGGATTCACAGAAGCTGTGGAGACGACCTCTGATTTCCAGGCTATAGTATGAGTAAACAGCTCTGCAGACTCAACCATCTGTTCTACCCCATACTCAGACGGGCAGTTGGAGACTTGGGAGCTGTGAGGAAGCAAGTGCGATTGGGGTGACACCTCTGAGGACTGGAGTTTTTGTGATGTTGAAGTTGAGCTGGAGAGCCGACTTAAAGGAGCACTTGATATCTGTTGAAGCACCTTTTTTTTGTGCCTCATCTGGAATTTGTAGAGATGGGCGTGCCCGTAAGAAAGGGATCGTACCACATTGTCCACTAAAAGAAGTAGACATCTTAGTTTGGCTGGAAGATGGTCTTTCTTCTGCAGATGTTACTGTTGCTTTAACACCTACCCCACGGACAAAACATTTTTTTCCCTTCACAACACGCCTATTCCCCTTTCCACCAGCAGCAGGCCTTTTGCCACTCATTTTAGTGGTTACCTAATTGACAACTCTGGAGTTGTTTGCACAAAAAACGATGGCTGCAAAAAATTCTTAGTATTTGAACGCTGGTGGAGCTTTGTATAGATGGCCTAATACAATGAGTACCACAGACTGCTACTATGCCCACAATTATTCTACAGGCAAGAGGCAGCAAAAAATTATGAGTATTTCAACGCTGGTGGAGCTTTGTATAGATGGCCTAATACAATGAGTACCACAGACTGCTACTATGCCCACAATTATTCTACAGGCAAGATGCAGCAAAAAATTATGAGTATTTCAATGCTGGTGGAGCTTTGTATAGATGGCCTAATATAATGAGTACCACAGACTGCTACCATGCCCACAATTATTCTACAGGCAAGATGCTGATAGAAATTCTTTTTTTTTAAACTCTGGTGGAGCTTTGTATAGATGGCCTAATAGAATGAGTACCACACACTGCTACTAAGCCTAAAATTATTGCCCAGGCAAGATGCAGATAAAAATTATTATTTTTTTTTTTAACGCTGGTGGAGCTTTGTATAGATGGCCTAATAGAATGAGTACCACACACGGCTACTATGCCCAAAATTATTGTCCAGGCAAGATGCAGATAAAAATTCTTTTTTTTTTTAACACTGGTGGAGCTTTGTATAGATGGCCTAATACAATGAGTACCACAGACTGCTACCATGCCCACAATTATTCTACAGGCAACATGCAGATAGAAATTCTTTTTTTTTTAAACTCTGGTGGAGCTTTGTATAGATGAAAAGAAAAACCTAAATATATCCCTTCAATAGGGCCATGAAGCAACAGAATAGAAAATCCCAAAGAAAAAAACTTCACAAAGGGCCAATTACAATAGTAAATAGTAAATGCCTTAGGTAACAAACAGCAGGTATTGAGGCAGTAGTAAAGGTAAAAATAACCAGATAATAAGAGGAATGATGTTGGTTAGGACATAATTACCAAATGCTGCAGACAGGGGACCCACCACACCCGACGCGTGTCTCACACAAAAATGCTTCTCCAGGGGTGGTTAGGTCTTGGCCAGTATGTATATTTATACCACTGATAGCCAATGGTAGCGTACAAGTCCAGATGGTGTAATCAAGAGGCGCTCTGAAAGAGCTTCGGGATTGGAGGATAGATCTCAGATGGAATGACGGTATTATGAAGAACAGCTGTTAAGAGGGACGTAGGCGCATGCACATTGGCTGTAGTGATCGTCATCACTTAAAAAAGAGTTAGGTTGCCATAGGTACAAGAATCAACAATGACATCACATCCGGCCACCAGAAAAAAGAACCGGTAAATACAAGATCCATGCAGTCATAGTGTGGCAGAATAACAAACCCACAAAACAAAATCTATATGTCACATCCGACTGACAAGAGTAAGAAAATCAAAGAACGTTTGAAACGCATGGTGGCGTAACCAGTTGCCATACATACAAACATACCGCGACGTCACATCCGGTCGCCAAGAGCCGGAAATACAACAAAATCACGGGCGCCGCAAAGCAACATGTCGCCAAGACAAGCGAAACGTCACATCCGGCCGTCAGAGATACAAGGTAAAGCGAAGTTGAAACAAATCATCACGTGACCATGAAACAAACCGACAGCAAAACGTTCCGAAATAACATCCGACATCACAGGCAGAGAATTGTTAGGAACAAAAAAACAAATAAATTAAAGCAAAAAACGGAAGTAATATAAAGTGTCATGTCCATAATAGATCACAATCATAATTACATGTGTGTAAGGTGAAAACACATATCGGAGAAAAGACAAGTAAAGAAATAAAAAAGAAATAAAAAAGAAAATAAGAAAATGAATAGAGGAAAAAATAAAAGAAAAAATATATACATATGCATATATATATATATAAAACAAATATAAATAAAAACAATCAGAAAAAGAAAAACACAATTAACAACCTTGCAGTGCTTATAAAGTGCATAGTGATATAGAACCAACAATATAAACAAGATGAGTCGTCCAAAATCTTCATGGAAGAGGTAGTCAGACGAGATGATATCCACAATCCCAGAAAGACCAAAAAACGCCTCTTGAAGTGAATGAAAAAATGATACCATGGAAAAAATGATAAAAATTATTTAAAAAAAACACATAAAAACAAACCAAGATAAAAATCGGCCAAAAGAACAGCATAGAGTACCATAGGCACTAACAATATGGTGAAGCCAAATACAACTAACTAAATATATTAGTGTCAAGGGAAATATAAAGAGAAGAACTCTGGTGTTATGATTTGGTAGCTGAGGAGAGCAAGCAAAAACGGCAATACACCAGAGAGGTTGGAATCTACTGGATTGCAGTACCCTGACTAACCACCACAACTAAAGGCAGCCGTGGAGCGTACCTACGTTGGTCCTAGACGCCTCGTCAGAGCCTGAGAGGTTAACTACACCTAAAGATAGAAAGAGGAAAGCTATCTGCCCCGGATCAGATCCCCAAAGAACATAGGAAGCCCCCAAACATGTAATGGCGGTTAGACAAGATGAAAATACAAACACAGACAGAAAATAGTATGAGCAAACGTTGGGGCCCAATCTTCCTAGACAGAAAAGGATAGGAAGGACAGTTATTGCAATCCCACAAAACCCTAAAAAAGTACCAACTCTACTAATTGCAAAAACACCTGAGATCACATGACCTCTACCACCTAAATTAGTTCTCTGGTGTAACAAAACTAAGCCGCAGCCACTGAAAAAACTGGAAAAGGCAAATGAACAAATAACAGTGGCTCAGATAAACTGAGAGGAGCACAGGCCCCCGGAGGGGACCTGGCTGACCTCCACAAAAGTGCAGGAAACAATGCAAAAAGCAAGCACAAAATAAAAACAGAAAATTTCTTACTGAGAGCAGAGAGAGGCAAAACTCAGCAAGTCCCGCAGGACTGCACAAATTCCCTGACGTCACGAGACAAAGTAGGCCACCGAAAGGACCGACTAACCAAGTCTCTGGTACCAAAAATTCCCGATGACCGGCCAACGCGGAACAATGAATCTCAGATATCACACTCTTTTTCCACCGTCTGGACAAACAATTTCCCAATAGGGCAGCGCTCGGGTTTATCCTCCTGACAACCCTTCCAGAGCCAGTCTCAAATTGGGCAAGATAGCGGAAAGAACTACACCCTCTTTCAAAATAACAGCAGGATCAATAACTCAGGAGAGTCCGCAAGGAAAACTCCTCGAGAGGGCATCCGCCTTAACATCTTAGTGCCAGGAAGAAAGGAAACCACAAAATTAAAACGTGTGAAAAACAAGGCCCACCTGGCCTGTCTAGGATTAAGTCGCTTGGCTGACTCCAGATAAACCAGATTCTTATGGTCCGTGAGGACCACCACCTGATGTTTGGCTCCCTCCAGCCAATGTCTCCACTCTTCAAAAGCCCACTTCATGGCCAATAACTCCCGCATTACCCACGTCATAATTACGTTCAGTTGGAGAACAATTTTCAAGAGAAAAAGGCACAAGGTTACTTTTAGAGGTCTCTGATCTCTTTGGGACAAAACGGCACCTGCCAATAACAGAGAAATTACCAATAAATTTACGATAAAAATTGGCAAAACCCAAGAATCTCTGAAAAGCTTTAATGAAGTAGGTTGGACCCAATCACAGATGGCCTGAACCTTGACCGGGTCCATTCAATAACAGATGGGACAAAATGAATCCCAGAAATGAGATCCTCTGTACGCCAAAAAGACACTTTGATCCCTTCACATACAGAGCATCTCTCTCAAAATCTGGAACACAGTCCGAACATGTTTCACATGAGAGTCCCAGTCATTGGAAAAAATCAGATATCATCCAAACAACAATCAGAAATTTATCCACAAAATCCCTGAAATGTCATTCATGAAGGACTGGAAGACGGAAGGAGCATTAGTGAGCCCAAAGGGCATCACTAGGTACTCAAAATGCCCCTGGGTATTAAATGCCGTCTTCCAATTCATCCCCGTGCTTAATGCGAATAAGGTATATGCCCCCCTGAGGTCAAGCTTGGTAAACCAAGTAGCACTTTTCACCCTGGAAAACAGGTCAGAAATCAAGGGTAACGGATATTGATATTTCACAGTGATATGTTCAAGAGACGAATAATCAATACACGGCCTTAATGAACCATCCTTTTTGGCCACAAAGAAAAAACCGGCACCCAAGGGTGAAGAGGATGGTCTGATATGACCCTTCTCCAATGACTCCTTGATATAAGACCGCATAGCATCATGTTCAGGTACAGACAAGTTAAAAAGGCGACCTTTAGGGAATTTACTACCAGGCACTAATTCAATAGCGCAGTCATAGCTCCTATGGGGGGGCAAGGATGCAGATTTACTTTCGCTAAACACATCAGAAAGATCAGTCAAAAAGTCAGGAACATCCTGAGCCTGGGGAGAGGCAGAAAAAACAGGAGTGTTGGCATTAACACATTGGCAGCCTCAACTGGTCACAGACACAGATTTCCAATCCAAAACAGGATTATGAGACTGTAACCAAGGGAAACCCAGTACAATAATGTCATGCAGATTATACAGCACCAAAAATTTGCAACTCTCCTGATGATCAGGTTCAACCCTCATTATCACCTGAGTAGAGAACTGGGGTTTATTCTCAGCCAAAGGGGTAGAATCAATCCCCAGTAGGGGAATAGACTTTCGTAGGGGTATCAAGGGAAACCCACAACGTTTAGCAAAATCAAAATCCATCAGGTTAATAGCTGCTCCCGAATCAACAAAAGCCTGAGCAGAAAATGTGGACAGGGAGCAAATCAGGGTAACAGTCAACAGAAATTTAGTCTGAACACTACCCAAGACAACTGAGCGTGCAAAACGTCTTCCCTGCTTAGGGCAGACTGAAATAGCATGAGAGGCGTCACCACAGTAGAAACATAACCCATTGCGTTTTCGAAACTCATGACGCTGTGCCCCAGAAGCCACTCTATCACACTGCATGGATTCAGAAGCTGGTTCACAAGGCAACACTATTCCACGCATACCTCTACGCTCACGCAAAAGTCTGTCAATTTGAATCGCTAATGACATAGAATCATTGAGACCAGAGGGAGCAGGGAAACCCACCATAACATCTTTTACATTCTCTGACAGACCCTTCCGAAAAAGGGCTGCCAAAGCATCATCATTCCATTTGGTCAGGACTGCCCACTTTCGGAATTTCTGACAGTACAACTCAGCGTCCTCAAGCCCCTGATTTAATGCCAACAAGGTTTTTTTCAGCTTGATCAGTGACATTAGGTTCATAGTACAATAACCCCAGAGCCAGAAAAAATGCATCAACATTACTCAAAACAGGGTCCCCAGGTGTCAGGGAAAAAGCCCAATCCTGAGGATCGCCGCGCAGGAGAGAGATGACAATTTGAACCTGCTGTGCTGCGTTCCCTGAGGACTTAGGTTTTAAGGCAAAAAACAACTTACAGTTATTTTTGAAATTCAGAAATTTAGCTCGATCCCCCAAAAATAAATCTGGCATGGGGATCCTAGGTTCCACAACCGGCAACCCTGCAAGATAGGTAGCAATACTCCGAACTTCAGTGGCAAGCTGATCCACACTGCCAGACAACTGTGCAAACTCCATTGAGAGAAAAAAAAAATCCTCCTCAGCACCCAGAGAAAAAGAGGGAAATGCAACAAACAGAGGAAAAAAAATTTTTTTTTGACAACTTCCTTTTTTCTTTTTCCTTTTACTATTTTTCCCTTCTGTTGAGTACCATATAATTTTCAGTTTGGGTTGGTGATACTGTTATGATTTAGTAGCTGAGGAGAGCAAGCAAAAACGGCAATACACCAGAGAGGTTGGAATCTACTGGATTGCAGTACCCTGACTAACCACCACAACTAAAGGCAGCCGTGGAGCGTACCTACGTTGGTCCTAGACGCCTCGTCACAGCCTGAGAGGTTAACTACACCTAAAGATAGAAAGAGGAAAGCTATCTGCCCCGGATCAGATCCCCAAAGAACATAGGAAGCCCCCAAACATGTAATGGCGGTTAGACAAGAGGAAATACAGACACAGACAGAAAATAGTATGAGCAAACGTTGGGGCCCAATCTTCCTAGACAGAACAGGATAGGAAGGACACTAACTGCAATCCCAAAAAACCCTAAAAAGTACCAACGCTACTAATTGCAAAAACACCTGAGATCACACGACCTCTACCACCTAAATTAGTTCTCTGGTGCAACAAAACTAAGCCGCAGCCACTGAAAAAACTGGAAAAGGCAAATGAACAAATAACAGTGGCTCAGATAAACTGAGAGGAGCACAGGCCCCAGGAGGGGACCTGGCTGACCTCCACAAAAGTGCAGGAAACAATGCAAAAAGCAAGCACAAAAATAAAAACAGAACATTTCTTATCTGAGAGCAGGAGAAGAGGCAAAACTCAGCAAGCTTCCAAGTGAACCAGGAATCACAGTTGAGAAAAGAACAATTGATCACCGGCAACCCTGATGGGAGGGAACCTCCCTTATATAGGACCAGTCTCTAACTCCTGATTGCCAATCTTCACTAAATGGTTCAGAACTGTCTGCAACCACCAGAGGGAGCTTCTGCTCAGAACTCATTTCTAACACATTCACAACACTCTGGTCACAAAAGTCCCTACTCCTTATGTAGGTAAGAAGGGAACAAAACTATTGTGATCATTGAGACCCGATGGCACAATAGTATCTAACCGATAAATCCATTGGGCCTCTTTCTGTGCCAATAGTCTCTTCCAGTTACCACCTCTGGGCTGATGAAAACTCTATCTATCCCCTTGATGATAAGTCTAGTAGGATCACATCCATGAAACGCTTTGAAATTACGCGCAATGGGTTTAAGTTTAGAGGGGTCATTTTCATTCCTTGCCCCCTTGATGTCCAAAACGTGTTCACATACTCGTCTCCGAAATTCGCGTGAGGTCATACCTATATAGATAAGTCCACAAGGACAGGTCGCATGGTATATGACACCTTTAGTAGTACAGGTGATAGAGTGAGTGATTTTAAACACCTTATCATTCCTGGAGTTCGTAAATTCAATAGAATTGGAGATGTTCTTACAGGCCACACATTTGCCACAATGGGTACATCCCCATTTTGGACCTCTGGACCCAAAGATGAATTTGAGGTTTGTCCCACTATGGTAGCTATGCACAAGATGGTCCCTTAGATTCTGTGATTTCCTGAATGTAATTGTAGGTAATTCACCGATAAATCCAGAAATGACATTGTCCGTTTGTAAAACAGACCAATGTTTGGCAATGGATCTCCTAATTTCGTCACTCCTAGAGTTAAAATCTAAGATGCATCGTACCTCGTTTGTTCCCTTATATATTTTCTGCTTTTGAAGAAGTGTAGTCCTTTCACTCCGATAGGCTCGTTGATAGGAGCGGCAGATCATCTTTTTGCCATAACCACGGTCCCTGAAGCGTTGGCACAGATCATTAGCCTGTTTCTCAAAGAGATCGTTGTTGGAACATATTCTCCTGGCCCGTAGAAATTGTCCTGTCGGAATATTTCTGATTAAATGCCGAGGGAGCTGCGAAGAAGCATGTAGCAAGGAGTTAACAGATGTACTCTTACGAAATAAATCAGTTTGTATGAAGCCGTCCTGGTCAACAAAGATGGACATGTCCAGAAATTCAATCTTCTTCATATCGTGTTTGTATGTAAGTTTAATGTTCCTAGTGTTGGAATTAAGATCATCAAAAAACACGTCTAGTTCTTCATGTGACCCTTGCCAGATCATGAGAACGTCATCAATGTATCTCCACCACGTGACAAACCGATTGCTGAACTCATGTGGTGTAGTTTGAAATATCTCCCGTTCCCATAAACCCAAAAATAAATTAGCATATGAGGGCGCACAAGACGCCCCCATCGCTGTACCTTGTGTCTAAAGGTAAAAAGAGTCATGATACGTGAAGAAGTTGTGTGTAAGTACAAACTCCAATGCCTTAATCAGAAAGGAGCATAAGTTAGCATCAAGTTCACAATTGTTAAGAAAAAATGTGACAGCTTCAATACCATCCTGGTGACAAATGGAGGTATATAATTACTCAACATCACAAGTGACCAGAATCATGTTCTCCTCTAGCTGAATGCCATCAAGTTTCCTCAGAGCATCAGTGGTATCTTTGAGAAACGAAGGCAAGATTTCAACTTATGGTTTCAAATAGAAATCAATCATTTTAGAAATTGGGTCCGAAAGGCTATTGATCCCCGACACTATCGGTCTACCAGGAGGTGTTACGGGATCTTTGTGTATTTTGGGCAATAGATAAATACTTGCCACTTTAGGATCCTCTATCCAGAGGCCGTCCATCTGTTTACGAGTAAGGATACTGTAAGGTTCTATGTATATATTCCTGAAACTCAGTTTGTTCGTCAGCCATTTTACTTTTTGTCTTGCTGCAGCTATCTTGCCCTCAGTCAAAATGGAGTTTCCAGCTTGCATGTTCCCGCCCTGATTCTCTCCTTTGCTTCTTAAGCAGCCACAGCTGAGCAATCAGTGCTTCAGAATCTAGCCTGCAGTGAACCTGTGACTTGACTCCTGTAAGCCTTGGACCTTGTACTCCAGCTATTCCTACTGAGGAACTCTGAAGCACTTGTGGACTCTGAACCCTGCTCTTTGAAAGACCCACGTTTGCATGGACTTACGGTAACAGAGAAGAAAATCCTGAATCTGTATTGGAGAGTGATTGCTGAGCTTGGATTACTCTGGCCTGCTGTGTCTCCTGTTTCTGTGTCTGCAAACTGTGTGACTATTTCTGCCAACTTGTATGAAGTAATACAGGACTTTTCTATATCAAACCTGTGACTCCTGTGTTTTCATCGCACCCAAGCACAAGACGCTATATGAACTGTACTACATACATTACAAGATTCTGAAGCCAAAACGTTAGTGTCTGCTGGGTCTGGAAGGCTGTGTCTGCTGTACTGTGGATATCAGACGTCCGGTTGTACTTTCTGTGATGACAGTGGTTGTGACTTCTCACAACCATTCCAGGTGAGCAATTCCCTTAAGTTTTTTCTTTTTGCAGTGTTACCACAGGTAAACACTATTGTTTTTTTTTTTTTCCTTTCTTTTCTCTTTTTTGTCTGCTGTAACTCTGGATATCAGATGTCTGGTTGAAACTTTCTGTGATGATAGTGGTTGTGACTTCTCACAACCATTCCAGTAATCCTGTCTTAAAAGATCTGGAAAATGGAGGCCCGCATAAAGGAACTTTGCAGAGTGACTGATAATATCCTTGCAGATTTGCAGAATATAAAGACCCGTTTTACAAATCTACAGGACCTCAATAATCACAATTTGCAAGTGGTTGGACAGACTACCCAGGATTTGCGAGCCAGGATTGAGGTTCTAGAGGGGCGAGTCCAGGCTCCTGCCGTAGCCCCGAGTGCTGGGATTCCCAAGTTGCCCCCTTTTCGTTTTGGCGGTGAACGTGAGAAATTCAGGGGATTTATTAATCAATGCAATCTTTTTTTTTCTGCACATGCTTCACAATTTCCCACTGAACGATCTAAGGTGCTTACTATAATTATGTTGCTTACCAACAAGGCTTTAATGTGGGCAAACCCTCTGATTGAGACTGAGGATGATTGTTTGAATCACCTTGATGATTTTATTTCAGCCATGGGGCAGGTGTTTGATGACCCCAATCGAGGTGCAACAGCTGAAGCAGCCATGTTAGCTTTGCGCCAAGGTAAGCACTCGGTAGCTGAATATGCCTTGGATTTCAGGAGATGGGCCCTTGATACCACCTGGGACAGTTCCGCCAAAAAAATCTATTTTTCGAAAGGGGTTATCTCCACTGATTAAGGATGAACTTGCTCGTGCCGACCCTCCCACTGCGTTAGGTGACTTTATTAACTACTGCATCCGTATTGATACTCGTCTGACTGAACGCAGGCAAGAGAGATGGTTCGAAAGCAATCGTACTAACCTTTTCCTACCTTCCTCTCCAGCTAAGGAACCTTTGAGTAGGATTACACGGGAACCTGAACCTGAACCTATGCAGGTAGACTCTTTACAACGACGGGTTAGTGATGCACGCAAGGAACATCGTTTTAAGGAGAATCTATGTTTCTATTGTGGTAAGTCAGGGCACTTCATTATAAACTGCCCCAGCCGTTCTCGTAAGACTACTGCAGCACTCATTCATTGTGAGTGTTGCGAGAGGGGATCTGTCAGGTCCGAGCCTCAGGCTCCAGAGAGATCTGCAGCAACAGATCTTGATTTCTCGGACTTAAACTCCGTTACCTCTGAGGACGTTGACTGTGTAAACGCTGCCATTTTTCAAGTTTCCTCAGCGGTGTCCCAGCTGAGTTGTAAGAAAAACAATTCTCATTGCTTTCTTTCCATCAAACTCTGGGTTGACTCAGCTTGGGTGTCTAGCTCTGCTATGATCGACTCAGGGGCAAGTGGAAATTTTATGGATGTCTCCTTTGCTCTGAAACAGGGAATACGTTCAGTGAAGAAGGCTACTCCAGTACAGATGGAAACTGTGGATGGCTCCTCTGGACCTCTGGACCAGTGGATCAGGAAACAGAGCCTTTGAGGGTTCTTATGGGTAAAGATCATCAAGAGAAACTGTCCTTTATGCTTATCTCTTCTCCCCACTTTCCCATTATTCTAGGGCTACCATGGCTGCAGGCTCAGAATCCTACCATTAACTGGGAGACCAAGGAATTACACTTTCCAGAGAAACAGATGAGTCCAAAAGTTTCAGCTTGCTCTGTTCCTAAAGGAATCATGTCAGTCCCTGAACTACCAGCTGTATACCAGGACTATGTGGATTTATGTGACAAGAAGAACGCTGACCAGCTTCCTCCTCACCGTCCATATGATTGTCCAATTGAATTATTGCCTGGAGCAGAGATACCTTTTGGTAAGATCTACCCCCTGGCGGGGCCCGAGCTAAAGGCTTTAAAGGATTACATAGATGAAAATCTAGCCAAGGGCTTCATACGCCCCTCTTCATCTCCTGCAGGTGCACCCATCTTCTTTGTAAAGAAGAAAGATGGATCTCTGAGACCATGCGTAGACTATAGGGAACTCAATAAGGTTACTATTAGAAACCGTTATCCATTGCCTTTAATCCCTGAGTTATTGGAGAGAGTGCGACATGCCAAAATTTTTTCTAAACTAGATCTTCGTGGGGCCTATAACTTAGTCCGTATTAGACCTGGGGATGAATGTAAGACTGCATTCAGGTCACGCTATGGACACTTTGAATATCTAGTTATGCCTTTTGGTCTGAGTACCGCCCCAGCCACTTTCCAACACTTGGTGAATGACATCTTCAGGGATCTCCTAGATACATTCGTGGTAATTTATTTGGATGATATTCTAATTTTTTCTAACTCCACAGAGGAACATCATGGACATGTGAGAATGGTCTTGGAACATCTAAGACAAAATCATCTTTACATCAAACTTGAAAAGTGTGAATTCCATAGGACCGAAATTCAATTTCTGGGGTATGTACTGTCTACACAAGGAATTAGTATGGATGGAAGCAAAACCCAAGCCATCAAGGATTGGCCAAGTCCTAGAAATGTGAAGGAGGTACAGCGCTTCATCGGGTTTGCCAACTTCTATAGACGTTTCATTAGAAATTTCTCTGAGGTAGTGTCACCTATCACTCAACCTACCCGGAAAGAGTCTAGGTTTTCCTGGACTCCCCAAGCCCAGGAAGCATTTTCCCGTCTAAAGATAAATTTACCACTGCACCTATCCTAGTACATCCCAACCCCGAGCTTGCCTTCATAATAGAGGTGGATGCTTCAGACTGTGCCGTTGGAGCTATACTCTCTCAGAGAACAGGTGAGAAGAATGTCTTGCATCCCTGTGCCTTCTTTTCCCAGCAGTTGTCTTCGGCTGAGAGGAACTACGATGTGGGCAATAGAGAGTTGTTGGCCATTATTGCCGCCTTCAAAGAATGGAGACACCTTCTTCAGGGAGCTGCACAGCAAATAGTCGTCCTGACAGACCATCGTAACCTTGAGTTTATCAGGTCGGCTAAGTGCCTGACTCCTCGCCAGGCTCGCTGGAATCTTTTCTTAAACCAATTTAATTTTATCATCTCTTATAGACCAGGATCGCGCAATGGAAAGGCTGATGCACTCTCTAGGATTTACTCAGCAGAGACACGTCCAATTACTCCTCCTAAGACTATTCTTCCTGACTCTAGATTCCTAGGAGTAATTCATAATCAAGACTTACTTAAGGACATCAAGGAAGCATACCATGCGGATTCCTTTTTGGCACAACCCCCAAGGGACGTAAGTCTTGTCTTTAAGAATGGTGTGTGGATTCAGGGACAACGTCTGTATATTCCTGAAACAGTCAGATTAAGAGTATTGCAACTCATTCACGATTCCAAGATAGCTGGGCATAGAGGAATTCTAAAGACACAGGAATTTCTTTCTCGTTTCTTTTGGTGGCCCACTTGCAGGAAGGATGTTTTGAATTATGTCACTTCATGTGAGGTCTGTGCAAGATGCAAAACACCTCGCTCCTCACCAACTGGTCTGTTACAGCCTCTTCCCACCCCGTCCCGCCCGTGGGGATCCATTTCTATGGACTTCATTGTGGAGTTACCAACCTCTCAGGGGAAGAACACCATTCTAGTGGTGGTTGACCGTCTAACAAAGGCAGCTCATTTTATCCCTTGTGTCGGCTTACCCACTGCAAAACAGACATCAGATTTGATGATTAAAGATGTGTTTCGCTTACATGGAGTACCGGATGAGGTTATTTCGGATCGAGGGGTGCAATTCACTTCTAGGTTTTGGCAAAATTTCTGTGCAGCATTGGACATTAAAGTAAACCTTTCTTCTGCTTTTCATCCCCAGACTAATGGACAGACCGAACGAACCAATCAAACCCTGGAGCAGTATCTCCGCTGCTTTATCTGCCACCTACAGGATGATTGGGTGGATCTACTTCCATTAGCTGAGTTCTCGTATAACAACTCTCAGAGTGCCTCCACTAAACAGTCTCCTTTTTACTCTAATCTAGGTTATCATCCTAACATTCTACCACGATTTCCCATAGAAACGCCTTTACCAGCAGTGGCTGAAAGAATCACGTCTTTACAGAAGAATATGGATCTTCTAAAGGAAAATCTGGAATCGGCTCAAGAAAGGTACAAGAAAGCAGCAGATAAATTTCGTAAACCTGCACCAGCTTTCAAGGTAGGAGACTTGGTCTGGCTGTCAACCAGAAATCTTAAGTTAAGGATTCCATCGTCTAAGTTGGGACATAAGTACATTGGACCCTATAAAATCAGTAAAATTATAAGTGCCGTTGCTTGTCGTCTTCAACTGCCCAGAACTATGAGAATCCACCCTGTCTTTCATGTATCCCTACTAAAGGCTGCGACACCCAATACGTTTCCTGGACGTTCCTCTCCTTGCCCTGACCCAGTGCTAGTCGATGGTCAGGAAGAATTTGTGGTGGAAAGGATTTTAGATTCCAGGTTGTATAGAAATCAGTTACAATATCTGATTAAATGGCAGGGCTACCCAGTGGAGGACAATTCATGGGAACCGGTCAATAACGTTAATGCTCCTCGCTTGCTCCGTCAGTTTCATCAGAGGTACCCACACAAGCCTGGTCTGAGGTCATCCGGAGGTTGTCCTTAAGGGGGAGTAATGTAAGGTTCTATGTATATATTCCTGAAACTCAGTTTGTTCGTCAGCCATTTTACTTTCTGTCTTGCTGCAGCTATCTTGCCCTCAGTCAAAATGGAGTTTCCAGCTTGCATGTTCCCGCCCTGATTCTCTCCTTTGCTTCTTAAGCAGCCACAGCTGAGCAATCAGTGCTTCAGAATCTAGCCTGCAGTGAACCTGTGACTTGACTCCTGTAAGCCTTGGACCTTGTACTCCAGCTATTCCTACTGAGGAACTCTGAAGCACTTGTGGACTCTGAACCCTGCTCTTTGAAAGACCCACGTTTGCATGGACTTACGGTAACAGATAAGAAGATCCTGAATCTGTATTGGAGAGTGATTGCTGAGCTTGGATTACTCTGGCCTGCTGTGTCTCCTGTTTCTGTGTCTGCAAACTGTGTGACTATTTCTGCCAACTTGTATGAAGTAATACAGGACTTTTCTATATCAAACCTGTGACTCCTGTGTTTTCATCGCACCCAAGCACAAGACGCTATATGAACTGTACTACATACATTACAGATACTGTTCCCCACAGCCTCCTCCAGAAGGTCCCGGAGTTCACTCCTAAATTTGGATAGGGGATTGAAAGTTAATCTTTTATAACAGAGAGGGTTCTTTAATTGTCTCATCATCTCTTTATCATAAGCCTCCACTGACCAGACCACCACGTTGCCTCCTTTGTCAGAAGGTTTAATAATTACCTGCCGCAGATTCTGAAGCTCTTTCAGAGCCCGCCTTTCATCATGGTTGAGATTATCCCTTTTAATAGTTTCTGGAATCCTTTGGATATCTTGCATCACAAGTTTAACAAAAAGGTCAATGGCAGGAATACTATTGATGTGTGGAAATTTTTTAGATTTGGGAAGCAGATGTTTTGGATAATGGGTCTGGCTATCTGCCTCTCGTGCCATCTCCTCTAAAATATGGAGAACTTCCGCTTCTGATTCTGTAGAAGATAAACCATCTTGTGATTGCTGCGAGTATATTTTCTTAAAAAATAATTTGCGTGCAAACAACTGTAGATCCTTATACACAGAGAATTGATCAGGAGCAGAAGAGGGAGAAAACGTCAAACCCTTACTGAGTAAAGAAATTTGGGGTCGTGTTAGGACAACATCAGAGAGGTTAATTACCTTCATGGAGTTGTTTTGTTTGTCTTCATCCACATCAGAATTAGTATTAAGTCTTCTCCTGGTATTATATCTCCTGGGGCGGTCATCCTTTCTTCTTGAGTTAAAACGCAGATGGTAAGGTTCATCCAGATTGGACGAAGCACCGGATGTCCCAGCACCCGAACTACCGATTGTTTCAGATGCAGGACCGCCTTTCTTGGAAACATCAGTGTGACTCCATCTGTACACTTTATTATCATTCTTATCCTGCATATCTCTATGAAATTTCTTATTTTTATTAATAGAGATCTCCTTTTCCCAATCGTCACAGCATGCATCCATTTCCTTCTTAAACAATTCAAATTCCTCCTGCGAGCATTCATTCTGCAGTTTCTTAAACACCTCATCAATCTCCAGGCCTAATTCATTAATGGATTTATTGTTGATATCAATCAAAATGGCCATGAAGGTAGTAGAGCATGTGTGACATGCTGTTTCCCATCGGGTCCGTAGTGCAATATCATTGACTGGAAAAGAGGGAAAGATTTGAACTCGTAATTCCCTAGGAATCAAACTACGAGATATATAATTTTCAAGAGACGTCTTGTTCCACCATATTCTAGTACGACGGTTTAATAAATTTTTGAAAGTCCTTTTTAATGCTGTTTTTTGAACCGATTCCTGAACTTGTGGATTGCTGCCAAAAACATCATGGGCACATAAAGTCCAAGAAGCATCTCTGCTTCTAAAATCCATATTGGACCGGGATACCAATATTATCTGAAATTGATAAATAGAAACACCTAAATATATCCCTTCAATAGGCCCATGAAGCAACAGAATAGAAAATCCCAAAGTAAAAAAAACTTCACAAAGGGCCAATTACAAAAAGTAAACAAGGTTATTGAAAAGACAAGACAAACAGTAATAAAAAGGCAGGTACCACAAAATTCAGGAAGACAAAAAGGCGGGGAACCCTGCATATGTAGAGCAGCAAGTATATATTTGTATATCTCAAAATACATGAAAAACTGGGTCTGAACTGAAAAAGTAAGTTGATGTGTATGCAAAATGTAAATGCATATCAAACACATGACCATTAAACAGAGAAAACAAAAAACAAGAAACAAATATCCTAAAATAAAACAAAATAAAAAATATATTGCAAAACATGCATGAAGTTGTAATAATAATAATAAGGGTATTTGGTAAACATAATTTTGATCAAAAGAATGTACAAGCCATCCCGCCACGTCAAGGCAACCCTTTGTGGGACAGTCCTACTCTAATATTAAAAACCTTTCCACTTGTCAAGTGACGTAAATGTGAACAAGGACAGAGAGACTGAACCCACCAGTTGAAGCATAGGCCAGACAGGATGGATTTTTCAGCTCAAAAGCAGGGCGGTCACACCCTTATATGCACAAAATGCACTAAGAACTAAATGAAAAACTGGGTCTGAACTGAAAAAGTAAGTTGATGTGTATGCAAAATGTAAATGCATATCAAACACATGACCGTTAAACAGAGAAAACAAAAAACAAGAAACAAATATCCTAAAATAAAACAAAATAAAAAATATATTGCAAAACATGCATGAAGTTGTAATAATAATAATAAGGGTATTTGGTAAACATAATTTTGATCAAAAGAATGTATAGGTTTTTAATATTAGAGTAGGACTGTCCCACAAAGGGTTGCCTTGACGTGGCGGGATGGCTTGTACATTCTTTTTTTTCTTTTACAACTTCATGCATGTTTTGCAAATATTTTTTATTTTGTTTTATTTTAGGATATTTGTTTCTTGTTTTTTGTTATCTCAAAATACATGTATAGAATAAATATGTGTCAAAAAACACAATGTGCACTATCAATATCAAAAGGTAATTATAAGTATGTGTCAAGTGACAATATAAACATCAACAATGTCAAAAGGTAATTATATATAAAAATTCCATATCACCATGCACAGCAAAAATTTGCAAAGGTATTATAAAGAGCGCAGGGCATCAATAGCTGCTGTAGTAGAAGGTAACATAGTCAAAAAATGACGTAGGTGAAAGCCTCAAAATGAGGTAAATAGTAAATGCCTTAGGTAACAAACAGCAGGTATTGAGGCAGTAGTAAAGGTAAAAATAACCAGATAATAAGAGGAATGATGTTGGTTAGGACATAATTACCAAATGCTGCAGACAGGGGACCCACCACACCCGACGCGCGTTTCGCACGGAAATGCTTCGTCCAGGGGTGGTTAGGTCTTGGCCAGTATGTATATTTATACCACTGATAGCCAATGGTAGCGTACAAGTCCAGATGGTGTAATCAAGAGGCGCTCTGAAAGAGCTTCGGGATTGGAGGATAGATCTCAGATGGAATGACGGTATTATGAAGAACAGCTGTTAAGAGGGACGTAGGCGCATGCGCATTGGCTGTAGTGATCGTCATCACTTAAAAAAGAGTTAGGTTGCCATAGGTACAAGAATCAACAATGACATCACATCCGGCCACCAGAAAAAAAGAACCGGTAAATACAAGATCCATGCAGTGTTACACCCGGTCCCAGCGCTGGCCCTGCACTCCGCTCTGCTCACTCACCTGTTCCTCGGGTGGTCCCTCTGCGGCAGTCTGTGCGTGGGCTGGGGTCTCCTGTCCCATCTGTTCCCCGGCGTCCTGTGTCCTCCTCCACTTCCTGGCACGCTGCTGGCAGGCCTCCAGACAGTCTGCTTAGGACGCGAGGCTGCGCCCACCGCCTCTCTTAAAGGGGCAGCGTGCATCTTTTGAAATTGCTAATTAACCAATGACTGCGCACTCAGTACTATATCTGGTCACTCCACCATTAGGGGAGTGCCGGAGCAACGTGTTCTATCATTGCTATTTCCGGTTCTGTTCCTGATCTGTATGCGCTGCGTCTGCAGTCTCTGTGCTTCGCTGATACTGTTTGTCTCCTCAGATCATTGCTAACCTGTATCTGGCTATCTTGGACAATCTCGGCTATTACTGGCGCAAGTGTCATCCCGTTCCGCCATCAGCCATCCGTACCAGTGGACCGTGACAAGGTCACTGAAGCCAGCCTTCTACCATCCGTTCTGGACCAGGACCTTACCCTTCTCCGTCAAGAACTTTCCACGGACTCTGTAAATACCTGTTACCCTTTTGGTCCCTCTGGGACAGCTGCCACGTGTCCGGGGTCTAACTGGAGGTAGCACCTGTGTCCTCCGGGTATTCCATTCTGGTCCTGTTCGAGGGGCCTTACTACGGGTACCCGGGGCTCACTAGTTACGCCCCCTTCGGAGCCCCCCGGACCGCGGTCTCGAGTTCCACATTAAAAAATAAAAACGAATGTGAACTTCACCACCTCTGCCTCCGCTTCCATTCGTTACAGATTGCTCCGGCCATGGAAACCCGCTGGATCCCAGAGACCTCCGACCACGGATCTGTGCCAGGAGGTGGCCCGTTTAGGAGTTCAACAGGACAAGATCACGACTTATCTACGCAGCTTGTCTACCGCATGGATTCCTTGGGGTCCTCGTCTGCACCTGACTCTTCTATCAATACTCAGGTACCAGTTCCCATGGCAAGTAAAGGTCCCCGCCTGGCGGCTCCTACCCGTTTCCAGGGTGATCCTACTCTGTGTCGGGGTTTCCTCAATCAGTGCACTCTACACTTCGAAATCTTGGGGCATATGTTTGCTTCTGACCGAGCCAAGGTGGGCTTCATCATGTCACCACTGGGAGGAGAGGCCCTCGCCTGGCTAAACCCGCTATGGGAGAGAGGGGATCCGCTGGTTAACGATCTTCAATCTTTCCTAGAGGCTTTTCGCAGGACGTTCGATGAACCTGGTCGCACCACTTCGACTGCATCAGCTCTGCTCCGCCTGCGCCAAGGTACTCTCACGGTAGCTCAGTATGCTGTTAAATTCCGCACCTTCTCGTCTGAATTATCGTGGAACAATGAGGCCCTGGTTGCTAACTTCTGGGAAGGCCTATCCGGAAGAATCAAGGATGAGCTGGCAGGACGGGACAGACCTACCCTCTTGGAAGAGATAATATCCTTGGCAACCCGAATTGACCTGCGTTTCCAGGAGCGCTCCATGGAGATCAAGCGGGACAAAAGGTCCTATCACTTGGACTCTAGTTTGTACAAACCAGGTACTTCGCCCTCCGCCTCTGAGGCCATGGAGGTGGACCATGTAAGTTTGGCCACCCGCCGCCGGGAGGGAAGTTGTTACTGTGCGTGGGCTGGGGTCTCCTGTCCCATCTGTTCCCCGGCATCCTGTGTCCTCCTCCACTTCCTGGCACGCTGCTGGCAGGCCTCCAGACAGTCTGCTTAGGACGCGAGGCGCGCCCACCGCCTCTCTTAAAGGGGCAGCGTGCATCTTTTGAAATTGCTAATTAACCAATGGCTGCGCACTCAGTACTATATCTGGTCACTCCACCATTAGGGGAGTGCCGGAGCAACGTGTTCTATCATTGCTATTTCCAGTTCTGTTCCTGATCTGTATGCGCTGCGTCTGCAGTCTCTGTGCTTCGCTGATACTGTTTGTCTCCTCAGATCATTGCTAACCTGTATCTGGCTATCTTGGACAATCTCGGCTATTACTGGCTCAAGTGTCATCCCGTTCCGCCATCAGCCATCCGTACCCGTGGACCGTGACAAGGTCACTGAAGCCAGCCTTCTACCATCCGTTCTGGACCAGGACCTTACCCTTCTCCGTCAAGAACTTTCCACGGACTCTGTAAATACCTGTTACCCTTTTGGTCCCTCTGGGACAGCTGCCACGTGTCCGGGGTCTAACTGGAGGTAGCACCTGTGTCCTCCGGGTATTCCATTCTGGTCCTGTTCGAGGGGCCTTACTACGGGTACCCGGGGCTCGCTAGTTACGCCCCCTTCGGAGCCCCCCGGACCGCGGTCTCGAGGTTCCACATTAAAAATAAAAACGAATGTGAACTTCACCACCTCTGCCTCCGCTTCCATTCGTTACATCAGTCATAGCGTGGCAGAATAACAAAACCACAAAACAAAATCGATATGTCACATCTGACTGATAAGAGTAAGAAAATCAAAGAACGTTTGAAACGCATGGTGGCGTAACCAGTTGCCATACATACAAACATACCGCGACGTCACATCCGGTCGCCAAGAGCCGGTAATACAACAAAATCACGGGGCGCCGCAAAGCAACATGTCGCCAAGACAAGCGAAACGTCACATCCGGCCGTCAGAGATACAAGGTAAAGCGAAGTTGAAACAAATCATCACGTGACCATGAAACAAACCGACAGCAAAACATTCCGAAATAACATCCGACATCACAGGCAGAGAATTGTTAGGAACAAAAAAACAAATAAATTAAAGCAAAAAATGGAAGTAATATAAAGTGTCATGTCCATAATAGATCACAATCATAATTACATGTGTGTAAGGTGAAAACACATATCGGAGAAAAGACAAGTAAAGAAATAAGCTTTGTATAGATGGCCTAATAGAATGAGTACCACACACTGCTGCTATGCCTAAAATTATTGCCCAGGCAAGATGCAGATAAATTTTTTTTTTTTTTTAACGCTGGTGGAGCTTTGTATAGATGGCCTAATACAATGAGTACCACAGACTGCTACTATGCCCACAATTATTCTGCAGGCAAGATGCAGATAGAAATTCTTTTTTAAACTCTGGTGGAACTTTGTATAGATGGCCTAATACAATGAGTACCACAGACTGCTACTATGCCCACAATTATTCTACAGGCAAGATGCAGCCAAAAATTATGAGTATTTCAACGCTGGTGGAGCTTTGTATAGATGGCCTAATACAATGAGTACCACACACTGCTACTATGCCCACAGTTATATTACAGGCAAGATGCAGCCAAAAATTATGAGTATTTCAACGCTGGTGGAGCTGGCAAAATGTGATAGCAACTAATGTAACCTAGCCCTCAAAAGGGCTGCAATTACAAATAGTCACTACTCCCAAGTTGACCTATCTGTCTATATAGAGCACAGACCTGCCTGCTAAAAGTGCTAGGAACTGCTGTAACCTAGCCCTTAAAAGGGCTGCAATTACTAACTAGTCCCTCCCTACTCCCTAAACCTTCCTGTCTAACTGCAAATTCGCTTCACAGTCACTGTTAGAAAGATAGCACTAACAGCAGCAGCAGTGCCGTCTAACACTGTGCTGCAGCAGTGAGAAAATGGTGGCGAGGGGGGAAATGGCTGGGTCTTATAGGGCAAGGACATGTGACATACACAGCCAATGACACATGCCCTTGCTTGTGTGTAAAAAAAGCACTTCGCTCCGTGTGTGCGCTGCTGATAGGCTGACAGACTGCACCGCCCATTGGAAATGCGGGAAAGAGAAAAAAAAATGGAGATCTTCATTATTTCTGCAGAGATCCATCCCATGCCCCTCCCCCCGCCACGCTGGACACTCAAACTGTGTATTAACAGTGATTCTCAGCATTACTGTGAAAAAATCCAGTGACGATTTAGGTGCACAAACAGTTATCGAACATAACCTCGAACAGCCGGATTTTTTCAAAATTGTTCGGGTTCGTCAAACGGCTCGAACACCGCCCAAAACAGCTCGAATTTGAAATTGGCGAACAGTACGCTTCGAACACCGCTCATCTCTAATGATGACGTCATTTAGCGGCGCTGCTGTGAGAGGAAGCGCGGGCGCCCTGCTGAGGGAGCCTGGAGCTGCGGATTGCGGAGGCACGGGGAGAGGTGAGCATTGCTGCCTGGGCCCTGAGCAAGCGGGGGGAGGGGCCCAGTGGTGGCGCTGGTACTGCTCTCATCCGTTAACGGGCGCCGGGTGCCGACGGTGAGTGGGCCCCCCCGCCTGCTCAGGGCCCCGGCACTTGCCCGGGTATGCCGGGTGCTGACGCCGGCCCTGGATATCACCTAACAATTCTTGCATCCATTGAACTTGTGAGTTTTTGGAGAGTTTCTGCTTGTATTTCTTTGCATGAAGTCAAAAATAGCATCAGAGCTGCTGTTTTGATGTGAACTGCCTCCCACCCTCATAGATCTTTTGCTTGATGATACTCAGGTTCTCTATAGGGTTGAGGTCAGGGAAAGATGGTGGCCACACCATGAGTTTATCTCCTTTTATGCCCATAGCAGCCAATGACTCAGAGGTATTCTTTGCAGCATGAGATGGTGCATTGTCATGCATGAAGATGTATGATTTTGCTCCTGAAGGCACGTTTCTGCTTTTTATACCATGAAAGAAAGTTGTCAGTCAGAAACTCTATATACTTTGCAGAGGTCATTTTCACACCTCAGAGAACCTTAAAGGGCCCTACCAGCTGTTTCCCCATGATTTCAGCCCAAAACATGACTCCTCTAACCTCCTTGCTGACGTCGCAGCCTTGTTGGGACATGGTGGCCATCCACCAACCATCCACTACTCGATCCATCTGGACCATCCAGGGTTGCTCGACACTCATCAGTAAACAAGACTGTTTGAAAATTAGTCTTCATGTATGTCTGGGCCCACTGCAACCATTTCTGCTTGTGATCACTGTTTAGGGGTGGCCGAATAGTAGGTTTATGCACCACAGCAAGCCTTTGAAGGATCCTACACCTTGAGGTTCGAGGGACTCCAGAGACAGCAGCAGCTTCAAATATCTGTTTGCTGGTTTGTAATGACTTTTTAGCAGCTGCTCTCTTAATCCGATGAACTTGCCAGGCAGAAACCTTCCTCATTCTGCCTTTATCAGCACGAACACGTCTGTGCTCAGAATCAGCCACAAATTTCTTAACAGTACGATGATCACGCTTAAGTTTTTGGGAAATATCTAATGTTTTCATCTCTTGACCAAGGCATTGCACTATTTGATGCTTTTCAGCAGCAGAGAGATCCTTTTTCTTTCCCATGTTACTTGAAAACTCTGGCCTGCTTAATAGTGTGGAACATCCAGTTTTCCTTTTATTGGGCTCACATGGTGTTAGGGTCTGCGGAACACACCAAATATAAGATGTAGAGAGGTGCGTTCCGCAGCCCGGGGTCCACCGTGCAGGCAGAGCCTGCTGCTAGTAAGATGGCATAAGTAGCGAACTCTGTTATCCTGCAGAGTCGCTAAAATAAACGCCGTAGCGCGCTGTGGCAGATAGTGCAAACTCTGTTAATCTACAGAGCCGCTAGCGGGAATGCCGCAGTGGTATATGGCGATATAAGCGAACTCTGTTACACCACAGAGTCGCTGACTTAAAGACGCAGAGATAGGTACTGTGTCCTGTTAACCCCACAGGGATACACAGATAACTGCTGTGCGGATAGCAGTCCATGATCATGCAGACAGCAACGCAATCAAGTAATCTCCTCACCGGAGAAGCCGGTATTCTAGGGGCTTATTTCAGCCAAGCCCTAACCACGTGCACCCAAATCTCCTCACCGGAGGTGCCGGTATTCTAGGGGCTTATTTCAGCCGAGCCCTAACCACATGCTACATGATCACATGGCGCAAAGCACATAATGCAATTGATCCTAGCGCACGGCCGTGCGATAAGGACAGCCTTTTATAGCAGCCACGAGAAAAAGACCTTCCAGGAAGGACCAATGGGAAGCTGCTTCAGAACATCAACAGCCAGAGGACCTTCCTGAAGGACCAACAGGAGTGGTAGCTGTGTCTGAGCATGTGACCCCTGATCTCCAATGGGAAATCTTGCCCTGGGCATGCTCAGATGAAGCAACAAAGGACTTAGACCTAAAGACGTCTGCTCGCCGCTGACCAGTGCTGGCTACAATAGCAGAACCTGAAGAGGCAGCAGCAAGTCTCTGCACAGTATTAGACCGGGCGAGACGCTGGGACCGACGTCTTTGCTGAGCAGGCTCCACTGCGGCCGGAGATGGATGGGGGACCGCAGCGGGACTGGTTCGAGACTTCCCCTTGTGCAGCAGTGGGAACTCGAACCCTAAGACATGGCAAACTAATTATCACAGGTATCTGAGATTGACTTCAGTGATCCAAAGAACCCTGAGACACAATACCATCAATGGGTTTCATTTACAAAAAAAAACAAAAACGCTATGACACTTAAAACCAATTTGCATAATAATTTGGAACATGTGTGTGTGTGTATATATATATATATATATATATATATATACACTGCTCAAAAAAATAAAGGGAACACTTAAACAACAGAATATAACTCCAAGTACCGTATATACTCGAGTATAAGCCGAGATTTTCAGCCCATTTTTTAGGGCTGAAAGTTCCCCTCTCGGCTTATACTCGAGTCATATACAGGGGGAGGCGGAGCGCAACTGTCCTATATACTCACCCCTCCGCCGGCGCGGTCTCTGCAGCCCCTGCTCTTCTCCCCGGTCTCCGGCGCAAGTGTTCAGCGGTCAGATGGTACCGCTCATTAAAGTCATGAATATGCACATATTCATGACTTTAATGAGCGGTACCACGTGACCGCTGAACACTGGCGCCGAAGACCGCGGGAGAAGAGCAGGGCAGAGACGCGCCGGCGGAAGGGTGAGTATAAGCGATATTTACCTGTCCCGTTCCACCGCTGCTCGCCGCTGTGTCCTCGGGTCCTCTTGCTGCGATGTTCAGGCAGAGGGCGCGATGACGTGGTTACTGCGCGCCGCGCCCTCTGCCTGATCATTCACTGCTGGAGGACCCGGAAGACAGCGGCGCTCGGTGGTGGACTGGGTGACAGGTAAATATCGCAGGTGCGGGGCCCTGAGCGAGCGGTGACACCGGCACCTGTCCCCCATAGCGTGCCGTTGTCCCCGCCTGCTCAGGACACCGGCACCTGGCCCCCGGCGACGAGAGGTGATTATGTCTTAATTTTTTTTTCTGCAGCAGCTGCGGCAGCATAAGGGGCCTATTCAATGCAGCATCTATGGGGGCATAATACATGGGGCATCTATGGCGGCATAATCTATGGAGCATCTATGGGGGCATAATACATGGGGCATCTATGGGGGCACAATCTATGGAGCATCTATGGGGGCACAATCTATGGAGCATCTATGGGGGCATAATACATGGAGCATCTATAGGGCATAATCTAAGGAGCATCTATGGGGGCATAATACATGGGGCATCTATGGCGGCATAATCTATGGAGCATCTATGGGGGCATAATACATGGGGCATCTATGGGGGCACAATCTATGGAGCATCTATGGGGGCATAATACATGGAGCATCTATAGGGCATAATCTAAGGAGCATCTATGGGGGCATAATCTAAGAAGCATCTATGGGGGCATAATCTATGGAGCATCTATGGGGGCATAATCTGTGGAGCATCTATGGGGGCATAATCTGTGGAGCATCTATGGGGGCATAATCTATGGAGCATCTATGGGGGCATAATCTATGGAGCATCTATGGGCATAATACATGGGGCATCTATGGGGGCATAATCTATGGAGCATCTTTAGGGGCACAATCTATGGAGCATTTATTGGGTCACAATCTATAGAGCATCTATGGGGCACAATACATGGGCAGCATATGGGGCACAATACACAATCTATGGAGCATCTTGTGGGGCATAATACATGGGGCAGCATATGGGGCACAATACATGGAGCATCTTGTGGGGCATAATACATTGGGCAGCATATGGGGCATAATCTCATTTTCCACCCTAGGCTTATACTCAAGTCGATAAGTTTTCCCAGTTTTTTGTGGCAAAATTAGGGAGGTCGGCTTATACTCGGGTCGGCTTATACTCGAGTATATATGGTAAATCAAACTTTTGTGAAATCAAACTGTCCACTTAGGAAGCAACACGGATTGACAATCAATTTCACATGCTTTTGTGCAAATAGAATAGACAACAGATGGAAATTATTGGCAATTATCAAGACACACTCAATAAAGGAGTGGTTCTGCAGGTGGGACCACAGACCACATATCAGTACCAATGCTTTCTGGCTGATGTTTTGGTCACTTTTGAATGTTGGTTGTGCTTTCACACTCGTGGTAGCATGAGACGGACTCTACAACCCACACAGTGGCTCAGGTAGTGCAGCTCATTGAGGATGGCACATCAATATGAGCTGTGGCAAGAAGGTTTGCTGTGTCTGTCAGCGTAGTGTCCAGAGGCTGGAGGCGCTACCAGGAGACAGGCCAGTACACCTGGACATGTGGAGGGGACCGTAGGAGGGCAAGAACCCAGCAGCAGGACCACTACCTCCACCTTTGTGCAAGGAGGAACAGGAGCATCACTGCCAGAGCCCTGCATGACCTCCAGCATGCCACAAATATGCATGTGTCTGCACAAACGGTTAGAAACCAACTCCATGAGGATGGTCTGAGTGCCCGACGTCCACAGGTGCTCACAAACCAACACTGTGCAG
This sequence comes from Oophaga sylvatica, assembly GCA_033576555.1. Lineage (NCBI taxonomy): Eukaryota > Metazoa > Chordata > Amphibia > Anura > Dendrobatidae > Oophaga > Oophaga sylvatica. Next base: position 475,140,112 of record JARQOD010000004.1, read on the forward strand.
GACGCTTGGCATTTGCCACAGAACACCAGGATTGGCAAATTCGCCACTGGTGCCCTGTGCTCTTCACAGATTAAAGCAGGTTCACACTGAGCACATGTGACAGACGTGACAAAGTCTGGAGACGCTGTGGAGAGCGATCTACTGCCTGCAACATCCTTCAGCATGACCGGTTTGACAGTGGGTCAGTAATGGTGTGGGGTGGCATTTCTTTGGAGTGCCGCAAAGCCCTTCATGTGCTCGTCAAAGGTAGCCTGACTGCCATTATGTAGTGAGATAGATCCTCAGACCCCTTGTGAGACCATATGCTGGTGCGGTTGGCCTTGGGTTCCTCCTAATGCAGGATAATACCAGACCTCATGTGGCTGGAGTGTGTCAGCAGTTCCTGCAAGATGAAGGCATTGAAACTATGGACTGGCCCGCCCGTTCCCCAGACCTGAATCCGATTGAGCACATCTGGGACATCATGTCTCGCTCCATCCACCAACGTCACGTTGCATCACAGACTGTCCAGGAGTTGCTGGACTCTTTAGTCCAGGTCTGGGAGGAGATCCCTCAGGAGACCATCCGCCACCTCATTAGGAGCATGCCCAGGCATTGTAGGGAGGTCATACAGGCACGTGGAGGCCACACACACTACTGAGCATCATTTTGACTTGCTTTAAGGACATTGCATTCACTTTAATTTTGTGTGTGACTCCAAATCCAGGCCTCCATTGGTTAATAAATTTGATTTCCATTGATTATTTTTGTGTGATTTTGTTGTCAGCACTTTCAACTTTGTACAGAATAAAGTATTCAATGAGAATATTTAATTCATTCAGATCTAGGATGTGTTATTTGAGTGTTCCCTTTATTTTTTTGAGCAGTGTATATACATACACACACACACCTCACAAAAACTTAGGGATATATGGCTTTCAGGTGAAATTTATGAAAAACATAAAAAGGGCATTTAAGTAAAAGCATGCATTGGAGATTTTCTCATCTCAAACAGTTTATTGAAACAAAAGCCAAAAAAAGTGGTGGGTATACCCCCAAAAAAGTCAATATCTCAACAACTTGTCATGTGAACTTCAGCATCAATAACAGCTTTACAATGACTTCTCATAAGTTGAGTTATTGTCTGCTGAAGCATCACACTCTTCTTGAAGGGTGGCCCTCAGGTCACTGCGGTAGTGGGGTACAGAGTTGCGAGCCTTTACACGGCATTTCAGCTGATCCTATAGGCTTTCTATGGGATTCAGATCTGGAGAATGTGCAAGCCACTCTATTAGAGGTACAGGAACAAAAAAAAAGAAACTAGCTCATCTACAGCGGCATGCTAAAGCTTGTGTGGTCAAATTCGCAGCGATTCATATGAAAGAGATGGCGTTCCAGGATCTTAAAATCCAAAACATTTATTTGAAAATCATTAAAAGTTGGTGGTAGAAAAAGGTTCACATGATAAGTATGCGCAATGCGTTTCAATCGCGCAAGGCGTCCTTTCTCAAAATTATGAAAAAAGGTAGATTCACCGCACACTATAATTGATGATCATGCAAAAGGATTTATTTATTCAACAATATCCAATCCAAGGAGACAAGTGTCAGTGCCGTATCAATAAACGTATAATATACAGATACCCAACGTTTCGGCCCTCCCGGGCCTTACTCATAGGTTACTAAAGGAAACAAGTAAAAAGAACACAGTGTGAGACAAATATATACAGTGACAGAATAAGGTAAATATACAATATGTACAAGTGGGAGATCTGGACTGAATAATATGTAGATAATTGGTTATATGAGATAAAGAGTCATTTAGAAGATATTGGTCCAGATATTGAAAATATGCCAAGGTCTATATGGTGCATCACTTGGCTAATGACTATTAAAGACACAAGAAAATTACTCATAATAATCTAAACATGACAGCACAGTCGTATAGAGAGCATAGGGATCGCACAATTTTTTACCTTAGTAACATGAGTACAACAGAGAATTGGCACTTAAAGACGATATAAAGCTCCTGGTCAAATTCTTTATGGCACAACAGATGCTGCAAGTGATATTGAAGTCAATGATTAATGATTCAAAAGGGAAAGCTCTATTTTGGTCAATATATTACAAATTCAGCGTTTACCTGTATAAGGTAAAGGGTAGGATAAGGTATGTCCTAGATGCAGTCTGAGAGTGCCCTAGGTGGAAAGTCAGTAGCCTATTTGTGCAATATAATCAGTTATAGAGGTTGAAATCCAAACAGAGGGGGGATAATATGAGAAATTAAGTCATACCTTGTCACTCAATGAAATAGAGTAAAGGCGGCGCTTCAGCGTCCTGCCCGTGGATTGCTAACATGTATGGCCTGTTCAGAGGAGTACAGGGTGCAAATAAGAGTCTGTACTGATTTAGTGATGAGGTGGTCATAAAGATGCAAAAGACATACCTTAGAGAGTTGCTGTTGTAATATACAGGCGGCGCCACTTATAAACCCCTCCTAACGCTGCATCATTACTTGGCCACCCAGCTGACAAGGCAGGGCGCGGGAGCTCTGAACAGGACATACATGTTAGCAATCCACGGGCAGGACGCTGAAGCGCCGCCTTTACTCTATTTCATTGAGTGACAAGGTATGACTTAATTTCTCATATTATCCCCCCTCTGTTTGGATTTCAACCTCTATAACTGATTATATTGCACAAATAGGCTACTGACTTTCCACCTAGGGCACTCTCAGACTGCATCTAGGACATACCTTATCCTACCCTTTACCTTATACAGGTAAACGCTGAATTTGCAATATAGTGACCAATAATAGAGCTTTCCCTTTTGAATCATTAATCATTGACTTCAATATCACTTGCAGCATCTGTTGTGCCATAAAGAATTTGACCAGGAGCTTTATATCGTCTTTAAGTGCCAATTCTCTGTTGTACTCATGTTACTAAGATAAAAAATTGTGCGATCCCTATGCTCTCTATACGACTGTGCTGTCATGTTTAGATTATTATGAATCCCCAAAAATTGGTGCATGTACTGCCCGAATAATAAACGCAGATTCTTCAATATAATAAACATGAAATATTTTATTGTAACAAAAATTCAATTTTATTATACAAAAGTGTTCAATATCAAAAGTAGGTGCAGAGATAAAATGGGACACACCTGAGCTCCCAATTAGAATATACAATGGCCATACACACAGAGGTTAACAGCCACCGTTAGCAGTAAAAGCTGACAACAAGTCTCAAAGACCAGTCATATTTATGAGATGAATACATATATTAACAATGTGTCTTCAATGTGAAAACCTATCAGCCCTAAATTGGAGATGATGAACAACACCTATGTATCCATAAATGGCTAGGCACAATAGAAGACTTTCATTTAAATAGCATGTCAGTGGCTGATGCCTTTACCTGAGTGTCGGCCGTAAAGTTGAAGTGGTGGGAGCTCCGGTCCCTGCGCCCCGACGCGCACGTTTCGCCCAGCTTCTTCGGGAGCAGATACCAGAGGCAAGTTACCAGTGAGTTTAAAAAGGGAGCTCCCACCAATCCAATGATCGACGATAAGGGGGTGCTGATGGTCAGCTGTGATTTCATATGGCGCACATGCTGTTTTCACCCGATCCATTATAATAATGGCACTTCGGTGCGGTCGGCACTGATGTAACCGGAAGGATCACAAATCATGTGATCGTACCCAGCGTCATCAGATTCTCTGGCCGCACGCGTCATGCCTGGGCGGGTTCTAACACGCGCGTGCGCACTAATCGCATTGACCACAGACAGAAGACATTCAGAATCGTGGGATTATATCAGCCTCTACTCTAGATTCCATTGCGTGACACGGGAATTGAATCAACACGGCATTTTGATGTATGTCTCAGTAATCTATATGTTAAACATCCCAATGAAATGGAGATTTTAACAATAAAAAGGAGGGGGAGAGAAAAGAGAAAGGGGATATGAAGAAAAAAAAAAAAAAAGGGGATATGAAGAAAAAAAGGGGTTTTTAGTGTAATATCCAAAACACTGTTATTAATATTCATGGGCAATTAATACTATATAATTTTTTCTATCCATATTACTCTCGGGGTATGTATACTTATGAAATCATATAGTATACTGATCATACCAAAAACCGCAATCATCAGTGGAGGCAAGAAAAATATATATTATCCTAACCAAATATGCACACAAACCCTATTATATCTCAATACAATCAACCACCCCAATTCTTGACGACAACCGGAAAAATATCCAATTAGTACACATACGGTGGGTACGCTGGGTACGATCACATGATTTGTGAAAAATATCCAATTAGTACACATACGGTGGTATGTGTACTAATTGGATATTTTTCCGGTTGTCGTCAAGAATTGGGGTGGTTGATTGTATTGAGATATAATAGGGTTTGTGTGCATATTTGGTTAGGATAATATATATTTTTCTTGCCTCCACTGATGATTGCGGTTTTTGGTATGATCAGTATACTATATGATTTCATAAGTATACATACCCCGAGAGTAATATGGATAGAAAAAATTATATAGTATTAATTGCCCATGAATATTAATAACAGTGTTTTGGATATTACACTAAAAACCCCTTTTTTTCTTCATATCCCCTTTTTTTTTTTTTTCTTCATATCCCCTTTCTCTTTTCTCTCCCCCTCCTTTTTATTGTTAAAATCTCCATTTCATTGGGATGTTTAACATATAGATTACTGAGACATACATCAAAATGCCGTGTTGATTCAATTCCCGTGTCACGCAATGGAATCTAGAGTAGAGGCTGATATAATCCCACGATTCTGAATGTCTTCTGTCTGTGGTCAATGCGATTAGTGCGCACGCGCGTGTTTAGAACCCGCCCAGGCATGACGCGTGCGGCCGGAGAATCTGATGACGCTGGGTACGATCACATGATTTGTGATCCTTCCGGTTACATCAGTGCCGACCGCACCGAAGTGCCATTATTATAATGGATCGGGTGAAAACAGCATGTGCGCCATATGAAATCACAGCTGACCATCAGCACCCCCTTATCGTCGATCATTGGATTGGTGGGAGCTCCCTTTTTAAACTCACTGGTAACTTGCCTCTGGTATCCGCCCCCCGAAGAAGCTGGGCGAAACGTGCGCGTCGGGGCGCAGGGACCGGAGCTCCCACCACTTCAACTTTACGGCCGACACTCAGGTAAAGGCATCAGCCACTGACATGCTATTTAAATGAAAGTCTTCTATTGTGCCTAGCCATTTATGGATACATAGGTGTTGTTCATCATCTCCAATTTAGGGCTGATAGGTTTTCACATTGAAGACACATTGTTAATATATGTATTCATCTCATAAATATGACTGGTCTTTGAGACTTGTTGTCAGCTTTTACTGCTAACGGTGGCTGTTAACCTCTGTGTGTATGGCCATTGTATATTCTAATTGGGAGCTCAGGTGTGTCCCATTTTATCTCTGCACCTACTTTTGATATTGAACACTTTTGTATAATAAAATTGAATTTTTGTTACAATAAAATATTTCATGTTTATTATATTGAAGAATCTGCGTTTATTATTCGGGCAGTACATGCACCAATTTTTGGGGATTTATTAATATGATTGAGAGCAGATATTATAAAAATAGGCAAATTTTTGGTATAGTTAGATTATTATGAGTAATTTTCTTGTGTCTTTAATAGTCATTAGCCAAGTGATGCACCATATAGACCTTGGCATATTTTCAATATCTGGACCAATATCTTCTAAATGACTCTTTATCTCATATAACCAATTATCTACATATTATTCAGTCCAGATCTCCCACTTGTACATATTGTATATTTACCTTATTCTGTCACTGTATATATTTGTCTCACACTGTGTTCTTTTTACTTGTTTCCTTTAGTAACCCATGAGTAAGGCCCGGGAGGGCCGAAACGTTGGGTATCTGTATATTATACGTTTATTGATACGGCACTGACACTTGTCTCCTTGGATTGGATATTGTTGAATAAATAAATCCTTTTGCATGATCATCAATTATAGTGTGCGGTGAATCTACCTTTTTTCATAGTTATTGGTACCACTTAGGTCCAATTCACCAGAACTTTCTTCATATTTCCTGAGTGCACGCCATTTCTACTCTATTATTTTCTCAAAATTAAACATAAAATGTCCTAAAGAGATTTTATACAATGTGTAACCAATAGGAAATCTAATCCCAAATCCCAATGTACTTGTATACACAACTGTCTTAACATGATTTGTAGGCAAAAATACTAATAATGAAACATGATTTCTTTGTGGGCATTTAGCAGGTTCCCTGGTATACGATCCAGAAAGCCTCTCTGGCCATTAGCAGTCTCTTGATATCTCCTCCCCTTGGTGAGTTTGTTATTCTCTCAGTTCCAGATATCCTAAATGATGTTACTTGTCTTTGATGACAATTAATGAAATGCTTGGATGAAAATGAAATAGCAAGATTAGAACTAGAAAGAGAAAAATGTCAGTTATATGTTCAGAGATTCTTATGTTTAAATTCCGTGTGATACAACCGATGTAAATCAGATTGCACTCAATGCATTTAATCATGTATACCACATTCCTAGAGTTGCAATTTATATGCTGTTGAATTCTATAATGTTCTGTATTATCAGTGCTAGAGAATGTGCGTGTCAGTACAGTGTTTGCACGTTCTACATCTCGAGCCTCCACGTTTGAAAAAAAAAAAATGGGATGATTTAACAACGTTTTGTGCCTATTGATAGGGTTAAAAAAGCTAGGGAAAATGTTATTTCCTAGAGTAGCCTCTTTTTTGGCAACAACCCAGTTCTAGTCTATATATATATATAAAGCTGAGTGTATGTATGTGTGTGTATGTATCAAGCCAACGATCACTCCACAAAGCCCTGCCCACTCCGCATATCCACAGGGAATCCAACAATTCAGTTAAGGGCTCCTTATTGGAACCAATGCCAGAAATATCAGTCTCATTGGTAGCGCTGAAATATCTTTGTAAGCAGTCGGCAATGCATGCATGGTTGGGAGCACTGGATGTTCCACTTATTAAAAATCTGCTTGTGTTCTGGTGAGTACACCCAATGCAAAACCTTCATCCACTATTTTTATCCCATCCACTATTTTATTTTGATCTCATTAATCATGAGTTTTTCCAGTTGCTTTTTATACATTGCCATACCACCATTATAAGATTACACATTAAGTGAAAACACTTGTGCATTTTAGTCCTCAATTTGCTAAAATAAGATCAATAATCCAGAAACATATTCCTCTACTGTATTAGGATGCCACTTTATCAACCATACTAGCTGAAGAGTCCGACGTTGCCCGGGCATAGTAACAAACTGTGATTAGTTATAACAAATAACGGCAGCAGTTAAGGGGCCTTATTCCTCCTGCACCTCACGCTCCTCTTTTATACACAGCATTTTTCTGCAGCACAGATTTTCTCCTTTATAGTCGCCTCCTCCGGGAGCACCCCACACTCCTCTTCCATATACAATTGGAAACACTTGATCCTGAGAGTTCCCTCCATGCTAGCAGTGGCCCGCTGCCGCTCTCAGGTCGTTCCCGTTAACCCCTGAGTGCCCGGGCTGCAGGCTGACATGTAATCCCACGGCTGTAGGTGCCGCACGCCGACTGTATTAGGCCTTTGGAGACCCACAACGGGGCACGGGGGTGACTTACACCTTCTGCATGGGTTTGTGCCTCTTCCTGCTGGCGTACATGATGTTGGTGTTCATGTCGCTGTTTTTCTCCAGCGCAGACTGACAGTGGGGGCTCCGCCTGTGTGCGGTGGGTTTCTTCTTTCCTCCTTCCTGCCAGGCCAGCAGCTGGTGCACAGATCCAATCCTGGGTCCGGAGAGTTTCTGGGCTTTATGTCCCAATCAGCACATTGGCGGCGGCGAGCAGCGCAAAGTGAAACTTCGGAGAGGGACCATCACTGCTGCCGGAGAGGATGGCACCATCCCGCTCCGCCTGCTGCCTTTTTCCTCTCTTCCCTGCCTGAACTCTCGGTAGATGTGAGATCCTGGGCAGCTAAAGACCCTGTGATAATGTCACGACCATGTGACCAGTCACGTGCTTGGGAGGAGTCAGACGCAAGGCTGTGCTGATGCTGGAGTGTCCGCTCGTGTCACAGAGCAGGGTCTTATATCACATCACTGGGGGATGTATAGTAACCCCGTATACATGGGATCAGAGGGTCCCTGCAGCAGAGTTGTGTGTGCAATGTATGTGAGGCCAAGCTGTGTGTCACAACTGTTGTCAAGTGTCCCTGGACCAGGGGCTCTTTCCCTGTGGCCATGTGGAGTGGTCGGGGCTCTGTGAAGTGGGTGTTGCTTGATACATTCACACACACACACATACACTCAGCTTTATATGTATAGATTGTCTTCCATATCATTCTTAGATCTCCAACTAGAAGATATTCATGATAAACAATTACCGTATATACTCATGTATAAGCCGACCCGTGTATAAGCCGACCCCCCTAATTTTGCCACAAAAAACTGGGAAAATTTATTGACTCGTGTATAAGCCTAGGGTGAAAAATGATTATGCCCCCATATGATGCTCCACAGATTATGCCCCCATATGCTGCATAGATTATGCCCAATGTGCTCCACAGATTATGCCCCCCATATGCTCCAGGATTATGCCCCATATGCTCCAGATTATGCCCAATATGCTTCAGAGATTATGCCCCCATATGCTCCAGATTATGCCCCCATATACTGCACAATTATGCCCCCGTATGATCCAAAGATTATGCCCCCATATGCTGCACAATTATGCCCCCATATGCTCCAGATTATGCCCCATATGTTCCAAAGATTATGCCCCCATATGCTCCATATTATGCCCCCATATGCTCCAGATTATGCCCCCAAATGTTCCACAGATTATGCCCCCATATGCTCCATATCATGCCCCCATTTGTTCCACAGATTATGCCCCCATATGCTCCATATTATGCCCCCATATGCTCCAGATTATGCCCCCATATGCTCCATATTATGCCCCCATATGTTCCAGATTATGCCCCATATGTTCCACAGATTATGCCCCCATATGCTCCAGATTATGCCCCCATATGCTCCAGATTATGCCCCCATATGTTCCACAGATTATGCCCCCACATGCTCCAGATTATGCCCCATATGCTCCATAGTATGGGCCTCATATGCTGCTGCAAAAAAAAAAAAAAAAGACATACTCACCTCTCGTCGCTGGGGGCCATGTGCCGGTGTCCTGAGCAGGTGGTGACATCGGCGCGCTATCAGGGACAGGTGCCGGTGTCACCAATCGCTCAGGACCTCGGCACCTGAGATATTTACCTGTCCTCTCTGCACCGCTGCACGCTGCTGTCTTCCGGGTCCTCGGCAGTGAATGATCAGGCAGGGGGCGCGACGCGTACTAACGACGTCATCGCGCCCTCTGCCTGATCATTCACAGCCAGAGGAGTCAGACGAGGGAGCAGCGCGCAGCGGTGGAACGGGACAGGTGAATATCGCTATACTCACCCCTCCACCGGCGTGATCTCTGCAGCCTCTCCTCTTCTCCCGGCGCTCTCCGCAGCGCTTCAGTCCTGCAGCGGTCACGTGGTACCGCTCATTAAAGTCATGAATATGTGCATATTCATGACTTTAATGAGCGGTGCCATGTGACCGCTGCAGGAAGGAGCCAGAGATCGTGGGAGAAGCAGGGGGGCTGAGGAGACCCCCGTATATGACCCGCGTATAAGCCGAGAGGGGGACTTTCAGCCCTAAAAAATGGGCTGAAAATCTCGGCTTATACACGAGTATATACGGTAGTTACATCCAAATTTTCCAAGTCCCTATCAGGTAACACTATTCTGCTTGCTAAAACCAGCCATCCACAACATACAATTAAATCAATACTGGTAGGTGACTTGACACCCATCACCAGGAATTGTAGTGATGCAGATAATTTAGTGATGAGAGGAGGCGATGCTGTGATAAATTAAAAAGAAGGGGTTATCCTCAATGGACATTAAATAGGTGTCACGTCTCTGTTGTCGGGTATCCCAGGACCAGGGGCTCCTACCCTGTCCCTAATGCTAGGGAGCACCCTAGCTTATCCTGCTCCCCATTTTACTTCTGATGGTGAAGATGCCAGGGCCACATACCTTGCCTTAGCTCATGAATTCTCCCTCTGTCTGTACCCTTTCCCCATCCAGGGAAGAGGGGAGTAGTAGTATACCGTAGTACACAAAACCCGACTAACAAGGTAGTACGAACAGGGGTAACAAAAAATACCAAACATACTAATATACTCACACATGTAACAGAGGAATGCATAGGGAAGTGGAGGATGGGGTTAAACCAAAGTAGGAACACAAAACATAGCAACAGTCTCAGATAAATCCACCAAAAGCCTTTCTCCAATAATAACCACTAACAACCTCCAGCCATGCAGCAAAAGCTTCTCTGACAATGAGTGCTAGCCAGGACCCAGATTATATAGGAGATGGGAGTGGCTAATAGTGCACAGCTGAGAGCCTAAACTCTCCAGGAGATCTCAACTGAGCAGATTAACCCTGCACTGCCAAAAGAAATTTACACTGTTTAATAAGAAGTTGAAGTGCTTCTAACTAGTGCAGGAGTAAGAGAAATTAGACACTGCAGTCTCCTGGCTCCTCTCTGTTGCTGTAAAGACGTGACAATAGGGCTTTAAACATTGTATAAAATAAAAATAGGCAAGATCTTGTTACCCACAAAGAAAAAGTAAAATCTGCAACAGGGAATAAATCAGTTCTATTAATTTTAGTCCTCAATTTGCTAAAATAAAATCAATAATCTAGAAACCTATCCCTCTACTGCATGTGGATGCCACTTCATCAACCATACTAGAATCGGATTGCCTTGTTGTTGCCAAAGAGCGGCTACGCTAGGAAATAACATTTCCCCTAGCTTTTTTAACCCTGCACAAAACGTGGTTAAATCATCCTGTTTTTTTCAAACGTGGAGGCTCGAGATGTAGAACGTGCAAACACTGTACTGACACGCACATTCTCTAGCACTGATAATACAGAACATTATAGAATTCAACAGCATATAAATTGCAACTCTAGGAATGTGGTATACATGATTAAATGCATTGAGTGCAATCTGATTTACATCGGTTGTATCACACGGAATTTTAATCTCTGAACATATAACTGACATTGTTTCTCGTTCTAGTTCTAATCTTACGATTTCATTTCATTTCATGTCTTGTTTGCCAGAGGGATCAAATACTTATTTCTCACTGCAAAATGGAGATACATTTATATAATTTATACAATGTGATTTTCTGGATTTTATTTTTGATATTCTATCTCTCAATGTTAAAATTAACCTACCCTTAAAATTAGACTGTTCATGTCTTTGTCAGTGGGCAAACTTACAAAATCAGCAAGGGATCAAATACTTATTTCCCCCACTGTATCTCTAAACTTATATATATATATACATATATATATATATATATTTCACACACTACTCAAAAACATAAAGGGAACGATTAAACAACACAATGTAACTCAGTCAATCACACTTCTATGAAATAAGCCTGTCCATTTATGAGGCAACACAGATTGTGAATCAATTTCTCCTGCTGTTGTACAAATGGAGCAGACAACAGGTAGAAATTATAGGCAATTAGCAAGATAATCCATATGAAGGAGTGGTTCTGCAGGTGGGGACCATAGACTGTTTCTCTGTTCTCATCCTTTTTGCCTGTTGTTTTGATCACTTTTCCATTTTGTCATTGCTCTCACCCCTAGAGGTACCGTAGCTGAGGCAGAAGTTGCTCAGTTTGTGCAGGCCATCCATGGCATATCAATGTGAGCTGTGGTAAGAAGGGTAGCTGTGTCTGTCAGCACAGTGTCCAGAGCATGGAGCAGATACCAAGAGACAGGCCAGTATACCAGGAGATGTGGAGGGAGCCGTAGGAGGGCAACAACTCAGCAGCAGGACTAATATCGCCTCCTTTGTGCAAGGAGGAATAGGAGGAGCAGTGCCAGAGCCCTGAAAAAATGACCTCCAGCAGGCCCCTAACAACCACGTGGCTGCTCAAACTGTCAGAAACAGACTCCATGAGGGTGGTATGAAGGCCCAACATCGCCCGACAATGCTTACAGCCCAACACTGTGCAAGATGATTGGCATTTGCCAGAGAAAACCAAGATTGGCAGATTTGACATTGGCGCCCTGTGCTCTTCATGGATGAGATCGGGTTCACACTGAGCACATGTGAGAGACATGACAGAGTCTGGAGAACGTTCTACTGTCTGCAACATCCTCCAGCATGACCGGTTTGGCAGTGGGTCAGTAATGGTGTGGGAGGCATTTCTTTGGAGGGCTGCACAGCCCTCCATGTGCTAGCCAGAGGTACCCTGACTGTCATTAGGTACTGGGATAAGATCCTCAGACCCCTTGTGAGACCATATGCAGGTGCAGTGGGCCCTGGGTTCCTTGTGATACATGACAATGCTAGACCTCATGTGTCTGAAGTGTGTAGTTCCTGCATGATTAAGGCATTGATGCTGTGGACTGGACTGCCTGTTCCCCAAACCTGAATCCAATCGAGCACATCTGGGACATCATGTATTGTTCCATCCACCGCCACATTGCACCACAGACTGTCCAGGAGTTGACTAACGCTTTAATCCAGGTCTGGGAGGAGATCCCTGAGAACATCCGCCGCCTCATCAGGAGCATGCCCAGGTGTTGTATGGAGGTCATACTGGCACATGGAGGCCACCACTACGGAGCATGATTTCCTTGTCTTGAGGCATTTCCACTGAAGTTGGATCAGCCTGTAATTTGATTTTCCACTTTGATTTTGAGTATCATTCCAAATCCAGACCTCCATGGGATATTAATTCGGATTTACATTGATCATTTTTATGTTTTATTGCAATGCATTCCACTATGTAATGAATAAAGATTTGCAACTGGAATATTTAATTAATTCAGTGATATCTAGAATGTGGTATTTTAGTATTCCCATTATTTTTTTGAGCAATCTATATACTCCTACATCAAAGACCAGTGGAGCATCTTCATTGGATCTTTAGGACGTCGGTTGTAGCAGCACCTTCACCGGCGGGCATTGTTCATACAGCTAATTCATAATGACAATCCCTTTCCATTTAACCTAGAACTTACAGAGGGACCTCATGTCAGACCACCCTCTGAGACAAGCCATAAATATGGGCAGCACCGGGATCCTGTCATAAAATCCCACCTAAGAAAATGTTTGCAATGAGTTTGTATCTTCTGCCTGTGTTTGCTGGGGTTCTTTCCAGTTTCCTCCCACACTCCAAAGACATCTTAATAGGGAATTTAGATTGTGAAGAAAGCGATGACAATGACTAATGCGCCGCAGAATATGATGGCGCTATATACCGTAAGGAAGCATAATAAATAAATAAGCAGTGTAATACATAGATAGCTATTATGCTCTGCATCCACTATTGCACTTTTCCAGTAGCAGCTACTAAATCAAAATCAGCTTTCAAATTAAAAGGAGCCTTCTATAATGAGATAACTTCTTAGAAGTGAAGAGTCCATAGGCTTGCAGACATAAAATAAAGAGGTTGAGTACATTTTGAAATGCTGTGCAGCTTACAGTAATATACACATCATTAGGATTTGGCGCCGGTTCTGGTAGTCACGACATTTCTGCAATTTTGTGATTTGCATTCTTGCGGTCACATGCGGACAAGACTCTTTTCTGCGTCTCAACAGAACACTGAGCGAAACAGCAGAAATTCTAGTTGGTACATGACTGCAGCTATGCATATTGAATGCTTGCTGCCACATGATGACCAGTGGAACTTGCAAGTAGAGCCATATCCTAAGTGTGTCTACATGACACACTGTCAGACAAAGCTAACAGCTAGACAAAAATTTACTAGGGGTGGACAAGCCGTTTAACAAACTGAGCTGTTACTCATCCTCCCCAAGCTCCAGAAATAACTTGCCACCGCTGCTCCAGTCCTTGTTGATCAGTTGCAGTGGTGATGTCATGTCTACAGCACGGTGGCTCAGTGGTTAGAACTGCAGCGCTGGAGTCCTGGGTTCAAATCCCACCAAGAACAACATCTGTATGTTTCCCCCGTGTTTGCGTGGGTTTCCTCCCACATTCCAAAGAAATACTGATAGGGAATTTAGATTGCGAGCCCCATCAGTGACAGTGATGATAATGTGTGCAAACGGTAAAGCACTATATATATATTATTTACAGTACTCATAACAGCTGCAGTCAATTACTGGGTTCAACACTAGTGGTCAACACTAGTGATTAGCTGCAGTATGAGTGCAGTAGATGTGATGAGCACAAGTGCTTGTTACTCGAGTTTGCCTAGGGTGCTCGAGTGACATGTTCGAGTCCCAGTGGCTGAATGTTTTACGGCTGTGAAACAGCCACAAAACATGTGGTGATTGCCCTTGTTTGCCAGGCTATCCCTGCATGTTCTGTGCCTGTCAAAACATGCGGCTGCAGGGACTCGAACATCTTACTCCAGCACCTGCGATACTTGGTGCATACCCGAGCACCCTGGGCAAACTCGAGTAACCAGCACTTGTGCACATCACTACTCATATGTTTACACGATAATGTTGTAGCAACAAGCTGCTTTATTGTGTGAGCAAAGCTCCAATTACAGCTAGGTGATTAGAGTTTAGGGAGAGCCAGTGAAGTGTAGCACACTAGTAATACTAGAACCAAACTTCCAAGTTAATTTTCTCAAACATGTTTAATACAAGCCGTCACTTCTACTAATTACTATATGGCTTTGAGATGTAACTTTCAGGGTTATTTTACAACATTTAACCAATGAGCATGTAGATGTGGCACATAGAGCCAGAGCAATGAATACATGAAGACGTTTTCTAATTCATGTAAGTAAAGCTAGCCACTGTATAATAAAACGTTACACAACTTTCCGGGTTTCAACTATTCACTATTTTAATATTCTTTTCCCATCAGTGAATAGAATCATTCTCAGTTACATCTAAAGGCAGAAACTCTACACAAACCTCTAAAAGGTGGCTAATCCATACACCTAAGGGCCACAACTCATCCATTTTCCTCATACACTTGTTCAAGCATGGCTGTTCTCAATGGTGGGGGAGGGTATTTGCCAAAGTCAGACATATTAGGCATTGGCCTATCTCCCATTCTGCTGTCAGTAGATAGGACACCCATTCACACTAGACTGCCGTCCTTCCCTGATCAAAGTGTCAGCCTCAATCTCATGTGAATTGGCACCTTAACAATTGAGAATTTGCAACCAATCAAATCCAAGAAAAACAAATAGATTTGGCACATCCATTAAAAAAAGAATCATATTCCTTTATTATTCCATTCAAAGAGGACCTCACCCCATGTCAAGTTATATGACACGTTTACGATACACACTCTCAAGTGCCAGGATTTTCACCTGCAAGACATAAGACACGGCCTGTATCGGAGTGTGGGGCACTAAGCTGAGCTTCATGCTGCGTCCAGTCTTGACAACCGTGAGCTAAAGGCATCAGCAGCACAAATGTCTCTTCTGTTCCATTGTGAGGCCATGATGAATCAGTGTATGCAAGATATAGCATCTTGCAATGCAGTGCTGACGACTGAGCAGCTCGCGCCATCAGCTCGGGCAGAGCCACTGAGCTCAGTTATTGGTTGCAGTGCTGCAGACAATAAGACATCAGGAGCTATGGCAGAGACTCAGTGCTGGACTTGGGGAGGATCAGAGAAACAGGGTTTGTTTCAAAACCTGAAAACCCCTTTAAGCACTTTATGGACGTGAACATATACAGTAGTCTTCAAAATAATTTTAGTGTGTTCAGAAACATGACTTAATCACAAAATCTTTATACTAGTTTTTATTTCCAGCATTGGGAACATTGCACTCTGATTTCTAATTCAAAACTTGAAGAGAAATTTATATAATTTGTAACTACTTTACAAAAAATATAAAAAAATGAACATTGGGATGTTCTAAAAAATTGTCTGCATTTGTCTTTACAAACGCACAATATGTGCCGTATTTTTCAGACTATAAGAAGCACCCCACATTTTCAGAAGGAAAACAGGGAAGAAAAATTAATGTGTCAAATGGGGGTCCATCTTAAAGTCCGAATTCAGCTTACTTGGGGGGTGAGGAGGGATCAGCCGCGCTGGTGGAGTGGGGTCACGGGGTATTCAGTGGTCCTGCGATATGAATTCCAGGCTGGTGCAGCAGGTGAGTTGGCCTCCGGGAAATCCCATCCCAGTCTGGTGCGGCAGGTTCAGCGGTGGTGCTCTGTGGTGCGGGGGGGCTCTACCGGCATCCAGCATCTTGTGAAAGCCCAGAGGCCACGCATATCCATTGCTGCAATGCGGTGGCCTCCGGGAAAATGGCCACTGGGGGCGGCGCATGCTCAGATTGAGATCTTGACAACAAGATCGGGAGACGAGATCTCATTGTTGAGATCTCAATCTGAGCATGGGACACCCCCGGCAGCCATCGCATCGCAGCAATGGATCTGTGGCGCCTCCGGTCTTTCACAAGATGCCGGCGGAGGTCCCCTGCACCACAGAACACCACTGCCGACCCTGCCGAACCAGCCTGGGAAGGGAGTGTGATCATCAGCCAGCAGCCTCGGACCGGGACTGCCGCAGAATCGCCCGACTCCTGCTGCCGTCAGAGTATTTGTAAGTGTATTCCAACTATAAGACGTACCCCCATTTTCCCACAAAATTTTGGGGGAAAAAAAAATGCGTCTTATAGTCCAAAAAAGTACTACTTTTTATGACATTCCTGTGAATCACAAATCTAATATTTAGTTGCTACCCACAGTTTTTTTTAGAACTGCTTCTCTGCTTGCTAAGAGATTAGCGTCACACAGGCATCTTCTACCTGTCACAGTCCTCACAGGTAACTTGAGACGGTCTTTGATCATCCTGGAGCTGATCATTGGCTGAGACTTTGCCATTCTGGCTATTTTTCCATCCATTCAGATGGTAGTCTTCCATTTTCTTCCACGTCTCTCTGGTTTGGCTTTCAATTTTAAAGCATTGGAGATCATTTTAGTTGAACAGCCGATCATTGTCTGCACTTGTTTATAAAGTTTTACCATCTCCAATCAACTTTTTAATCAAAGCACCCGTTCTTCTGAGCAATGTCTCCAACGACCCATATTTCTCAGGCTTTCAAGGAGAAATGTATATATGCAGCATCGGACTGGAACACCTTGGACCCACCAGAGAAAATCATTCTTGGGGCCTACTATGTAGCTACATAGAAATAAATACAAGACCACCAATTGTGCAGTAAAACACACTAATATCAGGGTATAATATAAGGTAGTACATGTCTTAATTATGTAGCAGGAATTGGGGTAGCCTCCCTCATAGATTATAAAGCAGCCCCCTCATAGGGGATAATGCTGCCCCCCTCATAGAGGATAATGCTGCCCCCCCTCATAGGGTATAATTCTATATATATATATATATAGATAGATAATAGATAGATACCATATATACTCGAGTATAAGCCGACCACCCTAATTTTGCCACAAAAAACTGGGAAAACTTATCGACTCGAGTATAAGCCGAGGGTGGAGAATGAGATTATGCCCCATATGCTGCCCCATGTATTATGCCCCACAAGATGCTCCATAGATTGTGCCCCATATGCTGCCCATGTATTATGCCCCCATAGATGCTCCATAGATTGTGCCCCCATAGATGCTCCATAGATTATGCCCCCATAAGTGCTCCTTAGATTATGCCCCCATAGAAGCTACATAGATTGTGCCCCCATAAATGCTCCTTAGATTATTCCCCCATAGATGCTCCATAGATTATGCCCCCATAGATGCTCCATAGATTATGCCCCCATAGATTATGCCCCCATAAATGCTCCCCCCATAAATGCTCCCCAGATTATGCCCCCATAGATTATGCCCCCATAAATTCTCCACAGATTATGCCCCCATAGATTATGCCCCCATAAATGCTCCATAGATTATGCCCCATAGATTATGCCCCCATAAATGCTCCACAGATTATGCCCCCATAAATGCTCCACAGATTATGCCCCCATAGATTATGCCCCCATAAATGCTCCACAGATTATGCCCCCATAGATGCAGCAAAAAAAAAAAAAAAGACATACTCACCTTTCGTCGCTGAGGGCCAGGTGCCGGTGTCCTGAGCAGGCGGGGACACCGGCGCGCTATGGGGGACAGGTGCCGGTGTCACCGTTGGCTCAGGGCCCCGGCACCTGCGATATTTACCTATCACCGGGTCCACTGCTGAGCGCCGCTGTCTTCGGTCCTCCGGCAGTGAATGCTCAGGCAGGGGGCGCGGCACTCACTAATGACGTCATCGCGCCCTCTGCCTGAACATTGCCGCAAGAGAGGACGCGAGGACAGCGGCGCTCAGCGGTTGGAGCGGGTGACAGGTAAGTAATGATATTCACTGCTTCCCACGCCCATGTGGGCGTGGGAAGCAGTGAATATTCATTTCTCCTTAGCAGCGGGGACAGGGGCTCCTGCCTCCTGTCACCCGCTGCTGCTCCGCTGGCACGGGGCCCCCATGGCAGCTGCGTGGTGTGCCGCTGTTAGCGACACGCCACCGGCTGGGGGCCCCTGGAGCAGCAGGGGCCCTAGGCAACTGGCCCCTGTATGCCAGCAGGTGCCAGGGCCCCCCAGATGCCAGGGCCCACCGGAGAATCCTCCGGTTCTCCGGTGGGCCAGTCCGACCCTGTATATATGTGTCCTGACTTAAATGAGGGCCACCTGATACACACCGGTTTCTTCCCAGAATGATTGACCTCACTAACTGAACTCCACACTGCTATTATTTTGAACACATCCCCTTTAAATTAATTATTCTAATACACAGACTCCAAAACCTGCAGATCATGGAAGCGGAGTCTGGTGTTATTTTTTAGAATCTACTGCACCAACTGCAAAATTGTTTGACATGTGGTAATATAATTTATACCAAAACTAGTGATTAATCTGGGCCGTCATATTGGACTGCTATTTACTTGAACATTACTGTAGGTCTACAATCTTACAACTGTTTCTTAAAGCACCACTTCAGGGTTTCTTTTTTTTTTTTTTCAACGCTGGAGTGGCACTTTAAATCTAAGCCCCATCACATACCAGCCATAGTCTTCAGTTTTCTTTTTTGTTGCCGCTCCGGTCCTCTTACTCCATCTTGTGAACGCAGTTTCTAACTGTCTAGAAGTCAGAAGCTACGTCACAAGAGTGTAATGCAAGTCTGAGGCCAGAACGAGACACTTAGACCTGCACTGTAAAATGACCTCCGAGCAGCTCCATGAAACACTGGCTCTCCTGGCAGGTCATATTTCGCCAGAAACCAACGGGAGCCGGGGCAAAAAAGGATGAAAACGCCATAATAATAATAATAATAATTTTTATTTATATAGCGCCAACATATTCCGCAGCGCTTTACAGTTTAACAGTTTCAAAACACAAGTCATAAGTAACAACGTTAACAATACAATAATTAAAGCAAAATAAGCCGCCCCTGCTCGTGAGAGCTTACAATCTACAATGAGGTGGGGGAGATACAAAGTACAGGTGTGTATATACAATGGTGCATTTACAATGATGGTCCAGCCATCTTGAGGGAGTGAGGGATGGATGGAGATAGTGAATGGGCTACACACACACACTTACACATAGAATGACTTTGATTAGTGAACGTGATAGGCCGCTCTGAACAAATGTGTTTTGAGGGAGCACCTGAAACCATGCAAATTGTGGATAGTCCTAATTTCTTGGGGTAGAGCATTCCAGAGGATTGGCGCAGCGCGGGAGAAGTCTTGGAGTCGGGAGTGGGAGGTGCGGATTAGTGCAGAGTTTAGTCGAAAGTCGTTTGTAGAGCGCATCAGTCGGTTAGGCCGATACATAGAAATGAGGGAGGAGATGTAGGGGGGTGCTGCACTGTGGAGAGCTTTGTGGGTGAGAACCAGTACTTTGAATTGGATCCTATAATGAATGGGCAGCAAGTGTAAGGACTGGCGAAGAGCGGACGCGTCCGAGTACCGATTAGCCAGGTGGATGACCCTGGCTGCTGCATTAAGGATGGACTGGAGAGGGGATAGTCGAGTAATGGGGAGGCCAAGTAATAGAGCGTTGCAGTAGTCCAGGCGGGAGTGGATCAATGCTACAGTGAGGGTTTTTGTTGTTTCCATGGTGAGAAAAGGGCGGATTCTAGAGATGTTCTTTAGGTGTAGGCGGCAAGAGCGGGCAAGAGATTGTATATGGGAGGTGAAAGAGAGATTGGTGTCAAACATAACACCCAGACAGCGAGCCTGCTGCCGGGGTGTTATTATGGTGCCGCCCACGGAGAGGGAAATGTCAGATTTAGGGAGGTTAGTAGATGGCGGGAGCAGAAGGAGTTCAGTTTTGGAGAGGTTAAGTTTCAGATAGAGAGCGGACATGATGTTGGAGACTGCGGACAGACAGTCGGTGGCATTCTGTAGAGCAGCGGGGGTAAGGTCGGGGGATGACGTGTATAGTTGTGTGTCATCAGCATAAAGATGGTACTGAAAGCCAAATCTGCTGATGGTCTGTCCAATTGGGGCCGTGTAGAGAGAGAAGAGAAGGGGGCCAAGGACTGAGCCCTGGGGTACACCGACAGTGAGAGGAAGAGGAGATGACGTGGAGCCAGAGAACGAAACACTGAAGGAGTGGTCAGAAAGAGAGGAAGAGAACCAAGAGAGGGCAGTGTCCTTAATGCCTAGTGACTGGAGCCTAGACAGTAGGAGACAGTGGTCAACTGTGTCGAAAGCTGCAGAAAGGTCGAGAAGAATGAGCAGAGAGTGGTCGCCGTTACGTTTTGCTGTCAGAAGGTCATTGGTCACTTTGATGAGTGCAGTTTCAGTCGAATGCAGGGGGCGGAAGCTGGACTGTGAAGGGTCTAGAAGGGAGTAAGTGGAGAGGTAACAGGTGAGGCGGGAGTAGACTAGGCGCTCCAAAAGTTTAGAGATGAAGGGGAGATTGGAGACCGGTCTGTAGTTGTTTGTGCAGGAAGGGTCGAGAGTGGGTTTCTTTAGTAGTGGAGTAATGATGGAGTGTTTGAAGTTAGATGGGAAAATGCCAGAGGAGAGTGAGAGATTAAAGATTGTAGTTAGGTGAGTTGTGACAACTGGAGAGAGAGACTGGAGGAGATGTGCGGGAATGGGGTCGGTAGTGCATGTAGTCGGACGAGAGGAAGAGAGGAGTCTGGAGACTTCTTCTTCTGTGATGGGATCAAATGTGGAAAGTGAGCCAGGGGAACTGCAGGATGGGATGGGAGTCACTGCACTTGGTGGTTGAGAGCAGATTTCCTGACGGATAGTATCTATTTTTTCTATAAAGTGGAAGGCCAGGTCGTCGGCACAAATGTCTGTGATAGGGGCTTGTGCTTTTGGCCTGAGGAGGGAGTGAAAAGTGTCAAAAAGTTTCTTGGGGTTGTTGGCTAGTGAGGAGATCAGGGTGGTGAAGTAGGTCTGTTTGGCTAAGTGAAGGGCAGCATTATAAGTTCTTAACATGAATTTAAAGTGGATGAAGTCTTCTGGTGTGCGGGTTTTTCTCCAGAGGCCTTCAGCACTCCTAGAGAATCGCTGAAGAAGTCGAGTTTGCAATGTGAGCCAGGGCTGTTTTACTGTGTGTTTGGAAGTTCTGAGGGTGAGCGGTGCTACTTGGTCAAGGGTGCTTTTAAGAGTTTCATTGTAGTGCTGAACAGCCAGATTAGGACAGGAAAAAGAGGAGATTGGGGACAGCGATGAGTGTAGGGAGTCTGAAAGTGTCTGAGGGTTAATGGCTTGTAGATTTCTGAATGTATGGTAGGTAGGAGTGCGCTGGGGTGGTCGAGGATTTGTGAGGATGAAGGAGAGAATGTTGTGGTCAGAGAGTGGAAGCGGTGAGTTATTTAGGTGGGAGATTGAACAGAGGCGGACAAAGACCATGTCAAGGGTGTTACCATCCTTGTGTGTCTCAGAGGTTGAAAGCTGTGAGAGGCCTAGAGAAGTGGTTAGTGATAGAAGCTGAGATGCAGATGTGGAAGTAGGGCTGTTAATGGGGATGTTGAAGTCTCCAAGGATAAGGGTTGGTAGTTCTGAGGACATGAAGTGCAGCAGCCAGGCTGAGAAGTGGTCAAGGAACTGGGTGGGTGAGCCTGGGGGCCGATATATGAGCGCTACTCTGAGGGAGAGGGGACAGAAGAGCCTGATGGTGTGGACCTCAAAAGAAGGGAATGAGAGTGATGGAATTGGGGGGATGACCTGGAAAGTGCATTGTGGCGACAGGAGTATGCCGACTCCACCACCATGTCTGTTTGCGGGTCTTGGGGAATGGGAGAACTGTAAGCCACCATAGGAAATGGCAGCAGGGGAGACCGTGTCAGAATCCTGAATCCAGGTTTCCGTGAGGGCCAACAGATGAAGAGAGTTGTTCAGAAAGTAGTTGTGCAGGAAGGATAGCTTGTTGCATGCAGACCGTGGACTCCAAAGGGCATAATTAAAAGAAGGAGATGAGGGAGTGCAAGTAATATTAATAAGATTATTATGGTTTCGATATAAGGTAGGGTAGGGATTGAGGTTGGGGGATGGTGGACCAGGGTTGGAGGAGATGTCTGAGAAAATTAAGGAAAAAGGGATCCAGCTTCAATAAAATCTTCATCTTTATTGATTCATAAAAACATGAATAATGCATGCTCCTTGACAAGCTCAGGACAAGGCTACGCGTTTCGATCACAGGGATCTTTATCACAGCTGACATATTCAGACAAAGGCACATATTTAAGACAAAGGAAGACCAATCACGATCAGAAAAAATGTCATGTGATTTTGACAAGTCCTTTAACAATTTGCACATAACGAATAAAGAAACAAAAACAATATTTGCACAAATAAAATCAATGCAAAGAAATAAAATTAATAATGGAACATCAATTCGTTTCTTTTGTTGAGACCAAATGGATGTCTGGTATGTAGATTAAAGATCCAGAAAGCTTCA
This sequence comes from Oophaga sylvatica, assembly GCA_033576555.1. Lineage (NCBI taxonomy): Eukaryota > Metazoa > Chordata > Amphibia > Anura > Dendrobatidae > Oophaga > Oophaga sylvatica. The sequence goes on from JARQOD010000004.1 coordinate 475,163,142, forward strand.
CGTGTGAGGAGTCGCTGACGTGCATCTCCACCTCGGGCAGACAGGTTAACACTTTCAATACCTGTGACTTGGAAGGAAGAAACATTGCGAGCATGCTGAAAAATAAAATGTTTAGCAGCAGCAGAAATATTGCGATTCGAAAAAACATTCTTTATATCCTGCAAATGTTCAGCGATCCTGATTTTTAGTTTCCTAGTAGTGCAGCCTATATAAGATAAATTGCAAGTAGTGCACATAATTTTATATACCACATAGCATGAATTACAATTGATATATTTGTTAATGGTATAAATCGCAGTGCTGTCATTATTTTCAAAGGTTTTCGTTACACAAACATATTTGCAAAGTGCACATCTATTGTGGCCACATTTATAAAAACCTTTATGTTCTAACCACGATGTTTTATGAGAAGAGAAATTATTACTGAACATGCTTGGAGAAACTTTGTTACCAATAGATGGCGCTTTCCTTGAAACAACATTAATACCTGATGAAAGAATGTCAGCAAGAGAGGGATCTTCATATAAAATAGGCAGCGATCTCAAAATGATTTTTTTGATGTCCCCAAATTGAGGACTATATTGAGCACAAAAATATGGTTTCACTGCAAGATCATTTTTTTGTTGTCGCCCTCCACTAATGAGATCCTCTCTGTTTTTATTACTTACAATTGTTCGTGCTCTTTTTAATGACCATTTAGGATAATTTCTGTTTTTTAATTTTGTATCCACACAATTAAATTCCGTTTCCAAAGCTGTAGGATCGCTGCAGTTTCTCAAAATTCTGGTATATTCACCCAAAGGAATCGATTTAATAGTATGTTTGGGGTGACTGCTTGCTGCATGCAAGATAGAATTACCAGCACAAGGTTTGCTGAACGTTTTAGTAATAATAACAGAGTCATGTACCCCATATAAATCAAGATCCAAAAAAGAAATTTTGTTATGATGAAATTTATGAGTAAAATGTATGTTGAATGAATTAGAATTGATATAATCAATAAATCCGGATATGGCAGATACATCACCACTCCAAATGATGAGTAAATCATCAATATATCTACCATACCAAGCAATCGAGTCAATAAATGGATTAGTAGCTGAAAAAATAAAAAAATATTCCCAATATGACATAACAAGATTAGCTAGGGATGGCGCAAATTTCGCACCCATCGCCACGCCAGATTTTTGTAAAAAAAATTTATTGTCAAATGAGAAAAAATTGTGGGTTAATAAAAATTGAATAACTTGTAAAATATAATTAATGAGATCCTGGGAATAATTACTGAATTTCGTTAAGACAAACTGCAGCGCTGTCATGGCAACATTGTAAGGTATACAGGTATATAAAGAAGTCACATCACAACATAACCAAGTATATTCTTTAGACCAGATTTTCTTGGAAAACATTCTCAACACTTCTTTAGAATCTTTAATGTAACCAGGAGTGATTTGTACTAGTGGTTGAAGTAGTGAGTCAACCCATTCACCCAGATGTTCATTTAAAGATCCAATCCCTGAGACAATAGGTCTCATGGGGGGGATTTTCATATCCTTGTGAATTTTTGGGAGACCATGCATGATAGGGATAATAGGATGAGACACTGTGAGATAATCAGTTTGTTTTTTGGTTAAAATGCCAAGGCTGAAACCCTCATTGATAATTTGGATAATCTCACTTTTAAATTTATCAGTGGATTTGTATGGAGTTTTTCATATACATCACTGTCAGACAAGAGAGACATAATTTGAGAATGATAATCCTCTTTATTCAGGATAACTACCATGCCACCCTTGTCCGACATTTTAATTATTATATCTGACATACTTTTGATCTCATCTAATGCAGTTTTCTGGGCTTTTGTTAAATTGGAATGATTTCTGCTGCTGCCCATTTTAACCCTATCATGAAGGATTTTTAAATCCCTCTCTATCACCTCCTGGTATTTAGTCATGCAATCAGGCCTGGATTGAATGGGATAAAAAGAGGGATTTTTTGTTTTAAACACAGGTGCATGAATGGTATCAGATTCATTATCATAGGAATGAGTAGACAAACTAAACAAAGTGTTGAGAGATACCTGTTCTCTGAAAGACAAGTCAGTAAATTCATTGTTATATGTCAGCGACTCCTGCAAAGGGGTCTCATCAGAATGATTTAAAAAATGCTTTTTGATGGTAAGGTCTCGCATAAACTTATTGACGTCCAAAATAGTAGAAAAAAGATTGAAATTCTGATCGGGCACAAAATTCAGACCTAAGGACAAAACATCTAATTGCGTTTTGGTAAAGTCTCGTGCAGATAAATTCAAGACATTATCATGGTTTATTATTTGCGATAATTCTTCCTGCGGCGTGTAATCATGACATGATCTTTGTCGGTGTTTTCTGCCACCCCGCCTTTTACGTTTTTTGAATGACGAAAAAACTTTGTGGTGTGAACACTGTCATTAGAGGAAACACTCAGATTATTGTCAGATGAGTCCAACTCAGAGGATGTAAAACAGACATGTGGTTTAGATACCGGTTCATTGAGAGCATGGTTGCGTTTTAAAATAGATTTAGGAGTTCTATGACCCCGCTCCCAATGGCCCCAGTCATAGACTTTCTTGGTTGAATAGTCTCTTAGATCACGAGAAAATTTTCGTTTTTTTCCGATCCATGATATCCTTTTCTAGGCTAGAGACATTATCTTGCATTTTAGCCACAAGTGAGTCATACTGAGTCAACGATTTAAATTCAGTGAGCGCAGTACTCATTTCCTCTAATGACAGTGTTCACACCACAAAGTTTTTTCGTCATTCAAAAAACGTAAAAGGCGGGGTGGCAGAAAACACCGACAAAGATCATGTCATGATTACACGCCGCAGGAAGAATTATCGCAAATAATAAACCATGATAATGTCTTGAATTTATCTGCACGAGACTTTACCAAAACGCAATTAGATGTTTTGTCCTTAGGTCTGAATTTTGTGCCCGATCAGAATTTCAATCTTTTTTCTACTATTTTGGACGTCAATAAGTTTATGCGAGACCTTACCATCAAAAAGCATTTTTTAAATCATTCTGATGAGACCCCTTTGCAGGAGTCGCTGACATATAATAATGAATTTACTGACTTGTCTTTCAGAGAACAGGTATCTCTCAACACTTTGTTTAGTTTGTCTACTCATTCCTATGATAATGAATCTGATATTATTCATGCACCTGTGTTTAAAACAAAAAATCCCTCTTTTTATCCCATTCAATCCAGGCCTGATTGCATGACTAAATACCAAGAGGTGATAGAGAGGGATTTAAAAATCCTTCATGATAGGGTTAAAATGGGCAGCAGCAGAAATCATTCCAATTTAACAAAAGCCCAGAAAACTGCATTAGATGAGATCAAAAGTATGTCAGATATAATAATTAAAATGTCGGACAAGGGTGGCATGGTAGTTATCCTGAATAAAGAGGATTATCATTCTCAAATTATGTCTCTCTTGTCTGACAGTGATGTATATGAAAAACTCCATACAAATCCCACTGATAAATTTAAAAGTGAGATTATCCAAATTATCAATGAGGGTTTCAGCCTTGGCATTCTAACCAAAAAACAAACTGATTATCTCACAGTCTCTCATCCTATTATCCCTATCATGCATGGTCTCCCAAAAATTCACAAGGATATGAAAATCCCCCCCATGAGACCTATTGTCTCAGGGATTGGATCTTTAAATGAACATCTGGGTGAATGGGTTGACTCACTACTTCAACCACTAGTACAAATCACTCCTGGTTATATTAAAGATTCTAAAGAAGTGTTGAGAATGTTTTCTAAGAAAATCTGGTCTAAAGAATATACTTGGTTATGTTGTGATGTGACTTCTTTATATACCTGTATACCTTACAATGTTGCCATGGCAGCGCTGCAGTTTGTCTTAACGAAATTCAGTAATTATTCCCAGGATCTCATTAATTACATTTTACAAGTTATTCAATTTTTATTAACCCACAATTTTTTCTCATTTGACAATAAAATTTTTTTACAAAAATCTGGTGTGGCGATGGGTGCGAAATTTGCGCCATCCCTAGCTAATCTTGTTATGTCATATTGGGAATATTTTTTTATTTTTTCAGCTACTAATCCATTTATTGACTCGATTGCTTGGTATGGCAGATATATCGATGATTTACTCATCATTTGGAGTGGTGATGTACCTGCCATATCCGGATTTATTGATTATATCAATTCTAATTCATTCAACATACATTTTACTCATAAATTTCATCATAACAAAATTTCTTTTTTGGATCTTGATTTATATGGAGTACATGACTCTGTTATCTAATATATAAAGCTGAATGTATGTATGCGTGTATGTATGTGGGTATGTTTGTCCGGGATTGGAATCCGCACCGTCGCACTTACGGGCATGAAATTTTGCACGCCCGCACGTCTCGACCCCGAAAGCGTCCTAGGCTATGTTTTGAATCGAAATTTTAACCCAGCGCGTTCCAAATCGCCAAACAATTTTGGCCCTATCTACATAATGGGGAGAAAGCTGAATGCTTGTGTGTATGTCCGGCATAGGAATCTGCATTTACGGGCATGAAGTTTTGCACACCCGCACGTCTCGACCCCGAAAGCGTTCTAGGCTATGTTTTGAATCGAAATTTTAACCCCCGCGCGTTCCAAATCGCCAAACAATTTTGGCCCTATCTACATAATGGGGAGAAAGCTGAATGCTTGTGTGTATGTCCGGCATAGGAATCTGCATTTACGGGCATGAAATTTTGCACACCGGCACGTCTTGACCCCGAGAGCGTCATAGGCTAGGTTTTGAGTCGAAATTTTAACCCCGCGCATTCCAAATCGGCAAATAATTTTGGCCCGGGATAGGAATCTGCACCGTTGTACTTACGGGCATGAAATTTTGCATGCCAGCACATCTCAACCCCAGGAGCATCATAGGCTATGTGTTGAATGGAAATTTTAACCCCCGCACGTTTTGGTGTGTGATTTTTATGTGCAGAATAAATTTTTGTTAACATAGTCTATTTTGTTACAGCTAACAGCAGTTATTAATTAACCCGGGCGAAGCCGGGTACTACAGCTAGTTATTACTAAAACGTTCAGCAAACCTTGTGCTGGTAATTCTATCTTGCATGCAGCAAGCAGTCACCCCAAACATACTATTAAATCGATTCCTTTGGGTGAATATACCAGAATTTTGAGAAACTGCAGCGATCCTACAGCTTTGGAAACGGAATTTAATTGTGTGGATACAAAATTAAAAAACAGAAATTATCCTAAATGGTCATTAAAAAGAGCACGAACAATTGTAAGTAATAAAAACAGAGAGGATCTCATTAGTGGAGGGCGACAACAAAAAAATGATCTTGCAGTGAAACCATATTTTTGTGCTCAATATAGTCCTCAATTTGGGGACATCAAAAAAATCATTTTGAGATCGCTGCCTATTTTATATGAAGATCCCTCTCTTGCTGACATTCTTTCATCAGGTATTAATGTTGTTTCAAGGAAAGCGCCATCTATTGGTAACAAAGTTTCTCCAAGCATGTTCAGTAATAATTTCTCTTCTCATAAAACATCGTGGTTAGAACATAAAGGTTTTTATAAATGTGGCCACAATAGATGTGCACTTTGCAAATATGTTTGTGTAACGAAAACCTTTGAAAATAATGACAGCACTGCGATTTATACCATTAACAAATATATCAATTGTAATTCATGCTATGTGGTATATAAAATTATGTGCACTACTTGCAATTTATCTTATATAGGCTGCACTACTAGGAAACTAAAAATCAGGATCGCTGAACATTTGCAGGATATAAAGAATGTTTCTTCGAATCGCAATATTTCTGCTGCTGCTAAACATTTTATTTTTCAGCATGCTCGCAATGTTTCTTCCTTCCAAGTCACAGGTATTGAAAGTGTTAACCTGTCTGCCCGAGGTGGAGATGCACGTCAGCGACTCCTCACACGTGAAGCTTTCTGGATCTTTAATCTACATACCAGACATCCATTTGGTCTCAACAAAAGAAACAAATTGATGTTCCATTATTAATTTTATTTCTTTGCATTGATTTTATTTGTGCAAATATTGTTTTTGTTTCTTTATTCGTTATGTGCAAATTGTTAAAGGACTTGTCAAAAATCACATGACATTTTTTCTAATCGTGATTGGTCTTCCTTTGTCTTAAATATGTGCCTTTGTCTGAATATGTCAGCTGTGATAAAGATCCCTGTGATCGAAACGCGTAGCCTTGTCCTGAGCTTGTCCAGGAGCATGCCATTATTCATGTTTTTATGAATCAATAAAGATGAAGATTTTATTGAAGCTGGATCCCTTTTTCCTTCATTTTTTCATGTATCTTCACGTTTGATCAAGCGGAGGATCCGTGCTTCTACAAACCGGTGAGCTGGTTAGCGTTCTTATATTTGGAGGAGATGTCCCCCGAAATCAGTAGGAGTAGGAAGATAAAGAGCAGGTAGTTGTTAGAGTTGTAAGTAGGTTTTTTCTGTGATGTGTTTGGGCAAGATGGGCTGAGGTTTCTCCGGAAGGTGAGGAGTGCATGGGAGCTGTACATGGGAGAGGGAAGTATGGAGGGGCTGATGTGTATGAGTCGTGATGAAGGGGGTATGGGGCGGTGAATGTGAATGGCAAGGGAACACAGGATGATAGAGATAAAGTACATAATTAAAAAGAAAGCAAAGTGTGGGTTACCTGATTCCTGCCCTGATTAACTGCCATGGATAACTGCCGTTTACATGATGCTTATCTTCTGCCATGGATAACTGCCGGTTACATGATGCTTATCTTCTGTGATGCTTTGCTTTCTGTGATGCGTGCGCCCCCCACACTGCGTGCGCCCCTTAGACTACTCCTAAATATATAGCCCACACTACAGGGTCAGGAAAGTGGGATTGTGGGAGCTGCTTTGGGATAATTTGGCAGCTGGGGCCTGCACACCAGGGGGTGGTAAATCATCAAAGGCGCTAGAGCTGGCTACATCTATTTGCTTTAGCACCTTCCACCTGATAAAATCTAGAGAGGCCCCAGTCACAGGGATATACAGCAGTAAGTATTAAGCACAGTGCAAAAAATGAATTATACCAAAGCTTTACCAGGCACATTAAACTATGTTGCAAGATGGTAAAGCAGTGGTTGGCAGCAAGCAGAATAATGCAGTTCATACCATTAGGATATATTTCAGCATGCAAGACACATAGGGATTGTATCATTCAACTGTTTGCTTCCAATGAATGCAGTTCATACCATTATGATATGTTTCAGCATGCAAGACACATAGGGATTGTATCATTCAGCTGTTTGCTTCCATTGAATGCAGTTCATACCATTATGATATATTTCAGCATGCAAGACACATAGGGATTGTATCATTCAGCTGTTTGCTTCCAATGAATGCAGTTCATACCATTAGGATATATTTCAGCATGCAAGACACATAGGGATTGTATCATTCAGCTGTTTGCTTCCATTGAATGTAGTTCATACCACTAGGATATATTTCAGCATGCAAGACACATAGGGATTGTATCATTCAGCTGTTTGCTTCCAATGAATGCAGTTCATACCATTAGGATATATTTCAGCATGCAAGACTCATAGGGATTGTATCATTCAGCTGTTTGCTTCCAATGAATGCAGTTCATACCATTAGGATATATTTCAGCATGCAAGACACATAGGGATTGTATCATTCAGCTGTTTGCTTCCAATGAATGCAGTTCATACCATTAGGATATATTTCAGCATGCAAGACACATAGGGATTGTATCATTCAGCTATTTGCTTCCAATGAATGCAGTTCATACATGATGCTTATGTTCTGTGATGCTTTGCTTTCTGTGATGCGTGCACCCCCCACACTGCGTGCGCCCATTAGGCAAGTATCACACAGGGGGCAGAAGACTTACATTTAAAGCACCACTTCAGCGGTGCAATAAAAAAATGTTGCAGTGCTGCTTTAAATACAGCTAGTCTAAGATTGAAGTTTTAACAAGGAATTGATTTTTAGATTTTTTTCTTCTGGTGGTAGGGTGAAGCATCAAATCTGCCATTGTTTACCATGTGTAATAAGTAATCCATCCATTTTATATTACAGCTTGCTAATAGTATAATAATACCAAGCTTTTGTTTGTTCTTTTGCCATAATAGAATTTTTTGTAAGAGTAGAGAAAATAGAGACTTTTGTGTACTCACCGTAAAATCCTTTTCTCCGAGCCAATCATTGGGAGACACAGACCATGGGTGTTATGCTGCTGCCGCCACCAGGAGGCTGATACTAAGTAATACAAAGAAAGCTACCTCTTCCTCTGTAGTATGCACCCTCATGCTGGCTCCCAGAGAACCAGTTCAGTGGAAAAGCAGTAGGAGATCAATAACAACATATAAGAATATAACATGTCAAATTACAGAACAAGCACAAAGCCATTAACAGGGTGGGTGCTGTGTCTCCCAATGATTGGCTCAGAGAAAAGGATTTTACGGTGAGTGCACAAAAATCCCTATTTCTCCTTCGCCTCATTGGGGGACACAGACCATGGGACGTCCCAAAGTAGTCCCTGGGTGGGGAACCACATAACAGATCGAACCCCATGTACCAACTGACTAAAGTTGCGCTACCACCGCTTGCAGAATACGTCTGTGAAGGGACGCATGTGCAGAAGTCTGAGTGCATAGGCTGTACCAAGTTGCAGTCTTACAGACCTGTTCTGCCGACGCCGAATGGCCGAAGAAGCGTCCACCGCCTGAGTGTGCCTTAATCCCTGCTGGGATAGGCATGCCTCTGATGCAGTAGGACTTCTGAATAGTCAAGCTAATCTATTGGCTATTGTGGCCCTGAAGCGGCTAAACCATGCCTGAGACCCTCAGGAAACACGAGTAGGGCGTCCGACTTACGGAAGGGCGCCGTCTTCGACACGTACATTCTGAGAGCCTTCACTACATCTAGGGTGTGAAGAGCTCATTCTTCCCGATGTACTGGTGCTGGACAAAAAGGGAAAAGGACAATGTCCTCGTTAAGGTGGAAAGACGAGACCACCTTGAACAAAAAAGAAAGGAGACGGTTCGATGACCACCTTGTCCTGGTGGATAAACAGGACAGAGTGGCCAGCTCCGAGACTTGCCTGAAAGATGTCTCTGCGACGTCACCGCGACAAGAAAGGCGACTTTCCGAGACAGAACTGGCAACGAGACGACCTGCAACGGTTCAAAAGGCATCTGCTGAAGAGTACCCAAGACCAAAATAAGGTCCTCAGGCCTCTGACGGCATTCTATAGGGGGGTACCAGATGGGAGACACCCTGAAGGGAAGTCCTCACTCGCAGATTGGAAGCATTCCTGGGCTGGAATAAAACGGATAAGGCCAAGATCTGGCCTTTGAGAGAGCCGAGCGTCAAACCTGATTCCTGGCCAGTCTGGGGAAAAAAAAAAAAATCGCCAAAATGGAGGGAACAGAGAAGACACAAGAACGTCCGCAGTACCTGTACCATGCAAAAAATGGTTATCAGGTAGGGTGATAGATGCTTGCTGACGCAGACTTCCAAACGCTAATCATGGTGGGGTGGGAAACCCCTGATGAGAGAACCCAGCTTGAGATAGCACCCAGGCCTCAACGGCCAAGCCGTTAAACACAGGGCCCCTGAGATCTCATGACAAATCGGACGTTGGCAGAGCAGAACTGAACGATCTGAACGACCAGGGCGACTAGTTTTACTGGAGTCCTTCAGTCTTGATCTTCCTGATGACAGTCGGAAGTACAGAAAGCAGGGGAAAACACATACGGAAGACTAAACTGATGCCACGGACAGGCCCGTGCATCCACCTCGATGGTCTTGGGATCCCAAGAACGAGCTCTGAAGTGAAATATCTTGGCGTTCAATCTTGAAGCCATCAGAACCAAGTCCATAAACGAATACAGATCTGTCGAAAGACCTCCAGATGAAATTCCCACTGTCCCAAGGCAAGACTATGATGGTTAGGAAAAAAACTGCCGCCCAATTTTTCACGCCTGGGATATGCACTGCTGAAAATACCGAGTGGTTCCTCTCTGCACAATGGAGAATATGGGCTACCTCACGCAAGGCCGCCCTGCTGCGGGTACCCCTATGCCACAGCCGTGGCTTTCTCCGAATGAAAGCGGATGGGGTGACCTACCAGGAGATAATGGAACACTTGAAGAGCTAGCCAGCTCATCGGGGGGCTCGACACCCGAGTTGACCAGCGCCCCTGAGCAGTGTGGCGATGAAGGACCGCTCCCTAGCCAAGGAGACTGGCATCGGTAGTCACCACTAGACTTTGAACTGGGAGAAAGGATTTCCCCTGGATGAGAGAAGACCTCAATGTCCCCTCCTGAGAGGCTGCCTGACTCGCAGGGGCAAGGACACCGGCGGTCAAAAGAGAACGGGTTCCTGTCCCAAGCTGCTAGAAAAGCCTGCTGCAGCAGACAGAGATGCAGCTGAGTGAAGGGAACCGCTTCCATTGCTTCTACCATTCTTCCCAGTACCGTCCTGGCAAACCCGGATGGAAAGACAGTATGAATGTCAAAGTGCGCGACCTCTTTGATGAAGGGCTAGAACGTTGTCTCGAGGGAGCAGTAACTGAAAATATATAAGGTACAGAAGGGCTTCAAAACCAAAATCATAGAATCATGCCCTATAGGCAATCCTTTATTGATAAAATACCTCAATGGGTAGCACCCAAAAAACAACCGTGATATAAAAAACAAAAAACAAAGTGTATTCCTAACTTAAAAGCTATGGGGATAGCCTAGAGTCCCTGATGTAGGTCTGGGCTGTCACCTGCCTAACAGCGGAGGTTGGCACCCTAGGGGGAAGCGTTGTGGCGCCGCCGCTCCACGATGGCTGACCCTAGGGTCCCTGTTAGGCCCTTACACCTTAGGGGATACCTCTACCCAGATAGTAGGGAGACCCCTAACATTAATACAGAGACCAGCTAACATTAAAGGTGACCCTAAGTCCCCAAAGTATTAAAAACAGTTCACAACACACGGGGTGGTGGGAAGTATAATGGAGATTGGCACAGATCTGCTGTACAACACTGCTAGTATACAGCAGCCTCCTTTTATGAACAGGAGTTATGATAAAACTGCCTTCTTGTGCCACAGCTTAATGAAAGTGAATGTGAACAGTCTCATACTTGTTCACTCACTAGTCAAAGCTCCTCCAGTGTATGGGAAATCTAAATGTGTGTGCATACCAGACAGTCAAATATAAGCTAAGATGCAATCTATAATTGTCAGCTATTGGACCAAAAGTCTAGTCTGAACTTATAAACACACTGAAAGAATGACTAGAGCATATAATGACTGGCATAAATAAGACGCATCGGCGTCATGAGAAGGTCATTGACACTTGATTTTAGTGTAATGTTGGGGGATAGCAATATTTGAAGATAAATGTATAAGGCAGCAAGATATAATTGATGTATACCTTCCCTAGCAATGCCCGATGTACCGAATAGGAGATAGGTACAGATATAACATTCCTACAGGTATGGTGCTAAATGGAGAATAGGTATATATATTGCCTTCCTGTACGTATAATACTAATCACCCCTCATCATGATGTGGATACACTGATAAACTCCATTATAAAATGATATTAATAAGAAATGTGTAACGATACTCATCATTTCTCATCGTCACCCCACCACCATCAATAGTAGCGCCTCAACGCGTTTCGCCCCATGGGCTCATCAGGAGGCCAGATGTACAGATGTCCGGTGTCAAAATGACATGGTGCAGAGACTAACAGATGCTGTGTGACTTCCTCATATTTATATCTGCCGCCTAATGGAGACGCTCCACCCCCCTGTGCGGGCTCGCCTTCATAGGCTCCTCCCCCTTATATGGCTCCGCCAATAGGCTCGTGGGGAAAGCTCTGACCTCATCAGGGGGCGTATCTCTCTCGCCCTGCGTCAGAGAAGCAGTGCATGCCGGGAGTAGGAGGGGTGTCTGGGTCCTGACTAGTTACGTGCAGAGCGGACCTTTACCCCTGCACAGGCTATGCATAACATATGTTCCTGGTGGCGACTCCACTAAAACACAGCGGCCGGAACGGCTAACTTTCAAAGGGCTCATGGCTCACCGGTTCAAGCCCCACCTGGGAGCCTCAATAGTGGGCATACCCCCACATAGATGAGTATGTCCCTAATTTATCCTATCCAACGGAAGATAATCCAAGATGGCCTAGGATAATATTTTAACAGAAATGTATAGAGGGACATAGAACATAACTGGAAAAAGGTCGACAGTAATACGAGAGTCATTCTGATACATAGAATATAATGGTCACCCATTATAGGGGAACATAAAACATAGAATTGTATAGTCAGTTTAATCAAGTAGTCCAAAACAACGTCTTGGCTATAGGAAACAGGCAAATGACATCTGCTCGTTTAATCCATGTGGTTCGAGTGATTCTAGCCTAAAGATCCATTCACACTCGCGTCTGAGGATAATTTTGTCCACGTCACCCCCTCTCGGATTTAGCTTAACAACCTCCAGAATCATGAACTTAACCTCGCCCATTCTCCCACCATGTTGATTGTTGATGTGTCTCGCAAGGGGAGTATCCCTGTTATTTCTGATGTCACCCATGTGTTCTCCCACCCTCCTTCTAAATTCTCTTTTTGTTTTGCCCACATAGTCCTTGGGACAAGTACACGTCCCCTTATATACCACAGCCGTGGTCTTGCAATTAGCAAAATCTCTTAAATAGAATCTTCTTCCTGTGTGAGCACTACGGAAGGATTTCATAGGTGACATCCATTTGCACAGACTGCAGTCGCCACAAGTGAAGAAACTAATGGGCTTTCTATCTAGCCATGTACCTGCTTTCAACGGTTTTTTGTATTGGCTATGTACCAGACGATCCTTAATGGATCTACCTTTTCTATAGGTAATGTTGGGTCTTTCACCCACCCAATCTCTCAGATCTGGGTCCATTTTTAGAATGTCCCAGTGTTTCATTAGAATACTCCTAATTTGCATATGCTGAGAGTCAAAGGTACCAATAATTCTGGTGATATCTGTATCATCACGATCTGGTTTCTTATGTAAAAGCTGTTGTCTGTCTGTTCTCCTAGCGTGCTGGAAGGCTGTATCAATAACATGATGGGGATAACCTCTTTCCTTAAACCTCCTCTGCATATCTCCTGCCTGTAGAAGAAACGCATCATAATTCGAACAGTTCCGTCTGAGCCTGAGGAACTGTCCCTTAGGGATGCCTCTTTTTAGGGGAACAGGGTGGTGGCTATCCCAATGGAGGAGACTGTTGGTACTGGTTGGTTTCCGATATATTCTTGTGGACAGATTACCTACAGTTTCTCTTCTAATACTGATGTCCAAAAATGACAGTTCGCTCTTCTGTATTTCGAAAGTGAACCTAAGGTTCAGTTCGTTGGTATTCAATTCATTTACGAAACTTTCAAAATTCTCCTTTGTGCCTGTCCATATAATGAATACATCGTCGATGTATCTGTACCATAGTGTAATCATATCCTGCCACCATCTCTCCTCGCCAAACACCTCAGTTTCCTCCCACCAGCCCAGGAACAAATTGGCGTACGAGGGGGCACAGGGGCTCCCCATCGCTGTGCCCCTGAGCTGGTGGAGGTGCATGCCATCAAAGGTGAAGGAGTTGTGGGTCAGTACAAAGTCAAGTAACCTGACCACAAAGTCATTATGTTCCCCACATCCCACAGACCTACATCAGGGACTCTAGGCTATCCCCATAGCTTTTAAGTTAGGAATACACTTTGTTTTTTGTTTTTTATATCACGGTTGTTTTTTGGGTGCTACCCATTGAGGTATTTTATCAATAAAGGATTGCCTATAGGGCATGATTCTATGATTTTGGTTTTGAAGCCCTTCTGTACCTTATATATTTTCAGTTACTTATTCTGGTTTTGTTATGGCCAGTTTTTTGGTAGGTCCAATTAACCCTGATCTTTGGCTGGAGGATGCTAATCAGGCATTTAGCGTAGGGGGCACATCAACGAGCCCCACGGGTCCGCTGACTCTTAAAAATCTGTTTAATGAACTCTATGGAGCTTACAAGGGGCATTTGAAATCCTGGTGGGAAATCAGGACAATTGAAAACTATCTAAAAAATTGCATTGTCCCTAGAGGATTGAGGATCAATATAAATCCCTCACCTAGAATCGCTACACAGGAGTTTATGAGCGTCTGGTATAAGGAATCCATTGAGTCCTCAATCAGGTTTATGCAAATCCTGCTCATAGAGGAGAAAAAAGTCTTCGAAAAGTCCACCGCACTTCTCAATAGACTGATTGAGGGAGTACTTAAATTTAAAACTGATCCGGACTTTAACAGAAGGGAGGGACTTTTGCAAACGTCAGTGGAGAGATATCAGTCTCTACTAAAAGAACGTAAGCAAATACAATTTCAGCGGGACCTAAAAGACTTTAGCGATAACCAAGTGTTTAACTTTCAAAAAGACATACCATCGGAGGCATCCTCTTCTGATATTGACACCTCCGATACTGAAAGGGCTGATATAGGCCTAAGAGGGATACAACAACAAAGAGGATCCTTTCATAGGAATAGATGGCAATCAGGAAGGGGTCGAGGAGGAAGGTACTCCAGGAAGGGAAGGGGTACCTCGAGAGGAGGTTACCAGATGGCATTCCCCATAGAAACCAACCCCATGGGAGCAGGAGCCTCATCCTTAGTCCCAGCTGCATCTTCCTCTTTATCCTCGTCATCTTTTTTGGAGCAAAGTGCGAGGACAGGATATCATCTCAGGACCCAGTTCAACTAACCAGGGGACGGGTTATCAACCTGACCTCGCATGAGCTCACAAGGGAGGAAGTAGATGTACTGCTAAGAGGCCTGAGTTTTGTGCCCACAAATAACTTTAACTGTTTTGAGTGGGTAAAAGATCTTAACCTGTTCGGCAGGAAACTGAAATGGAAAAAGTTCTTTCTACAACACGATCGTGAGGAGTGTCAAAGATATGGTATACATGAAGAGGAGATGGAGGGATATCAAGCCCTACGTGATCTTCTCAATGAAAATGAGAGGTCAAGTGAAGACGGTAAGGGCCCCTTCACTAAACTTAAAAATAAGAGTGAGAGGATGCCTCCTGCTGGGGATACGAGCAATATTGACATATTCTTGTCATTGGTGGAAAGAGATCTCAAAAAACTTAAGGTCACTGGGTTTGGGGAAGAGGATAACCTGTCATGCAGTGAGCGTGAGGCACTTGATAGGTTGAGCAAGAATGATCAGCTCATTGTCAAACCCTCGGATAAGGGGGGGAATCTAGTCATCATGGATCATTCCAAATACCGTAAGATGTGCCTAGATATACTGCTCGACAGAGAGACATATGAGGTCTTGAGCAAAAACCCAATGCTGGATTATAAGGAGATGTTACAGGGCCTGCTTGAGGGCGGGTTGGGGTCGAGGCTCATATCTAAGACTGAATATAATTTCCTGCTTCCCAAGTTTCCGGTGTTAGCCACCTTCTACGCTTTGCCAAAGATCCATAAGGGACTGGCCCCTTTGAAGGGCAGACCCATCGTGTCTGGCGTAAATTCCCTCACCCAGAATTGTATATATCGATGAGATACTTCGTCCGTTTGTGACATCATTACCCTCATATTTGAGGGACACCTCCGATCTGATACTCAAACTAGAGGATATTAACCTAGAGGAAGATTTCTGGTTGGCCTCCATTGACATCGAAGCCCTGTATAGTAGCATCCCTCACCACCTGGGCATCAAGGGTGTAGAATTCTATCTGAGACAGAGGTCTGTGGGATGTGGGGAACATAATGACTTTGTGGTCAGGTTACTTGACTTTGTACTGACCCACAACTCCTTCACCTTTGATGGCATGCACCTCCACCAGCTCAGGGGCACAGCGATGGGGAGCCCCTGTGCCCCCTCGTACGCCAATTTGTTCCTGGGCTGGTGGGAGGAAACTGAGGTGTTTGGCGAGGAGAGATGGTGGCAGGATATGATTACACTATGGTACAGATACATCGACGATGTATTCATTATATGGACAGGCACAAAGGAGAATTTTGAAAGTTTCGTAAATGAATTGAATACCAACGAACTGAACCTTAGGTTCACTTTCGAAATACAGAAGAGCGAACTGTCATTTTTGGACATCAGTATTAGAAGAGAAACTGTAGGTAATCTGTCCACAAGAATATATCGGAAACCAACCAGTACCAACAGTCTCCTCCATTGGGATAGCCACCACCCTGTTCCCCTAAAAAGAGGCATCCCTAAGGGACAGTTCCTCAGGCTCAGACGGAACTGTTCGAATTATGATGCGTTTCTTCTACAGGCAGGAGATATGCAGAGGAGGTTTAAGGAAAGAGGTTATCCCCATCATGTTATTGATACAGCCTTCCAGCAAGCTAGGAGAACAGACAGACAACAGCTTTTACATAAGAAACCAGATCGTGATGATACAGATATCACCAGAATTATTGGTACCTTTGACTCTCAGCATATGCAAATTAGGAGTATTCTAATGAAACACTGGGACATTCTAAAAATGGACCCAGATCTGAGAGATTGGGTGGGTGAAAGACCCAACATTACCTATAGAAAAGGTAGATCCATTAAGGATCGTCTGGTACATAGCCAATACAAAAAACCGTTGAAAGCAGGTACATGGCTAGATAGAAAGCCCATTGGTTTCTTCACTTGTGGCGACTGCAGTCTGTGCAAATGGATGTCACCTATGAAATCCTTCCGTAGTGCTCACACAGGAAGAAGATTCTATTTAAGAGATTTTGCTAATTGCAAGACCACGGCTGTGGTATATAAGGGGACGTGTACTTGTCCCAAGGACTATGTGGGCAAAACAAAAAGAGAATTTAGAAGGAGGGTGGGAGAACACATGGGTGACATCAGAAATAACAGGGATACTCCCCTTGCGAGACACATCAACAATCAACATGGTGGGAGAATGGGCGAGGTTAAGTTCATGATTCTGGAGGTTGTTAAGCTAAATCCGAGAGGGGGTGACGTGGACAAAATTATCCTCAGACGTGAGTGTGAATGGATCTTTAGGCTAGAATCACTCGAACCACATGGATTAAACGAGCAGATGTCATTTGCCTGTTTCCTATAGCCAAGACGTTGTTTTGGACTACTTGATTAAACTGACTATACAATTCTATGTTTTATGTTCCCTATAATGGGTGACCATTATATTCTATGTATCAGAATGACTCTCATATTACTGTCGACCTTTTTCCAGTTATGTTCTATGTCCCTCTATACATTTCTGTTAAAATATTATCCTAGGCCATCTTGGATTATCTTCCGTTGGATAGGATAAATTAGGGACATACTCATCTATGTGGGGGTATGCCCACTATTGAGGCTCCCAGGTGGGGCTTGAACCGGTGAGCCATGAGCCCTTTGAAAGTTAGCCGTTCTGGCCGCTGTGTTTTAGTGGAGTCGCCACCAGGAACATATGTTATGCATAGCCTGTGCAGGGGTAAAGGTCCGCTCTGCACGTAACTAGTCAGGACCCAGACACCCCTCCTACTCCCGGCATGCACTGCTTCTCTGACGCAGGGCGAGAGAGATACGCCCCCTGATGAGGTCAGAGCTTTCCCCACGAGCCTATTGGCGGAGCCATATAAGGGGGAGGAGCCTATGAAGGCGAGCCCGCACAGGGGGGTGGAGCGTCTCCATTAGGCGGCAGATATAAATATGAGGAAGTCACACAGCATCTGTTAGTCTCTGCACCATGTCATTTTGACACCGGACATCTGTACATCTGGCCTCCTGATGAGCCCCTGGGGCGAAACGCGTTGAGGCGCTACTATTGATGGTGGTG
>JARQOD010000004.1:475181132-475317043 GCA_033576555.1 Oophaga sylvatica
TTATCCTCCTGACACCCCTCCAGAGCCAGTCTCAAATTGGGCGAGATGGCGGAAAGAACTACACCCTCTTCAAAATAACAGCAGGATCAGATAACTCAGGAGAGTCCGCAAGGAAACTCCTCGAGAGGGCATCCGCCTTAACATTCTTAGTGTCAGGAAGAAAGGAAACCACAAAATTAAAACGTGTGAAAAACAAGGCCCACCTGGCCTGTCTAGGATTAAGTCGCTTGGCTGATTCCAGATAAACCAGATTCTTATGGTCCGTGAGGACCACCACCTGATGTTTGGCTCCCTCCAGCCAATGTCTCCACTCTTCAAAAGCCCACTTCATGGCCAATAACTCCCGATTACCCACGTCATAATTACGTTCAGTTGGAGAAAATTTTCGAGAGAAAAAAGCACAAGGGTTACTTTTAGAGGTCTCAGGATCTCTTTGGGACAAAACGGCACCTGTCCCAATTTCAGAGGGATCAACCTCCACCTGAAATGGCAGAGAAACATCAGGCTGCCGTAGAACAGGAGCAGAAGTGAATCTCTGTTTAAGTTCCTGAAACGCAGAGACTGCCTCAGGAGGCCAATTCACCACATCAGAACCCTTTTTGGTCAAATCGGTCAATGGTTTAACAATAACAGAGAAATTACCAATAAATTTACGATAAAAATTGGCAAAACCCAAGAATCTCTGAAGAGCCTTTAATGAAGTAGGTTGGACCCAATCACAGATGGCCTGAACCTTGACCGGGTCCATTTCAATAACAGATAGAGACAAAATTAATCCCAGAAATGAGATCCTCTGTACGCCAAAAAGACACTTTGATCCCTTCACATACAGAGCATTCTCTCTCAAAATGTGGAACACAGTCCGAACATCCAAATAAACAATCAGAAATTTATCCACAAAATCCCTGAAAATGTCATTCATGAAGGACTGGAAGACGGAAGGAGCATTAGTGAGCCCAAAGGCATCACTAGGTACTCAAAATGCCCCTCTGGGTATTAAACGCCGTCTTCCATTCATCCCCGTGCTTAATGCGAATAAGGTTATACGCCCCCCTGAGGTCAAGCTTGGTAAACCAAGTAGCACTTTTCACCCTGGAAAACAGGTCAGAAATCAAGGGTAACGGATATTGATATTTCACAGTGATATTGTTGAAGAGACGATAATCAATACACGGCCTTAATGAACCATCCTTTTTGGCCACAAAGAAAAAACCGGCACCCAAGGGTGAAGAGGATGGTCTGATATGACCCTTCTCCAATGACTCCTTGATATAAGACCGCATAGCGTCATGTTCAGGTACAGACAAGTTAAAAAGGCAACCTTTAGGGAATTTACTACCAGGCACTAATTCAATAGCGCAGTCATAGCTCCTATGGGGAGCAAGGATGCAGATTTACTTTCGCTAAACACATCAGAAAAATCAGTCAAAAAGTTAGGCACATCTTGAGCCTGGGGAGAGGCAGAAAAAACAGGAGTGTTGGCATTAACACATTGGCAGCCCCAACTGGTTACAGACACAGATTTCCAATCCAAAACAGGATTATGAGACTGCAACCAAGGGAAACCTAGTACAATAATGTCATGCAGATTATACAGCACCAAAAATTTGCAACTCTCCTGATGATCAGGTTCAACCTTCATTATCATCTGAGTAGAGAACTGGGGTTTATTCTCAGCCAAAGGGGTAGAATCAATCACCAGTAGGGGAATAGACTTCCATAGGGGTATCAAGGGAAACCCACAACGTTTAGCAAAATCAAAATCCATCAGGTTAATAGCTGCTCCAGAATCTACAAAAGCCTGAGCAGAAAATGTGGACAGGGAGCAAATCAGGGTAACAGTCAACAGAAATTTAGTCTGAACACTACCCAAGACAACTGAGCGTGCAAAACATCTTCACCGCTTAGGCAGACTGAAATAGCATGAGAGGCATCACCACAGTAGAAACATAACCCATTGCGTTTTCTAAACTCATGACGCTGTGCCCCAGAAGCCACTCTATCACACTGCATGGGTTCAGAAGCTGGTTCACAAGGCAACACCATTCCACGCATACCTCTACGCTCACGCAAACGTCTGTCAATTTGAATCGCCAATGACATAGAATCATTGAGACCAGAGGGAGCAGGGAAACCCACCATAACATCTTTTACATTCTCTGTCAGACCCTTCCGAAAAAGGGCTGCCAAAGCATCATCATTCCATTTGGTCAGAACTGCCCACTTTCGGAATTTCTGACAGTACAACTCAGCGTCCTCAAGCCCCTGATTTAATGCCAACAAGGTTTTTTCAGCTTGATCAGTGACATTAGATTCATCGTACAATAACCCCAGAGCCAGAAAAAATGCATCAACATTACTCAAAACAGGGTCCCCAGGTGTCAGGGAAAAAGCCCAATCCTGAGGATCGCCGCGCAGGAGAGAGATGACAATTTGAACCTGCTGTGCTGCGTTCCCTGAGGACTTAGGTTTTAAGGCAAAAAACAACTTACAGTTATTTTTGAAATTCAGAAATTTAGCTCGATCCCCCAAAAACAAATCTGGCATGGGAATCCTAGGTTCCACAACCGGCAACCCTGCAAGATAGGTAGCAATACTCCGAACTTCAGTGGCAAGCTGATCCACACGGCCAGACAACTGTGCAAACTCCATTGAGAGAAAAAAAAAATCCTCCTCAGCACCCAGAAAAAAAGAGGGAAAAAAAAAATGCAACAAACAGAAAAAAAAAAAAAAATCTCTGACAACTCTGACAACTTTTTTCTTTCCACACTACACTGTGTTCCAAATTATTATGCAAATAATATTTTCTCAGATTTTCCCAAATTACCTGTATGAATTGCAGTCATTGTAATTTTCCAGTCAAATAACTATTAGAGTACAATTGAAAGGTTTTTGTGCAAACTGCCTATGATAACAGTATATTTTTTAAAAAATAAAACACTCAAACTGCACTCAAAATGCATGTTCCAAATTATTATGCACAGCAGAGTTTTCAACCTTTTCATTTTAATAAAGAACAAAAAAATAGTCATTTTTGAAATTATAAGCTTTAGCAGGTTCTTACAAACTGAAATCAAACAGTTTTCAACTCAAAACTTTATTTTAGGTGATGTTACATTTGAACATAGGACCCCTTGTTCGAAAGGAGCTTCTGAACTCTCTCGTCCATTGAATTTGTCAGGTTTTGGATGGTTTCTGCTCCAATTGTTTGCATAAGGACAGAATACCCTCCCAGATCTGTTGCTTAGATGTGAACTGCCTCCCGCCATCATAGACACTCCTTTTGATGATGCTCCAGAGGTTCTCAATGGGGTTGAGGTCAGGGGAGCATGGGGCCACATCATAAGTTTGTCCCCTTTTATGCCCATAGCAGCCAGAGATGCAGATGTGTTATGTGCAGCATGAGACGGTGCATTATCATGCATGAAAATGATCTTGCTGCGGAATGCATGGTTCTTCTTCTTGAACCATGGCAGGAAGTGCTGTTTGAGAAACTCAACATACACTATGGAGTTCATCTATACCCCTTCAGGGATCCTAAAGGGGCCGACAATCTCTCTCTCCCATGATTCAAGCCCAAAACATTACTCCACCTCCTCCTTGTTGGTGCCGTAGCCGTGTTTGCATGGGGTGTCCATCAACCAGCCATCCTCCACTGCATCCATCTGGACCATTGAGCGTTGCACGGCACTCTTCGGTGAACAAAACAGTTTTGAAGTCAGTCTTCATGTATTGCTTGGCCCACTGGAGCCGTTTCTGCTTGTGTGCAGTGAATAGAGGAGGTCGACAGGATGGCTTATGCACAGCTGCAAACCTCTGAAGGACCCTGCATCTTGTTGTTCGGGGGACGTTGGAGACACCAGCAGCTTCAAAAACTTGTCTGCTGCTATGACAAGGCTTTTTTGCCGCTGCTCTTTTAACCTGACGTCATTGCCTGTAGGAAAGAGTCTTCAATTTTCCCTTTATCAGCACGCACACGTGTGTACTGTGAATCAGCTACATACTTCTTGATTGTGCGATGATCACGATGAAGTGTCTTGGCAATGTTGATTGTAGTCATGCCTTGACCAAAACACTCCACAATTTGTTGCTTCTCAGCAGCCGACACATCCTTTTTCTTTCCCATTTTGGCAGAAAATGCAGGCTGCTTAATAATGTGGGACAGCCTTCTTAAGTAGTCTTGCCTTTCATTGGACATACCTGCCAAACTAATTAGCACAGGTGTCTGCAATTGCTTACAGTGATATAAAGAGCCCTGACACACATCACCATCAATGAGTTTAACTGACAAACAAAAAAATTCTTACCTTATCACTCCTAAACAATTTTTGCATAATAATTTGGAACACAGTGTATTTTTCCCTTCTGTGAGTACCATATAATTTTCAGTTAGGCCGGTGATACTGTTATGTTTTGGTAGCTGAGGAGAGCAGGCAAAAAAGGCAATACACCAGAGAGGTTGGGATCTACTGGATTGCAGTACCCTGACTAACCACCACAACTAAAGGCAGCCGTGGAGCGTTCCTACGTTGGTCCTAGACGCCTCGTCACAGCCTGAGAGGCTAACTACACCTAAAGATAGAAAGAGGAAAGCTATCTGCCCCGGAGCAGATCCCCAAAGAACATAGGAAGCCCCCAAACATGTAATGGCGGTTAGACAAGAGGAAATACAGACACAGACAGAAAATAGTATGAGCAAACGCTGGGGCCCAATCTGCCTGGACAGAAAAGGATAGGAAGGATACTTACTGCAATCCAAAAAAACCCTGAAAAAAGCCAACGCTACTAATTGCAAAAACACCTGAGATCACACGACCTCTACCACCTAAATTAGTTCTCTGTAACAAAACTAAGCCGCAGTCACAGAAAAAACTGGAAAAGGCAAATGAACAAACAACAGTGGCTCCAGAGGAACCGAGAGGGGCCCAAGCCCCCCGAGGAGGGGAACCTAGCCAACCTCACAGAAATGCAGAGAAAATTGCAAATGGCAAGCACAAAAACAAAAAAACAGAAAATATCTTATCAAAGAGCAGGAGAAGAGGCAAGACTCAGCAAGCTTCCAAGTGAACCAGGAAACAACGTTGAGACAAGAACAATTGATCACCGGCAACCATGATGGGGGAAACCTCCCTTATATCCAGTCAGTCCGTGATTCCTGATTGCCAATCCTCATTGAATGGTTCAGTACTGTTTGTAACCACCAGAGGGAGCTTCTGCTCAGAATTCATTTCTAAAACATTCATAACAGAGCTTGTCTCAGCTTCATAAAAGAGTAAAACCGCAAAGTTTTGGTAGAAGCTAAAGGATTTTTTATTTAGCATTTATGGCTCCAGTCTATCAAAGCAGGTTGGTCTCCTAGAGAGGGAGTGCAGGGCTTACAAGAACTCTTCTATACAGCTTGTAAGCGCTGCCTTGCATGTGGTCAGATTGCTGGATTCAGCCAGCTACAGTGCCCCTGCTACTCCTCTGAGGCTGCAGAGGCAGTTTGGAGACCGCACAGTTTGGGCCAGCTGCGTAACAATGCCACTGATCTGTACTGTCAATCAATCAGGAGAGCACCACGTCGGAAGGTTTAAGCAGACAAGTTGGGAACAATCCTTTAATGCATTTAGTAAAGCCAATGAAAAGTTAAAGGTATCGTCGCTTTTTCTAGAAAAAGGTTGATCTTGGTTTTTCTAACTTATGCAACCCTTTTAACACATATTCCTTTTAATAAGGTATTGAGCTGGTATAGACTTCACATTCACGACGCATCCATTATGAGGCAGTTTTTATAAGCAAAAACTGGGAATAGATCCAAAAAAGGAGATGTATACAGCTTTTAATCACTTATCCTCTACTACTGATTATAGCTTAAAAATAATGGAAAAAAACTGCACTGTGATCTGTCTCCCTTCTTCATTGCTTGGGTTGGGACAGATTTACATGTATGGGCATTTTACCTGAAATATCTGTGCAATACAAGAAGTCACAAGGGCCACATCAGGGGTGGACATAATACTGGAGCAACCTATGCAGCCGCTCAGGGGCCCATGTGGTAAGGGGGCCCGCTTCTACCTCCTTTACAGGTGTAGTTGTGCATTATGAGTTATTTGACTACAAATGGCCATTATATTGTTCTTGTACAAGGGTGCTCTTATTCCTGTGTCCGTCCCTGGGCCGTGTATTTTCATCTACAAAGGATAGTGCAGGGATAAAAAAGTGACAGCGCTGAGGGTCCGTGTCAGACTATCAGCGCTTCCTACCTGAAGCTGCCCCACCTTCCCAACCTTTCAAAGTAGTAATTCGTAATGGCCGTTGGGGTTAGTCGTCCAAAATATGGACGGACAGAGGTTTGATGGTTAACGGGCTTGAGTGTATCAGGCTAAGCTGCGTTTTGGTAAGTTCCATAGTTATGGATTTATAGATGATTTTTATTTTTAATCCAATAAATTTTTATCAAGTTTTTAAAATTCAATACAAACAGCCACCTGCCAACATGGCTGGCGGAACCACATAACAGAGGATATCTGTGCAGTATCAATAACACTGTGATCTCAGCTTTTCCATCAAGGAATCATGTATGGTATATTAACTTTTGAATATTAAGCAATAAACATAATATATTGGACAAGGAGGCAATATGAACTGTTACTCCATAATTACACCCAAACTCAACATGTGCATGGTCACATAGGAGCTGGAGATTCCACCATTACTTCTCTAATTCTCGCCCTGTCTCAATGAAGTGGGGTGGATATAGGACTGTAACCGGGGCTCCCATATGCGGGATATTCTATTCTTAGCTGCTAAGGACTGAGACAAAGATAATTCAAGTTGACAATTTACATTAATTCTTTGAACCACTTCTCTAATAGTAGGTACATTCTGATCTTTCCATTTAGCCGCGAGTGTTAATCTAGCCGCAATTAAAATGTGAGTTAGGGAACCTCTAAGATCAAATGTAACCTTATCCGTTCCAATGTGAAGTTCCATTAAGCTGGGTCCAGTAATATCTGCATCTTGAGAACCTTTTAATAAGATCGACTACCACCTCCCAAAATTTAGTGACTGTGGGACTAAACCACCACAGATGACCCAATGTACCTTTCTCCCCACATCCTTTCCAACATAGTGAGGACTGATTTGGAACAAAATGAGCTAGTTTCGCTGGCCACTGGTACCATCGTAGGTGTATCTTTTTCAAGTGTCCAAGATGGTGTATACACGAGGATACACGTAGTTCCTCTCCCAAACCCACCGTCCACTCATCCGGTTCCAGGGATATGCCTAATTCTGATTCACAGTGCTTCATATAAGGTAGTTTATCAACTAAATCTATCTCATTCACAACTTTGTATAAAATTGAAACCCCTTTAGAATTAGATTCGGGTCGTAGAATATAACTATTAGCCCCCTGTTCTATGAGGAGAGTGAAAAATACAGATTGTGGGGAGGTCTGGATGAGGTGTCGAAGTTGTAGGTATTGGTAAAAATAACACCGAATCCCTGGAAATTTTGCTGTCAATCGATCGAAGGGAACGACCAAGAAATTGTCCATTAAGTCTTGTACATTTTTTACTCCCGCCTCTACCCAATTTCGAAGATTAAGAAAAGGAATGTGAGATTCAAGGGCTCCTAGTGAGATGTCCGTTAATGGAATTTTTATCAATTTTGAGGCCAGTGTTCTCCAATATTTTAAGATAGCCTCCATTGTCGAAAAGCATGGAGTATAGGAGCTATGTTTAATTGTCTCAGTTTCCAATACTGATCTGGTTGAGCTACCTTTAGCAAATAAAGATTCTATTTGAAACCATTTGTTGGGGTTGTTGACTAGCTACCAACTCCGGATCCCCCCTAGAATGGCTGCTCTATGATATGCTAATATATTCCGAACTCCCATTCGCCCCAAATCATAAGGAAAGTACATTGTTTTACTGGCCACTCTGGGCTTCTTATTAGCCCATATGAATTGGTTGGCCATCCTCTGAAGGGAAGATTATATATCTCAGGGGGATCTTAATTGGAGGCATCTAAAGCAATATAAATTTTTTTGATGTAACATCATCTTAAAAGTATTAATTCTGGCTATCCATGACACGGATACAATTTGAAGATTCTCTAGGTCTTTTTTTATGGACTACAATAATTTGGGGATATTACTGTATAGCAGACGTTTGGAGGGGGTGAGCATAATACCTATGTATGGGATTCCATCTTCCACCCACTCAAAAGGGTATTGATGCTTAAGGCGGTCTCTCACGTCCGGGGAAACTAAACTAGGGAGAACCAAAGATTTAGCGGTGTTACGTTTGTAATAAGATACTTTGGCAAACTCCTCCATTGTGGATAAAATATTTTGAAAAGATGATTCTACATTTATACATAGATTTATAGATAATTTTGATTATGGTTGTATTTTTAATTTCATGAAAGGCCATGGCCAATATCTATCCACCAATATAACATGTTGGTGATTTTTTTATTAGTGTCTTTAAGTTATTTATATTGTGCTATGTAATGCCCCATGACTGGATGACTGGGAAGCGGTCAGCATCTGATCTGCCACAGCATTTTGTAACGAGGATAAAATGTATCCGTCAGCAATAAAAATTCTACTTTCTGCCAATTAGTTTGGGTCCAGCAGTTGGACCCTCACCAATCTGCAAGTTAGCACCTATCACCTTTTTTCACTGGCCAACACTTAACCTTTGCCCCAGACGAGGCTATCCCCGAACACTGGAGGACGTACTCTTGGCGGAAGTGATCTGTAATAGATTAATAGAGGTAAATGACAGCTATGTAGCACACTCATTTCTGTATGACCGGCACAGGAAACACTTATATTCTTCTATATACAATAGAAGTCGGAGAGATTTATATGGAGCGGCCTCACACGTTCTAGATCAGGCGGGTACTTGCGGATTTGCACAGGAGGCACATGCCTGTAACTGCTGAGAATGGAGCCTGCTCTGCTTGTAGAAGTTTAGTCCTTTAGGTGCTGGGTTGGATTCACATATTTCTATGCCCAAAGACAAAGCAAATAAGTTGATTAGAAATGTACTGATTCAAAAGTTGTCACACCCGCTGAAATGAACTTCCCCATCATGTGTCTCATCGGAATGAAGTTTCCTGGGAATTGAACGATTTTCATCACCCTCACTTATTTTCTTTTCAGAAAGGTTGAGCGCTTTTTCCTCATATAAATCAAACTGGACTTTAGTAATGATTGGAGAACTTCAAAAACTTCCAAAAGATCAATTCCCACATACGTGTTGACTTGGTGTAATGTGAGCAGCCCCGTTCCCCAAACCTGTGCTATGTACGCTGCTCCAGGTCTTGGCAGCTTGATGCTTATACCTCTAGCCGCTGCTCGAGTTCCTGCATTTTGAGTTTCGTCACTTTGGAGGTATTTTAGAGCATCTATTATGGCAGTAGATATGTAGAACGGAAGCTATATGAGCGCAATCACTGTTGGAACGCCAAGTCTGGAATTTTCCATTAACACATGGTTTTTGCTGAGTGTGTGAAAGAGATATAGCCCATGCTTTTTGCTTATGACTGAGCAAGACAACGCCGCTGTAGAGATGGACGACGTACATGTACCGCTCAGTTTATTTAATGTCTATGGATGTAAATAAAAAAAAGTATTTTACTTGGACTTTTCAAAATAATACTGAAAAATGTGTCAATATTTGGCTGTCGTTTCATCTGTATATACGTCCCCCTGACTGCTGCGCCTTTGGCCATGGCCTAGGCTGGCTACATAGGAAATCCGACCCTGGGTGCTATAGGGAACCTCAGGCCAGCGAGTCGTTTGCAGCCCACAATGTCCTTTTATCCGGCCCCTGGGCCGATTCCCGGGACCGCAATGCTTTGTCCGGCAATTCGATGTCTGCTGGCCCATTAATTTCTTCTTGCTCAGTGAGCACGTGGACGTATAATGGAATATTATGTCCGGAGTCCAGTGCCGGCGTCAGGACGTACTTTGTGGGCAGAGTTAGTGCGCGATTTGTACGGCCCTCGAAGGATGGTGTAAATATCTAAATGGCCCTTGGCAAAAAAAAAGCTTCCCCACCCCTGGGTTAGACGGTCACCCCCATTGGGACCCCATGACGGAAACCCCATGGGTTGATGGCTGTCAGAGCATGCTATAGTGCCCCTGCTCTCCACCTCCTCCCCTGCCTCAGGGATGACATGTCTGACTACAGGGGGACACATTTCGGCAGGTATA
This sequence comes from Oophaga sylvatica, assembly GCA_033576555.1. Taxonomy (NCBI): domain Eukaryota; kingdom Metazoa; phylum Chordata; class Amphibia; order Anura; family Dendrobatidae; genus Oophaga; species Oophaga sylvatica. The sequence continues at coordinate 475,191,346 of JARQOD010000004.1, forward strand.
CCCTCCACTCCTGCTTTTTGACCTCCCCAGTTTGGGGATGAGGGGAGCACCATTTGGTTGCTGTGAAGGCCATGCATGGGGCAGCATGGCAATAGAGCTGCCTTGGTGGAGGTCTCAATGCCAAAACGAAGACCCACATATATAGCGTTTTACTGTAATGCTGCAAACATAACGAGACGTGAGGTGGCACGGGGACTCTGGATGCACAGACTGTATGTGACCCGGCCTGAGACGTGAGGTGGCACGGAGACTCTGGGTGCACAGACTGTATGTGACCCAGTCCGAGACGTGAGGTGGCACGGGACTCTGGGTGCACAGACTGTATGTGACGTTTGGCCCGAGACGTGAGGTGGCACGGGGACTCTGGGTGCACAGACTGTATGTGACCCGGCCCGAGACTTGAGGTGGCACAGGGACTCTGGGTGCACAGACTGTATGTGACCCGGCCCGAGACGTGAGGTGGCACGGGGACTCTGGGTGCACAGACTGTATGTGACCCGGCCTGAGACGTGAGGTGGCATGGGGACTTTGGGTGCACAGACTGTATGTGACCCGGCCCAAGACGTGAGGTGGCACGGGGACTCTGGGTGCACAGACTGTATGTGACCCGGCCCGAGACGTGAGGTGGCACGGGGACTCTGGGTGCACAGACTGTATGTGACGTTTGGCCCAAGACGTGAGGTGGCACGGGGACTCTGGGTGCACAGACTGTATGTGACGTTTGGCCCGAGACGTGAGGTGGCACGGGGACTCTGGTGCACAGACTGTATGTGACCAGGCCCGAGACTTGAGGTGGCACAGGGACTCTGGGTGCACAGACTGTATGTGACCCGGCCCGAGATGTGAGGTGGTACGGGGACTCTGGGTGCACAGACTGTATATGACCCGGCCCGAGACGTGAGGTGGCACGGGGACTCTGGGTGCACAGACTGTATGTGACCCGGCCCGAGACGTGAGGTGGCACGGGACTCTGGATGCACAGACTGTATGTGACCCGGCCTGAGACGTGAGGTGGCACGGGGACTCTGGGTGCACAGACTGTATGTGACGTTTGGCCCGAGACGTGAGGTGGCACGGGGACTCTGGGTGCACAGACTGTATGTGACCAGGCCCGAGACTTGAGGTGGCACAGGGACTCTGGGTGCACAGACTGTATGTGACCCGGCCCGAGACGTGAGGTGGCACGGGGACTCTGGGTGCACAGACTGTATGTGACCCGGCCCGAGACGTGAGGTGGCACGGGGACTCTGGGTGCACAGACTGTATGTGACGTTTGGCCCGAGACGTGATGTGGCACGGGGACTCTGGATGCACAGACTGTATGTGACCCGGCCTGAGACGTGAGGTGGCACGGAGACTCTGGGTGCACAGACTGTATGTGACCCAGTCCGAGACGTGAGGTGGCACGGGGACTCTGGGTGCACAGACTGTATGTGACGTTTGGCCCGAGACGTGAGGTGGCACGGGGACTCTGGGTGCACAGACTGTATGTGACCAGGCCCGAGACTTGAGGTGGCACAGGGACTCTGGGTGCACAGACTGTATGTGACCCGCCCGAGACGTGAGGTGGCTCGGGACTCTGGGTGCACAGACTGTATGTTACCCGGCCCGAGACGTGAGGTGGCACGGGGACTCTGGGTGCACAGACTGTATGTGACCCGGCCCGAGACTTGAGGTGGCACAGGGACTCTGGGTGCACAGACTGTATGTGACCCGACCCGAGACGTGAGGTGGCACGGGGACTCTGGGTGCACAGACTGTATGTGACCCGGCCTGAGACGTGAGGTGGCACGGGGACTTTGGGTGCACAGACTGTATGTGACCCGGCCTGAGATGTGAGGTGGCACGGGGACTCTGGGTGCACAGACTGTATGTGACCCGGCCTGAGACGTGAGGTGGCACGGGGACTCTGGGTGCACAGACTGTATGTGACCCGGCCTGAGATGTGAGGTGGCACGGGGACTCTGGGTGCACAGACTGTATGTGACCCGGCCTGAGACGTGAGGTGGCACGGGAACTCTGGGTGCACAGACTGTATGTGACCCGGCCTGAGATGTGAGGTGGCACGGGGACTCTGGGTGCACAGACTGTATGTGGACCGGCCCGAGACGTGAGGTGGCACGGGGACTCTGGGTGCACAGACTGCATGTGACGTGTGGCCCGGCCTGTCCACCAGCGGCTCCATCAGTGTCACCGTCCTCTCTGGGTACCAGCAATTATTGTAGTGATGATGGGGATGCTGAGCCACGCCCCCTGACCGCCTCTGTCGCCAATTAGCGGAGAGTGCTTCTTTCTTAGGAGATTCTCTACTCCCATTGGCTGCTTAGTCATCATTCACTTATTCTGCGGTTATGATTGGTTGGCCAAATTCTAGGGGGCGGGCTGTGTCTGCAGCACAGCCCGGCGGGCGCACTGTGACCCGGAGCGGGTGTGTTCCCGTCGTGTGCCCGGTTTCGGGATGATGTTAAGTCGCTTAATGAGCGGAAGCAACCGCAGTCTGGATCTCCCGTGTGTGTGCACCGTGAGGCTGCTGGACGACTCGGAGTATACGTGTAATGTGCAGGTGACAGGAGGGAGCAGGGGGACTGGATGGTGGCGAGGGGGACAGGAAGGACAGGCAGGGCACGGGTGGGCCTGTGTGTGGCCGGGCACACATGTGCCATGTGTCTGTGCTCCCATAATGTATTCCTGTCTGCTATACTCGATTGTTAGCAGAGAGGAGATGCCTGTAATGCTGTATCTGTGCACTTATCAGCTGGGGGCGCCCTCCGGAGCCTCACAGGGCAGTATCCAGCCCTGCCTGCAGGGGGCAGAGTAACACCAGGTCGTGGAAGAGGTGGGGGCCGCTCTTCTTGTCTCACCTCAGACATAAAAGTTCCTTTACCCATTTTTCTGAATGTCTGCTAAGTGTCGCTGCTGCTTTGTAATGGCGTAAACCTTGGGCGCAACTCCTGTCTGCAGCCGCCAGGGCCCGGAGCCGCCATGACATTTATAGGTGGGGGTGCACAGCACTGTACCTAGGGGCTCTGGCGGCCCCCGCAGCTTGTGTACAGGGAGCCGTCTGCCCAAGACTCAGACCTGCCACTGCACACAGTGATGGACACTCCGGACAAGTCATCGCTGTCAGACACCAGTCAGGTAGGCGGGGCATGCAGAATCAGGGGGCGGGATGATGCACTGAGGCTCTTGGCCACTCCCAGGGCACAGTGAACACCCTAATTAGCATGTTTGATTAAACGTCAGTTTCTGCTGAACGGTGGCAGCGATTAGATCACTGAGGGCTCGCTCACACTGGCGTGTAACTCAGACGAGTGCTAGCCCATGTGTTATCGGATCAATGTGGTGCTATGGGGCAGTGCTGATCAGTGGTTATTGTCTTGTGCTGATTCGGCATGCTGCGAGTGACTCTCATGCACCCCATACAAGTCTATGGGGGTGTGTGAAACGTCATACTGCACTCGGATGTCATTGGAGTGCAGTCCCATGTACACTCACAGAGACGATGGAGAAATTACGTTCTCCGTCTCCTCTGCACCTGTGCTGCGATCCTCTCATGCGAGAGAATTGGATCAAACTCAGATGACACTTGACTCAAACTCTGAGTGTCATTAGCATAATCGTCCCCATACTCTCTCATGAGAGAACATACTCCAGTGTGAACGAGCCCTAAAGATGTGATTTGTATACCTGCTGCATCCCTAATGACAGATTCCCTTTACAAGTTGGAAAATCAGCTTTACTTGCCCTCCTCTGCTCCAACGCTGGCTCTCTGCCACTGATCCAAGTGACCATTTGCAGACTGCAGCCATGACATCATAACTACTGTGCACGTGAGCGCTGCAGCCAATCACTTGTTGCGTCTACATCGGATGAGCTGCTGAGCTGAGTAACACGGTCACATGCGCTTTGGTCAGGATGTCACCAATGCAGTCTGTAGACAGTCACCGGGACCAATGGCGTAGAGCCAGCACTCGAGCTTGGGAGGATGAGGAACATTGATTTTATTAATTTTAGCTACCGCAAAAGCCAAGGGGTTAAAGTAATTTATAGATGAAAAACCCTTTACTGGGTTATTCCAAAAATATTCATTGAATAGGGGTTAAACTTCTAATTGCATGGTGACTGTCCACTGGAACCCCCAGCAATCCTGAGATCAGGGCTCTGCAGAGTCCTGTCTTCAATGAAGCAGAGGTGCGCATGCTTGAGCTCCACGCCATTCATTGTTTATGGGACAGCTGGAAATAAACGAGCGATGTACGCAGCTTTCTCCGGCAGTCCCATAGACAGTGAATGGAGGGAAGATCATGCATGCGCACGGCACCTCTGCTTCATTCAAGTTCTCTGCTGACTGGTGAAGTGAGGATAATTCATAGGGAATCTGTCAGTAGGATCAACCCTCCTAAGCCATCTATATTGCCATGTAGGTCCTAGAAAATTGAATAACATGATACCTTGATACCTACGGTCTGATGTCTTATTCCAGAGAAATCAACATTTTTTTTAAATATGTTAATTTACTGTTCAGGATTATGGGCCGGACATAGATCTCCCTGATAATCTGCCTCCAGTATGAGACATGTAATGACTGACAGTCTGCTGTCATGATCTACATGTCTCATACTGGTAATGCCCCCAAATCTCTGGCGGCAGATTCTCAGGGAGATCTATGTCTGGCCCATAGATCTTAACAGCTCAATTACATATTCAGAAAAATGTGGATTTTTATGGAATTAGGAAGCTGATGCCTTAATATCTGTAATCCGATGTCTATGACCTACATGCCCATATTGATAGTTTAGGAGGGTTGATCCTACTGATAGATTCCCTTTAGGGCTTGCTCACATGGGCGAGTAGCAGCCGATGATTGCCTCTTGCGAGAGAATCGGATGCAATATGCAAATGACCCTTGGCTCAAACTCTGCTGAGAGTGTAATCCAAGTGTGATTTTACTGTGATCTGATTGTTTTGCACACATAGACTTATATGGGTGCGTACTGTTCGATAAACGCTGTGGTGTCCCCTTTCTCTATGAATGGGCTTTAGATCAGGGGATGGCGGATGTGAGCTCCATGCTCAGTCAGATCAGGGGGTGGCGGATGTGAGCTCCATGCTCAGTCAGATCAGAGGGCGCCGAATGTGAGCTTCATGCTCAGTCAGATCAGAGGGCGCCGAATGTGAGCTTCATGCTCAGTCAGATCAGGGGGTGGCAGATGTGAGCTCCGTGCTCAGTAAGATCAGGGGGCGGTGGATGTGAGCTCCGTGCTCAGTCAGATCAGGGGCGGTGGATGTGAGCTCCATGCTCAGTCAGATCAGAGGGCGCCGAATGTGAGCTTCATGCTCAGTCAGATCAGGGGTGGCAGATGTGAGCTCCGTGCTCAGTAAGATCAGGGGGCGGCGGATGTGAGCTCCGTGCTCAGTAAGATCAGGGGCGGCGGATGTGAGCTCCGTGCTCAGTCAGATCAGGGGCGGTGGATGTGAGCTCCATGCTCAGTCAGATCAGAGGCGCCGAGTGAGCTTCAGCTCAGTCAGATCAGGGGGTGGCAGATGTGAGCTCCGTGCTCAGTAAGATCAAGGGGCGGCGGATGTGAGCTCCGTGCTCAGTCAGATCAGGGGGCAGTGGATGTGAGCTCCATGCTCAGTCAGATCAGAGGGCGCCGAATGTGAGCTTCATGCTCAGTCAGATCAGGGGGTGGCAGATGTGAGCTCCGTGCTCAGTAAGATCAGGGGGCGGTGGATGTGAGCTCCGTGTTCAGTCAGATCAGGGGGCGGCGGATGTGAGCTCCGTGCTCAGTAAGATCAGGGGCGGCGGATGTGAGCTCCGTGCTCAGTCAGATCAGGGGACGGCAGATGTGAGCTCCGTGCTCAGTAAGATCAGGAACGGCAGATGTGAGCTCCGTGCTCAGTAAGATCAGGGGCGCCGGATGTGAGCTCCGTGCTCAGTCAGATCAGGGGGCGGTGGATGTGAGCTCCGTGCTCAGTAAGATCAGGGGCACCGGATGTGAGATCCGTGCTCAGTCAGATCAGGGGACGGCAGATGTGAGCTCCGTGCTCAGTAAGATCAGGGAACGGCAGATGTGAGCTCCGTGCTCAGTAAGATCAGGGGCGGCAGATGTAAGCTCCGTGCTCAGTCAGATCAGGGGGCGGCGGATGTAAGCTCCGTGCTCAGTCAGATCAGGGAGCGGCGGATGTGAGCTCCGTGCTCAGTCAGATCAGGGGACGGTAGATGTGAGCTCCGTGCTCAGTCAGATCAGGGGACGGCAGAGGTGAGCTCCATGCTCAGTCAGATCAGGGGGCGGCGGATGTGAGCTCTGTGCTCAGTCAGATCAGGGGACGGCAGAGGTGAGCTCGATGCTCAGTAAGATCAGGGGGCGGCAGATGTGAGCTCCATGCTCAGTCAGATCAGGGGGCGGCAGATGTAAGCTCCGTGCTCAGTCAGATCAGGGGGCGGCGGATGTGAGCTCCATGCTCAGTCAGATCAGGGGGCGGCAGATGTGAGCTCCATGCTCAGTCAGATCAGGGGGCGGCAGATGTGAGCTCCATGCTCAGTCAGATCAGGGGGCGGCACATGTGAGCTCCGTGCTCAGTAAGATCAGGGGGCGGCGGATGTGAGCTCCGTGCTCAGTAAGATCAGGGGCGGCGGATGTGAGCTCCGTGCTCAGTAAGATCAGGGGCGGCAGATGTAAGCTCCGTGCTCAGTCAGATCAGGGGGCGGCGGATGTGAGCTCCGTGCTCAGTAAGATCAGGGGGCGGCGGATGTGAGCTCCGTGCTCAGTCAGATCTGGGGGCGGCAGATGTGAGCTCCATGCTCAGTCAGATCAGGGGCGGCGGATGTAAGCTCCATGCTCAGTCAGATCAGGGGGCGGCAGATGTGAGCTCCATGCTCAGTCAGATCAGGGGGTGGCAGATGTGAGCTTCATGCTCAGTCAGATCAGGGGCGCCAGATGTGAACTCTGTGCTCAGTAAAGATCAGGGGGCGGCGGATGTGAGCTCTGTGCTCAGTCGCTCCATAGACTCTACATGAGGACAGTCGTGGCGCTCATACTGTGCATGCTCCACAGTAATATGAGATCCCTCTGCTTCGGTCACAGAGAGGACCCCTGTCTCTCAGGAGAGCTGGACTCTGCGATGATACAGAGAATGTTATTTTTACGGGTGGTCCGAAAATTGCCAAGTGTGCTTTCCCTGCTAGTTTTGGATTGCCACAAGTGAGTGTTAGAAAAACTAGTATTTTTATTATTCTCTTTTTTTCCTTTCCTATTGCCTTTGTGCACATGACTTGTGTAGCCCGCCAGTGTGATAAAGCCATAATCTGCTCCTTGTTACAGGATGTCTCATCAGATGGGTCTTCTCCTTATTCACTGTGCTTGAGGTTATTTATCAGACAAAGGGCCTCTATTCCTGCGATCTGTATGGTCACGCACAGCCGAATCCGTGATACTCATTGTACATGAGCTGCGGCGTTAATTTAGCCCCCTGTCCCCTTTAGTCTTCCCGTGCTCGGCAGCCCCCGGGCACCAGCTGTAGAGGGGGCTCCAGCATATTTCCATTCCAGTGAATATGGCACCGCTGCAGCTCCTTCCTTTACCGAATACGTATGCTAATTTTATCTCCTCCATAAGGAAGAAAGCTGTATATACCGTATATTTAATCCGAGACTCCTCCATAAGGAAAAGCAGAGCGTGATCTACAGACAGCTGTCTCAGGCGTCTTGTCTCTCATTGGAAAATTTGAAGCCTGAGATGTCTCAGGGGAGTCACTTGTCCAGTTTTTCCCAGAATTGGACATTATCCCCTACTTATAGGAGAGATATATATTGGTGGTCTGACTGTTGGGACCACTAGCAATTCTGAGAAAAGGACACTGGATGTCGAGAACAGTGCTCAGTCTGAATGGAAATGCACATGATCGCCCTCTGCTCCTTTCATTGTCTATGGGACTGCCAGTAAAGAAGAGTACAGCGCTCAGCTATTTCTGACAGTCCCATAGACAATGAAGCAGAGGTCAAGCATGTGCATCTCCACTCTACAGAGCCCCAATACTTTGCGCATCCCAGCAGTCAGACTGCTAGTGATTGAAGATAAGGGGGTAACTTTGAAAACAGTAGGTAAATGAGCTCTCCTCCAAAATAAAAGAAAGCTGTCTCATGTCAGCATGGATGAAAAATGATAAAATCACAAAATTTTGCTGGTCCTAGATGGTCTTCACTTTATTACCCTAAGTGATTCACAAAAATATCTCCTTTATATCTTTATTGTCCAGCGACCGAGGGTTACTCTCAGGATTGTCAGATCCAGTTTCCAGTCAGTGTGATCTGATGATCTGATTTACACAAGGTTTTGCACAATCTTTTATGAATCACGTCTTATCTGCGCACTGAATGACAGCCCGAATATTGTCAGCCAGCTGAGGGTCAGGCTACTTAGTCTAAACCTTAAGGTACTGCCACACTAAACAATCCCGCTAGCGATAGCGATAAAGACGCATACTAATGCGATCGCTAGCGGGATTGTTTTTATATCGCTAAGTGCGGCTTAACTTAGCGATGTCGTTAGGACGCTATCGCGGTTAGCGATCTTCTTAACGACTTTAGCGGTACAAAAGTACCGCTAAATCGCTAAGAAAAGGTGCCACACTTAGCGATATATACTTACCTGCGGGGCGCCGACGATCTAAATAGGGTCCGGAACGATGTCAGCGACGAGCGAGATCACAGCAGGGGCCTCGTCGCTGACAGATGCCGCACACAACAACATCGCTAACGGGATCGCTAAATAGTGACGTTTTTTAGCGATCCCGTTAGCGATGTTGTTTAGTGTGGCATACCCTTTAGGGTGGTCCATTCATTCCCCAGTAGTTTACAGTCGGAGCGGCTGCATTAGCAGAGCTCCGGCTGTAAACTGATTAACCCCCCGAGATGGATTTACACCGTGGGACTTGACTGTATGGCGGACAGGTATGGGTATATTGTTGCTTTTTTATTTTATATTTTTTCCAGGAGATCGAGGGCTTAGCTATGGGATTAGAAGTGTAATAAAGATTTTAAAACTTTGTAGTGTATACTTTCATTAAAAGACTTTATTCTTATTGTGTGTGTGTGTTTATTTAACCCTTTTCTTACTATAGGATTAGTAATGAATAGGTGTCTTATTGACACCTCATTATTAGCCTGGCTTAATATCACCTTACAATAAAAAGATAACATTAACCCCTTATTAACCCCACTTGCCACCACTACAGGGCAAGTGGGAAGAACCCGACAAAACTCCAGAATAGGCGCATCTATTAGATGCGCATTTTCTGGGCAGCTGCGAGCTGCTGTTTTTAGGCTGGGGGGGACCCATATTCATGGCCCCTTACCAGTCTGAGAATAGCAGCCCGCAGCTGTATAGTTTTGCCGGGTTACTTCAAAAACTAAGGGGGACCCCACGTCGGGTTTTCTTTCATTCATTCTCCCTGCTCGCTGTTGCCGGCAGAGCAGGGAGAATAATGACAGGGAGCTTCAGCACCACAAGCAGGGGACAGCGCTTACTGTAGCGCTTCTTCCCCTGCGGCCTTCCGTGTGGTCCTGATGCGGCACACGTGTGCAACACGAATATACCACATATTTACATGGACACATGGACACGGATATCTCCTGTACCATGTTTACCAGTACCGGAAATATCTGGACATGTGAAACTGGCCTTAGTTAGTCTTCCTTAGGCCACGTTCACACATTCAGTATTTGGTCAGTATTTTACCTGAATATTTGTAAGCCAAAACCAGGAGAGAAACAATCATAGAAACACGTCACCACTTCTGTATTATCACCCATTCCTGGTTTGGGCTTACAGATACTGAGGTAAAAAATTAATCAAATACTCAACGTGTGAACGTGTCCTTAGTCTTGGATCATACGACCGTATTTTCTCTCATCCGAAAAAATCGGTCAGATTATATTAATCGTACATGTGATAACAGTGTGATCCGATTTTTTTCGGATGTGGAGAAGATGTAAAATCAAAATTTCTCCATCTTCTCCATCCTGTCAGTCCGTAAAAATTGGACTGCAGTCAGATGTCATCCGAGTTCCATGTGATTTTTTTGACGGCCTCTTTGACTTGCATGGTCGAGTGCGACTTGATTTACGGATGCAAATCGTGCTTGCTGCGATTTTATTACCCACGGACAGAGTCGGTTTGAGGGAAAAAAAATCAGACATGTGCATGGCCCCATAAAATAACATTGATTTGAGTGCAATCTAATTTTGGTCGTCTGCACAAACCCTAAGAGCATGCAATGCAGGTAAAAGAACCTGTCTTTTATGAAGTTCTCAGTGACTTTACACCTGTTTCCCAGCACTTCTCACTTCCACATCTGACCCCATCGTGTCCTTCAGCTGCTTGTTGCTCTTGTGCGCAGCCAGCAAGTATTGTGCACCTGTCCTATATATAAGAATATACCTGTGCTGTATACATCGCTTGTTAAGCACAGTGATGTTAGTCGTGGCTGCTGAAAATCACAGCACAAAATTATCTATTTCTAAGTTTATAACATATCTGTTTCCCCATTGTTTTTCAAAGCGCCTGCATACTCCACGGTGCTGTACATGGATTGCCGTTAGATAATACAAACAACCCAAAAGCCTGTAGCAGTAATGTTTTAGATGCATTGATTACCCGACTCCTGCGATTTGTCACTCCTTCGGTTTGGGTACTAGAATTGTACCCGAACTTGAACCCGATCCCTATAGAAATCAATGGGGACCTGAAATTTGGAGCTGGAAAATTTTCTCTCCTGACTGTAAAACAGACTTCTGTGTTCAGAGTGTCCGGTACGAACCCGAAACGTTGACCCTTGATCAGTGCAAGTAGTCAGTACTTTCCTCCTCTCTACAGTCTGGATGCTGCCAGATAGTGACATAAGACCACCTAACAAGCAGTAGTCTTCCTGCCAGTTCCTGGCACTGACCTTTATAAGGGTATGTTCACTCAGCGCTTTTTTGTAGTGTTTTTTTTTCTGCATGCAGAATGTTGCCAGGAAATAGCGCTGCATACAATACGTGCATTTATTATGTGGTTTATTTAGTTTTTCATGCCTTTTTTCCTTCCTTTAATTGAATGGGTCAAAAAGGTGCAGCAAAAACACTGAGAGAATACCCACACCAAAGCTTAAAAAAAAGCACAAGGAAAGAAATGCACCATATGAATGAGATTTTAGACATCTCATATATTTTGCTGCTACTGTAAGGCCTCTTTCACACATCAGTTTTTTGACGTCAGGCGCGATCCGGCGTGTTGTTAAAAAAACGGATCCAGTACCGGATGCGTTTTTTAGTCATTGACTTTCATTAGCGCCGGATCGCGCCTGATGTCGTTGCGTTGCATCAGTTTTTGGCCGGATCTGGCGGAAATGTACATTCCGGCGGCCGGACAAGACGGTCACTGCAACGTTTTTTTTTTTTTAACGGACTCGCCTGATAGTGCCTGAAGCGGCGCATCAGGCGTCCGGAAATAATAGAAGTCTATTGAACCGGACCAGTCTTTTGTCCAATCCGTCAAAAGACTGATCCGGATTCTGGAAACCAAGGTCGGTCTCTCTCTCTCTCCTCCGTGCCAGACATGCGTACCTGCATTTTCCGGGTTGAAAACTTCAGATCGGATCCGGCAACAAAACTGATCCTTTCCATCAGTTTTTTCAAAATCAGCACCGGATCCGTCCTTTCAGGTATTCGACGGATTATGCCTGACACAAAAAACCTGATGTGTGAAAGTAGCCTAAGATGCTGTTTTTTTTTTTATCTGCACTGTAAAAAAACGCAGTAAAAATGCTATGTGTGAACAAGCCTTAAGTGTTTTTATGGCTATTTTTCTACCCTGATATGAGTCTTTGGCAGGAAAACCTCTTATGGTTGGCAACTCTTACTTAGTTTTGTTCTTCACTAAGCTTCCCACGTGTAGGTGACTTTTTAGTTGGTTTTATTACATTTTTTTAGATTACTTTAACCCCCAGCTTGTCTAGATGTTAGGCAAAGTTTTCACCATCAGAGGCGTCTCTTTTAGTTTTGATCGTCAGAATCCTAGTAGTAGGGAATAAAAGCGAAAGGCCACCTAAACGTCTGCTCTAAGACCCCTTACAACATGGTGGACCAGAAATGAAGGATCTTCACTCTTAATTATTGTCGTCTTTTAGCGTTATTTTGGATATGATTTCCTTACAATTTAACGAGTTCCTTATCTCTGTCCATGTCTATCATTATATCAGAATTACCGCCATCTCTCGGCATTGACGGCTCACGACTATGATCACTTTGTCTTTCGCACAAAACCCTCTTCTCCTTGTGGCGTCTCCAGTGACTGAATGGCGCTTTGTGACTCGTGAATGCTCGGTATTATATCCACTATGACATGATAACGAGGACAATGAGCTCTATGAGAGGGTTTTTAGCACAATTTGGCTCCTCTTCAAAAATATATAAAGTCTTGAGTGACTAGTCTGTGTGATCCACAGTTCACTCCACGTATATATCCTTGATCTTCCTGAGCAGTAGTGTGGAAGTCCTGAGCCTGAAGGATAATCTTCAAGCAATGATTTTTCCAAAAATGTTGGATCATTGCTGTGTGATAGACAACAATTCACCACAAGAGCATTACTGGGGTCGGCGTTGGGATGGCGGCGGATGGGTTGTGCTGTATACTCTCTGCTTCCTCCCCCACCCAGGAGCTGCTGTACTTTGTTCGTGGGAAAACCCCTTTAAGGCTATGTTCCCACTGAGCGTATGTACTGCCGACCCACCCGCAGCGTTGGATCCCCAGTCATATTTACTGCTGTCCATATTATTGCTAAGAAGATGTGGGGGAGCTGCACCATGTGCAATGCAAAGAGTGAAAGTCACACTTGGTCACTGCGTAAAATCACATGCTGCAGATCACAAACCTGCTGCTCTTCTCATTTTATAATGCAGCTATTTTTTCAGTTTGTGTATGAGGTTTCTAAGGCTATGTTCACACATTGTGTTTTTTGCTACGTTTATTTGCTACGTTTATTTGCTGCTTAGTTTATGCAAATGTTGGCTGTTACAGCATCAGCAAAGTCTAAGATTTCAGAAATCTCATGCACATACATTGGTTTATTTTCCTGACTGATTTGGAAAGCTGCTGCATTTTTGCAAACTGCTGCATGTCACTTCTTTCAGTGTTTTTTTCAGTGTATTTGCAGCGTTTTTTCACCCATAGGAAACAATGGGTAAGGCTACTTTCACACTTGCGTTTTTTTGCGCAGCGCATTGTGCGCACATGAAACGCTTATAAACGCTGCGATATTTAGTCGCATCAGCGTGCGCATTATGACCAAAAACGCAGCGTTTGTATGCGATTTCAAGCGTTTTTGCATGCGTTTGCGTTTTTTCGGCACATGGGTTGTCTACGTGTCACATTTCTATCAACTCTGTCTCTATCATCTATCATCTGTCTCTATCATCTCTGTCTCTATCATCTGTCTCTATCATCTCTGTCTCTATCATCTCTGTCTCTATCATCAGTCTCTATCATCTGTCTCTATCATCTCTGTCTCTATCATCTCTATCTCTATCCATCTCTGTCTCTATCATCTCTATCATCTCTGTCTCTATCATCTGTCTCTATCATCTGTATCATCTCTGTCTCTATCATCTGTCTCTATCATCTGTATCATCTCTGTCTCTATCATCTGTATCATCTCTGTCTCTATCATCTGTCTCTATCATCTCTGTCTCTATCATCTGTCTCTATCATCTGTATCATCTCTGTCTCTATCATCTGTCTCTATCATCTGTATCATCTCTGTCTCTATCATCTGTCTCTATCATCTCTATCATCTGTCTCTATCATCTGTCTCTTTCATGTATCATATCTGTCTCTATCATCTCTGTCTCTATCATCTCTGTCCCTATCATATCTGTCTCTATCATCTCTGTCTCTATCATCTCTGTCTCTATCATCTGTCTCTATCATCTCTGTCTCTATCATCTGTCTCTATCATCTCTATCATCTCTCTATCATCTGTCTTTATCATCTGTCTCTTTCATGTATCATATCTGTCTCTATCATCTCTGTCCCTATCATATCTGTCTCTATCATCTCTGTCTCTTATCATCTCTATCATCTCTGTCCTCATATCGTCTCTATCATCTATCATCTCTGTCTCTATCACCTTCTTTATATCTACTCTCCTCACAAACAATGTATCTTGTGTAGGGGGTGGTTTAAACAAGTGTTTAGACATTATTTACTTTCAAAATCGCGTGCGCGCAAAAGCGCTGACGAGCGCACAGCCATGCGCACGCCAGCGCCCCCATAGACTGCAATGTTATTTTTTGCGCATAGCATGCGCACACGTGCACACGCGTTTTTTTAAAGCGGTTGGGCGGAAAAAAAATGCAACATGTAGCGTCTAGCGCGTATGGACGCACACCTGGAAAATGCGCAGCGCACGACAAACGCAGATGAACGCGTGCAAGCGCAAGACCCTGCGCCCACCATGTTAAAGATAGGGGAACATTGCGCATGCGTCTGATAGCGCACGATGCGCTGCGCGATAAAACGCAAGTGTGAAAGTAGCCTAAGGGCAAAAATGCAGCAAAAAATGCAGGTATCAGTCTTTGTTGCGCTTTTGGAGTAAAAACCTAAGGAAGATAAATCATGCTTTTTTTGGGGGGGGGCACTAAACTTTATCAACATGCACAGGAGGCAGCAAAACCTGCTTTTTATAAGCATATATACAGTGTAAGCCCCACATAGCCTCCCATATATACAGTATGAACCCCGCATAGCCTCCATATATACAGTATGAGCCCCGCATAGCCTCCCATATATACAGTATGAGCCCCACACAGCCTCCATATATATATAATATGAGCCCCGCATAGCCTTCCATATATACAGCATGAGACACACACAGCCTTCCATATACAAAGTGTGAGCCCCAGATAGTCTTCATATATACAGTATGAGCCCCACATGTCCTTCACGCTGCAGGGCTTATCGCCAGAGTCAGGCAGTGATTAGGTATCCTGCTTGGCGATAGGTGCGGAACGTATATAGGGATGATAGGGCAGACAGGGTGACGTTAGATCTGTCTAGAAGTCTCCGCTCCCCCCTTCCCTAGTGGTTGGTTCCCTTTCCCTTATCTCTTCGTGTTGCACTTAGCCTTTCCTACACGTTACGTGACGTTCTGTTGGAGACGTTGCATTGGGATAAACTTCAAATTATGCCATTTCATGGGCATTGCATGTACAGAAGAAGCAATCAGTGGATGCTTTCATCCTCATCTTTTGGTGTACATGGAGGCAAAACTAGAAGAATTTGTAACACCCTCCGCTCTGAAGGCAATGACTACTGTACACTCCAGTGGGGGCTCTGGTGAGGTGTGGGGCTGCCTGATCCAGTAATACAACCAGACATAGTGGGATCCATTAGGGGCGCAGTGTGAGGTATTATCTGCTGATTCTCCATTTTTCAGCCAATCAGAACTGTACACAGAGCATACAGACATCCGGATGAGAGTTGGAGGACATGCAGGGATTCCCTCCCAGGGTGCTGCATAAAATCTGATTGTTAATGAGATCCAATGCATATTTATAGTCTTGGCGAAGTGGGTCACAATGAGCTAACAATGCCGCACACAGCCCCGGGGATATCCTGAGCTTGCTTCTTGTTCGTCTGATCAAAACAAGTCAATGTAGTAAATCTGAGGATCCGTTCACCTGGGACTGGTAAGAGATCAAATACTTGTGAGCGACCAGTTACCTGAGCTAAGATAATAAATTCTGTATGAGGAACCGATGAATTTCTTATGACTTGCATCGCATAGCTTCGGTACAAGGTGCTCTTGTATTTAGTCACCATATTTAACATTTCTGGTTAACTTTTTCATAGGTTCGTCCCCATGTGCAGAGCCATCACACAGATCCTGGCTCGTATAGAGGCACCATACAGAAATGCAGTGTGAAAGGACTTATTCAATTCTTAAATTAATGACTTTTCCTAAGGATGGGACCATATTAAATTGGGGTCCCACTCTTGGCACCCGCTACATTGCAGAGGCTGCAGCTCCTAAGACTACCGTTCCATTTTCATTGTGTACATCAGTCCGTATAGCACGCTGCCATCATTTTATTAGAGCTATGCTTAGTTTTGCAGTTTTTTCCCTATGCACTTAATGTAATATTGATGTCCCATGTTGAGGAAAGGCTAGCATTTTTTAAGAACTGGGTGACTCTTACGTGTCTATTTATACACAGAATCTTCTGTGAATCCTGTTCCACTGAATTTTGCTTTCAGGAAGGTAAAAAGGTGAAAAAAAGCTGTTATAAACCACAAAAAATGGCACCAAAACCTTGTATTCCTCTGCTGTTGTTAGGTTGGGCCAGGATTGTGCTCATAATACAGTCACAGAAATGCCTCTACCTTACGCATGTGTAAGGTGCGCTGGGCGGTAGTTCCCATGCCCTGTTACCCCCACGGTGTCACTGTCTACCAATGTTGTGCTGGGTACAGGAACAGCCGCACAAAAATCGGGATACTCGCGTCTTAAAGAGGGTATCTGGGACTTTACACAAAATTTACATAAGCACTAACAGGCAGCTAATTTCAACTTACCTGCCTGCTGTGCCCGGTGCCCAGTTAGGCAGTGGGGATCTGGCTGCCAATCATAGTGACATTGGAAGTCCCGCTCCATCGACAGAACAGTGCGGAAAAGAAGCCTCCGCTCTGTAGACATGACGTCAGCAGAGGCTTCTGAATCCCCAGTAGGAGTTGACCGCTCTTTGCCGGGGAATAATGGCGCCGTGCACAATTTGCAGGTAAGTTGCAATGACCTAAAATGTGAACACTTAATCTAAAGAGTAAATAAACTACATAGAAATAAGGTCACCATAAAAAATATATTAATCAATAGTACAAAATTTATTAGAAAAATACTAACAGTATATTTAATAGTAGATCATTACAATAATTGTGAGAGCTGATACATAGCATGAGACAACATAACAAGAACAATTGGGACTACAAAATAGGAGCAGAACCTACTGGGGTTCAGTAAAAAGACAGTGCAAAATAACTGGCTTGCTACACAATTCCATATAATAGAATAACCAGATCGATGAATTAAAAAACCCCAGACACCAATGCTGTCCTAAAAGGATTTTATAATACCAAAGATATACAGCATATCGGATAGGTAAATGGTAATGTGGTTACCACAAAAGTTTGTGTGAATCAATTAGCCTATTCTCATTTAATAAGTGGTAACATGTGCTATAATGCGAAAAAAAAACCCTTTAGAAAAGGAGAAAAACTATACCTGAAGTCATGATGTTAGCAGGTGAAGGTAGGTGCCCCTATGAGAATCCCACTCAGCAGCCTCGACGCGCAATTCGCCTCCTGACGAAGCTGCTTTTGGCGAAATGCGCGTCGAGGCTTCTGAGAGGGACTCTCATAGTGGCACCTACCTTCACCTGCTAACATCATGACTTCATCGTTCTGGTTATTCTATTATATGGAATTGTGTAGCAAGCCAGTTATTTTGCACTGTCTTTTTACTGAACCCCAGTAGGTTCTGCTCCTATTTTGTAGTCCCAATTGTTCTTGTTATGTTGTCTCATGCTATGTATCAGCTCTCACAATTATTGTAATGATCTACTATTAAATATACTGTTAGTATTTTTCTAATAAATTTTGTACTATTGATTAATATTTTTTTATGGTGACCTTATTTCTATGTAGTTTATTTACTCTTTAGATTAAGTGTTCACATCTTGGTTGTTTGATTAACACTCCTGTAGTGTCTTTGAAGCTATAGCTTCAGATCTAGAGGATTAGCTTTGTTGGTGTATTAAGTTGCAATGACCTGCCTGTTAGTCAGCAGACATTACACAGCTGACATCAATTCCAAAACCATTACCACAATTGCCACCGCACCAGGGCACTCGGGAAGAGCTGAGTGTTATGTTTCGGTAGCTGAGGAGTGCAGGTAAAAAAGGCAATACACAAGAGCAGTTGGAATCTATGAGATTGCAGTACCCTGACTAACCACCACAACTAGAGGCAGCCGTGGAGCGTTCCTACGTTGGTCCTAGACGCCTCGTCACAGCCTGAGAAACTAACTACACCTAAAGATAGAAATAGGAAAGCTATCTGCCCCGGAGCAGAACCCCAAAGATAATAGAAAGCCCCCAAACATGTAATGGCGGTTAGACAAGATGAAATACTGACACAGAAAGAAAATAGTATGAGCAAACGCTGGGGCCCAAACTAACTAAATAGAAAAGGATAGGAAGGGTACTTACTGCAATCCCAGAAAACCCTGAAAGGCACCAACTCTACTAATTTCAAAAACACCTGAGATCACACGACCTCTTCCACCTAAATTAGCTCTCTGGTGTAACAAAATCAAAACAGCAGCCACTGAAAAAACTGGAAAAAGCAAAAGTACAAACATCAGTGGCTGAACAAAACTGAGAGGGCAGAAGCCCCCGGAGGGGACCCTGAAGGCCCCCACAGAAGTGCAGGACAAAATGCAAAAATATAGCACAAACACAAAAGAAGAAAATGTCTTATCTGTTAGCAGGAGATGCAGACACGACACAGCAGACTACAAGGGAAACAGGAATAAAGGATCCAGACCAGAACAATTGATCACCGGCAACCCTGATGGGAAGGTGACTCCCTTATATAAGACCAATCAGTAACACCTGATTCCCAGTCCTCACAATCTTCACTGGACAGACTAGCACCGCTTGTAACCACCAGAGGGAGCCTCTGCTCAGAACTCATCTCAAACCCATTCACAACAGTACCCCCCCCTTGAGGAGGGGTCACCGAACCCTCATTTGAGCAACCAGGTCGGTCAGGATGAGTTCTATGATACGCACGGAAAAGTCTCCTAGCATGGATGTCCGAAGCAAACACCCAAGAATTGTCTTCCTGACCATAACCTCTCCATTTAACCAAATACTGGAGTTTCCGTCTAGAAAAACGAGAATCTAATATTTTCTCAACCACATACTCCAGATTGCCCTCAACCAAAACAGGGTCAGGAGGAACAGCAGCAGGAACCACTGGCTCAATAAACCTCTTCAACAAGGACTTGTGGAACACGTTATGGATCTTAAATATCCCTGGAAGAAGCAAACGAAAAGAAACAGGATTAATAATCTCCATGATCTTATAAGGTCCAATGAACCTAGGCTTAAATTTAGGAGATGCTACTCTCATAGGAATATTCTTTGAGGACAACCAGACCAAGTCCCCCACTTTAAACCGAGGACCATCAGTCCTATGCCGGTTAGCAAACCGCTGGGCCCTCTCCTGAGAGAGGGACAACCTCTCCACTACCTGGTCCCAAATCTGTTGCATACGCTCCACAACAGAGTCAACACCTGGACAGACAGAAGCCTCCGTCTGTCCTGAAGAAAATCGAGGGTGAAACCCAGAATTACAAAAAATGGAGACATCAAAGTGGCAGAGCTAGCCCTATTATTAAGAGCAAACTCAGCCAAAGGCAAAAAAGAGACCCAGTCATCCTGATCAGCAGACACAAAGCATCTTAGATAAGTCTCCAATGTCTGGTTTGTTCTCTCAGTTTGACCATTGGTCTGAGGATGAAATGCCGAGGAGAAAGACAATTGAACACCCAGTTTAGAACAAAAAGTCCTCCAAAATCTGGAAACAAACTGGACTCCTCTGTCAGACACAATGTTCTCAGGAATGCCGTGTAAACGAACCACGTGCTGAAGGAACAACGGCACCAATTCAGAGGAGGAAGGCAACTTAGGTAAAGGCACAAGATGTATCATTTTGGAAAACCTATCACAAATTACCCAGATGGTGGTCATTCTCTGAGAAACAGGAAGGTCGGAAATGAAATCCATAGAGATATGGGTCCATGGTCTCTTGGGCACAGGCAATGGCATCAACAAACCACTAGAGCGAGAGCAAGGCTTGGAGCGAGAGCAAGTCCCGCAGGACTGCACAAATTCCCTGACATCACGAGACAAGGTAGGCCACCAAAAGGACCGACTAACCAAGTCTCTGGTACCAAAAATTCCGGGATGCCCAGCCAATGCGGAACAATGAATCTCAGACATCACACTCTTTTTCCACTGGTCCGGGACAAACAATTTTCCAACAGGGCAGCGCTCGGGCCTATCCTCCTGACACCCCTCCAGAGCAAGTTTCAAATTGGGCGAGATGGCGGAAAGAACTACACCCTCTTTCAAAATAACAGAAGGATCAGATAACTCAGGAGAGTCCGCAAGGAAACTCCTCGAGAGGGCATCCGCCTTAAAATCTTAGTGCCAGGAAGAAAGGAAACCACAAAATTAAAACGTGTGAAAAACAAGGCCCACCTGGCCTGTCTAGGATTGAGTCGCTTGGCAGATTCCAGATAGACCAGATTCTTATGGTCCGTAAGGACCACCACCTGATGTTTGGCTCCCTCCAGCCAATGTCTCCACTCTTCAAAAGCCCACTTCATGGCCAATAACTCCCGATTACCCACGTCATAATTACGTTCAGTAGGAGAAAATTTTCGAGAGAAAAAGGCACAAGGGTTAATTTTAGAGGTCTCTGGATCTTTTTGGGACAAAACGGCACCTGCCCCAATTTCAGAGGCATCAACCTCCACCTGAAATGGCAGAGAAACATCAGGCTGCCGTAGAACAGGAGCAGAAGTGAATCTCTGCTTAAGTTCCTGAAACGCAGAGACTGCCTCAGGAGGCCAATTCACCACATCAGAACCCTTTCTGGTCAAATCAGTTAATGGTTTAACAATAACCGAGAAATTACCAATAAATTTACGATAAAAATTGGCAAAACCCAAAAATCTCTGAAGAGCCTTTAATGAAGTAGGTTGGACCCAATCACAGATGGCCTGAACCTTGACCAGGTCCATTTCAATAACAGATGGGGACAAAATGAATCCCAGAAATGAGATCCTCTGTACGCCAAAAAGACACTTTGATCCCTTCACATACAGAGCATTCTCTCTCAAAATCTGGAATACAGTTCGAACATGTTTCACATGAGAGTCCCAGTCATTAGAAAAAATCAAGATATCATCCAAATAAACAATCAGAAATTTGTCCACAAAATCCCTGAAAATGTCATTCATGAAGGACTGGAAGACGGAAGGAGCATTAGTGAGCCCAAAGGGCATCACCAGGTACTCAAAATGCCCTTCAGGGGTATTGAATGCCGTCTTCCATTCATCCCCGTGCTTAATGCGAATAAGCTTATACGCCCCCCTGAGGTCAAGCTTGGTAAACCAAGTAGCGTTTTTCACCCTGGAAAACAGGTCAGAAATCAAGGGTAACGGGTATTGATATTTCACAGTAATATTGTTCAAGAGACGATAATCAATACACGGCCTTAATGAACCATCCTTTTTGGCCACAAAGAAAAAACCGGCACCTAAGGGTGAAGAGGATGGTCTGATATGACCCTTCTCCAATGATTCCTTGATATAAGACCGCATAGCGTCATGTTCAGGTACAGACAAGTTAAAAAGGCGACCTTTAGGGAATTTACTACCAGGCACTAATTCAATAGCGCAGTCATAGCTCCTATGGGGAGGCAAGGATGCAGATTTACTTTCGCTAAACACATCAGAAAAATCAATCAAAAAGTCAGGAACATCCTGAGCCTGGGGGGAGGCAGAAAAAACAGGAGTGTTGGTATTAACACATTGGCAGCCCCAACTGGTTACAGACACAGATTTCCAATCCAAAACAGGATTATGAGACTGTAACCAAGGAAAACCCAGCACGATAATGTCATGCAGATTATACAGAACCAAAAATTTGCAGCACTCCTGGTGATCAGGTTCAACCCTCATTATCACCTGAGTAGAAAACTGGGGTTTATTCTCAGCCAAAGGGGTAGAATCGATCCCCAGTAGGGGAATAGACTTCTGTAGGGGTATCAAGGGAAATCCACAACGTTTAGCAAAATCATAATCCATCAGGTTAATAGCTGCTCCAGAATCAACGAAAGCCTGAGCAGAAAATGAGGACAGAGAGCATATCAGAGTGACAGTTAATAAAAACTTAGTCTGAACACTACCCAAGACAACTGAGCGTGCAAAACGTCTTCCCCGCTTAGGGCAGACTGAAATAGCATGAGAGGCATCACCACAGTAGAAACATAACCCATTGCGCTTTCGAAACTCATAACGCTGTGCCCCAGACACCACTCTATCACACTGCATGGGTTCAGAAGCTGGTTCACAAGGCAACACCATTCCACGCATACTTCTCCGCTCACGCAAATGTCTGTCAATTTGAATCGCTAATGACATAGAATCATTGAGACCAGAGGGGACAGAGAATCCCACCATAACATCCTTTACATTATCTGACAGACCCTTCCGGAAAAGGGCTGCCAAAGCGTCGTCATTCCATTTGGTCAGGACTGCCCACCTACGGAATCTCTGACAGTATAACTCAGCGTCATCAAGCCCCTGATTTAATGCCAACAAGGCTTTTTCAGCTTGATCAGTGACATTAGGCTCATCGTACAATAACCCCAAGGCCTGAAAAAACGCATCAACATCACTCAAAACAGGATCCCCAGGTATCAGGGAAAAAGCCCAATCCTGAGGATCGCCGCGCAGGAGAGAGATGATAATTTGAACCTACTGCGCTGCGTTCCCTGAGGACTTCGATTTTAAGGCAAAAAACAATTTACAATTATTTTTGAAATTCTGAAACTTAGCTTGATCCCCTAAAAACAAATCTGGCATGGGAATCCTAGGTTCCACAACAGGCAACCTAGCAAGATATGCAGCAATACTCTGAACCTCAGTGGCAAGCTGATCCACACGGCCAGACAACTGTGCAAACTCCATTGAGAGAAAAAAAAATCCTCCTCAGCACCCAGAGATACAGAGGGGAAAAAAAATGCAACAAACAGGAAAATATCTCTGACAACTCTGACAACCTTTTTTCTTTCACAATATTTTTTCCCTTCTGTGAGTACCATACAATTTTCAATTTTTAGGCCGGTGATACTGTTATGTTTCGGTAGCTGAGGAGTGCAGGTAAAAAAGGCAATACACCAGAGCAGTTGGAATCTATGAGATTGCAGTACCCTGACTAACCACCACAACTAGAGGCAGCCGTGGAGCGTTCCTACGTTGGTCCTAGACGCCTCGTCACAGCCTGAGAAACTAACTACACCTAAAGATAGAAATAGGAAAGCTATCTGCCCCGGAGCAGAACCCCAAAGATAATAGAAAGCCCCCAAACATGTAATGGCGGTTAGACAAGATGAAATACTGACACAGAAAGAAAATAGTATGAGCAAACGCTGGGGCCCAAACTAACTAAATAGAAAAGGATAGGAAGGGTACTTACTGCAATCCCAGAAAACCCTGAAAGGCACCAACTCTACTAATTTCAAAAACACCTGAGATCACACGACCTCTTCCACCTAAATTAGCTCTCTGGTGTAACAAAATCAAAACAGCAGCCACTGAAAAAACTGGAAAAAACAAAAGTACAAACATCAGTGGCTGAACAAAACTGAGAGGGCAGAAGCCCCCGGAGGGGACCCTGAAGGCCCCCACAGAAGTGCAGGACAAAATGCAAAAATATAGCACAAACACAAAAGAAGAAAATGTCTTATCTGTTAGCAGGAGATGCAGACACGACACAGCAGACTACAAGGGAAACAGGAATAAAGGATCCAGACCAGAACAATTGATCACCGGCAACCCTGATGGGAAGGTGACTCCCTTATATAAGACCAATCAGTAACACCTGATTCCCAGTCCTCACAATCTTCACTGGACAGACTAGCACCGCTTGTAACCACCAGAGGGAGCCTCTGCTCAGAACTCATCTCAAACCCATTCACAACAGCTGAGGCCAAGCGCCAGAAATGGTGCATCTGTTGGATGCGCCATTTCTGGGGTGGTTGAGGGCTGGTCTTATTAGGGTAAGAAGGAGCCAATATCCATGGCCATTTCCAGCCTATTAATATCAGCCCCTAGCTGTCTGTTTTCCCATAGCTGGTTATTAAAAATAGGGTGGAGCCAACATAATTTTTTTGGGGTCCCCCCTTTTGATAACCAGTAAAGGCTAAGCAGACAGCTGTGAGCTGATGTTAATAGGCTTGGAAGCTCCATGTTTATAGGCCCCTTCTCAGACTAAAAGACCAGCTCTCCACTGTCTGCTTTCCCTTAGCTGGTTATTAAAAATAATGGGAACCATCCTGTTTATTCTTCATTTTTGTGTTTTTGTAATTGAAAATGATAATCTTTCCTTAAAATGTAATTTTTTAAAAAATAATGGGAGCCCCATGCCATTTTTTTCTTTTCATTATTTATTAGCTAAAAACAAGTACAGTAAGCTATACACGCCAAGCGCTGATATAAATATTTCACTGACCTATTTCTAGCTATTCAATTACGACTGTCTGTCTGTGAATTTACTGTACTGGGCTGATAAAATTTCCTGTGAGTGTCAGTAAAAATCGGACGGCTTACGCATGGTCCGTGTGCCGTGCAATATTTTTCTCGCACTCAGTGACGAGTCTCGTCCGATTCACGCGGCCTCTTGAAGCATGATGTGATTTTTTTTCTCATCCAGATTCCAGCTGAGAAAAAAAAAATGCAGATTTACACTGCCTTATTGAATAAAGTTTTTATCGGATTGCACTCGTCCGATTTATACGCAGATGAGAGCGAGCCCTTATACATAACATTCTCTTGAGCGGGAGGCCATAGACTTTTCTCTTGTGAATTTAGGGCTTGGCGGGTGTGAAGATAGAGAAGGGTTGCGGTGATATTAGGAGCGCGGCTGGCATGTGCTTGTGCGTTATCACAGGAATTAGTCAGGGTGAATTCTATTATGAGCTGTGCGAGGGAAGGAGGGGAATCTGGAGCTGGAACAGGCCGAGAGAGACTCCACTAAACCAGAGCTCAGGGAATACAGAAATTAAATGGCTTGATGAGAAATCTGTGTTCTTTCATCAGACACTTTCTTTTTGTGCAACGTCTCTGGGGGTATGTGCTAAAGCAAATGCTATTTTAAAGGGTAAATATGCTGGAAAAATGAAGATATAGCCGGCGTACTTCTGCCGAGGCTCAGAGTAGCTGCGATCACTATCATCTCATTACATGTATTAGCTAATATTATGCTACACATAATACGGCGCATAGATCTGGCACATAAGGAAATTAGTTACAGGGTTTTGTCCTATATCCGGCACCTTCACTATCACATTTGCCTCTGACACATTCAGAGAGCATCCCCTTTGCCTTTGCTGTTGGTGACATGCATGAAGGAGGCTGTCTGGGAGGATGAGTTTATTTGCTAAGCCAGCACCCTTCTTTGTGCAACAGCTATAAAGGAGAAGGAGTCTGGCTTAGTTAATGAACTGAGCCAGCCAGCCATCGTCTTCATCACATGGTGACACACTGGAGGGTGGGAGCAGGGCCAGGACAAGGGATTTTGGTGGCCTAGGCAGATGACGCTGATGGCACCTCCCCCCAACCCCGATGAACCCGCAGCACCTAAGCAAAGAAATGGGCCAGAGACTAAAGTAAAAGGACCCCTAAAGTACCCCCTTTTTTAGTTTTTTTTTTGTCAAAGAATACCAGCAAAAAAAAAAGTGTTGTACTTTAGGGGTGAGGTCTCAACAGGGAGTAGGGGGCTGGTTGGTTTCAATAAAGTGTCCATCATTTGGGAGATGCCCTAATGGAAACTAAATAGATAAAGGGATACGGATACGTATGATTGTTTTTAAAGAAGCACTCCTCCTCCCATCAAAATTTTTACTCTCTCAATATATTGCAGTCATCATTATTATACAGCAGTGTGTACTTACAATTGCTCATTTTGCCTTTCTACCCAGCTATTTCTTCCCTTTTCTATTGGGTCTATGACATCACATGATTAATAACTGACGAGCTGAATCCTTCTAAGTCAGGCCCATTTATATTTGTATCTCATGATCCTACAACTCCCAGTATGTCCTTAACAATGGTAAGGAGATGCTGGGGTTGTATCAGTCTTAATCAGGCTGCGGACCATACAGGAACCACAGTACAGATGAGACTAGCCAGTATCAACAAGTAAACATTTTTACATCCAGGGACCTTATAGATGACATCTTCTCTGATTGAGTCTTTTCTTTCTTTTCGTCTCCATCTTGACCAGATCCCGTGATGACTTTTCACATCCACAGCTCGTCTCTCAAGATTTTCGTCTTCTCCGGTCTTTTGCAGCACATCCTGACATTTTGCCCTTTAAAAATAAGAGTGTTATTTAAATTCCCTCTGCATAAAAATATCTGTCCATATCAGGACCTAAATGACCCGTCTGCACTTATGAACTATGGCCTCTACCATGGCTGTACCCTCTTTAATTTTCCCTTAAACTCTCTATATCTCCACATGCTAACCTCTCTCCAAACTGTGCGCCCATTTCACTCTGTCCCCTCTCCATATACTTTCTTTATTGCTTTTCACACTATGCCCTCATACTGTCCACCACATTGTCCTCTCTAAACTGTAACCCCCCAGCTCACTGGTGTCCTACACGGACGGTATGATGGTCACCACAGCCATCCATACAGTGTGATATCCACAACATCCCCCCAATATACAGTATGATGCCCACCACAGCCCCAATATACAGTATGATGTCCCCCACAGCCCTAATACAGTATGATTCCCCCCACAGCCCCCTAAACAATGATGCCCCACCACATATTCTATATACACTGCTCAAAAAAATAAAGGGAACACTCAAATAACACATCCTAGATCTATGCCTTCATCTTCTAGGAACTGCTGACACACACCAGCCACATGAGGACTGGCATTGTCCTGCATTAGGAGGAACCCAGGGCCAACCGCACCAGCATATGGTCTCACAAGGGGTCTGGTGATCTCATCTCGGTACCTAATGGCAGTCAGGCTACCTCTGGTGAGCACATGGAGGGCTGTGTGGCCCTCCAAAGAAATGCCACCCCACACCATTACTGACCCACTGCCAAACTGGTCATGCTGAAGGATGTTGCAGGCAGCAGGTTCACACCCCGCACATGTGACAGATGTGAGTCGCACACGGTACCAGGGCTTATGGGATACTCGGCACCGAGCCCGTTGAAGTCTATGGGGAATAGGTCACGGGTAGCGCAGCTCGGTCCGTTGCCCTGGGCGCTCATTCAAAGGGGGATATTTACAGGGGATTGTAATAATTGTTCGTGACGCCACCTGTGGTTTCTGATCAGGGTGACCAGCGCTGCAGGGTGAATCCTCAGAGGGGTTGTTACTGGGCAGCAAGATGTTAAGTCTTCCACAGGTAAGACTAGTCCCTCTAAGTATATGGCGGTGCAGGCAATAAGGCAGACACACACAAGTCAGTCTCTTTCCATACCTTTACTGGTGGTATTTGCAGGTATGTCCCGGGAAGCTGCTCAGGGTGGAGGATGCACATCCAGTAATCACTGAGTAGGTTTAAGGCCTCCTTTCTCTTTAATGTGTGTGAGTCCTAACTTGCGTGAAGCGAAGTTTAACTCTGTATAGAACAGCTATGCCCGGCCGACATTGTGGTGGAGCCTTCTTTTGGCAAGAACTAAGTCTTTTTATGCAGCGTCCCGTTAGACTCCAGTTCTCCCTGACCCCGGTTACGTATCAGCACTATAGGGCCCCTCTGCGACTTGAAGTCCAGCAGGGATTCTGGTTTTCTCCTACTAGCCGTGAAGGTTCTAGCAAGGCTTCGGACCCGGCGTCCGGTTAAGCAGAGTGGAGGCAGCAATTGTTGCTGTAACGCCCCGGTCACTCTTTCTCTTTTGTCACCACTCGCCCGTCACCCTACTCTCGCCCTTAACATAAGCACGGGTAGCAGTAGGTGTAGTCGTCAGCTTTCTTCCTTCCACAGCTCACTGACCATTTTTCAGTCAACTCGATGTTCCGATAACTGTAGTTCCCTTCCTTCTTTTCTTTCCTAGACTCTGTCCAGAGCAGCTTTCAGGACCTTTCGTCAGACTGAATACAAGCCCGCTCCGAGAGTCACTTTCCACCTTCATAGGGTACTAACAGTCAAGATGTTCTGAGATAACAGCTTGCAATCTTTCGTCCTCTGTCTCGTCTGACAGGAATCAACTCTGACAGGAACTAGCTCTGACAGGAATGACTCACTCCTGAATCACCCCAAGCTAGACTGGCTAGGATCACAATCCTCTCACTCCGGTGTTCTGAGATCTCATCTGTCTGAGGTACAACCAACAACTAGCATGACTGTCTGGCTAGAATGCCTACTGCTGCGTTTCTCCACACCCCTATATACCTGTATCTAAAGGGCTCCCTCTGGTGGCTCCTGGGAAATGTGAAGATGTGAATGAATATCAGGTTTTTGTAATTACCTTTCTGTGCATTCTCCAGGGAACATGTGTACCAAGCACAACTGGGCCACACAGATGTGATAAGAGTCTGGTGATGCCGTGGAGAGCGACATGCTGCCTGCAACATCCTTCAGCATGACCGGTTTGGCAGTGGGTCAGTAATGGTGTGGGGTGGCATTTCTTTGGAGGGACGCACAGCCCTCCATGTGCTCGCCAGAGGTAGCCTGACTGCCATAAGGTACTGAGATGAGATCCTCAGACCCTTGTGAGACCATATGCTGGTGCGGTTGGCCCTGGGTTCTTCCTAATGCAGGACAATGCCAGACCTCTTGTGGCTGGAGTGTGTCAGCAGTTCCTAGAAGATGAAGGCATAGATCTAGGATGTGTTATTTGAGTGTTCCCTTTATTTTTTTGAGCAGTGTATATAGAATATGATGTAGGAACAAGATGAAGGCTTTGAAGCTATGGACTGGCCTGCCTGTTCCCCAGACCTGAATCCGATTGAGCACATCTGGGACAGCATGTTTCGCTCCATCCACCAACATCACGTTGCACCACAGACTGTCCAGGAGTTGACGGATGCTTTAGTCCAGGTTTGGGAGGAGATCCCTCAGAGGAACATCCGCATCCTCATCAGGAGCATGCCCAGACGTTGTAGGGAGGTCATACAGGCACGTGGAGGCCACACACAATACTGAGCATTATTTTGACTTGTTTCCACTTTAATTTTGTCTTGTTTTGATTTTCATTTCAACTTGTTTCCACTTTCATTTTGGGGGTCTCTCCAAATCCCGGCCTCCATTGGTTCAAAAATTTGATTTCCATTGATGATTTTTGTGTGATTATGTTACAGCACATTCAACTTTGTACACAACAAAGTATTCAATGAGAATATTTCATTCATTTAGATCTAGGATGTGTTATTTGAGTATTCCCTTTATTCTTTTGAGCAGTGTAGTATGATGTCTACACAGCCCAGATATAACGTCCCCCACAGTTCCCAGTATAATGTTCCCCAGAGTCTCTGATATAATATGATGTCCCCCACTGCCCCTCTTGTGATAGCTCTCACAGCCAGCCCCTCGAATGTCTCTGCAGCCAGATAGACTTATGTTCCCCCACAGCCAGCCCCTCAAATGTCCCCCACAGGCAGCCCCTTATGTCCCCCGCAGCCAGTCCCTTATGATCCCCACAGCCAGCTCCTATGTCCCCTACAGCCAGCCCCCTGTGCCCCCCCACAGACAGCCCCTCATGTCCCCCACAGTCAGCCCTCTTATGTCCTCCACAGCCAACCCCTTATGTGCCCACAGCCAGCTCCTTATATGTCTCCCACAGCCAGCCCTCTTATGTCCCCCACACCCAGCCCCTTATGTACCCACAGCCAGCCCCTTATGTGCCCACTTCCAGCTCCTCATATGTCCCCTACAGCCAACCCCTCTTATGTCCCCCACATCCAGCTCCTCATATGTCCCCCACAGCCAGCCCCTCTTATGTCACCCACATCCAGTCCTCTTATGTCCCCCACAGCCAGCCCCTCTTAAGTCCCCAACATCCAGTCCTACATATGTCCACCATAGCCAGCCCCACATATGTCCTCCATAGCTAGCCCCACATGTTCCCCACAGCCCCCCCTCTTATGAGGGGACTGGCTACGGGGGACATGAGAGGGGCTGAATATGGGCAACATAAGAAGGTCATATATGCATAAGAAATTGGTAGCCGCAGGAAGGGTGAACTGTCTGTTAGGTATTCATAGACTCTATTTATGCCACTTTCAGATTGCCATGACTGCAAAATGCGCATCTCCCGTAGTTCTTCTGAACCGGATTCAGATCATCAAAGGACCCTCTATTGATCTAAGTCAGGAGCTCCTTTAACTACGGCCAAAAAACAGACACTAAAATTCTTTTTTACACTTGTGAAAAAGGAAAACGTTAATGTAAGAATTATCATTACATTAAAAAAAATGTTTAAAAGTGACCATAGTTGAAAGGGGAATCCCTATAAAGCTTTACTTTAGTAAATATTTTTTTTTACCTTTTTAGCCCTTAAGTGCAAAAGAGAGAAAGACATGCAAAGAAGTGCAATAATAAAACTTCAGGCATCATGAGAAAGACATAACATCTATATGGATGTCTGAACAGAAGTTAAATGTCAGTTTTTCTCAGAGGAGTCTGGTTACTAACAAGGAAGATGCCCTGTTACTGAAGTGGTTAATCTAAATATATAACTTATTATCTTCATAAATAGTGAAAAATCCCCCAAACGTGATGTTGGGAGCTCGATGGTATTATGACGAGTGTTCTGAAATCACCGTGAGAAAAAGGTGATGAATTTCAATCCCTTATCTTTTATATTTATCAGTGGCAGTGAAAGACCTCAGAAGTGGGATCAGTACACATCCCTAGCGTGTGGCCCCTATGGAGAGCTGGCCCCTGACCTAGGAGCCCTGATAGCGATCGCTGTAGGTGAGGTTAATACTGCCGAGGCACCGATGGCACATCAGCTCTCTCCACGCTCCCATTTCCCCGCTAAGAGATTATAGTCCACTCAAGCACACAATAAGATCAGAGCCGCTCAATTAACCCAGGGCCTGCGAGCCCCATGCCTGGAAATGATAGGGAGAGCGAGGCAAGGCAACCTAGAAAGAAATCAGTTTTTTTTCACCATTTTCCACAATCAAGGATTTTCTTTCTTAAAATTGACTCACCAGTATAAGGGCAGAGACACACTAGTGATTAAAAAATCGGTCCGATTTTCATGCAGGAGAGTCGGACGAGTGTAATGCAATTGTCATGCGAGTGTCATGCGTTTTTTGTGGGAGTACAATCCGATTTTTCACACCTAGCATCCGATTTACATCAGAATGCAGTGCGATTGCTATCTTACTGCAATGCAACATGAGCTTTTACATAGAACTGTTCTCTGTATGTACAAGCTCATGTAAAAATCGCATTGTAATACACAACTGTACATATCGTTTTAAAACCAAAAAATATTCAAAACACACATATAATATATATATATATATATATATATATATATATATACTGCTCAAAAAAATAAAGGGAACACGCAAATAACACATCCTAGATCTAAATGAATGAAATATTCTCATTGAATACTTTGTTCTGTACAAAGTTGACTGTGCTGACAACATAATCACACAAAAATCATCAATGGAAATCAAAGTTTTGAACCAATGGAAGCCTGGATTTGGAGAGACCCCCAAAATGAAAGTGGAAACATGTCAAAATGAAAATCAAAACAAGACAAAATTAAAGTGGAAACAAGTCAAAATGATGCTCAGTATTGTGTGTGGCCTCCACGTGCCTGTATGACTTCCCTACAATGCCTGGGCATGCTCCTGATGAGGTTGCAGATGTTCTCCTGAGGGATCTCCTCCCAGACCTGGACTAAAGCATCCGCCAACTCCCGGACAGTCTGTGGTGCAACATGACATTGGTGGATGGAGCGAGACATGCTGTCCCAGATGTGCTCAATCGGATTCAGGTCTGGGGAATGGGCGGGCCAGTCCATAGCTTCAATGCCTTCATCTTGCAGGAACTGCTGACACACTCCAGCCACATGAGGTCTGGCATTGTCCTGCATTAGGAGGAACCCAGGGCCAACCGCACCAGCATATGGTCTCACAAGGGGTCTGAGGATCTCATATCGGTACCTAATGGCAGTCAGGCTACCTCTGGCGAGCACATGGAGGGCTGTGCGTCCCTCCAAAGAAATACCACCCCACACCATTACTGGTGCGGTTGGCAATTGTCATGCGAGTGTCATGCTTTTTTTGTGGTAGTACAATTTTTCACACCTAGCATCTGATTTACGTCAGACTGCAGTGTGATTGCTATCTGACTGCAGTGCGATTTTAACATGAGCTTTTACATAGAACAGTTCTCTGTATGTAAAAACTCATGTAAAAATCGCATTGTAATAACAACTGTACACATCGTTTTAAAACCAAACAATATTCAAAACACACATATATATTATATACACTGCTCAAAAAAATAAAGGGAACATTCAAATAACACATCCTAGATCTGAATGAATGAAATATTCTCATTGAATACTTTGTTCTGTACAAAGTTGAATGTGCTGTCAACATAATCACACAAAAATCATCAATGGAAATCAAATTTATTATCCAATGGAGGCCTGGATTTTGGAGTCACTAACAAAATTAAAGTGGAATGTAATGTCCTTAAAACAAGTCAAAATGATGCTCAGTATTGTGTGTGGCCTCCACGTGAATGTATGACCTCCCTGTGCCTGTATGACCTCCCTACAACGCCTGCGCATGCTCCTGATGAGGCGGCGGATGTTCCCCTGAGGGATCTCCTCCCAGACCTGGACTAAAGCATCCGCCAACTCCTAGACAGTCTGTGGTGCAACGTCTGGACAGTCTGTGGTGTTGATGGATGGAGCGAGACATGATGTCCCAGATGTGCTCAATTGGATTCAGGTCTGGGGAATGGGCTGGCCAGTCCATAGCTTCAATGCCTTCATCTTGCAGGAACTGCTGAGACACTTCAGTCATATGAGGCCTAACATTGTCATTAGTGTTGAGCGATACTGCTCGATATCTAAAAATATCGGATCAGAATGGTATCGCCGATAGCACTAAATATCGTCGATATCCGATTCCGATACCGGAAGTCCCATGTAAGTCTATGGGAACCAAATATCGACATTAAAAAAAACCATTCTTGCCTTGTTGGTTAATTGTACATGAAGGAAAACAACAAAGACTAATGTAGAATGTATTGGGGGAGGTTGAGGAGACAATAAAGGCATACATGTTTAACCCAATGCATTGGAATAGCATTAATATATATTTTTTTGGAAATACGTTTGGATTGACTAACAAATTGACAATGTTGTTAACCTTTTTTCTATTTTGGCAAATATGTATGTTTCACAACTTCCATGCTCTTCACCTTTTTAACTTTTGCCAGTGCCACACTTTCTCCTTCATAATCTTCAGCAGCATCATCTTTCTCATCAAATTATTCTTCATCTTCACCTTCTTAATCTTCTTCTTAAACTTCTTGCTATTCATGTTTTTGTTTACATTACTCATATTGTTATTATTAAACTAATTAATCTTCTTCATATTCAAATTCTTCATCTTCTTCCTCTTCATCTTCTTCATCATATTCTTATTTGTGACAGAGATTCCTGTACTTGTAATCTGTAAAAGTATGAATTGTTCATCCTTCCGTTCTTGCTGTCACAAAAGATTTAAATTACAACAGTATTTGTCCGTGTTCAGTTTAGCCTGCAGCAGCAGGCATTTTCCAGGGGCACCACGAGGAGGAACGGACTCACCCCCATACACTGCTTAGTCTTCTTCTGCTTAGAATTTAGAGCATATATTTTGCTCTTCATTTTGGTCTTATACTTCATGTTCTTCTGCTTTTTGATCTTTAGCTTATTGTTCTTCTGTCTCTTGTTCTGTATCTTGTAGTTTGTCTTAACCTTCTTTGTCCTGTTGGTGATCTTCTTCTGGGTAATCTTTTATTTTTTCTTTGTGATGGTGTTCAGGCTGGTTGGCTTCATGCTCGTCGTCCTTGTTGTCGTCATCTTCTTCTGGGTGGTCTTTAAGGTCGTCTAATTTCCGAGAAACAGCTGACGTTACTGGAACCCTGACGGGTATCAGATGGAGCAAGAGACAATGGAAGTAACGAGGACCAGCTGACTGTGCTGGACCCCGGACGGGTAGCAGAAGGAAAAGAGGCAATGTCACAACCGAGTACCAGCTGACGTTACTGTGACACGGTTATTAAGCAGGAGGTAACTGTGCTCCAAATTACTACCAAGGACCAGCAGACGTTGCTGGAACTCGGATACGGAGATGGAGGCACCTAGGCCAAAGGCACTGGGGAGAACCACTTGACGGTACTGGACCCCGGACGGGTAGCAGAAGGAAAAGAGGCAATGTCACAACCGAGTACCAGCTGACGTTACTGTGACACGGTTACTAAGCAGGAGGTAACTGTGCTCCAAAGCACTACCAAGGACCAGCAGACGTTGCTGGAACTCGGATACGGAGATGGAGGCACCTAGGCCAAAGGCACTGGGGAGAATCACTTGACGGTACTGGACCCCGGACGGGTAGCAGAAGGAAAAGAGGCAATGTCACAACCGAGTACCAGCTGACGTTACTGTGACACGGTTACTAAGCAGGAGGTAACTGTGCTCCAAAGCACTACCAAGGACCAGCAGACGTTGCTGGAACTCGGATACGGAGATGGAGGCACCTAGGCCAAAGGCACTGGGGAGAACCACTTGACGGTACTGGACCCCGGACGGGTAGCAGAAGGAAAAGAGGCAATGTCACAACCGAGTACCAGCTGACGTTACTGTGACACGGTTACTAAGCAGGAGGTAACTGTGCTCCAAAGCACTACCAAGGACCAGCAGACGTTGCTGGAACTCGGATACGGAGATGGAGGCACCTAGGCCAAAGGCACTGGGGAGAACCACTTGACGGTACTGGACCCCGGACGGGTAGCAGAAGGAAAAGAGGCAATGTCACAACCGAGTACCAGCTGACGTTACTGTGACACGGTTACTAAGCAGGAGGTAACTGTGCTCCAAAGCACTACCAAGGACCAGCAGACGTTGCTGGAACTCGGATACGGAGATGGAGGCACCTAGGCCAAAGGCACTGGGGAGAACCACTTGACGCTACTGGACCCCGGACGGGTAGCAGAAGGAAAAGAGGCAATGTCACAACCGAGTACCAGCTGACGTTACTGTGACATGGTTACTAAGCAGGAGGTAACTGTGCTCCAAAGCACTACCAAGGACCAGCAGACGTTGCTGGAACTCGGATACGGAGATGGAGGCACCTAGGCCAAAGGCACTGGGAGAACCACTTGACGGTACTGGACCCCGGACGGGTAGAAGAACGCACCCATGAAAATGTAAGTTGACAGGACGCAAGCCGTCCGCAGTTACCGAATCACACAGTCCTACAGTGGGTGGTTATCCTAATGTCACAATGGAAACCGCCTTTATTTACATATCCCACAGCACACATAGGAATCACCTAAACTGCAGGCACCATAGAGTCGGCTAACCCGAATGCAACACGACAGCACAACTTATTGGAGGATAATTGACGTTCACACTGCCAGGAAACAGCTGTCGTGCTGTAACCAGGCTGGCCAGGAGTCAGTACCCCTGCCAATTACTTACGAGCAACAAATGGCAGTGTTGTAGCCCAGGGAGTAGAGTTCAGGTGGTAGAAAGATGAACATAACAGGAGACATGGAAAACGTTGCCAAACAGTTATTTAATCTGAAAACGGACAGGCAAATTCAGGTGAGATCCATGCCTTGTTCATTTTCAGAAAAGTAAGCCGGTCTACATTCTCTGAGGATAGTCGCATGCGACGGTCTGTTACTACACCACCTGCAGCACTAAAGACACGCTCAGATAATACACTGGCAGCAGGGCAAGCCAGCACCTCCAATGCATACTGGCTAAGCTCTGGCCATGTATCCAACTTAGAGACCCAAAATTTGAAAGGGGAAGAGGCATCTGGGAGTACACTTAGAGGGAAAGCCAAGTAGTCTGTCACCATCTTACGGAAACGTTTCTTCCTGGTGACTGGAGCCATCTCGGATGGTGTAGACCTTGCTGGCGCTGTCACAAAACTTTGCCACATTTGTAACATACAGTTCTTGCCCTGTGCAGAGGCGCTGCTTCTGCTCCCTCTTGTTGTAGAGGTGTCTACACTGCCTCGACGCACAGAGCTGCTTTGTAAAGCAGTAGCAGCAGCAGCAGCTCTCTCGGCTGGAATGTACAACAGTATGGATTGCACCAGTGTGTCTTGGTACTCCTGCATTTTACCGGTGTGATGAGGGTTTGTAAGTTGTCCCGGTAGCGAGGGTCTAGGAGGGTGTACACCCAATAATCTGACGTGCTGAGAATGTGGGCGATGCGGCGGTCGTTTCTCAGGCACTGAAGCATGAAATCAACCATGTGCTGCAGACTCCCAACTGGCCAACAAAGGCTGTCCTCTGGAAGAGGCGTCATCTCTGTCTCCTCTGCATCACCCCACCCTCGCTCTACATACTGACTACAGCGTTGTGTACCTCCCTCTGTAGGGATTTCTTCCTCCTCCATTGACTCCTCCTCCTCCTCATCCTCCTCACAAAGTGAGCCCTGCCCAGCCCTTTGTGAGGAACCACGTTGCGCTGACTGTCCTGAAGGTAATTGAATTTGTGACTCCTCATCCTCCACCTCTTCCAAAACCTCTTCCTTTAGTGCTTTCAGTGATTTCTGAAGCAGGCAGATAAGGGGGACAGTCATGCTGACTAGTGCATCATCTGCACTCGCCATCCGCGTTGAGACATCAAACGCACGCAAAACGTCGCAGATGTCCTTCATAGAGGCCCACTCAGTAGTGGTGAAGTGTGAACGGCGCAAATTGCGAGTTGATTGCGCCTGTTGCAGCTGATACTCCATTACTGCTGGCTGCTGCTCACACAACCGCTCCAACATATGTAACGTGGAATTCCACCTGGTGGGTACGTCACATATGATGCGATGTTCAGGAAGGCGAAATCTGACTTGCAGAGCTGCAATGCGCGATCTGGCCATGCTGGAACGTCGCAAGTGAGCGCACTCTAGGCGGACCTTGTGCAGCAGTGCATCAAGATCCGGATAGTCCCTCAAAAAACTCTGCACGACCAAGTTGAGCACATGTGCCAGACATGGTATGTGAGTGAGGTTGCCAAGGCCCAGAGCTGCCACCAGATTTCGGCCATTGTCACACACTACCAAGCCTGGCTGGAGATTAGCTGACAAAAACCACACGTCGCTCTCCTGCTTGATGGCATCCCAGAGCTCCTGCGCTGTGTGGCTGTAATGTAAGGAGTACAGTTCATATAGCGTCTTGTGCTTGGGTGCGATGAAAACACAGGAGTCACAGGTTTGATATAGAAGGTCTTGTATTACTTCATACAAGTGGCAATAATAGTCACACAGTTTGCAGATACAAAAAGCAGGAGACACAGCAGGCCAGAGTAACTTAAGCTCAGCAATACTCTCCACAACAGGTTCAGGATCTCTTCTCTGTTACCATAAGTCCATGCAAACGTGGATTTACCAAATAGCAAGGTTCCAAAGTCCACGAGTGTTCCAAAGTTCCACAATAGGAAATAACTGGAGTACAAGGTCCAAGGCTTCCAGGAGTCAGGTCACAGGTACACTGCAGGCTTGATTCTGAAGCACTGATTGCTCAGCTGTGGCTGCTTAAGAAGCAAGAGGGAGAGAATCAGGGCGGGAACATGCAAGCTGGAAACTCCATATTGACTGAGGGCAAGACAGCTGCAGCAAGACAGAAAGTAAAATGGCTGACGGAAAAACTGAGTTTCAGGAACATGTACACAGAACCTTACATTACTCCCCCCTTAGGGACAACCTCCGGATGACCTCAGACCAGGCTTGTGTGGGTACCTCTGATGAAACTGACGGAGCAAGCGAGGAGCATTAACGTTATTGACTGGTTCCCATGAGTTGTCCTCCACTGGGTAGCCCTGCCATTTAATCAAATATTGTAACTGATTTCTATACAACCTGGAATCTAGAATCCTTTCCACCACAAATTCTTCCTGACCATCGACTAGCACTGGGTCAGGGCAAGGAGAAGAACGTCCAGGAAACGTATTGGGTGTCGCAGCCTTTAGTAGAGATACATGAAAGACAGGGTGGATTCTCATAGTTCTGGGCAGTTGAAGACGACAAGCGACAGCACTTATAATTTTACTGATTTTATAAGGTCCAATGTATTTATGTCCCAACTTAGATGATGGAATTCTTAACTTAAGATTTCTGGTTGACAGCCAGACCAGATCTCCTACCTTGAAAGCTGGTGCAGGTTTACGAAATTTATCTGCGGCTTTCTTGTACCTTTCCTGAGCCAATTCCAGATTTCCCTTTAGAAGATCCATATTCTTTTGTAAAGACGTGATTCTTTCAGCCACTGCTGGCAAAGGCGTTTCTATGGGAAATCGAGGAAGAATATTAGGATGATAACCTAAATTGGAGTAAAAAGGAGACTGCTTAGTGGAGGCGCTCTGAGAGTTGTTATAAGAGAACTCAGCCAGTGGAAGTAGATCCACCCAATCATCCTGTAGGTGGCAGATAAAGCAGCGAAGATACTGCTCCAGGGTCTGATTGGTTCGTTCCGTCTGTCCATTAGTCTGAGGATGAAAAGCAGAAGAAAGGTTCACTTTAATGTCCAATGCTGCACAGAAATTTTGCCAAAACCTTGAAGTGAATTGCACCCCTCGATCCGAAATAACCTCATCTGGTACTCCATGTAAGCGAAACACATTTTTAATCATCAAATCTGATGTCTGTCTTGCAGTGGGTAAGCCGACACAAGGGATAAAATGAGCTGCTTTTGTTAAACGATCAACCACCACTAGAATGGTGTTCTTCCCTTGAGAGGTTGGTAACTCCACAATGAAGTCCATAGAAATGGATCCCCACGGGCGGGACGGGGTGGGAAGAGGTTGCAACAGACCAGTTGGTGAGGAGCGAGGTGTTTTGCATCTTGCACAGACTTCACATGAAGTGACATAGTTTAAAACATCCTTCCTGCAAGTGGGCCACCAAAAGAAACGAGAAAGAAATTCCTGTGTCTTTAGAATTCCTCTATGCCCAGCTATCTTGGAATCGTGAATGAGTTGCAATACTCTTAATCTGACTGTTTCAGGAATATACAGACGTTGTCCCTGAATCCACACACCATTCTTAAAGACAAGACTTACGTCCCTTGGGGGTTGTGCCAAAAAGGAATCCGCATGGTATGCTTCCTTGATGTCCTTAAGTAGGTCTTGATTATGAATCACTCCCAGGAATCTAGAGTCAGGAAGAATAGTCTTAGGAGGAATAAGTGGACGTGTCTCTGCTGAATGAATCCTAGAGAGTGCATCAGCCTTTCCATTGCGCGATCCTGGTCTATAAGAAATGACAAAATTAAATTGGTTTAGGAAAAGATTCCAGCGAGCCTGGCGAGGAGTCAGGCACTTAGCCGACCTGATAAATTCAAGGTTACGATGGTCTGTCAGGACGACTATTTGCTGTGCAGCTCCCTGAAGAAGGTGTCTCCATTCTTTGAAGGCGGCAATAATGGCCAACAATTCTCTATTGCCCACATCGTAGTTCCTCTCAGCCAAAGACAACTGCTGGGAAAAGAAGGCACAGGGATGCAAGACATTCTTCTCACCTGTTCTCTGAGAGAGTATAGCTCCAACGGCACAGTCTGAAGCATCCACCTCTATTATGAAGGCAAGTTCGGGGTTGGGATGTACTAAGATAGGTGCAGTGGTAAATTTATCTTTTAGACGGGAAAATGCTTCCTGGGCTTGGGGAGTCCAGGAGAACCTAGACTCTTTCCGGGTAAGTTGGGTGATAGGTGACACTACCTCAGAGAAATTCCTAATGAAACGTCTATAGAAGTTGGCAAACCCGATGAAGCGCTGCACCTCCTTCACATTTCTAGGACTTGGCCAATCCTTGATGGCTTGGGTCTTGCTTCCATCCATACTAATTCCTTGTGTAGACAGTACATACCCCAGAAATTGAATTTCGGTCCTATGGAATTCACACTTTTCAAGTTTGATGTAAAGATGATTTTGTCTTAGACGTTCCAAGACCATTCTCACATGTCCATGATGTTCCTCTGTGGAGTTAGAAAAAATTAGAATATCATCCAAATAAATCACCACGAATGTATCTAGGAGATCCCTGAAGATGTCATTCACCAAGTGTTGGAAAGTGGCTGGGGCGGTACTCAGACCGAAAGGCATAACTAGATATTCAAAGTGTCCATAGCGTGACCTGAATGCAGTCTTCCATTCATCCCCAGGTCTAATACGGACTAAGTTATAGGCCCCACGGAGATCTAGTTTAGAGAAAATTTTGGCATGTCGCACTCTCTCCAATAACTCAGGGATTAAAGGCAATGGATAACGGTTTCTAATAGTAACCTTATTGAGTTCCCTATAGTCTACGCAGGGTCTCAGAGATCCATCTTTCTTCTTTACAAAGAAGATGGGTGCACCTGCAGGAGATGAAGAGGGGCGTATGAAGCCCTTGGCTAGATTTTCGTCTATGTAATCCTTTAAAGCCTTTAGCTCGGGCCCCGCCAGGGGGTAGATCTTACCAAAAGGTATCTCTGCTCCAGGCAATAATTCAATTGGACAATGATATGGACGGTGAGGGGGAAGCTGGTCAGCGTTCTTCTTGTCACATAAATCCACATAGTCCTGGTATACAGCTGGTAGTTCAGGGACTGACATGGTTCCTTTAGGAACAGAGTAAGCTGAAACTTTTGGACTCATCTGTTTCTCTGGAAAGTGTAATTCCTTGGTCTCCCAGTTAATGGTAGGATTCTGAGCCTGCAGCCATGGTAGCCCTAGAATAATGGGAAAGTGGGGAGAAGAGATAAGCATAAAGGACAGTTTCTCTTGATGATCTTTACCCATAAGAACCCTCAAAGGCTCTGTTTCCTGATCCACTGGTCCAGAGGTCAGCAGGGAGCCATCCACAGTTTCCATCTGTACTGGAGTAGCCTTCTTCACTGAACGTATCCCCTGTTTCAGAGCAAAGGAGACATCCATAAAATTTCCACTTGCCCCTGAGTCGATCATAGCAGAGCTAGACACCCAAGCTGAGTCAACCCAGAGTTTGATGGAAAGAAAGCAATGAGAATTGTTTTTCTTACAACTCAGCTGGGACACCGCTGAGGAAACTTGAAAAATTGCAGCGTTTACACAGTCAACGTCCTCAGAAGTAACGGAGTTTAAGTCCGAGAAATCAAGATCTGTTGCTGCAGATCTCTCTGGAGCCTGAGGCTCGGACCTGACAGATCCCCTCTCGCAACACTCACAGTGAATGAGTGCTGCAGTAGTCTTACGAGAACGGCTGGGGCAGTTTATAATGAAGTGCCCTGACTTACCACAATAGAAACATAGATTCTCCTTAAAACGATGTTCCTTGCGTGCATCACTAACCCGTCGTTGTAAAGAGTCTACCTGCATGGGTTCAGGTTCAGGTTCCCGTGTGATCCTACTCAAAGGTTCCTTAGCTGGAGAGGAAGGTAGGAAAAGGTTAGTGCGATTGCTTTCGAACATCTCTCTTGCCTGCGTTCAGTCAGACGAGTATCAATACGGATGCAGTAGTTAATAAAGTCACCTAACGCAGTGGGAGGGTCGGCACGAGCAAGTTCATCCTTAATTAGTGGAGATAACCCTTTTCGAAAAATAGATTTTTTGGCGGAACTGTCCCAGGTGGTATCAAGGGCCCATCTCCTGAAATCCAAGGCATATTCAGCTACAGAGTGCTTACCTTGGCGCAAAGCTAACATGGCTGCTTCAGCTGTTGCACCTCGATTGGGGTCATCAAACACCTGTCCCATGGCTGAAATGAAAGCATCAAGATGATCCAAACATTCATCCTCAGTCTCAATCAGAGG
Source organism: Oophaga sylvatica (assembly GCA_033576555.1). Classification (NCBI taxonomy): domain Eukaryota; kingdom Metazoa; phylum Chordata; class Amphibia; order Anura; family Dendrobatidae; genus Oophaga; species Oophaga sylvatica. Next base: position 475,233,232 of record JARQOD010000004.1, read on the forward strand.
GTTTGCCCACATCAAAGCCTTGTTGGTAAGCAACATAATTATAGTAAGCACTTTAGATCGTTCAGTGGGAAATTGTGAAGCATGTGCAGAAAAAAAAAGATTGCATTGATTAATAAATCCCCTGAATTTCTCACGTTCACCGCCAAAACGAAAAGGGGCAACTTGGGAATCCCAGAACTTGGGGCTACGGCAGGAGCCTGGACTCGCTCCTCTAGAACCTCAATCCTGGCTCGCAAATCCTGGGCAGTCTGTCCAAACACTTGCAAATTGTGATTAGTGAGGTCCTGTAGGTTTGTAAAACGGGTTTTTATAGTCTGCAAATCTGCAAGGATATTATCAGTCACTCCGCAAAGTTCCTTTATGCGGGCCTCCATTTTCCAGATCTTTTAAGACAGGAGTACTGGAAGGAGAGGAGAAGAAAAAAAAAACAATAGTGTTTACCTGTGGTAACACTGCAGAGAAAAAAAAAAATTAAGGGAACTGCTCACCTGGAATGGTTGTGAGAAGTCACAACCACTGTCATCACAGAAAGTTCAACCGGACATCTGATATCCACAGTTACAGCAGACACAAAAGAGGAAAGAAAAAAAAAAAAAACAATAGTGTTTACCTGTGGTAACACTGCAGAAAAAAAAACTTAAGGGAATTGCTCACCTGGAATGGTTGTGAGAAGTCACAACCACTGTCATCACAGAAAGTACAACCGGACATCTGATATCCACAGTTACAGTAGACACAGCCTTTCCAGACCCAGCAGACACTAACGTTTGGCTTCAGAATCTTGTAATGTAAGGAGTACAGTTCATATAGCGTCTTGTGCTTGGGTGCGATGAAAACACAGGAGTCACAGGTTTGATATAGAAGGTCTTGTATTACTTCATACAAGTGGCAATAATAGTCACACAGTTTGCAGATACAAAAAGCAGGAGACACAGCAGGCCAGAGTAACTTAAGCTCAGCAATACTCTCCACAACAGGTTCAGGATCTCTTCTCTGTTACCATAAGTCCATGCAAACGTGGATTTACCAAATAGCAAGGTTCCAAAGTCCACGAGTGTTCCAAAGTTCCACAATAGGAAATAACTGGAGTACAAGGTCCAAGGCTTCCAGGAGTCAGGTCACAGGTACACTGCAGGCTTGATTCTGAAGCACTGATTGCTCAGCTGTGGCTGCTTAAGAAGCAAGAGGGAGAGAATCAGGGCGGGAACATGCAAGCTGGAAACTCTATATTGACTGAGGGCAAGACAGCTGCAGCAAGACAGAAAGTAAAATGGCTGACGGAAAAACTGAGTTTCAGGAACATGTACACAGAACCTTACAGTGGCTTTGATTCCCCATGGGAATTAATTTCAGTACGGCCTGTTGACGTTTGGCCACGGCTGTGCTCATATCGGTCGCAACATGTAAGCGTTCACGGGTCCATGTGGAGGTATACCGTGACGGCTCGTGCAGCGATGATTCTGAGGAACTGGAGTAGGAGGAGGAATCAATGTGCACAGACTGGATTCCTGCAATCCTTGGAGTTGGCAGAACACGTACAGCGCCACTGGCAAGATCTGTACCCGGCTCCACAACATTGACCCAATGGGCAGTGAGGGAAAGGTATCGTCCCTGGCCATGGGTACTGGTCCACGCATCGGTGGTCAGGTGGACCCTGCTACTGACGGCGTTTAGTAGCGCATGTTTAATGTTTCCCTCGACATGTTTTTGCAGAGCAGGGACAGCTTGCCTGCTGAAATAAAATCGGCTTGGCACATTATATTGTGGGACTGCCAATGCCATAAAGTTCCTGAAACTGTCAGTCTCCACCAGCCTGAATGACAGCATTTCAAGGGACAGGAGTTTTGCAAGGCCAGCATTCAGAGCCTGTGCTCGTGGATGGTTTGCCGAGTATGGCCGTCTTTTATCCCATGCCTGTGTTACCGATGGCTGTTTTTTGTTCTGGGAGTGTGACGATGACTGTGAACTTGCTGCAGTGGGTGGAATAACAGTTTGTCTATGGACAACAGTGACCGAGGTTCTTCCATGGAGATCCTGTGAGGAAGCCGAACCAGGTGTGTGAGAGCTGGAGGTAGAGGCTCGAACATGACCTAAAGATGTAGGTGCTGCTGTAGGTTGGCCTACATCTCCAGTGTGTCTTTGGAACTCAGCTACGTGCTTTGTCCGTACATGTTTCCACATATTTGTGGTATTCAGGTTCCTGATATTTTTACCTCTTTTAACTTTTTGCTTACACAGCTTGCATTGAACATAGCAAATATCATCTACAAGTCTGTCAAAAAAGGACCACGCAGTGCAAGTCATGGGAGCGCCAATTTTGACAGTTCTAAGAGAACTGCTCCCAACAGGTGCCAAACTGGAGGCTAAAGGCAAGCGAGTCTGCAGCCTACCTCTCCCTCCTCTTTGTACCGTTGGGACAATCTCTTCCTCAGAGCTGCTCCCACCACCTTCCTGTTGCTCACGCCATGTTGGGTCTCGGACTTCATCATCTCCACTACCCTCTTCCAACACCTGCTGCTGTTGGATGGTCTGGGCAGCACCATGCTCCACAAAACCTGGCACCTGAGTCTCATCATCATCATAAGATGCGTTCTGCGGTGTGCTGTCCATCGGCACTGGCTCACCCGCCTCTTCAGATTGAGAGAGACACAGCTGTTGCGCATCACTGCATACTCCCTCTTCTTCAAATTGCAGAATGCTGCTTGCCTGTGCCCGTGTTTGCGAGCCAACAGATTCTGAGAACAGAAGCAGAGACTCAGCTGGCTCCTGTACAGAACTCTCTGACTGCCTGGGCAATTTGACAGGCGGTGAACAGACAGATGGTTGCTCAACAGTGTTGTGTTCCTGAGAGGAGGTGGAAGGAATTGAAGTCGATGCATTGGCTGCCATCCAACCAACAACGGCTTCAATTTGTTCTTCCCGCAGCAGGGGGGCACGCCGAGCTCCTACCAAAGTGCGCATAAAGGAACGCTCATGGGTAAAACTGGTGGATGCTGTGTCACTGAGGGCGGCAGCAGCCACAGAATCCCCACGTCCTCTCCCTGCTGAAACTCCACGGCCACGACCACGTGCCTTACTCACTGACTTCTTCATCTTGGTAGATTGATAAAGAAAGTCAGAAAAGTTATAAGGCCTAAGTGTGGTTATTACGCAGAGACTGAAGTGAACACTGAAACACAACTGTTCACAATCTGTGAAAGGCTACTCCTTTGTCTACTTCTATAGTGTTTGCAACCAATGTATTGTATACGGATGGAAGCGCGTCACACTAATAGATTATATTTTAAATGGAATGGAGCAGAACCAATTGGAGATAAATGAAAAGGATGAGCCACTGAGACACGCTCAGCAGAGTACAAGCAGCAGTGCTTGAACAAGTAACTGGAGCGTGATGTGCACTCAAAAAATAAAAAACACAGACTGAAGTGAACACTGAAACACAACTGTTCACAATCTGTGAAAGGCTACTCCTTTGTCTACTTCTATAGTGTTTGCAACCAATGTATTGTATACGGATGGAAGCGCGTCACACTAATAGATTATATTTTAAATGGAATGGAGCAGAACCAATTGGAGATAAATGAAAAGGATGAGCCACTGAGACACGCTCAGCAGAGTACAAGCAGCAGTGCTTGAACAAGTAACTGGAGCGTGATGTGCACTCAAAAAATAAAAAACACAGACTGAAGTGAACACTGAAACACAACTGTTCACAATCTGTGAAAGGCTACTCCTTTGTCTACTTCTATAGTGTTTGCAACCAATGTATTGTATACGGATGGAAGCGCGTCACACTAATAGATTATATTTTAAATGGAATGGAGCAGAACCAATTGGAGATAAATGAAAAGGATGAGCCACTGAGACACGCTCAGCAGAGTACAAGCAGCAGTGCTTGAACAAGTAACTGGAGCGTGATGTGCACTCAAAAAATAAAAAACACAGACTGAAGTGAACACTGAAACACAACTGTTCACAATCTGTGAAAGGCTACTCCTTTGTCTACTTCTATAGTGTTTGCAACCAATGTATTGGATACGGATGGAAGCGCGTCACACTGATAGTTAAATTGCATGGAGCTGCAAGAATTACACTGAAGGAAAAAAAAAAGAGTCTGTGAGTGACATGTGCAGATGCCTACAGACAGCGTTGCATGCAGAGCAAACTGCAGCGTCACCTGCACTCACACACACCTTGCAGAGCTGTTAAAACAACACTGCAGGCAAAAGGAAGCTTTACACAGCGGTTGGTGCTAGCCTGCCTACAGCACAGTACACTAAATCGCAATCTCTAACTGTCCCTCAGAGTCAGCACAGCAGCGTTCTGTCCCTTACTGAATTCACAGCACAGTGACGCTAAAATGGCGGCGGCGCCTTTTATAGTGCATTCTGACATCATTTCAGCATCCAATCACAGCCATGCCATTAGTTAACATGACCGCAGCAGTACAGGATGTGCCCACACTTCTTAGGATTCCTCATTGGCTGACTAAAATCACATTGCCTCGCAAAGAATTATGGGAACTTCCGATTCCGGTATCCGATAAGACGAAAATATCGAAACGAATTATCGAAAGGCCGATAGAGCTAATATCGGCCGATACCCGATATTTGCAGTATCGTATCGCTCAACACTAATGGTCATGCATCAGAAGGAACCCAGGGCCCACTGTACTCATCCCAGTACCTAACGGCAGTCAGGGTACCCGTGGCTAGAGAATGGAGGGCTGTACTGCCTTCCAAAGAAATGCCTCCCCACATCATTACTGACCCACTGCCGGTCTTGCTGGAGGATGTTGCAGGCAGCAGAACGGTCTCCACGGCGTCTCAAGACTCTGTCACGTCTGTCACATGTGCTCAGTGTGACCCTGCTCTCGTCCGTGAAGAGCACTGGACGCCAATGTCGAATCTGCTAATCTTGGCGTTCTCTGGCAAATGCCAATCACCCTGCACGGTGTTGGGCTGTAAGCTCAACACAGTCTTGCGGATGTCGGTCCCTCATACCACCCTTATGGAGTCCATTTCTGACAGGATGAGCAGACACATGGATGTTAGTGGCCTGCTGGAGGTCATTTTGCAGGGCTCTGGCACTGCTCCTCCTTGCACAAAGGAGGAGGTAGCGGTCCTGCTGCTGGGTTGTTGCCCTTCTGCGGCCCCCTCCACATCTCCTGGTGTACTGGTCTGTCTCCTGGTATCTGCTCCATGCTCTGGACACTGTGCTGACAGACACAGCTACCATACTTGCCATAGCTTGCTTTGATGTGCCATCCTGGATGAGCTGCTCTACCTGAGCAACTTCTGTGGGTTGTAGACACCGCCTCATGCTCTTGTACTGTACCTCTAGGGGTGAGAGCAATGACAAAATGAAAAAGTGACCAAAGCAACAGCCAAAAATGATTAGAACAGAGAAATGTTCTGTGGTCCCCACCTACCGAACCTCTCCTTTATAGGGGGTGTCTTCCTAATTGCCGATCATTTCTACCTGTTGCCTGTTCTATTTGCACAACAGCAGGAGAAATTAATTCACAATCGGTGTTGCTTCATAACTGATTGATTTCACAGAAGTGATTGACTTGGAATTATGTTGTGTTGTTTACATGTTCCCTTTATTTTTTGAGCAGTGTATTATATATATAGTATATACATGTCAGTGACAAGTACAATTAGTATAGTGTGTGCAGCTTACTGTACATGTATGTAATTAATAATTGGTGGCTTTTTAAAAAAGAAAAATGACTTGGGCTTCTGCGCAATTTTCTGCGCCAGAGAGGGAAAGCCAGTGACTGAGAGCAGATATTAAAAGCCTAGAGAGGGACCATTGTTATTGGCCCTCCCCAACTCAAAACATCTGCCCCAGCCACCCCAGAAAATGTCACCTTGCTATTGTAAGGTGACATTAAGCCTGGTAAATAATGGAGAGCTGTCAATATCCAAGTCATGGGTGTCTCAATATGGAAACTGCTGGTAGTACCAGCCTCTTGCGTGGTACCACCAGCGGAACACCGTCGCACCACACACACACACACACTATACGCCGTATACACCACACACACACACACTGTATTGGCCGTACGCACCACACAGACACACTGTATATGCTGTACGCACCACACACACACGCTGTATACGCCGTACGCACCACACACACACTGTATATGCTCTACGCACCGCACACACACTGTATACGCACCACACACACTGTATATGCCGTACGCACCACACACACACTGTATACACCGTACGCACCACACACACACACAGTATACTCCGTACGCACCACACACACACTGTATACGCTGTACGCATCACACACACACACACACACACTGTATATGCTGTACGCACCACACTGTTATGTTAGGTAGCTGAGGAGGACAGGAACAACAGCCGGGCAGCCGAACACCTGAGATGTTGGTAACTAATGGGTTGCAGATTCCTAAACTAACCACACAACTAGAGGTAGCCGTGGAGCGTTCCTACGTTGATCCTAGACGCCTCGTCACAGCCTGAGAGATAACTACACCTAAAGGCAGAAAGATGAAAGCTATCTGCCCCGGAGCAGATCCCCAAAGAAAATAGGAAGCCCCCAAACATGTAATGGCGGTTAGACAAGACGAAAGCATGAACACAGACAGAAAATAGAATGAGCAAACGCTGGGGCCACAAGCTGACTAAATAGGATAGGACAGGAGAGATTACTTTCTGCAACCCAGAAAACCCTACAAAAATAATTCTGATTACAAAAATACTGAGATCACACGATCTCGCCACCCACTAAATCAGATCTCAGTGTGAACAAAACCAAGCCGCAGCCACTGAAAAAACAGGAAAAAGAAAATGAACAAATAACAGTGGCTTCAGATAAACTGAGAGGAGCACAAGCCCCCCGGAGGGGACCTGGCTGACCTCCACAGAAGTGCAGGGAACAATTCAAAAAGCAAGCACAAAAATAAAAGCAGAAAATATCTTATCTGATAGCAGAAGATGCAGGCAAGACACAGCAAGCTTCCAAATGAACCAGGAACCACAATTGAGACAAGAACAATTGATCACTGGCAACCATCATGGGAGGGAACCTCCCTTATATCAGACCAGTCAGTGAACCCAGATTGCCATTCCTCGCTGAAAGGTTCAGTACTGTCTGTAACCACCAGAGGGAGCCTCTGCTCAGAAACCATCTCTAGCACATTCATAACACCACACACACTGTATACGCCATACGCACCACCACACACACACACTCTATATACGCCATACGCACAACACACACACTGTATACGCCGTACGCGGCCTCTTGCGGGGTACCACCAGCGGAACACCTTCGCGAACACGCCGCCGGGATCTGCCGAATGATTCACTGACTGCTGCCATCTTTGTACAGGAGGAGCACATGCGCAGTTTTAAAGAGAGAGTGGATAGGTGGGTGAGCACATGGGGGGGAGAGATTCTCAACACTGCAAAGCCTGTCCCCATCATTACATTACCGCCCTCCCGATGCGATAGCATCGGGCCTCCATCTAGTATTAATATAATAACCATTTAATATACTCAAGCCCAAATAATTTACAGCAATAGCATCATTCACAGTCTGTGTACTGAGAGAAGTTTTGTACTTTTGCGTATTTGTATTGATGTTGTAATGTGTGTTCATTCATTTTAAAATTAAATATTAAAAGTTAGGTTTATAATTCTACATTTTATTCTAATTGGATTAGACAGTGAATTATTTGTGCTACAATAGCTCTTCTGTTGTTTCAGACTAGACAGATTGCCCTTTGCTCCCCATGGCCATCAATGAGCCTGAGATGCCCATGACCATTACCAGGTCACAAGTTGTCTTTCATTAGACCACTTTTGGTAAGTCCTAACCACAAGATTTGCCATGTTAGAGGTGCTGTAGCCCAGTTGCTGAGCCATCACCTATTGGCCTTTGTCATAGTCGCTTAGATCCTTGCTCTTGACCATTTTATTTCTGTTTCCAACACAAGAGCTGACTGTTCTCTTCCTGCCGCATATTCCACCGCTCCTCAGGTCCCATTGTCACATGATGTGTGTATGAACCTGCTGCGGCTGATGGGTGCAAACACCTCCGCGCCCTGATCATGCACCACTGCTTACCACCAATGTATTTGTTATACTGTTTATATACTGTTTTCCTCTCCTAGGTGTGCAGCACGGTGCTAAACATATTTTGTGGGCCATTTGGGATAAATGAATGAGACGGAGCAGGATGGGGGTAGTAATACATGCCCTACCGCATCAATGCAAAGCTTACTGGTAATCCTTATAGGACTGTAAGGTCGCCTATTAGTGGCATCTGCTTGCTCATTTAGGAGATCACTATATATATATATATATATATATATATATGATTTCAGAGATAAATGCTATTTAAGGATTATTTTAATGCTCAGTTATGGCCTTTGGAGCTGATAGGGGGCTCCACAGATGATTCTGGGGTCCCAGTTTTGTAATCCCGCTATTAGCCTGGTTGGTTCTGGGTTGCCTTTGCAGAGATACTTACCGTAGCTTTCTTGTATTTCTGGAAGCAATTCATTATCTGCGGCTCCTGAGTATATATAAAGGCCGCAAGATGAATTAGGAGTCACAGTTTACAAATAACGAGCAATAAATGAGGAGCTCCCCGGATGTGAGCGATCTCCAGTAATGGAGTCTCTCCCGGGGTGAGATACTCCTGTCCTGCCTCATATTTTCCTCTTGCATTATTTTTCATTACTGGCGTAATCCTCCAGCGCTTTAGAAGACGTGTTTTAGCAGGAGCGTACTTAGTATTAGCCACAGTAGGGCTTTGCCTGGGGGAGGTAAAGGCCTCCCCTGCACACAACATTTGTCAGGGTGGATTTATCTTTTTCTTTTTTTCGCAGAAACAAAAATATAAAGTGTGATAAAAAAAATCAGCTAATGTGTATGGGAGGAAGCCTATTCTGATATAAAACTACAGAAATGCACATATCTGTAGTATATACACATGCATACAAGTGACAGCGGTACGGTATATTCATAGACACACATACATACCCATAAACCGTACATACACATAGTAGCAGTATAGACATACACACATAACAGTATAAACATGCACTCACTTCACAAATACATATACATAGCAAAAGTATATACATACATGTAGCAGCATTATTTTCGTACACATAAGTATGCATTTATACCTAACAACAATATGCGCATGTACATCATACACTTAGGAGTACTGTATATACATAAAAATACCAGCAGAATATAGATGGACAGATATATATAGATATAAGCAATATATACATATACACAGTAACAGTATATATACCGTGTATACAATATATATGAATTACAGCAGTAGATACATACTCACAGTAACAGTATGTATATAGATAATATATGAATTACAGCAGTATATACATACATAGAGTAACAATATATATTACGGTAATATATATATATATATATATATATATATACAGAATATATATATATATACGAATTACAGCAGTATATACATACATAGAGTAACAATATATATTTATATATATATACGGAGCATATATATACGAATTTCAGCAGTATATACATACATAGAGTAACAATATATATATATATATATATATATATATATATATACACAGAACCTATATATACGAATTACAGCAGTATATACATACACAGAGTAACACAATATATATATGATATATGCATTACAGCAGGATATACATACACACATACACTATGTAAATTATCTGTAGAAGATGACGTATTCTAAAAACGGCTTTGCAATGATCCATGCACCTGGCAGAGCATGGTGACAATGATGAATTCACGTCCCCCTTTACTCAGCTGTCCTTTTAGCACCGTCAGCAAAATACAGGCTCCCAGTGGCTGTCACTGTTTGCAATAGCCAAGGTTGTAGATGCAAGCAGAATGTAAAATAGTGGCATGGTAACTACTGACAATGTGAATTCTCTACAGCTGCAAAAATCTAAATCCCCTTTGACCATATCAGGGTTTAGCTCTGCGGGAAGTCTTGCTGCTGGGACCCCCAGAGAGAAGCTAGAGTTTGTAGGGGAATTCAGTAACCAGTACTTAATACTCCTGCAGCGCCACCACAGGGGATAAAAAGCATTGCACCACTCACGTTGAAATGAAAGAGGTGCTTCTTTGTAACCCTCTCTGTTTGTCTTGAGTTTGGGACAACCCCAATTTTACTTAAAATTGCAGTATAAGGGTGTCTGAAAATATGTTGTTTTTTTTTTCTTAATCAGAATCCCATCTCTAGACAGATGTTGCGGGCTCTTGCCCCTCATGAGTGCAGAGCAGGATACTGGTTTGCAGGAAATGACACAGCTCTGGTGGGGGGACCGGTTCTCATTGAAGACATTTTTATCTCTAACTTAGTATTTTATCTTGTCTTACAGAGAGATGCAAAGGGCCAGCAGCTGTTTGATCTCCTCTGTCACCACCTGAATCTGCTGGAGAAGGACTACTTTGGAATCCGATATGTAGATCCCGACAAGCAGAGAGTAAGTGAAAGAATAGCTGAAAGTGGCGAAAAAAAGCCATTTATTATTAATAATCCAATTATGACTCTTATCAATTAGCCAATTATCTCCAGATAATTACGGTAGTGATCAGGCATAATTAGAGAATAGACCATTCACCTGAACTGTAGCTGATATCTTCCCTGACTGTAGTCTTCCATATCAACCACAGTGCTCACCGCCACAGCGACAGTTCCCCCCGTCACAGCCTGTCTGCCCTTCTCTGTCATTAATGTTCCCCATGATAGCCACAGTGCCCCTCATAGCAGCTACTATGCCCTTAATGCCAGGCACAATGCCACTCAATGTCCCCATGCCCGCTGTAGTCCCCTTTTTTTTCCATTAGCCCAGCCCGTTCTTACCTCTGCCAGGGGGAATTCTTTCCAGCGGACGATACTCACGTCTGCTCTGTCTACAGGGAAACAGTTTTCAATTATAGTCACATTTCAAGGACAAACTGAAAAGGCGAAAAAGAACATGCAGGGTACTGGGCGAAAGACTGTACTCACATGCCCCTGGTGCTCAGGCCTAGCGATGCCATTAATCCAGAAAGAGGGGACACAACTATTGAAGAGAACCTGTCAGTCGATTCATGCTGCCCAAACTGGTCCAGTTGATTGACAGGTCTCTCCCATGTGTGACATGTCAATCAACTAGAGCAGTGCGGGGAAAAGCCGGATGGGGAGGCGATGGGCTAACGTTGGCTATTCCTATAGACCCAGGATGGATCTTCAAACTACGTTTCCTATGAAAGGCCGCAGCGTTTCAGAAATAAACATACTTGGTTCTAATTGTGTAGCCAGGCTCTGATTCATGCTGCTTGTGGTTCGGACAACATGAATCGGCTGACAGTCACTGGTTCCATAAGACCACGTTCCCACCATCAGTATTTGGTGAGTTATTGATGTTGTAGAGTTTCTGCTGCATTTCTACACTTATTAGCTAAACTAGGTTACTTGCGGTTTTTAGTGCCTTTTTTTCACCTTTTTTTCCATTGCATTTTTGACGCTGCGGTTCTTGTTGGCGTGTCATGCTTTAAATAAAGCTGCCTTGTTTTTGATGCTTCCTGGTATTTGGCTTTGACCAAACTTTATTAATACAGTCATATGTGCCTTACACGCGTTTATTGCGTTTCCGCAGTAAAATGCACTAAAAACGCACATGCCCAGAACTATTTTTTGGAAGCTAAGAGTTGTGTATAAAGGTTTTTTACGCAGTGGAGAGAAAATGCTCTGCGTGTCACAGTAGCAGATCTGTGCTTAAGATTTGTTGGCATATTAAGCTGCAGATTTCGTCATGGGTTTCGCTCTTTGCAATGCAAAGGATAAAATATGCGGATTTCCTCTATAAAATAGTCAGCGGTTAAATTCACAGCTCCGCGTGAAAATCTTATTGTCCCATAGCCTTACTGCCCATACACTACAGAGAACTCCACTGAAGCTTCTTTCTTACACGTAGTTGATGCCGCCTTGTTGTAGTTACAGTCCGGGATATTAAAGATCATTAGACAGAGCCCTCTGTCAACCTTTGGTATAGTTATACTGGTAAGCAGGTCACCCCTAATCCACCCTGTCTAAATCATTACAATTGCGCTAATCTTTCCTGCTACTGACATCCGCACATTCCCTTAATTACTGTGATCGTCTGCCTGTAAACCCTCTCCAGCTCTGCCATGTCCTCCTTACATAATAAAGACCAGAACTATGTGTGATAGTCCATGTGCGGCCAGACGAGTGAAATCATAAGACGCCGTTCACATCATGTACATCCAGACCTCGGCAGTTGCATCGCATGATCTGATTTCCTTCACGCTACGATTGGGCGGATGTGGCATGTCCGTGTGCCGCTCTGGGCATGAGCTGCGTGCCATTACACCTAGCACTACATATCTCTTCCACAAAACAGAAAAAGCCACGTGCCCGCTGCCATTCCTCCCGCTATAGATGCTGCTCTTTTAGTGGCATTTTTGGCACTTTTTTTTTTACATTGTGGCCAGATATTTTCTAATAGCCAGTAGAGGAATATTCTAACAAGTGAATCAGGCAGAAACACAATGTTCGTGATCTGAGTTCGGGATCAAACTCGCCAATTCAAGTCAGGTTATTTATGTGCAAAAAAAATTGGTTGTCTGAATAAGGCCCTATTTACAGCCTGTGGTCCTAGGTATTTCCCAGCAGGTGTACTACCTTATCATGTTGCCAAATTTTGTATTTGTCAACCATGCTCTTACTGGCAGGTGAATAACTCCCAGTATTAAAAGGATTGATCACTACCCCCAACATTTGCCTTCACTGACAATCAAGCAGCCCCCACACTTTAGACTGATATTACCGATTTGGAGGTTTTGGACAATGTTGTTCTGCGGTGAGACCAGGCTTGGACTGGCCGACAGGAGGGCAGGAGAATCCTCTGGTGGACCCCACCCTCTTATATGATCAGTACTTGGCACTATATACATGAATCACTATGTACAGACAAAGGCGGCATCTTATTCATTTACCAATCTTCCCAGGCCATTGTTATACACATTTGTGATTTAGGATAATGTCACATTTGCATGTAGCTGAAAAGCGGGACCCTGGAGTATGTTACTGGTGGGCCGACACTCAGTGAGACCTATGTTGTGGGTTATGCTGTGCGGACACCAAGCTCTAAATGTGGTCACTATGGCCGGTGGTGTCTAGACAGCCAGGGATATTATCATTAATCTCTGTCTTCCCTAGACGGCCATGGATACTATTTTTCCCCATTAACCAATCTAAATCACCGATGATATTAAAAGAAAACAATAAAAACCACTCTTCACCCGCAAGACTATTATTTATCATACCCCTAAATTACCCATCAGGGATATTATGTGCTGACCTATTGATCGCCAGGAATACCACTGATATAAAATTACCTCCACACATCACCGCACTTATTATAGGGACTGATCAGCATTGTAGCCCCTGGCTGCAGAGCCACAGTAAGCATTGAGCCCCCGAGGATGCAGAAAGCCCTGTTACACGGGTCATATTTTCTTCAAAATGTTCATGAGATTGTGTAACGAATATCATCACATTCGCTTAAGCGAAAGCGTAGAAATGTAATAATGCTTGGTGTAATGGTTAAATTCATTTTATTAGGTATTCAGGCAATTTGAAGAATGCCATGCTTTGGCCACTAGGGGGCACTGCAGCATTGGAGGTCATTCTGGATGCTGTATGCAGCAGGGGGCATTTGCAGTGCCCACGGGCATTCCTGGCCATCTTTGCTTACATTCCAGTTATTTCTGTGGTGCTTCTCCAATGTTACTGACAACAGCACACAATACATGGAATCACAGTGCCCTCATCCTCTCAATGAGAACAATTTGTTAATTTTACAGGATATTAAAAAAATATTTATTTTTGGAAAGACTGGGTTAGGTCTCCACATTAAACATACTTTGTGCAAACCTACATTTTCATCTTGTCATAAGTTATCTTTTAAGACTTAAAGGAGTTATGCAGTATTTTGATATTGATGATCTACCCTAAGGGTACGTTCCCACGATCAGTGTTTGCTGAGTTTTTGGCATACAGAAATGTCTGCAACCATTTCTCACCTTAGTTTACTTGCATTTTTTCCTTGCAGTTTTGATGCGTTTTTGTCTCAATAAATTTGTTTGAAACACGGGCAGCAGGGCAAACAGGATGTTGCCCAAAGCAAAACGTTCATCACTTAAATACATATACAGACACAAAAACAATATAAAGATATAGCAAGATAGATGATAGAAATATATTAGAATAGATAGAAAGATATCCTGCAGCTATCTGATTTCCCAATCTCCCTACATATTGTAAACTTGTACCCTTTAGTGCCTTTCATGTGGCACTGAAGGGTTTTTAGCTTTGTTTAACCTTATAAGTAAATAAATAAATAAAACACTGGTTCCCCCTATTTTTGAAAACCAGCCAAGGTAAAGCAGACAGCTGCTGGCTTATAATAATAGGCTGGGATGGTCCATAGCTAGTGGTCCCTTCCCAGCCTAAAAATACAAGCCCGCAGCCAATTCTGGCACTTTGCCTCTGCTCTTCCTGATCGCCCTGGTACGGTAGCAATCTGAGTAATGGTTTTTGGGGTTTGATATTACCTGTGAACTGTACAAAAAAACAGCTGCCATCATCCTTGGTGTTAGTAATGAAGACGTGTCTATCAGAGAATCACATTACTAACTCAGTAAGTATAAAGATAAAAAAAACAGACACATAAAAATAGTTTATTAAAAAAAAACAACATTCCCTGACTTTTTCCCTGGTTCAACAATTTATTAAAAAAAAAAAGAAAAAGCCATGCAGGTCCGCTGTAGTCCAAATACGCTGCATCCAGAACACTAGTAAGGCCGGAGTCACACTGGCGACAAAATCGGACGACTGCAATACGATGAAATATCGCATTGCAGTCGGACCTATGTTAATCTATGGAGCAGCTCCCAGTATCCGATTTTTTGTGGTCCGTTTTAAACGTCCGTGTACAATCGCAGCATGCTGCGATTGTCACCGATTGTCGGTCGACAATCGCCAATGCAAGTCTATGGGAGCGATGAAAAATCGGATTACAAACGGACCACACTGTGTGACTTGCAATTAAATCGCATCAGTGTCCTTTAGAAAAGCCGGCAATTCATCCCTGCCTATACTGTAAAAGCACACTGACAGCTTTAATAAAGAATCGAATCAATACATATCCACACATAGAATCCACATATATATATATATATATATATATATGTCATTGTGACATATATATATATACATATATTTATAGTTGTTACACTTCTACATACTGTAATAGCCGCTAATTCAATTGCCGGCTTCAGTGAAATCACAGAAGCCGACATGCAATGATACATTGTTTCCACACATTTAACCATGTAATTTCATGTATTTTTATATATGTTTGAAACATACAATTACATGAGTATATGTGTGCTAAATTTCAGACATGTAGGGGTTAATTAAAGGTGTAAATTCGTTGAAAAAAAATGCGTGGGCTCCCGCTGTATTTTCTCCACCAGACAGACAAAGCAAGCGAGTGGGGCAGATAATAATAGCCTAGGGAGGGTACATTTTTTTTGTGCCCCCCCTGGCTACTAACATCTGCCCCCAGACACCCCAGAAAGGGCAAATCTATAATTAGATTCGCCCTTTCTGGCACTTTGCCCGTCTATTCCCATTGCCCTGTAGCGGTGGCGAATGGGTTAATCTCACCTTAATGTCACCTTAGTATTGAAAGGTGACCTTAAGGTAGGTTAATAATTGATAGCTGTCAATTAGACAACTATCAATTATTAATCCTATTGTAGTAAATTAAAAAAACACAGACACATTAATTAAAAATTATTTTAATGAAATAAAAACACCTTTTTTTGACCATATTTTATTTTACACCTAATCCGTGTGAAGCCATTGATCTCCTAAAATAAATAAAAAAAAATAAAACAACATTATTCTTACCTATTCCGCTGATCTGTCACGTCCCACGCTGTAATCCTTCACAAAGGGTTAACTAGCTTTGAGCCAAGCTGTGCAAGTAATCCTGCATGCTCAGCTCAAAGCTCATGAATGAATAAGTTCCTCTCCTGGCGACAGGAGAGGATGTGTTTCATGAATGAAGCTTAATTGATTGTGTCCACTTTCCCTTTAGGTCAGGTCACTAAAGTTAAATTGCCAATAAATCAATTAAGCTCCATTCATGAATCTATTCCTCTACTTTCGCTGGGAGAGGAACTTATTCATTCAGGGGAATACAGGTCTGAGACAGCATTATTAGCTCTCTGCGACCTGTAACCTGTTAACCCTTTCTGATGGATTACACCGTGGGACCTGACTGTACATCGGATTGGTAAGTATAATTTTGCTTTTTTATTTTATTTTTATTACAGGAAATGGTTTTAGCAGGAAAATAAAATATGGTCAAAAACTGTGTGATTATTTCATTAAACTTATTTTTTATTAAACTGTGTGTGTTTGATTTTTCTTTCATACAATAGGATTAATAATTGATAGTTGTCTAATTGACAGCTCTCAATTATTAACCTGCCTTAAGGTCACCTTTCAATACTAAGGTGACAATAACGCCAGATTATTAACCCATTCGCCACCGCTACAGGGCAATGGGAATAGACGGGCAAAGTGCCAGAAAGGGCGAATCTAATTATAGATTTGCCCTTTCTGGGGTGTCTGAGGGCAGATGTTAGTAGCCAGGGGGGGCACAAAAAAAATGTACCCTCCCTAGGCTATTATTATCTGCCCCCACTCGCTTGCTTTGTCTGTCTGGTGGAGAAAATACAGCGGGAGCCCACGCATTTTTTTTCAACGAATTTACACCTTTAATTAACCCCTACATGTCTGAAATTTAGCACACATATACTCATGTAATTGTATGTTTCAAACATATATAAAAATACATGAAATTACATGGTTAAATGTGTGGAAACAATGTATCATTTCATGTCGGCTTCTGTGATTTCACTGAAGCCGGCAATTGAATTAGCGGCTATTACAGTATGTAGAAGTGTAAGAATTATAAATATATGTTATATATATATATATGTCACAATGACATATATATATATATATATATGTGCTCTATGTGTATATATCTATTCTTTCTTTTGGCATTTAAATACTATTCTTTTGGATCCATTATATGTCAGTTTTGCAAGCCTGCGAGAAAATCTCGCAAGTCGGATGAAAATCGGATGTTACAAGGTACACACACATGCGATTAAATCGCATCTTTGAAGGAAAATCGGATGCCAGAAGGATGTGTGATGTTTTTATTTTGATCCGATTGTCGACCGTCTAAAACGGACCGATTTTTTGTGGTTGTGTGTGACTCCGGCCTAACACTAATTGTGGGAATGTACCCTAAGGGTTAGGGTCACGCGGCACTATAAAAAAAAAAAATCAGATTTTCATCCAGAAAAATGGGATGATTTTCTCACTTGTCATCCGTGTGCTATCCATATACAATCTGATTTTTACAGCAGCTATTAATCATTTACAATTTCCTTTGTTACAGAATTGCAATGTATCTGTGTAAAAATCGAATGTTGTACTATGGCTCCATATAGAGTCCAATTTTTTTTAGCACACCTATGGACTTCAATAGGCGAGTCAAATCCAATTTTCAGAGGAAAGTCGTGCATGCTAAGCTTTTTTTTCACATGCAGAGTCAGTGAATGAGAAAAATTGCTCATCTGCACGACCCCATTGAATTACATTGGTCCAAGTGCAATCTGTTTTTTTTAACGGATAGCGGTCAGACCGAAAATAGGATAAGTCATCAATATAAGGTCTGATCCCTGTTTGCAGCTTGGGTGACAGCCATACATAGTACATGGAGCTGGGACACTGTAGACGTGGTTTATTCTGTTTTTGGGAAAAATTTATAAAGAAGTGCAGACAATGATCGGCTGTTCAGCTAAGATGATCCCCAATGCTTAAAATGGAAAGCCAAACCAGAGAGACGTGGAAGAAAATGGAAGACTACCATCTGAATTGATGGAAGAATAGCCAGAATGGCAAATGCTCAGCCAATGATCAGCTCCAGGATGATCAAAGACCGACTCAAGTCACCTGTGAGGACTGTGACAGGTAGAAGTGTGACGCAAGAAGTCCTAGCAAAGTCCCACTGTAAAAAAGACATGAACTCAACTGGATACAATTTGCCAAAGAAAACATCAACTGGCCTAAAGAGAAATGGAGAAATATTTTGTGGACCCATGAAAGTCAAATTGTTCTTTTTGGTCCAAAGACTGCAGACAGTTTGTAAGACGATCCCCAAACTCTGCATTCAAGCCACAGTACACTCTGAAGGCAGTGAAGCATGGTGGAAGCATCATGGTATGGGCATGCTTCTCTTACTATGGTGCCGGACCTATTTACCACATACCAGGGATCAGGGAGCAGTTTGCATATATTATAATACTTAAAGAGGTCATGTTGCCTTACCCTGAAGAGGATATGTCCTTGAAATGGGGGTTTCAACAAGACAACGACCCTAAACACACCAGTAAATGAGCAAAATCTTGGTACAAACCCAAGAAAATAGAGGTTATGGAGTGTCCAGCCCAATCCCCAGACCTTAATCCGATAGAACACTTGTGGGGTGACATCAAAAATGCCGTTTCTGAGGCAAAACCAACAAATGCCAAAAAATTGTAGGATGTAGTCCAAGCATCCTGGGCTGGAATAACAGGTGACAGGGGCCAGAAGTTGGGTGACTCTATGCAACATGGATGTGAAGCAGGTCTAAAAAACTGTGGGAAACAACTAAATATTAGGTCAGTGATTCACAGGAATGATAAATCCACAAAAGAATTACATATTGTGAGTTTGTAAAGACAAATGCGGACACTGTTTTTTTAGAACAGCCCAAGGTTCAATATTTTTTGTTATTTTCTGTAAAGTAGTTACAAATTCTATCTATTTCTCTTCATGTTTGGAATTAGAAATCAGAGTGCAATGTTCCCAATGCTGGAAATAAAAACTAGTATAAAGATTTTGTAACCCATGTTTTTGAACGCACTGCTATTATTGGGAACACTACGGTGTATGTTGGATCACATTGAGAATGCTTCTCTACTCTCGGCCTGAATGTTGGAGAGTTGTTTCTGTGATTCGGCAGCATTGTAATCCTGGATGTTATCATGGAATTTTTAAGTTGAAATCAGTACATGACTGAATTCTCTCTTCTTTTTTTTAGCATTGGTTGGAGTTTTCTAAAGGGATTGCCAAGCAAATGAGAGGTAAAGTAGTACGTGCTCAACAGTTCACATGAGTCTGTGTCCGGTGTATAAGGTGAGGATATAATATATTCAGTGCCGTCCGGGGGCTACATAGGCTGAATTGCCTTCCCCAGGTAGGCGCCCATGGAAACAGCACCGTATGGCTACGTTCACATGAAGGTATTACACGGGTGGTGTATGGACCGCTGTGCCTGCCCCGAGTACAGGTCTCCTGACTCTAACAGCCTCGTAGGTATCTAATAGGTATGTATGATGCTGTTAGTGTGAGTCCGGAGACCAGCGCTCTTTCTGGTCTTTCTGGGCTTGTAAAGTTAAGGGAGCACTTAGACATCGCAGTATAACCCCAAGTCAGGTAACCTTCAGGGCCATCAACCTGTCCAGGTAGGAAGCATAAGACTGCATCCTCGTATGAACGCAGTCTGAACTATTGTCAATCTGAGTCACCTACTTCTCTGCAAATGACAGGGACAACAGAGGCAGAAAGGGAGACAATCCCCAAAAAGAGAATGGTCCTATGGGTGCTGGCCACAGACAATTCTTCTGACCTCATCCTTCCTGACTGATTCTTCTCTAGTTTTGCTTTTTGCTACGGTCCTTGCAGAACGGCCTCATACAACAATACAACACATGAAAATAAGCAATTTTGTAATATATCTTGTCAGAGGAATCTTTACTTTCTCCTAGTATATTGATCTTTCACTCTTATTTTACTGGTAAAATCTGCATTTAGTGAAGACACCTTTTTCCCAGGACTTGGATAGGAGATGACAGTTAGTGTTTATAAATTCTATGGCGAGGGGACATTCTGCTGAAAACTCTCCTGAATTTGAAAATGTTCCAGTCATTTCCTGTGAACTTCCAGCAGAATGTCTGAATGCCTTCCTCCATCCCCTCTCTGTAGAACCTTATAAACACCAACTGGCATCTCCTATCCAAGTCCTGGGAAAAAGGTGTCTTCACTAAATACAGATTTTACCAGTAAAATAAGAGTGAAAGATCAATGTACTAGGAGAAATTAACAGATTCCTCTGACAAGATATATTACAAAATTGCTTATTTTCATGTGTACTATTGATTTATGAAATAAAAAATTAAACAACAGTTAATTTTTCTCTACATATTTTGCTTGCGGATTTGTGAAGGTAAAATTCCTGGCCAATTAAAGTGCCAGGAATATGGATGAGATTGTACTAATCCCATCCACATGCTGCAGACATGTTCTGTTCAGAAAAAAAGGTCATGTTTGGATTTTCACATCCACAGCATGCTTATCCTGTTGTACTAAGGTAGGGGGATTCTACCCTAGGGGATACTGAATTTTTTTTTGTGTTTATATTAAAGGCCCTAGACACATTAGATCAGGGGTCTCAAACTGCATTCCTCAAGGGCCGCAAACCGTGCGTGTTTTCAAGATTTCCTTAGCATTGCACTAGGTGCAGGAATCATTATCAGTGCAGGTGATTAAATTATCACCTGTGCAATACAAGGAAATCCTGAAAACATGACCTGTTTGCGGCCCTTGAGGACTGGAGTTTGAGACCTCTGCATTAGATAATTCATACGAACTCAACTTATGTCTGGACCGTCCATCTATCTGATATGTATGGGGGCCTGCTAAGTCTATCCCGACAGGTGATATTGGAGAAGAGAAGGATCCGGTCTGTTGAATTTCGAAGCATGATCTTTTTGTTAGGTGTAGAGATACGTCTCCTCTCTCAGTAGATCTCATAGAGAGCACAGGAGCACTCAGCGGAGACAAGAGTTTCCGTGTATGGGGGAGAGATACAGTAAAACACCCAAACTATTGTTTGTCCCACAGCTATCCAAAGTGCAAATTTGTAATCTTGTAATTTTCACACTTGCCACTAGAACTATTTTAAACTCATAATTCCTTTTTCAGGAACAGTTTTCATTAGTCTCATTATCATCAGAGACAGGATTACAGTGATAGGTAACACCTCCATACCTAGCTGATAACACAAAATCCACCAATCACAATAGGTGATGTCACCACTCCCCCTCCCTTCACAATGATCTCTGCACACGCTCATTAGATGCTTCAGTACAAAAGATAGGGTCAGAGTTTGTTCATGGCACCTAATGTACATGTACATTTCCTCAAACAACAAGAAGTATGAGTCTAAAATGCCCCAATGTTCAATTTGAAAATCACAAGATTTCTATTTTTTATTTTTAATACAGTTTGTGATATGGGAAAAAAAACCTTTTCCATTTTTTTAAATACATGTAGAACAAAAATGTGATTTAGACAATAGGTCATTTTCTGATGAGACATCCCTTTAAGAAGCCGTTTCCTTGTCTTCATTGATCTGTATACATTTGTCTGTGCACGTGTTGATGTTTTAGCTGTATGTATTGCTGCAGATGGTAAATCTGTTTGCTGGAAGAGACTGTCAGATTGCATTATTTACCTCCCTATGTTTCCCCTCCAGCTCGTCCTCCCTTTATTCTCTGCTTTCGGGTGAAGTTCTATCCTCCAGATCCAGCAGCTCTGAAAGAAGAAATTACCAGGTGAGTGACATGCGTCTTGTCTATCACACAGTTTGATGTTAGTGCAGATGTTTAAAGGGAATCTGTTTCCATGTTTTTGCCACTTAATCTGAGAGCAGCATGATGTAAAGATAGAGACTGAGTCCAGCGATGTGTCACTTACTTGGCTGCTTGCTATAGTTTTGATAAAATCACTGTTTTTTTCAGTGGAGATTATCACTAGAGGACTAGTAAACCTGCTGCCATGTAGTCCTCCATATTCATCAGCTCTGTATAACTGCGCCTCCATCACTGATTGGCAGCTTTCTGCCTATGCACAGTAGACAGAAAGCTGCCAATCAGTGATGTGGGCGGGTTTATACAGAGCTCCGCATTCAGAGAACTGGTAAATCTGCAGGAGAGAAACTGGAAACTTTATCAAAACGGCACAAGGAGTAAAGTACGGTAAGTGACACATCACTAGAATCAGAATCTCTCCCCCTACATCATGCTGCTCTCAGATGGCGCAGCAAAAACCTAGTGACAGATTCCCTTCAAGACGTTCCAGCCTATGATTGTCCTGTCTTACCATACTGTTCTTTCTGAATAGACATTGTATACAGCGATGAATGCAAATTCCAGTAAAGAAACAGCGATGTCTGATTAAGTTTATTAAAATGATTCCTTGCCATTCACACTGCCGCATTAATAAAATTGTGCAGATTTTGAGGCTCAGCTCCAGCTATTAGGAAATGGCGGTTGTATCAGACTGAGCTAGCAGCTCCCAGAGTACAATATTCCTGCCTCTGTCAGCAGTGATTTATGGCCACCGCTGTAGTTTCCTAATGAGACTTCTACTACTGTCCCAAAGTTTACTGGAAAGGACAGCTGGACTTTAAATGACCTTTCTCCTTTACACAGACTACTAAAACTAAAGTGGCCAGCTTATAACAGACAAGCTCTGACCCGGTCACACATATTTATAGAAATGTTCCTCAGGCTGTCATGCTCAGGTCAGGAGAGGTGCTGGGCCAGTCGGTGCACTGCGATGCGATCCTCGCACGAGAAACACAGCCGTCTGTCTGCGCCCTTAGGCTTTGGTCGTCCGAGAAAATTGGTCCGATAATGCAAATCACACTCTGATCCAATTTTCTCGGATGAGAAGATGGTAAAAAAATGTCTCCAGCTTCCCCATTTTGTGTCTCCGTGAAAATCAACCCGCACTCGGATGTCATGTGTGTGTGGTCCAATCTTTCCACAGATTTGTTGACTTGCATGGCCGAGTGAGTTGTGATTTAGGGATGCAAATCATGCTTGCTGCAATTCTTTTTCCTCGGACAGACTCGGTCCCAGGCTGGAGTCACACTAAACGTATGAAAAATCGGTCCGAGTCTCCCTGCTGAGAGTCGCAGGAGTGTCATGCGAGTACAATCCGATTTTTGACACCTAGCATCCAATTTACATCCGATTGCAATGCGATTTTAACATGAGCTTTTACATACAGCAATTCTCTGTCATTTACACATCGTTTTCAAAGGAAATATTTGTCAAAACACACACACATATATAATGCATCATGCATCATTCAGCCTGCCATCTAGATGTAGCAGAGCACCTGTCGTGGGA
The DNA here is from genome assembly GCA_033576555.1 of Oophaga sylvatica. NCBI lineage: Eukaryota > Metazoa > Chordata > Amphibia > Anura > Dendrobatidae > Oophaga > Oophaga sylvatica. The sequence goes on from JARQOD010000004.1 coordinate 475,256,676, forward strand.
CAAATGGATTAGCAGCATCTCTGCGGAAGGTGAGGAATTTTGTTGTTTTTTTTTACCTCTTTTGCAGATGACGAGGGCATCGGGGGAATGGGCGAGGTCCTAAGTATGGATTAATTAAGATTATTAATGGAGTCTGTGTCTTTCTTTCAATTAAAGGACTTTTTTCTGGATGTCTCTGTGTTTTCTTACAATGTGACTGTGGTTAATAATGGGGGCATATTATTGACGCCTCTCTATTACTAACCTCAGGGATTGATGTTACCTGACAATACAAAGGTGACATCAAACCCCCCCAACTATCACCCCACTTGCCAAAGCTACAGGGCAAGTGGGAAGAGTGAGGCTAAGTGTCAGAATTGGTGCATCTTTGAGATGTGCCTTTTCTGGGCGGCTGAGAGCTGATGTTTTTAGCCTGGGGGGGTATCTATGGCCCCTTCCTAGGCTATTAATATCAGCCCGCAGCTATCTGCATAGCCTTTGCTGGTTATTAATTATAGGAGGACCCAACGTCATTTTTTGTGGGGGGTCCCCCATTTTAATAGCCAGTAAAGGCTAAGTATACAGTTGTGAGCTGATATTAATAGTCTGGGAAGCTTCTTTGATATTACCCCCTTCTCAGGCTATAAACATCAGCCCCCAGCTGTCGGCTTTCCCTCTACCATTTCCGAAAAATAATCTTTCATTAATTAAATAAATACATGTACAGGTAGCTGCACACACACTGCACTAATTGTACTTGTCACAGACATCTGTATATCTAACTATTCTATTTGTATTTTCTGCATCTCTTCTATCCTGTCGGCTCCTGCAGTAATTTTACAGTACATGGCACATGAATTGCTGGCTTTCTTTTATCTATCTATCTATCTATCTATCTATCTATCTATCTATCTATCTATCTATTCTAACCTGTCAGTGTGATTTTAGTCTCGGTGATAATCGCAGCATTCTGCAAGTTTACACGCACGCTGAATACGCCCAAGAAAATAAACGGTGATGTGAGCTGCCCCATAGATTAACACTGGGCCGAGTGCTATGGGATGTTTTCTCGCATAGCACTCCCCCATATCTACGGTAGTGTGACACCGGCCTTAAGAAAACATTGGAGACATGAGTATGTCCCCATTGACTAACATTGGTCCGAGTGTGATCCAATGTTTTGTGATCGCACTCTGACCGATAATACACTTACAAGCCCCAAGGGCAGGTTCACACGAGCGTATAAAAAATCATTCACAATTTTATCCAGAAGAGTGGGGCGATGTTTTTTCTCATATTTGCAGTCTGTACTATCCTGTTTTTTACAGCAGCTATTAATCATTTACTGGACCGTTTGCGGTTTCCTATGTTACAAAATTGTAATGTATTAGTAAAATTCAGATGTTCTGACTCCATATGGGATGTGATTTTTTTTTTTTTGTACACCCACAGACTTGAATGTCTGAGTCTCATCCGACACAAAGAAGAAACTCGTGCACACGATCTGGGCAACGATATGCACAGCAGTATTTATGGCAATATATTTGGTGCGACTTTTCTTTTTTTTTTTTTTTCTCTTTTTCTTTTAGTCAGATCATTTTTATTGAAAAGTCCAAATACAAATTTTACATTTTCAATTATCATGTATGACATAAGCAAATGGTCTCTTCAGAGAGGAAGAGGACTAGAACTATAGCGCCACCTATAGGAAGTAGCAATCCTAAAAGTCAGTGTCTAAAAGCCAAAACAGAATCTCAATTTGCAGACACTGTGTTTCGGGGTACTGCCCCTCGTCAGTGCAAAGTGTGAGATCTGGTTTGGCTGGATGAGAGCCATCTGACTGGTATCCAAGGAGTAATGTTTCTCCTTGTGGAGAATGACATGTTAAGCATGCGAGATGTAAAGCCGCAATGCTTCTCTAGGAAATGTGCAAATTGTCTCTTCAGAGACAATACATTCCCTATCAGTATGTCTTTGGAGTGTGGGAGGAAACCGGAGAACCTGGAGGAAACCCATGTAAACTCCTTCCACAAGTTGTCTTTGAACCCATGACCCCAATACTGCAGAGCATTAGTGCTAACCACTGAGCCGCTGAGCTGCTCACAGATGGCTCAGTGGTTCATAGTGGATAGTAAAGAAAGTGGAGGTACATAGGAAACATAATAAGGCTCTCTTTTGTTAATCCAGTTCGGGTCTTGACTTAAAATAACTGCATGAAAACAGCACATGTGTACACATCCCAACACTGCGGTACTGTGCTGTATTCTACCCCTTTCCTAATAAGCTGCAGAACAGGACCCTTCTCTGTTTCTGTGACTTCCTTAGGCTTGGGTCACTGCCATGTATCAGTTCACTTGTGTCTTAATCTTTCCATCTTGTATCTCACTACCAACAAATCCGTTCCTCATTATGCCGGTGTCTCATTACCCTCTGGGATGTTTGTCGCTGGCTGCCAAACATGTGAAAGTGATGTAATCTCTAAAAGGTGTTCACTGCGCGTAGACCGTGCCGCCGCCTGGAATTGTTCTACAACTGCGACGTTATCCGCTGACTTCTGACAAGTGCCAGGAATCGCTCAGTGATGTAGAGGTTATAAATTAAGAATGAATCTGCACTTTGGAGCCACATACATGGATATGTTAGGAAACCGTATAACTGGCCAAGCCCTAATATAATCTTACTGTTGGCATCATGCCCTTTGCAAGTGGGAACATCCCAATAATAATCCAGCAGGACTGCAGGGAAATCACAGGTCATGAGCAAATCTCAGCAGCAGTAATGCACTGACTGGATACAGGCGGCCACAATGTGAAGAGCATTGATGCAGAATTAGTGGCCACCAGCCTTAGTATAAAGCCCCCATGCAAATTAGAAAATATCTGATATCAATGGGTCCGGCCAACACCAATGGTGCACCAACCGACTGATTGTTGGGGGAGATGTCAATCGGCTATGTCCAGTTTCGGACTTCCGTTCACATTTTTCTCTGTGCGATAAGCCACTGGCAGACATGTTTGTTGGTGGTTTTCTCTTAGAGAGCACAGGACCGCTCAGCCAAACGAGGGCTCCTGTGTATGAGAGAGCCGGCCAAGGTGGCTATCTGCCAAGCATTCTTCTGCCAGCCATCTAATGTGTACAGTGGGCTTTATGCCGGTTTCAGATGGCCGTATTTATGCCTGTCATGTCTACAAATCGTGGACTTCATTGGCTCCTTGTGCTCATCACATTGCTTACAGGCGCTGGAGCTGCCTCCTATTCTATACACTTGTCTGGGCCATAAACCACACCAGACTAGTGCAGGCTGCAAAACCCTTCATATTTCCCAAAATCCATTTACAAAAAAAGTGAAGACAATCCACATGAAAATGAAAGCCCCTGCAGATTTTCATATCTGTACCATGCTGATCCTGTGCGGATTTTCACACGATTTCACCCGTGTAATACATTGTAATCTCTGGGCAAATCTACCATAAAATCCGCATTTCACTCATGTGGATTCTGGTGCAGATTTTCTATAAAGATTTTCTGCTCCATGTAAACACTTCCAAATATTCACAGAACTAGTGAATATTTCCTGAGCTCTTCTCTTGGCCAACCTGACAACCCGAGTCAATAGGTGTCATAGATCAGCAATCTCTCAGAGTAATTATATGGCTGACAATATAGTGATGGCTCGGGATGCTGTGTTGAGGATTGAGAATAGATTTTAGTCATGTATAGGAATGGTCGCCTTGTTCGATTGTGATGGGATGGACACAACGCGATTTGGTCGCAAGTAGATGGATGATCACTGCTGGTATTCTTCTTCTCCCTCTGTGAGGATAGAGTGGAGGATATAGAAGTAGATGGATGATCACTGCCGGTATTCTTCTTCTCCCTCTGTGAGGATGGAGTGGAGGATATAGAAGTAGATGGATGATCACTGCCGGTATTCTTCTTCTCCCTCTGTGAGGATGGAGTGGAGGATATAGAAGTAGATGGATGATCACTGCCGGTATTCTTCTTCTCCCTCTGTGAGGATGGAGTGGAGGATATAGAAGTAGATGGATGATCACTGCCGGTATTCTTCTTCTCCCTCTGTGAGGATGGAGTGGAGGATATAGAAGTAGATGGATGATCACTGCCGGTATTCTTCTTCTCCCTCTGTGAGGATGGAGTGGAGGATATAGAAGTAGATGGATGATCACTGCCGGTATTCTTCTTCTCCCTCTGTGAGGATGGAGTGGAGGATATAGAAGTAGATGGATGATCACTGCCGGTATTCTTCTTCTCCCTCTGTGAGGATGGAGTGGAGATATAGAAGTAGATGGATGATCACTGCCGGTATTCTTCTTCTCCCTCTGTGAGGATGGAGTGGAGGATATAGAAGTAGATGGATGATCACTGCCGGTATTCTTCTTCTCCCTCTGTGAGGATGGAGTGGAGGATATAGAAGTAGATGGATGATCACTGCGGTATTCTTCGTCTCCCTCTGTGAGGATGGATTGGAGGATATAGAAGTAGATGGATGATCACTGCCGGTATTCTTCTTCTCCCTCTGTGAGGATGGAGTGGAGGATATAGAAGTAGATGGATGATCACTGCCGGTATTCTTCTTCTCCCTCTGTGAGGATGGAGTGGAGGATATAGAAGTAGATGGATGATCACTGCCGGTATTCTTCTTCTCCCTCTGTGAGGATGGAGTGGAAGATATAGAAGTAGATGGATGATCACTGCCGGTATTCTTCTTCTCCCTCTGTGAGGATGGAGTGGAGGATATAGAAGTAGATGGATGATCACTGCCGGTATTCTTCTCCCTCTGTGAGGATGGAGTGGAGGATATAGAAGTAGATGGATGATCACTGCCTGTATTCTTCTTCTCCCTCTGTGAGGATGGAGTGGAGGATATTATTATTATTATACATTTATATAGCGCCATTTATTCCATGGCGCTTTACATATGAAAAGGGGAAAAATATAGACAGGTACAATAAACATGTGCTGGACAAGGGACACACAAGTACAGAAGGAGAGAGGACCCTGCCCGCGAGGGCTCACAGTCTACAGGGATGGGTGAGAATACACTAGGAAAGGGTAGAGCTGGTCGTACGATGGTTCAGTACACTGAGGATCATTGCAGGTTGTATAGAAGTATAGAAGTAGATGGTCAGCAGTGTCCGAGGAATACCAGCAGACAGGTGCAGTTATGCAGGAGAGTCCATGTTGGCTACGGTTAGTTCTTTGTATTATTACTAGGCATCAGTAATACAAACAACGTGCTTCAGGGATCCACAAGTCCTTTCTCAAGTTCTCTGAAGCACAGCTTCCCAGCACTAGTCGCCATCTTCTGTATCATGCTAATAGTGAGTATGCGCCGCAGGATATTATTTCTGCCAGGACGGAGGTGGATCTTCTAGATCGATCTAAATAGAGGAGCGCATATGGTGAATAAAGCAACTGATAGATTCACAACTGCTCAGAATTGAGAAGCACAAATTCTGGCGTTTGATCACTGGTAATCAGAGAATTCCATGGCCTCAGAAGTAGCAACAACACCTCTAAGGCCACATTCACACTCTCAGTATTTTTTTTTTTGGATTTCTTTTTTTTTTTTAAATTAGTTTATTAAACAACAACAAACAGACACATACATTATATAAATAGACAATGCAATGTATTTATAATTATCATGACAGCTATCATGAAAGAAGCACTCTCAGTATTTGGTCAGTATTTTACCGCAGTATTTATAAGCCAAATCTAGGAGAGGAACAATCAGAGGAAAAGTATAATAGAAACACGTCACCACTTCTGCATTTATCACCCACTGCTGATTTTGGCTTACAAATACTGATGTAAAAAACTCACCAAATACCCAACTTGTACGTGGCTTAAACCGGCTACAAACTAGAGCTGGAAACTAGTTGTACACCTGTTTTCTGTTAAAAGGGGGTTGTTTACCTTTGTGGACATTTTTTTTCCCCTTACGTAAATCTATTTTGGGCGAAAAATAATTTTTCTGATTCAGTTTCATTAAAAAATGTTGCACCATTGGCCTTCTATAGCCATTGTTGTACTGTTATTGCTGACTGCAGAAAGTGTTAACTGAGAATCCATCAGTGAGCTCATTCTGTTCGTCTAAGGCAACATTCACACGTTCAGTATTTGAGATCATCTACCATATAATTGTCTAACTTTTCACTTCCGTCTGTAACGGAAATCCTGCGTCGCTGATTGGTTGTGCCAGGCCGGACGCGACCAATCAGCGACAGGCACATCCGGCCCACGCCACCTCTATCGTCGGGAGATCAGCGGCACTAGCCTCCCTGCACCTTCCGTCCCTGCATCCCTGTCCCGGCGCGTCTGCTTCTATCCTGTGCGGTGTGGTTACGTTGTACCGCTCATAAAGGTCATGAATATGGACACGACTCCACTCCCATAGGCGTGGCGTCCATATTCATGACCTTAATGAGCGGTACGTCACCGCACCACACAGGAAGAAGTTGACGCGCCGGAATAGAGATGCAGGGACGTGCAGCAACGGAGTGAGGAGGGTAAGTATGATGGGGAGGGCGGGGGAGCCCAGCGGAGCCATGTATATAGGATGGGAGGGTGGGAGTGGAGCCATGTATATAGAATTTGAGGTTGGGAGCGGAGCCATGTATATAGTATTGGAGGGTGGGAGCAGAGCCATGTATACAGGATGGGAGCGGAGCCATGTATACAAAAATGGGAGGGTGGGAATGGAGCCATGTATACAGGATGGGAGGGTGGGAGCGAAGCCATGTATACAGGATGGGAGCAGAGCCATGTATACAGGATGGGAGGGTGGGAGCCGAGACATGTATATAGGATGGGATGGTGGGAGCGGAGCCATGTATACAGGATGGGAAGGTGGGAGCGGGCCATGCATACAGGATGGGAGCGGAGCCATGTATATAGGATGGGAGGGTGGGAGCGGCGCCATGTATATAGGATGGGAGGGTGGGAGCGGAGCCATGTATACAGGATGGGAGGGTGGGAGCCGAGCCGTGTATATAGGATAGGAGGGTTGGAGCGGAGCCGTGTATATAGGATGGGAGGGTGGGAGCGGAGCCGTGTATACAGGATTGCAGTGAGGGAGCGGAGCCATGTATACAGGATGGGAGGGTGGGAGCGGAGCCGTGTATACAAGATGGGAGGGTGGGAGCGGAGCCGTGTATACAGGATGGGAGGGTGGGAGCGGAGCTGTGTATACAGGATGGGAGGGTGGGAGAGGAGCCGTGTATACAGGATGGGAGGGTGGGAGCCGAGCCGTGTGTACAGGATGCAAGGGTGGGAGCCGAGCCGTGTATACAGGATAGGAGGGTGGGAGCAGAGCCATGTATATAGGGTGGGAGCGGAGCTGTGTATATAGGATGGGAGGGTGGGAGCGGAGCCGTGTATATAGGATGGGAGGGTGGGAGCCGAGCTGTGTATATAGGATGGGAGGGTGGGAGCGGAGCCGTGTATATAGGATGGGAGGGTGGGAGCAGAACCGTGTATATAGGATGGGAGGGTGGGAGCGGAGCCGTGTATATAGGATAGGAGGGTGGTAGCGGAGCCATGTATATAGGATGGGAGGGTGGGAACGGAGCCGTGTATATAGGGTGGGAGCGGAGCCATGCATACAAGGATGGGAGGATGGGAGCGGAGCCGTGTATATAGGATAGGAGGGTGGTAGTGGAGCCATGTATATAGAATGGGAGGGTGGCAACGGAGCTGTGTATATAGGGTGGGAGCGGAGCCATGCATACAAGGATGGGAGGATGGGAGCGGAGCCGTGTATATAGGATAGGAGGGTGGGAGCGGAGCCATGTATATAGGATGGGAGGGTGGGAGCGGAGCCGTGTATATAGGATAGGAGGGTGGGAGCGGAGCCATGTATATAGGATGGGAGGGTGGGAGCGGAGCCGTGTATATAAGATAGGAGGGTGGGAGCGGAGCCATATATATAGGATGGGAGGGTGGGAGCGGAGCCGTGTATATAGGATAGGAGGGTGGGAGCGGAGCCATGCATAAATAAACTACATACATATTCTAGAATACCCAATGCCTTAGAATCGGGCCACCATCTAGTTATTTATAAGCCAAAACCAGGAGTGGAACAGTCAGAGTAAAAGTATAATAGAAACCCGTCACCACTTCTGTATTTATCACCCACTACTGGTCTTGGCTACAAACTCTGAGGTAAAAAACTCACCAAATACTGAATGTGTGCACATGGCCTAATGGGAGAGTTTGTAACACCGTTATCTGTCTTTTTTGAGCTCCTCTCATCTGATTTATTAACATGAAAGTTTAATTCTGGAGGGAAAGAAAAAGCCTGTACAAGCTAAACGGTGCAACATTATTAATGAGGCTAAATACAAAAATTAAGAAAAAAATCACCTCAGAAGATATTTGTACCATCTTTGCTGTGATGTGACTTTTGTGCACACTAATGATGTAGGTGATTGATTCTTACAGGTATCTGGTTTTCCTACAAGTAAAGAGGGATTTGTACCATGGCCGCCTCCTCTGTAAGACGTCTGATGCTGCTCTATTGGCAGCCTACATACTACAGGGTATGTTCTGTTAGCAGATTGTTCCTGCTATTTCTGTGTTTGTATGGCTTTGTTCACACTGACTCATAGATTTCCAATTTTATTGGAACTATGACAGATATGATCGATTCATCATGATCTCAAAACCTGACAGATCCATTATGACTTGTGGGATGGATCTGTGTTTTTCTCCATGGATTTATAATTGATCCATCAGGTTCCTGGATATACTACTGCAGCTACATTACATGATACGGCCTCATTCACACGTCAGTATTTGGTCAGTATTTTGCATCAGTGTTTGTATGCCAAAGCCAGGAGTGGAACTTAAAGAGATTAACTATAACTGAAAGATTGACACTTGTTCTGTGTTTTGGAGACACTCCTGGTTTTGGCATACAAATACTGATGAAATACTCATCAAAAATACTGATGTGTGAATGAGGCCTACTACAGCCTGAAGCTCTGCTTATGTATCTTGTTAAGGCTGTGTTCACACTGCCATCATGTTTTCAGTTTTTCACCGACATGAACAACTCCCAGCAAAACTCGCTGACTAAGGCCGGCGTCACACTGGCGACTAAATCGTACCACTAGAATGCGATGAAATATCGCATTGCAGTCGACCCAATATTAATCAATGGAGTAGCTCCCATCATCCGATTTTTTGTGGTCCGATTTAAACGTGCGAGTGCAATCGCAGCATGCTGTGATTGTCACCGATTGTGGGTCGACTATCGCCAATGCAAGTCTATGGGAGCGATGAAAAATCTGATTACAAACGGACCGCACGTGTGACTTGCGATGAAATCGCACCGGTGTCCTTTAGAAAAGCCGGCAATTCATCCCCGGCTATACTGTAAAATCACACTGACAGCTTTATTAAAGAATAGAATCAATACATATATACACATAGAATACATATATATATACACTTCTACATACTGTAATAGCCGCTAATTCAATTGCCGGCTTTTGTGAAATCACAGAAGCGACATGAAATGATACATTGTTTCCACACAGTTAACCATGTCATTTCCTGTATTTTGATATATGGTTTGAACTAACAATTACATAAGTGTATGTGTACAAAATTTCAGACATGTAGGGGTTAATTAAAGGTGTAAATTCGTTGTAAAAAAAATGCGTGGGCTCCTGCTGTATTTTCTCCACCAGACAGACAAAGCAAGCGAGTGGGGGCAGATAATAATAGCCTAGGGAGGGTACATTTTTTTTGTGCCCCCCTGGCTACTGACATCTGCCCCCAGACACCCCAGAAAGGGCAAATCTAATTAGAGATTTGACACATTTTTTTTACAACGAATTTACACCTTTAATTAACCCCTACATGTCTGAAATTTTGTACACATACACTTATGTAATTGTAAGTTCAAACCATATATCAAAATACAGGAAATTACATGGTTAACTGTGTGTAAACAATGTATCATTTCATGTCGGCTTCTGTGATTTCACAAAAGCCGGCAATTGAATTAGCGGCTATTACAGTATGTAGAAGTCTAGGAACTATAAATATATATATATACACATGTCACAATGACATGTGTATATATATATATATATATATATATATATATATATATATATATATATGTGTTTCTATGTGTATATATCTATTCTTTCTATTGTGATTTAAATACTATTCTTTTGGATCCATTATATGTCACTTTTGCAAGACTGCGAGAAATTCTCGCAAGTCGGATGTAAATCGGATGTGACAACTACGGTCAGATACGACTAAATCGCATCAACTACAAAAAATCGGATGCTAGTCGCATCAATGTTCATGAAATTTTAATCCGATTATCGACCGACTAAAACGGTCAGCTTTTTTAGTCGGTGTGTGTGACTCCAGCCTTATAATTGCACTCGGTCATGTTCCGCTGTGGTGTCCGATGCTATTATGTACCCCACTATATATGATCTCCTGACAGAAGTGTGAACAGAGCCTTTAAACATCATTGTCTTAGATTGTGACCTTTGGAAAGTGATTTTTCTGTCACTAATGTTCTGTCCCTCCAACAGCTGAAATTGGGGATTATGACCCTGGGAAGCATCCAGAGGGTTATAGTTCAAAGTTCCAATTCCTCCCCAAACATTCAGAAAAGCTGGAGAGACGGATCGCTGAGATTCACCGGCATGAACTCAGGTGAGGTCTTCATAGAGCGCAATGGTCTTGTTCACACAAAGCAGGTCTGTGAAATTTTTACTAGCTTTTTTTTTTTTGTTTAACACTTTTGAGACGTTAACATGTTAATTACTCCCAGTAAAAAGAATCCCTATTGCTGGTTTCCTACAGAGGACATGAAACCGTCAGGACATTTTTTTTGTTAAATACATATATTTTGAGCTAAAAATAATTTTTGCAGTTGGGTTTAATTAAACAATTTGCACCAATTGGCTTTTACAGTCTCTTTGTTTCTGGCACATTGCTGGTAGCAGAACGAGTTAACTGTGAATCCGTCAGTGAGCTAATTTCTTCAGGAGCGTTTGTAACACTTTTATCTGTCTTTTTCTGAGTTCCTGTCACCTAATTTTAAGACCGTGTCACAGTTCACCTCTCCTGTGATGTGGTCTGTGGTCAGAATTAACTCACTGCAGATTCTCTGGTAACTGATTCCTCAGCCAGCAATGTGCAGGGAAACAAAAAGCCTGAAAAGCCAAATGGTGCAATCATTTATAATGATATCTAATAGCAAGATTCATTTTTAGCTGTAAATACATGCACTTAATAAAAATAAATGACCTCAGAGGTTTGCTTATTTTTTAAAGGGGTTGACTGGTTTAAAGAAATAAAAAAATATATAAAAATACCCTTTAGGCCAGTTTCACACGTCCAGATATTTCCGGTACCGGTAAACACGGTACCGAAGATATCCATGTCCATGTAAATACGTTGAATATCCGTGTGACACAAGTGTGGCACACGTGTGCCACATCCGGACCACACGGACGGCACGGACAGCTACAGTAAGCGCTGCCTGTGGTGCTGAAGCTGCTTGTAATTATTCTCCCTGCTCTGCCGGCAACAGCGAGCAGGGAGAATAAAAGAAAAACCCGATGTGGGGTCCCCCTTAGGATTTCAACCAACCCGGCAAAACTATACAGCTGGGGGCTGCTATTCTCAGGCTGGAAAGGGGCCATGATTATGGGCCCCCAGCCTAAAAACAGCAGCCCGCAGCTGCTCAGAAAAGGCGCATCTATTAGATTAACCCTCGAGATGGATTTACGCCGTGGGACTTGACTGATCGCCGGACAGGTGTGGGATATTGTTGCTTGTTATTTTATATTTTTTACAGGAGATTGAGGGCTTCGATAATAGAATGGCAGTATAATAAAGATTTAAAAACTGTGTAGTGTATTCATTCATTTATTGTGTGTGGGCTTATTTAACCCTTTACTATAGGATTAGTAATGAATAGGTGTCTTATTGACACCTATTCATTACTAAGCCTGGATTAATGTCACCTTATAATAGTAAGGTGGCATTAACCCTTTATTAACCCCACTTGCTACCACTACAGGGAAGGTGGGAAGAACCCAACAAAGCTCCAGAATAGGCGCATCTAATAGATGCGCCTTTTCTGGGCAGCTGAAGGCTGCTGTTTTTAGCCTGTGGGGACCCATAATCATGGCCCCTTTCCAGCCTGAGAATAGCAGCCCGCAGCTGTATAGTTTTGCTGGGTTGGTTCCAAAACTAAAGGGGACCCCACGTCAGGTTATCTTTCATTTATTCTCCCTGCTCGCTGTTGCTGGCAGAGCAGAGAGAATAATGACAGGGAGCTTCAGCACCACAGGCAGGGGACAGCGCTTACTGTAGCTGTCCGTGCAGTCCATGTGCACAGAGGACTGTGTGAACAGTTCTCCGTGTGCACGTGTGCGGGACGTTTTGGGTCCGTGGTGCCGGAGAAAAACGGACATGTCAGCTTATTTTGCACACGGACACACGGTCTGTGAAAACACGCTGACATGTGTATAGACCCATTCATTTGAATGGGTCTACGTGTGTCAGTGTCTCCGGTACGTGAGAAAACTGTCACTACACGTACCGGAGCCACTGACGTGTGAAAGAGGTCTTAAGTGAATACTGGACATGAACTATTAGCCCTAGCAGTTAGCGGCCAAAAATAGTATCTCTGTGTCTGTCCTCGCAGTACCTGATATATCTGTGAGTAAGGGCTTATGCTCACTTGCAATGAAATCAGACTAATTCAATCCGATAAAAATCAGATTGAATTCGGACCAATTTTAATCTATGATGTGTGTTCATCTGTGCTTTTTTTTGCCAGCTTGGATCAAGATCGGGCTGGAAAAAAATTGCAGCATGCGGCGATTGTAATCACAAATTGGATCGCATCCCGCAATAGACGTCAATGGGTGCGATAAAAAAATTGAACAGCAATCATACCGTGTGAGTGCTGTGCGATTTTTATGCACCGGTTTTCTTTGAAAAGCCGGCAATTCAGATGCGGCTACAGTAAAATCACACTGACAGGTTAGAATAGAAAAGATGGAATACATATATACACATAGAATAGGTATAGATATAGATAGAAGAAAAGTCGTTAATTCATTTGTTGGCTTCTGTAAAATCATTGAAGAAGCTGACAGGATAGGAGACATGGTTTACATACAGTAAACCCATGCAGAACAGTTAGATTTATAGATGTCAGTGACTAATACTGTTAGTAGTATGTGTGTGTAAAATTTGGGACCTGTATGTATTTAATAAAAGAATGTTTTCACGGAAAAAATTAGCGTAGGCTCCAGCGCAAGTTTCTGCGTCAGGGAGGGAAAGCCAGTGACTGAGGGCAGATATTAATAGCCTAGAAAGGGACCATGGTTATTGCCCCCCCTGGCTAAAAACAACTGCCCCCAGCCACTCCAGAAAAGGTGCATCTGTAAGATGCGCCAATTCCGGCACTTAGTCTCTCTCTTCCCACTGCCCTGTAGTGGTGGCATATGGGGTAATAGGGGGTTAATGTCACCTTTGTATTGTAGGTGACATTAGGCCGCTAAGGGTATGCCACACTAAACGAGATCGCTAACGAGATCGCTAACGAGATCGCTAAAACGTCACTATTTAGCGATCTCGTTAGCACACTCGTTGTGTGTGGCATGTAGCAACGATGTGGCCCCTGCTGTGATGTCGCTGATCGTTCACTAGCGTTCTGGACTGTTTTTTGATCGTTGGCGTCCCGCTGGTGAGCCTATATCGCTGTGTTTGGCACCTTTTGCGAACGACGAGCGACCTCGTTAGTGACGCATATGACAGCGGCGCAGGCGGGACTAGGGTTTTTAGCGTCACGGAGTGGATCGCAATATCTGTAAGTTCTCTTTTGCGTCACAGAGAGGATCGCAGAAGTTGCAAAGCAGGCTAGCAGGACGCAGAGAGCAGGAGCGATGCTGGAAATTCCTATGAATCAGAAGCGCTCAGTACATGCTAATGACATCCTAACGACCGCCAAAGTCGTTAAAGAGATCGCTGACGCTGATGTGTCGTTTATGAGATCTCCTGTTTGGCAGCTACTAGCGACCTAAAAGAGATCACACCAACGATCTTGTTAGCTTGCGTCGTTATCGTGATCGCTAGCGAGATCGCTAAGTGTGGCAGTACCTTTAGTAATGGAGAGGTGTCAATAAGACACCTATTCATTACTAATCCTATAGTTGTGAAAGGGTTAAATAAACACACACAGGCAGAATAAAGTATTTTAATGAAATGAAACACCACAAAGAGGTTACCGCAGGTCAGGCTATGAACTGCCTGACTGCCTGGAGCGTGGGAAAATGCCAATTCATTTTCCCATGCTGCAGAGTTCACCACCGGTCCGGCCGGCAGGTAAGTCAGACTCAGTGACGTCAGCGCTAGTCACTGAGTCTGCGCCGGCAGCTTATCATTCATTCATTAGTGGTTTACAGCCGGGGCGGGCGCATTAGCACCGCTCACGGTTGTAAACTATGTATACCCCAGATATGGATTACGGTGTGGGACTGAACGCCGGACAGGTATGGTATATTGTTGTTTTTTTATTTTTTGACAGGAGATTGAGGGCATCCCTTGGATTAGGAGTACAATAAAGATGTCAAACTGTGTTTATTGATTTATTTAATTAAAAGACTTTATTCTGGCTGTGTGTTTATTTAACCCTTTCACAACTATAGGATTAGTAATGGATTGGTGTCTTATTGACACCTCCATTACTAAGCAGGGTTTGATGTGACTTTACAATACAAAGGTCACATCAACCTCCTATTACACCCTATGCCACCGCTACAGGGCAGTGGTAAGAGAGAGGCTAAGTGCTGTAATTGGCGCATCTTGGAGATGCGCCATTTCTGGGGCGGCTGTGAGCTGGTGTTTGTAGCCAAGGGGGGTCCAATATCCATGGTCCCTTCTTAGGCTATGAATATCAGCCCACAGCTGTCTGCATAGCCTTTTCTGGCTATTAATTATAGGGGGACCCCACGTCGTTTTTTTGGGGGGGTCCCCCTATTTTAATAGCCAGTAAAGGCTAAATATACAGCTGCGGGCTGATATTCATAGCCTGGGAAGATCCATGGGTATTAACCTCTTCCTAGGCTACAAAAATCGGTCCTCAGTCGCTGGCTTTCCCTCTCTGGCTCAGAAAATTGCACGGGAGCCAGCGCCATTTTATTTTTAAGAAGTCACCAATTATTAATTAAATACATGTACAGTAAGCTGCACACATACTATACTAATTGTATTTGTCACTGACATGTGTATGTATATATATATATATATATATATATATATACTGTATATATATATGTGTGTTTGAATATTTTTTGGTTTTAAAACGATGTGTACAGTTGTGTATTACAATGCGATTTTTCCATGAGCTTTTACATACAGAGAACTGTTCTATGTAAAAGCTCATGTTAAAATCATATTGCAGTCAGAGAAGCAATCACACTGCAGTCTGATGTAAATCGGATGCTAGGTGTGAAAAATCGGATTGTACTCGCACAAAAAACGCATGACACTCACATGACAATTGGATTACACTCGTTCGACTCTCCTGCATCAAAATCGGACCGATTTTTTTAATTGCTAGTGTGTATTTGCCCTTACACGGACTGTCGAGAGATTTAAATTACCCCCTTGTAATGCCGCATTTTGCCTGTGATGGCGCTGCAGGGAAATTGTGCTATTGCTGCTTCGTTCCTTCAAATAATAGCTAATCATTTTACTTGGGACTGACAATTGTAAAGAACTTTATGGAGATGCATAAAATGCAGAGATGTTGTGGAGCCTCCCCATGTCATCGCTGTCTCTGCTCTCCCCCTTCTAGTGGCCTGTTACCTGCTCAAGCAGAGCTGTTTTTTCTGAGGAAAGCTCAGACTCTGGAGACATATGGCGTGGATCCTCATCCGTGTAAGGTACCTCATACCCCAATTGTTGTCTGTGTGCCGCCTCTGCCTCCTTCTCTTTCTTCCACTTTTTCTTTCCCTGTCCTTTCTATTCTCCGTCTCCCTATCTTTCAGGATGTCTCTGGGAACTCTGCATTTTTGGCCTTTACTCCTTTTGGCTTTATCGTGTTGCAGGGAAATAAGAGGGTTCACTTTATAAAATGGTGAGTCTAGACGAGCTCTGTCGCCAGCTGTATTTTTGCATTGCGGGACGAGTTGTACTTTTAAATGACACCGTTCATTTTATCATGTGATGCACTGAAAACCGGAAAAAAAATTCAAGTGTGTTGAAATTGCAAAAAGAGTGCAATTATACAATTGTTTTTTTTTTTTTTTTACTATATTAACTATATGGTAAAACTGACCTGCCAATATAATTATCGAAGTCACTACAAGTATGCAGATCCCAAACCTGTATAATTTTTTGTTATTTAAGTGGTAAAAGCAAATTCAGAAATTTGTCAAAAAAATGTTGCTTTTGTTGTAATTTTCTGAGACTCGTAACGTTTTCATTTTTTGGGATATGGGGCTGGGTGAAAGCTTATTTTTTGTGTCCTGAGCTGATGTTTTATTGCAATGTTACAGATTCCAAAAACCCATAATTCTGACAGTTCGATTTTTTTGGTCGTTACTGCATTTACCAATCGGATTCATTTATTTTATATTTTGATAGATCGGACTTTTATGAATGTAGCGATAGCATATATGTGTATTTTTTTTTAATTGTTTTATTTTTAATGGGGAAAAAGGGGGTGATTTGATGGCAACCCATCAGCACCCCACTATCATGTCACAGACGTGCCGATGTGCGGGTGGAATGACACTCTCTCTGTCAGCATGTATTAAATGCCACTGTCAGCTCCGCTCCACCCACAGGTGTTAAAGGCGCGTGATGGCTAATTAAATCAGCAGTTATCTATATATAATATACGTGTGTGTGTGTATACAAATTATATATATATATATATATAGCGAGTAAATTTAACTCATCAGTTATCTATAAATATATACATGTGTGTGTGTAAAAATATATATATATATATATTTATATATATATATTATATACACACTGCTCAAAAAAAAATCTAATTTTGAACCAATGAGGCCTGGATTTGGAGAGGCCCAAAAATGAAAGTGGAAACAATCAAAATGAAATCAAAACAAGAAAAATTAAGTGAACAAGTCAAAATGATGGTCAGTATTGTGTGTGGCCTCCACATGCTTATACTCCTAAATGCCTGGGCATGCTCCTGATGAGGTTGTGGATGTTCTCCTGTCGGTGGTGGCGCCTCAGGAAGATGGCCGCCACCACGACAAACCCGCTCTGCACTCCTGTCTGCTCTCCGTGCCGCGGCGTCACCTCACCACCTTAAGAAGGGACCCTGCTCAGGTGCATGCCGCCCACCGCGCCTCTACAAAGCTGCACCTTTGCCACTGCCACAAACCCGGCGTCACCACACCTGAGGAAGGGACCCTGCTCAGGTGCACGCCGCCCACCGAGCCTCTGCAACGCCGCACCTCTGCCACCGCCACAAACCCGGCTCTGCTCTCCGTGCCGCAGCGTCACCACACCTGAGGAAGGTGAGTATCAGCATCACCGCACCTCTGCCACACCACTGCCGCAACCCCTGCTGTACCACTGCCGGCCCTCAGGTACCTTAAAATTCGGACAATAAGACGGACCCCCATATTGTAAAAATCTTTTTTCTGCTATTTTCATCCCAAAATTTGGGGTGCGTCTTATGGTCCGGTGCGTCTTATAGTCCGAAAAATACGGTAGGTTAATTTTAACATTGAGAGCTAGAATATCAAAACTAAAATCCAGAAAATCACATTGTATAAATTATATAAATTTATTTGCATTTTGCAGTGAGAAATAAGTATTGGATCCCTCTGGCAAAGACGTTTTTTGTAGTTGATGATGAGGTTTGCACACGTCAGGAGGAATTTTGGTCCACTCTTCTTTGCAAATCATCTCTAAATCATTAAGATTTTGAGGCTGTCGTTTGGCAACTCGGAGCTTCAACTCCCTCCATAAGTTTTCAATGGGTTTAAGATCTGAAGACTGGCTAGGCCACTTCATAACCTTAATGTGCTTTTTTTTCAGCTATTCCTTTGTTGCGTTGGCTGTATTTTTGGGTCATTGTCTTGCTGGAAGTCCCAGTCACGACCCATTTTTAATGTTCTGGCGGAGGGAAGGAGGTTGTTACTCAGGATTTTACAGTACATGGCTCCATCCATTCTCTCATTGATGCGGTGAAGTAGTTCTGTGCCCTTAGCAGGGAAACACCCCCCAAAACATAATGTTTCCACCTCCATGCTTGACAGTGGGGACAATGTTCTTTGGGTCATAGGCAGCATTTCTCTTCCTCCAAACACGGCAAGTTGAGTTAATGCCAAAGACCTCATTTTTTGTCTCATCTGACCACAGCACCTTCTCCCAATCACTCACAAAATCATCCAGGTGTTCATTGGCAAACTTCAGACGGGCCTGCACATGTGCCTTCTAGAACAGGGGACCTTGCGGGCACTGCAGGATTTTAAACCTTTACGGCATAATGTGTTACCCATGGTTTTATAGGTGACTGTGGTCCCAGCTGCCTTGAGATCATTAACAAGTTCCCCCGTGTAGTTTTAGGCTGCACCTCCCTCATGATCAAGGATACCCCACGAGGTGAGATTTTACATGGTGCCCCAGGTTGATGTCGATTGACAGTCATTTTGTATTTCTTCCTATTGCACCAACAGTTGTCTCCTTCTCACCCAGCGTCTTATGGTTTTGTCGCCCATTCCAGCTTTGTGCAGATCTATGATCTTGTCCCTGACATCCTTATAAAGCTTTTTGGTCTTGCCCATGTTGTAGAGGTTAGAGCCTGACTGATTAATTGAGTCTGTGGACAGGAGTCTTTTATAAAGGTGACTATGTAAGACAGCTGTCTTTAATGCAGGTAACAAGTTGATTAGGAGCGTCTTACTGGTCTGTAGGAGCCATAACTCTTAATGGTTGGTAGGGGATCAAATACTTATTTCTCACTGCAAAATGCAAATAAATGTATATAATTTATACAATGTGATTTTCTGGATTTTACTTTTGATATTCTAGCTCTCAATGAACCACGCACGACACCGCTATCGTCACTATAGCCACTGATCTCTCTACACGGTAGCCGTGGGTCATCTCCTGCCACATTGAGATCAGCGATGACGCAACCGGGAGACCGGCGGCCTCCACGTAAACTCCAGCAGCAGCCTCCACGTACACCTCACCAGCAGCAGCCTCCACATATACCCCAGCAGCAGCAGCCTCCACATATACCCCAGCAACAGCAGCCTCCACATATACCCCAGCGGCAGCAGCCTCCACATAAACTACATACCGTATATACTCGCGTATAAGCCGAGATTTTCAGCCCATTTTTTAAGGCTGAAAGTCCCCCTCTCGGCTTATACGCGAGTCATATACCAGGGGGTCGGCGGGGAGGGGGAGTGGGGATGTCAGATCATACTTACCCCTCCGCCGGCGCGTCTCTGCAGCCCCCCTGCTTCTCCCACGATCTCAGGCTCCTTCCTGCAGCGGTCACGTGGTACCGCTCATTAAAGTCATGAATATGCACATATTCATGACTTTAATGAGCGGTACCATGTGACCGCTGTAGGAAGGAAGAGCTGCCGGAGACCGCAGGAGAAGAGCAGGGGCTGCAGAGACGCGCCGGCGGGGGGTGAGTATATGCGATATTCACCTGTCCCCGGTCCAGCGCTGCTCTGACCGCCTCGTCCTCTGGCTGTGATGTTCAGGCAGAGGGCGCGATGACGTAGTTAGTGCGCGCCCCGACCTCTGCCTGAGCATTCACTGCCGGAGGACCCGGAAGACAGTGGCGCGCAGCGGTGGACCGGGGACAGGTGAATATCTCAGTGCTAGTGCCCTAAGCGAGCGGTGACACCGGCACCTGTCCCCCATAGCGCGCCCGTGTCCCCACCTGCTCAGGATACCGGCACCTGGCCCCCAGCGACAAGAGGTATGTCTTTTTCAGCTGCAGATGAAGGAAGAGAGCCACAGTATTCATTACTGATGGGTAGGCGGAGCCCCAGATCAGGATGTTACCTCAGATCAAAAGAGTGATGACTGGCTGGCCCCTCCAGCTCGGGCTCCTCCTACTCAGCTCCAGTCTAAGATTTGAGGTCCAGAGGATGGTCGCTGCTAATGCAGCTCCTCAGAAAATTTTATTATTTTAATATTCGGACAGGAGACTTGGATCACTAGTTGGTCTAGAGGTCTCAGGGGTATCAGCGCTGCTGTACCCCAACCTCTCCCTTGGCGGATCTGTATTTACTCAAAGTCCCTGCAGAATCCTTGCCGGCCCTGGGGGATGAGGAGAGCTTCCCTGGCGGGAACGCAAACCACACGTGCGGTCACTGCGTTCTTCGCCCTGGGGGGAAGCATGGGCACTGCGCCAGAAACCCCTGAGGGTCCCTGTGGCGCCTTGGCTGGTGAGTACTCCACACAAAATTTTAATGATAATTATGTGTGAGTGCTTTAGCGTCTGAATGAGCAGCGCTATTACTAATGTCAGCGTTACTATGTCAGTATGCGTCAGCGCTGCTGTGACAGCGCTAATACATGTAATGTCAGTATGCTTCAGCGCTGCTGTGACAGCGCTACTACATGTAAATGTCAGTAAGCTTCAGCGCTGCTGTGACAGCGCTACTACATGTAATGTCAGTATGAACGCTGCTGTGACAGCGCTACTACATGTAAAGTCAGTATGCTTCAGCGCTGCTGTGACAGCGCTACTACATGAAGATGTGGTGATTTTTTGTCCGCAGGCAGATACCTGCAGGACAGAGAGGGAGCAGGAGCGGGGAGAGTTCGCGCTCATTATTTGAGCTAGCAGGGGGCGTGGCCTATCTATCCCGGTCTTTTGAGCAGGAAGACGCGCGCTCTGGCTTTTCTCCTGCGACCCCCTCACTGTGGCGGCCATTACTCAGGCTCCTGGGCTCCTCGGACCGCTCCCCTCCTCGTATAACACCACGGCCAGCTGGGTGAGTGTGGATTCCTCACCCCGCAGCGCAGCGATCGCTATCCTGCAGCTGCAGTCTCATCAGAGACATAAAAATTGGCTGGGGCTCACAAATATATATATATTTTGGTGAGTTTGCAATATTAACCCCTTTGAGGGTTATTTCTACCTGCTAAATTTGCTGACTGAATACCGCTGGGGTAACTCTGCTTGGTGGAGCGTTAACCCTTCAGCGTTTGAAAAAAAAAAAAAAAAAAAAAAAACCGCATAGTTTTTTGCTGGTATTACCGCTTTGACCTGTTCATACAGGTGAGACATGTCTGAACAGAGTTCAGATGCCGCGGATCACGTCCCAGTGCCATTGCGGCAATCAGATACGCAGACCTCCACAACGTCTAGCGCTGCGGTTGACAGCGGTGGAAAATTGGATGATATCGCTCGATCGATTAATAACTTATCTGACCTTTTAGGTCAATATGTGTCTGCTAATTCCTCTCAGAGGAAGCGACGCAGGCCGTTACCGGCCTCTACACGGAGCGAGTCAGATGTATCTGATATTGGGCAGAGTTCCCCTTTATATTCGGATGGAGAAATATCCGATTCTGATGCGGACGAGCCGCAGGGGCGTTCCTCTATGGCGAAGCGTACGGAGGCATTAATTGAAGCCATGAGAGATATACTACAGTTACCGGAGGAGGTAACTAGTCGTCCTGGTAAATCAGCACGCATGTTCCAGGAGTCCCGTGCTTCGCGCACAACATTGCCAGCTCTGGATGAGCTTAATGGTGTAATAGAGGAGGAACGTCTATGTCCAGATAAGCGTTTTCATGGAACGCATTTCTTTGATACACTTTATCCTTGCTCTACGGAGTTAAAGGCTAATTGGACTTCTGCTCCTGAAGTGGATGTGTCTTTGTCTCAGCTTAGTAAATCCTCACTACTCCCTATTAAGGGAAAAGCGAGCTTACAGGAGCCTTTGGATAGAAAGGCAGAATTGGCGGCAAAAGCAAGCTATGAGGCTGCGGGTCATGGATTTCGAGCAGTGCTAGGATCCATGTGTGCTGCTAGAGCTTCTCTAAGCTGGTTGGCACGTCTGAAGACGGAGTTGCAAAATGAATCTCCGTTATCTGAGATACGGGAAACTTGTGAATGGTTAGAAACGGCAGCCTGTTATATCTTTGATGCCGGTCTGGATACGGCATCTCTGCTGGCCAAAGCGCAAGCTTCAGCGGTCACAGTCAGAAGAGCTTTATGGCTCAGACAGTGGGCCGGGGACGCAGTTTCCAAACAAGGGTTGTTGGCCTTACCTTACAAGGGTGGCCATCTTTTTGGATCCGACCTCACAGAGCTGATTTCCAGGGCTAAGGCGAAGGAATCAGCATTACCACAGCGAAGGGCCATGGCCTCGGTGTCCAGTAAGCCTGGTGTTTATAGTGGTCGGCGGTCCTTTCGGGGCCGAGGGCGATCTAGTCACTCCTCGTGGGGATCGGGTCGTCCTTCTTTCTCAGGAAAGAAATCCTCTCAGAAAACTCGTACTCCCTGGAAGCAGAGTTTCCGCCAGAACAAGCGGGAACTTGACAAGAAAACCGCAAAGTCGGATTGACGCCAGGGGTCCACTCGAGGATTCTCGAGTGGGGGGTCGCCTGCTTCTTTTCAAGGAGACTTGGATGGCTCGCGTTCCAGATTCCTGGGTAACGCGGATAGTGTCGGCAGGCTATTTCATAGAGTTTGCTTCTCAACCCCCAAATGTTTTTTGTCAATCTCGGTTCCGTCGGAACCCGAGCTTGTTGTCGCTCTACAGCGAGAGGTCGAATCGCTACTACAAAAGGGTGTAGTGATACCGGTTCCGTCAGAGGACCGAGGAAAAGGTTTTTATTCCAACCTTTTTATAGTTCCCAAAAAGGAGAACAAATTTCGCCCGATTCTGGATCTCAAGCGATTGAACCGGCATGTCCATGCCCGGAAATTTCGCATGGAGTCGCTTCGTTCCGTTGTGGCAGCCCTGTCACAGAACGATTTTCTGGTGTCAATCGACATTCGCGACGCCTATTTGCATATTCCCATCGGAAAGGCTCATCAGCGCTTTCTTCGATTTGCCATAGGTCAGAATCATTACCAGTTCGTGGCTCTGCCGTTCGGCTTAGCCTCAGCGCCAAGGGTCTTTACAAAAATTCTGGCGCCCCTCATGGCACTCCTTCGAAGACAGGGGATTACGATTCTCCCTTATCTGGACGATCTTTTGATCGTGGCTTCCTCGGAGGAGGAGGCATTGACGGCTCGGGATTTGTCTCTTCAGTTTCTGAAAGACTTCGGTTGGCTGGTCAATTGGGAGAAGTCGTCCCTGGAACCATCGAGGACAATTCTCTTTTTGGGAATGCATCTCGACACGTTTCGGTCGGTAGTTTCCCTACCACCAGACAAACAGTCATGTCTTCTTCGACATGTACAGATTATGACATCCTCAATGGCAATGTCCCTACGGAAGTGTATGCGTCTTCTGGGACTGATGGTGGCGTCCATGGAGGCAATTCCTTTTGCCCAGTTCCACTCCAGGACTCTTCAAAGGTTCATCTTGAGTCGATGGAATCAGTCGCAATCGCTGGATTGCAGTGTCACCATTTCTCGCGCGGTGCGGGATTCTCTAGAATGGTGGTTACGTCCAGGGGCATTCTCCCTGGGGAAGTCTTTCCTCCCTCTGAAGTGGTCAGTCATAACCACCGATGCCAGCCTGACGGGCTGGGGGGGTGTTTGGAACAATCTCTGGATTCAGGGGGTATGGTCACCGGAAGAGTCTGTGCTTCCGATCAACATCCTGGAATTGAGGGCGATTTTTCTTTGCCTCCAACATTGGACGGTCCCTTTGAGCGGTCTGCCAGTCCGTGTGCAGACAGACAATGCGACGGCTGTCGCGTATATCAATCACCAAGGTGGGACAAGGAGTTCCAGACTCATGGTAGAGGTGTCCCGAATTCTGATTTGGGCAGAGGCCAATGTACCAGCCATTTCGGCGATTCACATTCCAGGGGTTCAGAATATTACAGCGGACTTTCTCAGTCGCAGAAGGATGGATCCCGGGGAATGGAGCCTCCACCCGGAAGTCTTTGCACTACTGTGCTCTCGCTGGGGAACCCCCCAAGTGGATTTGATGGCTTCCAGGTCCAATGCCAAGTTACCGACATTCATGTCCAGGTACAAGGACCCGAAGGCGGTGGCGGTGGATGCTTTAGTGGCTCAGTGGGATCAGTTCAAGCTGATCTATGTATTCCCGCCGATATCCTTACTTCCTCTAGTGCTGCGTCGGATCAGACTAGAGAGAATTCCAGCTATTCTGATAGCTCCAGACTGGCCAAGAAGGGTGTGGTTCTCGACAATAATGTCGCTGTTGGCGGCACCTCCGTTTCCACTCCCTCTTCAACCGGACTTGTTGACTCAGGGGCCCATTTGTCATCCGGACTTGATGTCCCTGCGTTTGACGGCGTGGCTCTTGAGACCGAGATCTTGACCCGTAGAGGTTTTTCAGCCGAGGTCATTGCTACCCTTCGTGCTGCAAGATGTCCGGCTACTTCTAGGATTTACCACAAAATTTGGGAAACCTTCTTTTCGTGGTGTTTGGGGTCTTCTCGGAACCCGAGAAAATTTTCCATTCCCAACCTGTTGGCTTTTCTGCAGCATGGGCTAGACAAGGGTTTGGCAGTTAGCACTCTGAAAGGTCAGATTTCTGCTCTGTCCTTATTGTTCCGGAGAACCATTGCTTCAAATAGAGACGTGATCTCTTTTTTCCGAGGTATCTCTCGTAAGTTTCCGCCGCGGAAGGCACCCGTGTCTCCTTGGCGGCTCAACCTTGTTTTGGAGGCTCTTCAGCATAAACCTTTTGAACCTATGGTTTCTGCTAGCCTTTCTTTACTTTCTTGGAAGGTGGCTTTCCTTGTTGCAGTCACTTCCTTGAGGAGAGTTTCTGAATTGGCAGCTCTTTCTTGCTCGCCTCCTTTTCTGGAGTTTTTTCCGGATCGTGTAGTGCTTCGCACTCGGGGTGATTTTTTTTGCCTAAAGTGGTGTCACAATTTCATGTTAACCAGGATATTGTGTTGCCTTCACTCTGTCCGGATCCGAAGAATACGAAAGAGCGAGATTTACACACATTGGATTTAGTGCGGGCCTTGAAGTTTTATCTATCTATTACTCAAGGTTTTCGTAAGACGGACTCCCTGTTTGTGGTTCCGGCAGGTCGTCGGCGTGGTCAACGAGCTTCCAAGGGTTCTATAGCTCGTTGGATCCGGTCAGCTATTTTGGAAGCTTACCGTCTTCGGGGTGAATCTTGCCGATTAAGATTCGAGCCCATTCCACGAGAGCTGTGGCTTCATCGTGGGCTTTTCATCAAGGTGCTTCGGCAGTGCAGCTTTGCCGAGCGGCGACTTGGCGCTCTGTCCACACGTTTACAAGATTTTATAAAGTGGACGTCAGTGCTTCCGCTGATGCAGCCCTCGGACGTAGGGTCCTGCAGGCAGCTGTAGTTTAAAGTTCTGGATGAACTTGTGTTTAGCGCTGGTTGCGCTTTGTTGTTAAGGTTGTTGGGTTTCTGCCTTTTGTTGGTTTTTTCCCACCCTTATTTTTGAACTGCTTTGGGACGTCCCATCAGTAATGAATACTGTGGCTCTCTTCCTTCATCTGCAGCTGAAACACGGATTTTGGTAAAGACTTACCTGTAAAATCCTTTTCAGCGAAGGAAGGAAGAGAGACACAGCACCCTCCCACGGCAGAAGTGTGTTGATGTTTTCAGATGCAGCGCGACCCTTATCTGATAGCGATTATCTGGGCTGAGGTCAGCGCGCTAAGGCTCTGTTCCAGCATCGCCAGCTCATCGCAGTAGTCAGGTTCCGTGAGTAGTACCTGGAACTCTGTGGTTTTTGGCTTTCTTTGCATGCATAACCTGTATCCTTGTGTTTTTTCTCTGAAGTTCCTTCAGAAGGGGTTATGTTGCTCCGCTGGTGATCTTGGCTCTTTTCCTAAAAGCTTTGATACGACTGGAGCTGAGTAGGAGGAGCCCGAGCTGGAGGGGCCAGCCAGTCATCACTCTTTTGATCTGAGGTAACATCCTGATCTGGGGCTCCGCCTACCCATCAGTAATGAATACTGTGTCTCTCTTCCTTCCTTCGCTGAAAAGGATTTTACAGGTAAGTCTTTACCAAAATCCGTGTTTTTTTTTCTTTTGCAGCAGCAGCAGCATATGGGGCATAGACTATGGAGCATATGGGGCATAATCTATGGAGCATATGGGGCCCATACTATGGAGCATATGGGGCATAATCTGTGGAGCATATGGGGCATAATCTGTGGAGCATATGGGGGCATAATTTGTGGAGCATATGGGGGCATAATCTGGAGCATATGGGGGCATAATCTGTGGAGCATATGGGGGCATAATCTGTGGAGCATATGGGGCATAATCTGTGGAGCATATGGGGCATAATCTGTGGAGCATATGGGGCATAATGTATGGAGCATATGGGGCATAATCTGTGGAGCATATGGGGCATAATCTGTGGAGCATATGGGGCATAATGTATGGAGCATATGGGGCATATTCTATGGAGCATTTTATGGGGGCATAATCTATGGAGCATCTTATGGGGGCATAATCTATGGAGCACCATATGGGGGCATAATCTATGGAGCATATGGGGCATAATCTGTGGAGCATATGGGGCATAATCTGTGGAGCATATGGGGCATAATCTGTGGAGCATATGGGGCATAATGTATGGAGCATATGGGGCATAATGTGTGTAGCATATGGGGCATAATCTGTGGAGCATATGGGGCATAATCTGGAGCATATGGGGCATATTCTATGGAGCATTTTATGGGGGCATAATCTATGGAGCATCGTATGGGGGCATAATCTATGGAGCACCATATGGGGGCATAATCTATGGAGCATCTTATGGGGCCATTATTAACCTTTATGGAACTTTATATGGGGAGTATTTTGTATTGAGCATCTTATGGGGCCATCATTAACTGTAAGGAGCATTATATGGGGCTCCTGATTCAATATGGATATTCAAAAACATTTAACCTACTGATGTCTCAATTAATTTTACTTTTATTGGTATCTATTTTTATTTTTCTAATTTACCAGTAGCTGCTGCATTTTCCACCCTAGGCTTATACGCGAGTCGATAAGTTTTCCCAGCTTTTTGTGGCAAAATTAGGGGGGTTGGCTTATACACGGGTCGGCTTATACATGAGTATATACGGTACATATTCTAGAATACCCGATGCATTAGAATCGGGCCACCATCTAGTATATATATATATATATATATATATATATATATATATATATATATATATATATACAGTACAGACCAAAAGTTTGGACACACCTCATTTAAAGATTTTTCTGTATTTTCATTACTATGAAAATTATAAATTCACACTGAAGGCATCAAAACTATGAATTAACACATGTGGAATTATATACTTAACAAAAAAGTGTGTAACAGCTGAAATGATGTCTTATATTCTAGCCACGTTTTGCTTTGATTACTGCTTTGCACACTCTTGGCATTCTCTTGATATGAATATGAATGATAACACAAAAACTTTTTCTCCACTCATGGTTAGTGCTTGGGTGAAGCCATTTATTGTCAAACTACTAAGTTTTCTCTTTTTAAATCATAATGACAACCCAAAACATCCGAATGACCCTGATCAAAAGTTTCCATACCCTGCTAGTTTTGGCTTTATAACATGCACAGAAGTTGACACAAATGAGTTTGAATGGCTACTAAAGGTAACATCCTCACCTGTGACCTGTTTGCTTGTAATCAGTGTGTGTGCATAAAAGCTGAGTGAGTTTCTGGGATCCAGACTCTTGCATCTTTTATCCAGCCACTGACGTTTCTGGATTGTGAGTCAATGGGTAAGCAAAAGAATTATCAATGGATCTACTGGAAAAGGTAGTAGAATTGTATAAAACAGGAAAGGGATACAAAAAGATATCCAAGGAATTGATAATGCCAGTCAGCAGCGTTCAAACTGTGATTAACAAATGGAAAATCAGGGGCTCTGTAAAAACAAAACCACAGTCAGGTAGACCAACAAGGATGTCGTCCACAACTCCCAGGAAAATTGTTTGGGATTCAAACAAAAACCCACAAATAACATCAGCTGAAATAGTGGACTCTCCGAAAACTAGCGGTGTGGCAGTTTCAAGATGCACAATAAGGAGGCACTTGAAGAAAAATTGGCTGCATGGTCAAGTCGCCAGAAGAAAGCCATTACTGCGCAAATGCCGCAAAGTATCTCACTTACAATATGCAAAACAGTGCAGAGACAAGCCTCAAAACTTCTGGAACAAGGTAATTTGGAGTGATGAGACAAAAATTGAACTTTTTGGCCACAACCATTAACGTTACATTTGGAGAGAGGTCAACAAGGCCTATGATGCACGGAGGTGGATCGCTGATGTTTTGGGGATGTGTGAGCTACAAAGGCACAGAAAACTGTCTATTTTGTTTTGACCATCCACCATTTTGTTGTGGTTTTCTGGCTTCTGGTCTTTTTCCCCTGGTGCTGGGCTTGTCTTAGGTCAGGTGATTGTATCACCCTTTATTACCCAGCACCTGCCTCACAGTCCTTGCTGGACATCAGTGTTAATCCGCTAGAGTTCTGGCTAGGTGCTTTGATAGCTTTCTGCGTTTGACATTGTGCAGTTCTGGGAACTCTAGTTCTGCCTGCTTTGATTTTTTGGTTTTCCTTTTGTTTCTGCAGCTTCCTCTATTTTCCTGCTAGGTGGTTAACTGTTTTTTTGTTCCCAGTCCCTAGATCTTTCAGGGATACCCTTCCCCCTACCTTTAGGTCTTTGAGTATAGCCTAGGAAACGTCGGTGGGTCTATTCACAAGGAACAGGTCGCCCGCTCCATCGTAGGGTTTCAGCCTAGTCCTAGCGCAGGGTAAGCTTCTTCCCCTTCTGCCCTAGTCCTGAGTTGCAGATCCGTAACAGAAATGTGGTCAAAGTTGAAGGAAAGATGGATGCAGCACGTTATCCGCAAATACTGGAGGCAAATTTGCACTCATCAGCCTGGAAGCTGTGCATGGGACGTACTTGGATGTTCCAACATGACAACAATCCAAAGCATAAGGCAAAGTCGACCAAAATGAAGGTTCTGGAGTGGCCATCTCAGTCTCCTGACCTCAATATCATTGAGCCACTCTGGGGAGATCTCAAGCGCTCAGTTCATGCTAGACAGCCCATAAATTTACAGGAACTGGAAGCTTTTTGCCAAGAAGAGTGGACAGCTTTGCCATCTGAGAAAACAAAGAACCTCATTCACAACTACCACCAGGGGTGAACCTAGCCTCTCTGCTGCCTGAGGCAAACTGCAAAATTGCGCCCCCCATAGTAATTTTTTTAAATTGGTAAAAAATGGCCCGTCTTCTCCAACAGACAATGCCGCCTTGTCCCGAAACGCTTAGCCAATCACACATGCCGCACACAGGGCTGTCTGTGGTAATGGCTGGGGCCTTCCCATTGGGTTGAGCGAGGACCTGTGGGAACCCACTGGTGAACGCAGGAAGACAGCAGCTGCCCTGTACTCACGATCTGCGGTGGGTGCAGGGCGGCTTCTCCCTGCATTCACACGATGGAGATCTCTTCCAACTCCCCAGCATGAAATGAACATGCAGCGGAGATGCGGAAGTCCCAACACCCGCACTGCACCTAAAATAACGCTGCGGAGAAGAGAAGCACAGTGAGGATGAGATTTCTAAAAATCCCATCCATTATGCTGCTACTGTACTACGCAGCGTTTTGGACGCAGCGGTAAGACACTGCGTCCAAAATGCTGTGTTCACTGATCATAAGTATGCACCCTTAGAATGGGAGTAATGGTGATTGATCTCTTGGCCAAGACAAGTGTGCACCAAAGCCCCCTCATTTGTATTTTAATTAAAAGTCATTTTCTTTGGCTCTGCACCACTATAATGTACTGTGCTGCTATGATCTTTATAGGAGCCAAGTCCCCTTTATAACTTGTTTAACATGAATTGTGGGGGTGATCGACTCCCTATCTAATATATAAAGCTGAATGTATGTATGTGTGTATGTATGTGGGTATGTTTGTCCGGGATTGGAATCCGCACCGTTGTACTTACGGGCATGAAATTTTGCATGCCCGCACATCTCAACCCCAGGAGCATCATAGGCTATGTGTTGAATGGAAATTTTAACCCCCGCACGTTCCAAATCGCCAAACAATTTTGGCCCTATCTACATAATGGGGAGAAAGCTGAATGCTTGTGTGTATGTCCGGCATAGGAATCTGCATTTACGGGCATGAAATTTTGCACACCCGCACGTCTCGACCCGGGAGCGTCATAGGCTAGGTTTTGAGTCGAAATTTTAACCCCGCGCATTCCAAATCGGCAAATAATTTTGGCCCGGGATAGGAATCTGCACCGTTGTACTTACGGGCATGAAATTTTGCATGCCCGCACATCACAACCCCAGGAGCATCATAGGCTATGTGTTGAATGGAAATTTTAACCCCCGCACGTTCCAAATCGCCAAACTATTTTGGCCCTATCTACATAATGGGGAGAAAGCTGAATACTTGTATATAGATATAATCATTACAATTTGTTATAACTAACCGTAGTTAGGTACTATGCCCGGCAGCGCCGGGCTCTTCAGCTAGTCTAATATATAAAGCTGAATGTATGTATGTGTGTATGTATGTGGGTATGTTTGTCCGGGATTGGAATCCGCACCGTCGCACTTACGGGCATGAAATTTTGCACGCCCGCACGTCTCGACCCCGAAAGCGTCCTAGGCTATGTTTTGAATCGAAATTTTAACCCCACGCGTTCCAAATCGCCAAACAATTTTGGCCCTATCTACATAATGGGGAGAAAGCTGAATGCTTGTGTGTATGTCCGGCATAGGAATCTGCATTTACGGGCATGAAATTTTGCACACCCGCACGTCTCGACCCCGGGAGCGTCATAGGCTAGGTTTTGAGTCGAAATTTTAACCCCGCGCATTCCAAATCGGCAAATAATTTTGGCCCGGGATAGGAATCTGCACCGTTGTACTTACGGGCATGAAATTTTGCATGCCCGCACATCTCAACCCCAGGAGCATCATAGGCTATGTGTTGAATGGAAATTTTAACCCCTGCACGTTTTGGTGTGTGATTTTTATGTGCAGAATAAATTTTTGTTAACATAGTCTATTTGTTACAGCTAACAGCAGTTATTAATTAACCCGGGCGAAGCGGGTACTACAGCTAGTAAATATATAAACCACATCATCACCAAACAAGAAAAGTAAATCGTCCCATTGGAACATTTATGGCAAAATTAAAGAATGTCATATAGCGCATGTCCTATACTTGTAGTGCAGGTCCCACTGATGAAGGGAAAATAATACGTCTGCCGCCTCACCACCACCCGAGCTGCCGCCTCACCACCACCAGAGCTGCCACCTCGCCACCACCAGAGCTGCCGCCTCACCACCACCAGAGCTGCCGCCTCACCACCACCAGAGCTGCCACCTTACCACCACCATCAGAGCTGCCGCCTCACCACCACTAGAGCTGCCGCCTCACCACCACCAGAGCTGCCGCCTTACCACCACCAGAGCTGCCGCCTCACCACCACCAGAGCTGCCGCCTTACCACCACCAGAGCTGCCGCCTCACCACCACCAGAGCTGCCGCCTCACCACCACAAGAGCTGCCGCCTTACCACCACCACCAGAGCTGCCGCCTCACCACCACCAGAGCTGCCGCCTTACCACCACCACCAGAACTGCCGCCTCACCACCACCAGAGCTGCCGCCTCGCCACCACCAGAGCTGCCGCCTCACCACCACCAGAGCTGCCTCCTCACCACCACCAGAGCTGCCGCCTCACCACCACCAGAGCTGCCGCCTTACCACCACCACCAGAGCTGCCGCCTTACCACCACCACCAGAGCTGCCGCCTCACCACCACCAAAGCTGCCGCCTCGCCACCACCAGAGCTGCCGCCTCACCACCACCAGAGCTGCCGCCTCACCACCACCAGAGCTGCCGCCTCACCACCACCAGAGCTGCCGCCTCACCACCACCAGAGCTGCTGCACGCCCAACCTTCTGTCTCTTCCCCATTATCCCGTAGAATGTAAGTCCTCTCCCCTCTGTATGAGTCTGTCATTGTAAATTTGTTACTGTAAATGATATCTATAACTTTGTATGTAACCCCTTCTCTTGTACGGCACCATGGAATTAATGGCGCTAATAATAATAATGTGCGGCTCTCTCCATTTATTTCTGGGTAGTGCCGACTAGTGTCTTCTTCTCATACTGAATTGGCAGGAGAAAAAAATTGCAGCATGCTGAGTAGCAGGGTATATTGGACAGCATGCAAACATTCAAGTCAGTGAGTGCTTGCAGAACATTGGATTCCACTCGGATGACATCTGAGTGCAGTCCGATCTCCGCAAACTGATAAGATGGAGAAGATAGAGAATTTTTTCCTCCAACTTCTCCTCAGTGTGCTCCGATTCTCTCGTGAGATTATTGGGTCATGTTAAGCCGACACTCTGATCAGAGGCATTAACTTAATCAATCCCATTATCCAACAGAGAAACTGGACAAAAGAGTCCACCACAGTCATTAGGTCATTTTTCTATGTCAGCAATACATATTGTTCTCAGACAAATCTCTGATATCAGCCTGCGTGTCCTATCTGTAATAGTTTAGTCAAGCAAAAAAGAGACTTTGGCCACCCACACAGAACCGACATGATTCTCAGTCAGAGAGGAACCCAAACCCAGACTCATCACTACATCTATATATAGGCTGGGGTCACACTTGCGAGAAACTTGCACGAGTCTCGCACCTCAATACCCGGCACTGCCGCCGGCACTCGGACCGGAGCTTTCAGCTGTATAGAAATACATGCAGCTGCACGCTCCAGTCCGAGTGCCGGGTATTGAGGTGCGAGTTCCTCGCAAGTGTGACCCCGGCCATAGTGAAATAACCGTGGTCTCCACTGCCCGGACTATTCGGTCCATTGCTAGAATGACCAGAACAATAAATATGTGAGTGCAGAGCTCTGGAATCATGCACGAGCCTTCAGATGTTACACAGAGCGGACATTACAGCTGAGGTGTGATAATGTGAGGCTCAGAGGGGCGATAACTGCAGAACATAAAGGCGTTGGGTGCTGGGTACCAGAGATATGGCCGCTCTGCACTGATAGCATCACACACACCAGCACCGCACTGCCTGCACCCCAGCACATTACTGGATAGGACCCCAGATACTCAGGGGAGCTCACAGGTTACACTGTGCTGGATATATGCAAGGGATTGTTATTGGGGAGGGGGATTTGTTATGTGGGATCCTGCCAAGTAGAGAACTGTGGGTTCAGGCCTGATCATACTCAGGAATCACATGCAGCATATCCATATACACTCATTTATAAACAGAGAAACACATACTGTATACTACAGATACACTATTACATACACAAGAAACCTATGCATCCATTTACACACAAGAAAGCACACACTATTACATACACTATAAATTATATTACATACTGTATACTCGCGTGAGCTGCAGCAGAGCCTTCACTGCTTGCCCCATCCTAGGACACCAGGGGCAGAGGTCAGTGCTCCATATGGGCCCCAGCACAGGAGGACACAGGGAGCTGCTGCCTCCTCTATGAGTCTGCAGACAGGATCTCCCCCTCCTCCTTGGTCCGACTGCCTCCTGTGATCCCAGGATGGCAGCTGCAGAGGAAGGAGTTATGGAGGGGACAGGGTACAGGCACCAGCAGGCAGTGGCAGCAGTTATTCTCAGGAATGGTGGGGACTGGGGGTCCTTCCTGCAGTGGAGAGAGCAGCCCTACAACTGGAGCCAGGAGGGGGAAGCATCAATTTGTGACACTGCCACCTACTGGCCACTGTAATTGTCACACACTGAGGAGATTTCTGCCACCGAGTTCCTCCTGCTATGTCCCTCACTGCCTATGTCCTGACTCCTGATCAGCCAGAGGGTGAGGGGAAGAGAAGACAGAGGAGGAGCCAGTGCTGGAGGCGGCCCAGAGCTCTGCACAGGAGCAATACTCAGGACTTTGTGAATGGGGTCTCCTGCACTGAGCGCTCCCACTGCCCCCCAGCAGGTGGGCCGCCTGAGGCAACAAGCTCAAGTTGCCTCATTATAGGTGCGCCCCTGACTACCATAAAAGACTTCAAGCTGTCATTGATGTTAGAGGAGCAATACACGGTATTAGGAAATGGGGTATGTGAACTTTTCATCAGGGTCATTTGGATGTTTTGTGTTTTCATTATTATTTAAAAAGAGAAAATACAAGAGTTTGACAATAAATGGCTTCACCCAACCACTAACCATGAGTGGAGGAAAAGTTTTGGTGTTATCATTAATATTCCCTGAAAAAAGGCCAAGAAAGCTAAAATTCTGCCGGGGTTTGTAAACTTTCGAGCACAACTCTAGATACATAGATAGATACATATAAGCTTTTGACCGGTATGGTATATATTTAGTCATATATCTATCTAGTAGTAGATATTTAGTGGTTCTCCTTGTTCCTTGTGAATATGCACATTGTAGATTCAGACTAAAGGCAGCAAAACCAAGAAGGAACACGTATATAATAAGGAAACACATGTGAAACAAAACAGTATATGTGACAAATATATGTTCAGGTGCTTCTCCCAAATTTAGAATATCATCAAAAAGTTAATTTGGTTCAGCTCTTCAATACAAAAACCAAAACTCATATATTATATAGAGTCATTTTACAAACAGAGTGATCTATTTCAAGTGTTTATTTCTGTTAATATTGATGATTATGGCTTAGGCTACTTTCACACATCAGGCTTTTTGTGTCAGGCACAATCCGTCCTATGTCTGACAGGACGGATCCGGCGCTGATTTAAAAAAAACTGATGCAACTGATCAGTTTTTTTTGCCGGATCCGTCCTGACCTTTTCAACCCGGAAATCTAAAATTTCCATGTTGAAAATGCAGCTAACAATGTCCGGACCGAGGGGGGGAGAGAGAAGAGAGAGAGAGAGAGAGACTGGTCCGGCTCCATAGATTTACATTGTTTCCGGCTGCCTGAAGTGCCGATTCAGGCACTATCAGGCGGCTCCGGAAAAAAAACAAAACGTTGCAGCAAGCGTCTTGTCCGTCCGCCGGAATGTACACTTCCGACGGATCCGGGCAAAAACGGATGCAACGCAATGACATCAGGCGCGATACGGCGCTAATGTAAGTCAATGGTAAAAAAACGCATCCGGTACCGGATCCGTTTTTTTAGAAACACGCCGGATCGCGCCAGATACAAAAAGCCTGATGTGTGAAAGTAGCCTTACAGCTGATGAAAACCCAAAGTCATTATCTCAGTAAATTAGAATAATTAACAAAAAACACCTGCAAAGGCTTCCTAAGCGTTTAAAAGGTCCCTTAGTCTGTTTCAGTAAGCTCCACAATCATGGGGAAGACTGCAGACTTGACAGATGTCCAGAAGGCAGTCATTGACACACTCCACAAGGAGGGTAAGCCACAAAAGGTCATTGCTA
The DNA here is from genome assembly GCA_033576555.1 of Oophaga sylvatica. Classification (NCBI taxonomy): domain Eukaryota; kingdom Metazoa; phylum Chordata; class Amphibia; order Anura; family Dendrobatidae; genus Oophaga; species Oophaga sylvatica. The sequence goes on from JARQOD010000004.1 coordinate 475,292,270, forward strand.
AAGAAGATGGCTGTTCAGAGTGCTGTATCCAAGCATATTAATGGAAAGTTGAATGCAAGGAAAAAGTGTGGTAGAAAAGGTGCACAAGCAACAGGGATAACCGCAGCCCTGAAAGGATTGTTAAAAGGCCATTCAAAAATTTGGGGCAGATTCACAAGCAGTGGACTGCTGCTGGAGTCATTGCTTCAAGAGTCACCACACACAGATGTATCCAGGACATGGGCTACAAGTGTCGCATTCCTTGTATCAAGCCACTCATGACCAATAGACAACGCCAGAGCGTCTTACCTGGGCCAAGGAGGAAAAAAACTGGACTGTTGCTCAGTGGTCCAAGGTGTTGTTTTCAGATGAAAGTAAATTTTGCATTTCATTTGGAAATCAAGGTCCCAGAGTTTGGAGGAAGAGTGGAGAGACACACAATCCAACTGCTTGAGGTCTAGTGTGAAGTATCCACAATCAGTGATGGTTTGGGGAGCCATGTCATCTACTGGTGTAGGTCCACTGTGTTTTATCAAGACCAAAGTCAGTGCAGCCGTCTACCAGGAAATTTTAGAGCTCTTCATGCTTCCCTCTGATGACAAGCTTTTTGGAGATGGAAATTTCATTCTCCAGCAGGACTTGGCACCTGTCCACACTGTAGAAATACCTGGTTTATAAACAACAGTATCACTGTGCTTGATTGGCCAGCAAACTCGCCTGACCTTAACTCCATAGAGAATCTATGGGGTATTGTCAAGAGGAAGATGAGAGACACCAGACATCACAATGCAGACGAGCTGAAGGATGCTATCAAAGCAACCTGGGCTTCCATAACACCTCAGCAGTGCCACAGGCTGATCGCCTCCATGCCACCACACATTGATGCAGTAATTGATGCAAAAGGAGTCCCAACCAAATATTGAGTGCATTTACTGAATATACAATTCAGTAGGCCAACATTTTGGATTTTAAAATCATGAATCGACCAGCATGAACCAACTTTGGGAAAGTGTAGAAGAGACCTGGGATCAGATTTCTGATGAGACATGCTTGAATCTGAAGCATACCCAGAAGGATTCAGGCAGTGTTTAAAGCCAAAAGTGGATTTACAAAACACTAGCAAAATAATAAAAATTAAAATTTAGATTTTTAGGAGCAAAATAGTAATAATGCAGTGACATGACGCAAATATGCATAACTAATCATATGCTAAATAGTTGAAAGTCAAATTTGTGTATGAGATAGCCAAGATGATTATAAAATGATGGTAGTCTTACGTACAAAGCAGCAGTGGATGGTGAGATATGGAGCCTGAAAGTCAAAAGTTCTAAACGTTACCCTTTTGCTTGTCAGTGTATGTATGGGTATATTATATATATATGGCAATATAGGAATATACGCCCATTACTAGAATTTTTCTTGATCCCGCTATGGGAAGGACACCTTTATAAGATCACAACAGTTTCCACCTCTTTCCAGAGCAAAATGTAGGGCCCTTGTAGTGATGGCTCTGTGTCCCTTAAGGGTATGCCACACTAAGCGAGATCGCTAACGAGATCGCACCTGCGTCACCATTTTATGATGCAGGTGCGATCTCGTTAGCGACTTAGCTGTGTGTGACATGTAGCAGTGATGTGGCCCCCGCTGAGATGTCGCTGATCGCTTATGAACGTTCTGAGCAGTTTTTTGGTCGTTGGTGTCCCGCTGGTGAGCCTGAATCGCTGAGTGTGACACCCTTTATGAACGACTTCACCAGTGTCGCAGGAGGGACTAGGTTTTACCAACGACCGCAGAGGTCGTTATACAGATCGCTGATGAGATGTGTTTGGAATCACACAGCTAAGTCGCTAACGAGATCGCTACTGCGTCGTAAATGGTGATGCAGGTGCGATACCGGTTTAGCAATCTCGTTAGCGATCTTTAGTGTGGCATACCCTTGAGTCGCTGACGAGATCGCTACTGCGTCATAATGGTGACGCAGTTGCGATCTCGCTTAGTGTGGCATACCCTTTAGAGGCAGAGGATGTTAGTTGCTGTCTCAGCAGATTGACATACAGTCATCCCAGGAGTGATTTTTACTAAATGCTGTTGCCTAATATACAAGTTCAGAAAAAACAAAGGTCGGGAATTTTGTTTTGTTACTGATGGAAGACGACCACATCCTTCTATGTAGTAGGTTCTGTATGTCGCTTCCAGTTCAGCAGCGCATTTTCCCCATAGTACAGCTGCCGTGTTGTAAGGTCAGATTCCCTTGTTGAGTCTGATACTTCTGAGAGCGGGGACTAGTGACTTTATCCAGAGGGCTCCCAGTTTGCGTCTCGTCCTGTGACCTGTTCTGCAGTCTCGTCATCATCCGTATATATGTTCTCTGCTCGCTCTTAGTCCGGCTACAGGTTGTACTGTTTCCATCTCAACCCATGTAGAGCCGAGTCTGCACTCATAACATTCCTAGATTTATTAATATCTTATTACCAGAAATCACTACTGTAATTATGCTGATTTTTACATAGAATATAATTGATGTCATCTCCATCACCGTCCATGCTAGAAGGGCTCACCAGCATTTCTAGTTGCACTCAGTGAAATAGAAATGATTGGTCATGGAATTTCTTAATGTAATAAAAGTGTTTTTCCAATGTGTAAATTGTTAATATGGGGAACTGTTTGCTACTATTGACTTCTAGTCAGAGAGTTTTCTACAAAGTAAACTTCCCCATACACATAAAAGTTGTCCAAATCTGCCGATTTTGATGGGAATGGCCAATGATCTGATATGTATGAGAGTTCCTGACAGGCTATTGGAATTTCAGTTTGGTGGGTGGAGAGGGGGGTTAGACCATGGCCAGAGAATCTATCAGCATCTTTCTCTTTTCTCTCCGTTGAACATGTATGCTCATCAGAGTTGCGCACTCATGTGTATGGGAAAGTTAGTAGAGACAGCTGTCTGGTGAACATGCGGCTAACGGCTACAAAGTGAAGGAAATAAATATTTGATCCCTTGCTGATTTTGTAAGTTTGCCCACTGACAAAGACATGAACAGTCTATAATTTTAAGGTTAATTTTAACATTGAGAGATAGAATATCAAAGATAAAATCCAGAAAATCACATTGTATAAATTATATAAATTTATTTGTATTTTGCAGTGAGAAATAAGTATTTGATCCCTCTGGCAAACAAGACTTAATACTTGGCAAAACCCTTGTTGGCAAGCACAGCAGTCAGATGCTTTTTGTAGTTGATGATGAGGTTTGCGCACATGTCAGGAGAAATTTCGGTCCACGCCTCTTTGCAAATCATCTCTAAATCATTAAGATTTTGAGGCTGTCGTTTGGCAACTCGGAGCTTCAACTCCCTCCATAAGTTTTCTATGGGATTAAGGTCTGGAGACTGGCTAGGCCACTCTAGGACCTTCATGTGCTTCTTTTTGAGCCACTCCTTTGTTGCCTTGGCTGTATGTTTTGGGTCATTGTCAAGCCACGACCCATTTTTAATGTCCTGGTCGGAGGAAAGGAGGTTGTCACTCAGGATTTTACGGTATATGACTCCATCCATTCTCCCATTGATGAGGTGAAGTAGTCCTGTGCCCTTAGCAGAGAAACACCCCAAAACATAATGTTTCCACCTCCATGCTTGACAGTGCGGATGGTGTTCTTTGGGTCATAGGCAGCATTTCTCTTCCTCCAAACACGGCGAGTTGAGTTAATGCCAAAGAGCTCAATTTTTGTCTCATCTGACCACCGCACCTTCTCCCAATCACTCACAGAATCATCCAGGTGTTCATTGGCAAACTTCAGACGGGCCTGCACATGTGCCTTCTTGAGCAGGGGAACCTTGCGGGCACTGCAGGATTTTAAACCTTCACGGCGTAATGTGTTACCAATGGTTTTCTTGGTGACTGTGGTCCCAGCTGCCTTGAGATTTTTAACATGTTCCCTCCGTATAGTTTTAGGCTGATCTCTCACCTTCCTCACGATCAAGGATACCCAACGAGGTGAGATTTTGCATGGTGCCCCAGATCGATGTCGATTGACAGTCATTTTGTATTTCTTCCATTTTCTTACTATTGCACCAACAGTTGTCTCCTTCTCACCCAGCGTCTTACGTATGGTTTTGCATACCATTCCAGCTTTGTACAGGGCTATGATCTTGTCCCTGACATCCTTATAAAGCTCTTTGGTCTTGCCCATGTTGTAGAGGTTAGAGTCTGATTAATTGAGTCTGTGGGCAGGAGTCTTTTATAAAGGTGATTATGTAAGACCGCTGTCTTTAATGCAGGTAACGAGTTGATTAGGAGCATCTAACTGGTCTGTAGGAGCCATAACTCTTAATCATTGGTAGGGGATCGAATACATATTTCTCACTGCAAAATGTAAATAAATTTATATAATTTATACAATGTGATTTTCAGGATTTTATTTTTGATATTCTATCTCTCAATGTTAAAATTAACCTACCCTTAAAATTATAGACTGTTCATGTCTTTGTCAGTGGGCAAACTTACAAAATCAGCAAGGGATCAAATATTTATTTCCCCCACTGTATACTGCTTCTAACCAGCTTTATGTTCTACGTGCCAGTGCATCTCAGCAATCAGAGTGAACTTTATATTGCCACTCTTGTGCAGACAACTTCTTGTTTTCTTGGCATCTCTGCTTTAATTTTAGATTGGCTTCTACTCATCAGTGATATTTTATTCCCTCAGAAAACTGATGTAAACCTTGAGTAAGGAAGGGCACATTCAGACGTCCATACAGATCGGTCCGAGGTTGGACTGCAATGCATGAACTGGCTACGGATCACCCAACTTGAGCGTGACAGCCTCATAGACATAGATGAAGCCGTCACACTGGAGTCAGAGAAAGCTGCGGCCAGTACGTGTGCGCGGTCCAGTCTTGGACCGATTTGTGAATGCGCCGTTATTGTTAGACACACCCTTTGGAGAGATCTAATAGAGGCATCTACTTAGAGCAGACATCTCTGCTTTCACATTTATGATCAAGATTTTATCTCAAGATCCTATGTCTATGATAATGGGGAGATTGGAATAAGCCTGACTCCTGGCCGCTTGTTATATTCTGTAGGAACAAAGGAGTGGGCATTGGGTTTGGGAAAATTCAACATGTCCAGTTTTTTCACCCTCAAAAACATCTACAGTCAGCAGGCCCCTACTTGTGACATGCTGTGCTGATTCTGTCAATATGGAAGGGTTCTTTCTTCTGCATGGCCAACTAGGGGCCCCATAAACAATAGATGGCTGTCGGATAAACAATGGCTTGGCTGATGATCTCTCCTGACTCCTCCAGACGCAGCAGCCCTTGATCTGCCCTACACTCCTGTGATCCTTATGAGACAGCCACAGCTAGACTTATCTTGCCGAGAACAATAAAGATGGGCAGTCAGATGTTAAACTTGTCAGGTCCTTATCTCCCCTGACATCATCTGTCAGGGTAGAGTCGGTAGGTGCTCATACACATTAGACTGCCACTGAACCCATGGATATCGGCAGCCTTGGTGTATGGCCGCCATTACAGAACCTGGAAATTTCATTACTTAATTTCTTTAATGGCAGATAGCTGTCGGACGATTCTCATTCAGTCCCCAACTATCTCTCCTAACTTCCCCATACACACGGACCTTGGGATCAGCCGAGCATTCGTGTGTTTTCAATATGGAGAAAGCCTATATCAGACTCTGATGGTCTCTTACCTGATGGGGTAACAAAAGAATCAGGTGTTTAAATTCACCACATGTCTGGGGTCTCTACATCAGATGGTTGGCCACTGTATCAGGGACTTAGGCCAGAATGGGAACACCTGGGTTTAGGGCATCAGAGGAGATACGGAAATGAATTTCTACGTCTCCTTCGCAGCCGTTCTGCGATTCTCTGACACAGTAGAGCTGGAGCCGAGGGACATTAGCGTCTCGCATCTGATGCAATAGGCTAGTGTGACTCCGGCCTTAGAGTAAGGATTTCAGGGATTATTGTGGGGACCACAAGCGATATTTGCTTATAACAGATTATATTAATAGGACCCATATAGAGTGAACACAGTTTTACCATCCCCGATGAGGACACTGACGTTATATAATGCCTAGACGTGCTGGTGTATTTTCATTGTGTAATCGTATTTAGTGAGGAATTGGACAAATCTTCCTCCCATCACAATCGCAACCCATCGACCTGATCATCTTCTGTGTGGTCTCGCATCATAAGCCACCATCCTCCGCTGTCACGTAGTGTCTTCTTCTTCGCAGCCTCATGCTAGCTTCTTGCACTTGTTCTTGTCTTATGTCCTGTCGTTCCGTTTTTCCTTGTGGAAGTCTTTGTGATTTTTATTTCTTTTTGTTTGTTTCAGGAGTGATGCCACAAAAATGAAATTTGAAGGAAAAACTTTTCATTTATATGTGAGAGAGAAGGAGGTAAAATGTTAATATATACCCTGACAGACTGGTATATACATAAGGACTGGTATATATACTGGGTGACTAGATGATGTGAAAATCTACATATATATATATATATATACACTAACTGACTGGAATGTTTATTACGCCTGATTATCACAAATTAGGGGCTGTGAGCTATATACAATATATACCTTTACAGAATGACTGATGTGTATACATACAGAATGGGACAGGTATACACCAACTCAAATTCCGGTATTGCATATGTCCAAAAATTAGGACATACATTACTTTTGGTCTTATTCCAGTTAAGAATTGGATCTTTTCATATGGGGTTTTTGATTGTTTCTTGCCTTCAAAGAGCTCAAGGTTGCACAAGGAAATTATCTTTTATGTTGAAAATTTCCCATTTGATGGCGTCACCCTTTCTCTTTGTCATGAAAAACATACTTTCACAAACTCTGGTCGAAAGTATAAAAGGGTTGTGAGTCGCAATATATGTTGCTCTTTTCTAAATGTTATTGCTATAACTTATAGGATGACTGAATGGGATCGGTTGCAGAATGTTGTCACTTTGGTGTTATCGTTTTTTTCTACACATTCATTTATCATCACCTTTTATTTGTAAATTATCAGGATTTGACTCATCTCTCTACTATATAGAAGGGAGAGGATAAGCTCCAAACCATAGATGCGAAAAATAAAGACGAGCCCGTATCACATTGTAGCCCCTATGACGTTCAGTGCTCTGGGCTCCAGCCTTCATGTGCGCATTAATATTCATTTCTGAGTGTGTGTATTCATCAGTCATATAAGCCCTATATATACCAGTCAGTCAGGATATATATAATGTACATGGGCAACAACCATCAGATAGTGAGGCTGTCAAATTTTAGGCCCTTCCCTTGTCAGGAGTGACACAATTTGACAGCACTTTATTTGTTCTCTTTGGATCTATTACATTTAGCCTTAGATCTACATTTCCATGTCTGTCGCTGTAGGAAAAGCGCTTGGTGCTGACGTTCCTGGCCCCCACTCCAGAGGCCTGCAAACACCTGTGGAAATGTGGCGTAGAGAACCAGTCTTTCTACAAGTCAGTCTTCTGCTTTCTAATCCATGTATTGTCCTCTATGTCACATGGATCCACCTGTTTCCACATCTTCTCACCACTTTCTGTCTATCTGCAGACTTGAAAACTCCAACCAGGTTCGCACAGTTTCTAGTAGTAACTTGTTCTTTAAAGGGAGCCGCTTTCGATACAGGTAAATAAAAGATGGAAAATATTTTTTTTCTCTAAAACTTCTTTCGCAAGAATTAGGCTGGGGCTACATGCCAACCCTGGCCACAACACACATATCACATGACCAAAGTTCATGCTACATAGCAGATCAAAACAAGTTAATGGAGTTGCATTGCAACCCTGATGGTACTGGGACAAAAATAAATAAGTTGCAAAAAATCCAAAATAGTTGGACTTTTGGTGACAGGTTGCATCTGCAGTACCCTTGGGGTTGAAGTATAAAAAACAAAGCAGCTTTATTTACAACATGACACACTAAAAAGAGACAAAAACTTCAATATCAAAACCCAGATTAAAACATAATGATAAAAAATGCAAGCAAACTAATTTAGCTAATAGGTGCAAAAAAGAATATCTGTAACATCAAAAACTCAAAGTGATTCTAACTCTACAATATTTTTCTTCCCCTCCCTGGTTTATTATAGCATTTTTATTTTCCACCTCCAAATTTTTATATATTTCCCTAGTGGTCGAGTTGCTAAAGAAGTAATGGAATCAAGTGCCAAAATCAAGAGGGACCCTCCTGAAATTCACAGGTACATACTATTTACCAAACCTCTTATTATTCCTTCCTAATTACTTTGTGTTCCTTAGAGGGGATGTCCAATATTAAAAAAAGAAAAAATCGGTGTCATATCAAAAACAGTGACACACTGTGCCTGTATTACTGCTCCACATGGATGGGGCTATACCGCCATAACCTGTATAGTGGTGAAATGGCCTCTGGCATCCTTCCACTCGTGATCTCCAAATAATTACATGCCTTTAGTTAAGTCCTGCTGACTAAAAAACCCTATTGACATATTATGTCTTGTTTGTGCTGCAGAGCGGGAATGGTGCCGAGCCGTAGTTGTCCCTCAATTAGCCATGGACTGAGGTTAAGTAGTGTTCCCCGCACACGAAGACGTGCTGTTCATATATCCATCATGGAGGGTAGGTATCGCTTTAAATGTTTGTCAAGCACAAATCTACCCATAATGCTTATGTTTTGTCATTTAAGTTAAAAGGTAACCTCCCTCTACTAACCTACCTATGCCCGACATTGCCATTTCCGTGTGTGGCTCCACCATTACTCCACAGCAACATGCCCGCTGTCTTGGGGTCATACTTGATCCCGAGCTTTCATTCACCCCTCCACATCCGATCACTGGCTTGCTCTTGTTTTCTGCACCTCAAAAACATTTCTATAATTCTACCTTTTCTGACTTTCGACTCTACAAAAACTCGTACTGTTTCTCTTATTCATTCTCGTCTGGACCATTGTAACTCTCTACTAATCGGGCTCCCTCTTACCAAACTCTCCCCTCTCCAATCTGTCTTGAATGCTGCCTCCAGGATCATATTCCTCACCAACCATTATACCGATGCCTCTACCTTGTGCCAGTCATTACACTGGTTACCCATCCACTTCAGAATCCAGTACAAACTTATTGCCCTCACTCACAAAGCACTCCATGGCTCAGCACCACCTTACATCTCCTCCCTCATCTCAGCCTACCATCCTACCCGTGCCCTCCGTTCTGCTAATGACCTGAGGTTAGCATCCTCAATAATCAGAACCTTCCACTCCCATCTCCAAGACTTTTCACATGCTGCGCCAATTCTTTGGAATGCACTACCCAGGTTAATACGATTAATCCCCAATTCCCACGGTTTTAAAGGGAATCTGTCACCCTAAATTGGCGGGATATTTAAATGATGGCAGTAAGGTCAGATGGGCGGTGTTTTGGGTACTTGCCTTAACATGTTGTTCGCCGCTGTCTCCAATATTTCTGGGAATTGTAGTCGTTGCCCTCCATATAACGCGCCTGCGCATTGCAATCTGCGGGCAAAGCATACTGCGCGTGCGCAATTCAAGATTGCAATGCGCAGGCGCGTTATATGGAGGGCAACTACAATTCCCAGAAATAATGGAGACAGCGGCGAACAACATGTTAAGGCAAGTACCCAAAACACCGCCCATCTGACCTGACTGCCATCATTTAAATATCCCGCCAATTTAGGGTGACAGATTCCCTTTAAGCGTGCCCTAAAAACGCATTTGTTCAGATTGGCCTACAGCCTCAATGCATTAACCTAACTGTGTGGCTCATTCAAAATTTTTACCATAATCAGGTACCTCGTATTATGTTCTCACACGCTTTATGCATTTAACAGCCCTCTGTGTCTGTACTGTTACATACTTTGGCTGTTAACTGGTTCATGCAGCATTACAGGAACTTCTGATTCTTACACTATGGCTGGTCCAAACAACGAAAGCAATTGTTACCATCCACCTTCCGTGTTTCCCCTTTTCCTCATAGATTGTAAGCTTGTGAGCAGGGCCCTCATTCCTCTTGGTATCTGTTTTGATCTGTGTTTATTGTTATGCTGTAATGTCTATTGTCTGTACAAGTCCCCTCTATAATGTAAAGTGCTGCGGAATATGTTGACGCTATAGAAATAAAATTATTATTATTAAAGGTATCACTAAAAGTTTCCAAAAAGTTACGGTAGAGCAGGAATTTACTTACCAGTTTTGTGCCCCTCTCCTCTGATAATGCCACTTACCGGTTCTGTGCCCCTCTGCTCCAATAATGCCACTTACCGGTTCTGTGCCCCTCTCCTCCGATAATGCTACTTACCGGTTCTGTGCCCTTCTCCTCTGATAATGCCACTTACCGGTTCTGTGCCTCTGTGCTTCGATAATGCCACTTACCGATTTTGTGCCCCTCTTCTCTGATAATGCCACTTACCTGTTCTGTGCCCCTGTGCTCTGATAATGCCACTTACCGGTTCTGTGCCCCTCTCCTCTGATAATGCCACTTACCGGTTCTGTGCCCCTCTCCTCTGATAATGCCACTTACCGGTTCTGTGCCTCTGTGCTTCGATAATGCCACTTACCGGTTCTGTGCCCTTCTCCTCTGATAATGCCACCTACCGGTTCTGTGCCCCTCTTCTCTGATAATGCCACCTACCGGTTCTGTGCCCCTCTTCTCTGATAATGCCACCTACCGGTTCTGTGCCCCACTGCTCCGATAATGCTACTTACCGGTTCTGTGCCTTTCTCCTCTGATAATGCCACTTACCGGTTCTGTGCCCCTCTTCTCTGATAATGCCACTTACCGGTTCTGCGCCCCACTGCTCCGATAATGCCACTTACCGGTTCTGTGCCCCACTGCTCCGATAATGCCACTTAGCGGTTCTGTGCCTATGTGCTTCGATAATGCTACTTACCGGTTCTGTGCCCTTCTCCTCTGATAATGCCACTTACCTGTTCTGTGCCTCTGTGCTCTGATAATGCCACTTACCGGTTCTGTGCCCCTCTCCTCCAATAATGCCACTTACCGGTTCTGTGCCTCTGTGCTTTGATAATGCCACTTACCGATTCTGTGCCCCTCTTCTCTGATAATGCCACCTACCGGTTCTGTGCCCCTCTTCTCTGATAATGCCACCTACCGGTTCTGTGCCCCTCTTCTCTGATAATGCCACTTACCGGTTCTGTGCCCCTCTTCTCTGATAATGCCACCTACCGGTTCTGTGTCCCTCTTCACTGATAATGCCACCTACCGGTTCTGTGCCCCTCTCCTCTGATAATGCCACTTACCTGTTCTGTGCCCCTCTCCTCTGATAATGCCACTTACCTGTTCTGTGCCCCTCTCCTCTGATAATGCCACTTACCGATTCTGTGCCCCTCTTCTCTGATAATGCCACCTACCGGTTCTGTGCCCCTCTTCTCTGATAATGCCACCTACCTGTTCTGTGCCCCTGTGCCCCGATAATGCCACTTACCGGTTCTGTGCCCCTCTCCTCTGATAATGCCACTTACCTGTTCTGTGCCCCTGTGCTCCGATAATGCCACTTACCGGTTCTGTGCCCCTCTCCTCTGATAATGCCACTTACCTGTTCTGTGCCCCTCTCCTCTGATAATGCCACTTACCTGTTCTGTGCTCCGATAATGCCACTTACCTGTTCTGTGCCCCTCTCCTCTGATAATGCCACTTACCGGTTCTGTGCCCCTCTCCTCTGATAATGCCGCTTACCTGTTCTGTGCTCCTGTACTCTGATAATGCCACTTACCTGTTCTGTGCCCCGATAATGCCACTTACCGGTTCTGTGCCCCTCTCCTCTGATAATGCCGCTTACCTGTTCTGTGCTCCTGTACTCTGATAATGCCACTTACCTGTTCTGTGCCCCAATAATGCCACTTATCTGTTCTGTGCCCCTGTGCTCTGATAATGCCACTTACCTGTTCTGTGCCCCGATAATGCCACTTATCTGTTCTGTGCCCCTGTGCTCTGATAATGCCACTTACCTGTTCTGTGCCCCTGTGCTCCGATAATGCCACTGACCGGTTCTGTGCCCCTCTCCTCTGATAATGCCACTTACCTGTTCTGTGCCCCTGTGCTCCGATAATGCCACTTACCTGTTCTGTGCCCCTGTGCTCTGATAATGCCACTTACCTGTTCTGTGCCCCTGTGCTCCGATAATGCCACTTACTGGTTCTGTGCCCATGTGATCCGATAATGCCACTTACCTGTTCTGTGCCCCTGTGCTCCGATAATGCCACTTACCTGTTCTGTGCCCCTGTGCTCTGATAATGCCACTTACCTGTTCTGTGCCCCTGTGCTCCGATAATGCCACTTACTGGTTCTGTGCCCATGTGATCCGATAATGCCACTTACCTGTTCTGTGCCCCTGTGCTCTGATGATGCCACTTACCGGTTCTGTGCCCCTCTCCTCTGATAATGCCACTTACCTGTTCTGTGCCCCTGTGCTCCGATAATGCCACTTACCTGTTCTGTGCCCCTGTGCTCCGATAATGCCACTTACCAGTTCTGTGCCATGTGATCCGATAATGCCACTTACCTGTTCTGTGCCCCTGTGCTCTAATAATGCCACTTACCTGTTCTGTGCCCCTGTGCTCTAATAATGCCACTTACCTGTTCTGTGCCCCTGTGCTCCGATAATGCCACTTACCGGTTCTGTGCCCATGTGATCCGATAATGCCACTTACCGGTTCTGTGCCCCTGTACTCTGATAATGCCACTTACCTGTTCTGTGCCCCTCTCCTCTGATAACGCCACTTACCGGTTCTGTGCGCCTCTCCTCTGATAACGCCACTTACCTGTTCTGTGCTTCTGTACTCTGATGATGCCACTTACCGGTTCTGTTCCCCTCTCCTCTGATAATGCCACTTACCTGTTCTGTGCCCCTGTGCTCCGATAATGCACACCGACCTTACCTGTTCTGTGCCCCTGTGCTCCGATAATGCCACTTACCGGTTCTGTGCCCATGTGATCCGATAATGCCACTTACCTGTTCTGTGCCCCTCTCCTCTGATAATGCCACTTACCTGTTCTGTGCTTCTGTACTCTGATGATGCCACTTACCTGTTCTGTGCTTCTGTACTCTGATGATGCCACTTACCGGTTCTGTGCCCCTCTCCTCTGATAATGCCACTTACCTGTTCTGTGCCCCTCTCCTCTGATAATGCCACTTCCTGTTCTGTGCCCCTGTACTCTGATAATGCCACTTTCCTGTTCTGTGCCCCTGTACTCTGATGATGCCACTTACCTATTCTGTGCCCCTCTGCTCGGATAATGCCCGTTCGTTCTGCAGTGATGCCCTTTGGTCATATGACTCGTCAGTGACACTTCCATGTGCGGCACGTGACTGCCGAGACAAGTGTTTGGCTGCCGCCGTCACGTGACTGCTCGATGTGGTGCCATTAGTGTTGAGCGATACTTTCCGATATCACTAAGTTTCGGATCGGAATGGGTATCGCCGATACCCAAAATAGAAAAGATACCCAAAAAATATCGGCGCTACCCGATACCGATACCGGAAATCCAATGTAAGTCTATGGGAACAAAATATCGGAATTAAAAAAAAACATTCTTGCCTTGTTGGTTAATTGTACATGAAGGAAAACAACAAAGAGTGTTTTCCTTCATGTACAATTAACCAACAAGGCAAGAATGTTTTTTTTTTAATTCCGATATTTTGTTCCCATAGACTTACATTGGATTTCCGGTATCGGTATCGGGTAGCGCCGATATTTTTTGGGTATCTTTTCTATTTTGGGTATCGGCGATACCCATTCTGATCCGAAACTTAGTGATATCGGAAAGTATCGCTCAACATTACGTGCCATTGCTCCAATGCTGCCAGGATCACTGCAGCAGAGGGAAATTGAACAGGTAAATAATTGTTCTTTTTTTTTTACTTTAGATCAATTTTGTTGTAATTGGGCAAATTTTTGAAAATCCCAGACATTTTGCTGGACATCCGTTTGTATTCCACAACAAGAGGCTTTCTTTTTTGCGATTTTGATTTTCACACAGAAAACCCACAGTAAATACAAGTGAGCTTACCCTAAGGATATGGTCACACTGTGAGCTTTTGGTGAGTTTTTTATGCTGCATATTTTCGGAAAAATACAAGTAACGGGTGCAGGAAATCTACAACATCAAAAACTCTCCAAAAGCTCATGGTGGGAACGTAGCCTAAGGGTTTGTGCACACAACGTCTTTTTCAGACTGATTCTGCTTGGAACCCGCCACAAAATCATCACAAAAAAAAAAGAATGATTTGCAATGTCAGTATATTCCACATTACTACTCAGTGGAGCATTAGTTGCTATGTACGAGGACGTCCTGTTTGCATCCATTCCCGTATTCTGCTTGGTGAGTTTCCAGGTTGTGTACAGACATATCCATCAGCATCATAGGAACAGCAGCTTGCTACTGTTCACACACTGCAGTTTGGGAACCCTGTGCAGAATAACCATGTGAGTACTGAAGGGTTAACTCGCATAGAAATTCTCTCCATGTGGATGAGGACATGAGTCTGGGAAGTGGGACAGTGTCTGTAAAGAGCTGCACACCATGGGGGAGTGGTAAATGACAGCTGGGGTAAGAGTTCTCCTGATTCTGCTCAGTAGTAAATATACTGGTTCCCAAAATAGCGTCCAGGGGCCAGAAGCTTCACCTTGTATGTCAGAGCATAGGGAGAGGGGAGTGGGGAGACACAGTCCGGAGATGAGGAGAGCCAGACGCCCGAGGGAAGAGAAGTAGAAGGTTATAGAAAGTGTCTAGAGAGAGGGGCAGGCAAGTGTGGGTGATCGGGGCGAGACGTTTGGGTAAGAACACAGGAGGAAGGGCTACACAGTGCGACTAGAAATAAGGGCTGTCCTCCATTCATCATGGTGAAGTGTCTCATCCGTATCAAAACCAAAGTGAACGTTCACCTGCGTATGATCAATCACTGTTACCGCGATGTGAAGATTCGGGTGCTGAGTCTGGGGCCTCGGCTTTTGGGTAGAGCATTGGGGGCATTGCCCCTCTTCCCAGCTCTTACTGCAGCGATCCCTGTGTTTACTACACCACCTGCACCATCCAGAGAAATGGGAAAGTCAGAGGAAGCAGGAGGACTCCCTGCACCACGTGTACCAGCTGCGAATGTGAGGGAAACTGGAATAAAAGGTAAATATCCCAGTATGGAGCATAGCTGTATGCCGATCCTTTATTGCGCTCGTTCATGTGTGATCTGTTGTGCGTGTCTACATTACTTCCTTTCTCAAAGTGTCGCTGTTCCCCCAGGTCTGGAGTCTCTACGTGACAGTGCCCACTCTACTCCGGTTCGCTCTTCTGACAGCCTTGATGCTTTATCTCCATGCTCCTCCCGGGAGACGGTGATCAGCGATGAGGCATACACTCCGTGTTCCAGCATCCTTCCTACTCCCGTGTCGGATTCCAACCTGGAGTTATCGATTGGGCAGCAGGTGAATGGTACAACCTGTACAACCCAGGACGAGGAGAGTGATCTGGCTGCTACCAGCATTCCTGACCTGGAGATACCCCCGCCGGCTCTGCCCGGCCCAGAACGAGCAAGTCAAAGGGAACCTGAACCGGAAACAGGCAAATAAGTTTCTACAGAGTGTTCTGCGGCTGCTTGCAGTCACTCTGTGTCTTCTGTTGGCATTACTGTTGTTGCTGGTTATATTGGCAGAGTCTGACCTGGAATTAGCATTTTTGAGGGACATCAGGTTGACCCCTGAATTCCAGCAGTTTCATTATCAATACTTCTGTCCTCTGCGCCGATGGGTATCATGCAAACTACATCCTCTCATCCGCCTCATTGACTCCTGATGTTACGTGCAGTGGCCCTCATTGACTGTGGAGTGATGTCTTCCAGTGTCCTCCCCTTCTCACCCCTGTCTTGTCTCACAGACCCTTCATAATACAAAGGTTGTCAGAATAAACCTTTGCTTAGGGGTTGTCCAGTGTGAATGGATGGATGACGATGAGAGAGGTGGAGGGTATCCCAAGACATTGCATGGGGCTTCTGTAGCCACTTTCAGCTGTGTAATCTCACACCCATAGACCCTATATATGGGTCATGCAGGATTAAGTTTCTTCAACTCCATAAGACAGACTTGGGTTTCTAGACACTTGCAGACGCCTGAACAGCGGCCAGGAATGGACACTCGATAGCAGATGTGCTGCGGGCTGGCAATACCTTACTTCAGAATTACAATTTTCAGTGTGGCCCAAGCGGTTACTGTAAAGATAAGTGGTCAGAGTAGGAACATTGGGGGAGATTTATTAACAAAGTGCCCAAATGTGTCTAATATCTTCAAGATGAGCCACATTTATCACACGTGATGCGCCATGGTGATACATTGGGTCCAGTTTTTACTTGTCTCGTCTATTTTTAAAGATAAACATCTCCATTCATGCTGCCCTATTCCACGGTCTGGTCCTCTGCGACAATCGGTCTTCACTTCTGTGCCCAACACCGTGGGCCTCCTACTGCGTGACGTGCATCATGAGGTTGTGTGAGGCAACATCATGATGAAGCTGGGTCTGGTAAGCGCCAGAGGTGCCCTATATGCCACATCAACCACGCTGCTCGCAGGAGTGAAGTCCAGCTGCCACCGAATGCCTGACCGGTGCAGTCTGAATCAAATTGGTCATCTTTATCTAGTTTCCTGCGGTGACAATATTAAAGGATCAGTCGCACAGGTAAAAGTAGGACCCTACCTAAGGCTAGTGCAGCAGTAAAGGTTATTTAGGGTTAGTTTGGCTACATGAGATTATCATGGTCGATGGGCACAGGGAAAACCTAGTGTCCAGCACCTACCCACAACAGATGCAGCGGTCAAGCACTGGTTTGCTACGGTTTTCTGTGGATTATTTCCCATTGATCCAAGCTCAGGCCAGTCTCATACGTCCAGATATTTCCAGTACCGGAGAGATCCGTGTGCGTGTGTCCGTGTAAAAACGTATATCCATGTGGCACACGTGTGCCATATCAGGACCACACGGCCAGCTACAGTAAGCTCTGTCCTCTGCCTGTGGTGCTGAAGCTCCGTCATTATTCTCCCTGCTCTGCCGGCAACAGCGAGCCGGGAGAATCAATGAAAAACCCGATGTGGGGTCCCCCTTCGGTTTTCAACCAACCCGGCAAAACTATACAGCTGGGGGCTGCTATTCTCAGGCTGGAAAGGCCCCCCCAGCCTAAAAACAGTAGCCCCCAGCTGCCCAGAAAAGGCGCATCTATTAGATGCACCTATTCTGGAGCTTTGTTGGGTTCTTCCCACTTGCCCTGTAGCGGTGGCAAGTGGGGTTCATAAAGGGTTAATGCTACCTTGCAATTGCAAGGTGGCGTTAAGCCAGGCTTAGTAATGCATAGGTGTCAATAAGACACCTATGCATTACTAATCCTATAGTAAAGAAAGGGTTAAATAAACACGCACCCAGTAACAATAAAGTCTTAATGAAAGAATACACTACACAGGTTTTACATCTTTATTACACTGCCATTCCTTAATCGATACCATCGATCTACTGTAAAAAATATAAAATAAAAAAACAACAATATCCCATACCTGTCCGGCAATCAGTCAGGTCCCACGGCGTAAATCCATCTCAGGGGTTAATCACTTTACAGCAGGAGCGACTGCTAATGCAGCCGCTCTGGCTGTAAAGCACTGGGGAATGAATGTGAGCAGCGAGCAGAGAGTCAGTGACAAGCAGTGACGTCGCTGCTCACATTCATTCCCCAGTGCTTTACAGCCCCCAGCTGTATAGTTTTGCTGGGTTGGTTGAAATCCTAAGGGGGACCCCACGTTGGGTTTTTCCATTGATTCTCCCTGCTCGCTGTTGCCGGCAGAGCAGGGAGAATAATGACGGAGCTTCAGCACCACAGGCAGGGGACAGCGCTTACTGTCCGTGTGCACGGAGGACTGTGTGAACGTGTTCAGCATTTTTGCAGACCGTGCGCTCCCACGAAAACTGACATGTCTCCGTGTTTTCCACATGGACACACGGTCCATGAAAACACGCTGACATGTGCAGAGACACATTGATTTTAATGTGTCTACGTGTGTCAGTGTCTCCGGCACGAGAGGAAACTGTCACTACACGAACCGGAGCCACTGACGTGTGAAACCGGCCTCACACAGTATCAGCCTACATTGTGCGGACCCAGGTACAATTAATGATAGGATAAAACTAACAATCTGCTGCACTGGCACTGTCTAGTGTAAGTAAGAGCAGGTGCCTGGTTACTGGTAGGTCGGAGCACTTATTTACACCATGTCTTACATGATCATGAGCTGCAGAGCTTCGTCAGCATTGTTTAAATTGAGGGTCCAATAAATGGCCATTAAATAGCATGCAGCTGTCACTGTTTCCATCACCTACTGCACATGGAACGAGGTCCTGCTGTTATTGGGCTTCTTAGATTTGTTCTAATAGTGACATCTGGAGGTTAAATATGGGTACTGCACCCAAAAAGACCTAAATTATTATGAATTGAGTTCTATAAAAATAGGTAACATTAGTTTTGATAATACCTTTTCTGCAACAAACCCTTTGTTACATTAGAATTAAACCCAGGAAATCACTTTTTTTCACACTACATTGCTCTACAATGATTGAAAGCCATGTTTAAACTTAGGTTTTGCTTTAACATGTGTCCGATTCTGCTAGGGTTTACTCACCCATCATGGTCCTGTTGAATTTTTTTTTTTGCAGTAATTTTAGCAAAATCATTTTGCCCCAATTTAAACAAAAATTGCAGCCAAACCCACAACATGACCATGACCTGAGTATATCCCAAGGATCAGTTTATAAAGCAATATGATCTCTTCATGTGCTATAAGAATCCATCGCAGGATCCCTCAATAATAACAACACATATCCATGTAGGTTTTGCCCCCGATTCCACCAAGTTTAATACAGTGGGCAAAAGCTCCTGCGATATGCCTATGAAATTGGTCGCAGACAATGCACCCTGCAAATTTTAATTGGCAAGGTGTGAGTGGGGCTTAGAAACACTCGGTCACTTCCATTTTTCCCTGCAGTGTGTGCTTATAACCTTAAGGCACTGCCACACTTAGCGATCGCACTAGCCATCACAACAACGACTAAACCTGGCGAGATCGCTAGTGCCATCGCTATGTGATCGCTAGTTAGATTCCAAACACAACTCATCAGCGATCTGTGATTTCCAAACACATCTCATCAGCGATCTGTATAACGACCTCTGCGGTCGTTGGGAAAACCTAGTCCCATCTGCGACGCTGGTGGAGTCGTTCATAAAGGGTGTCACACTCAGCGATTCAGGCTCACCAGCGGGACACCAACGACCAAAAAAACAGCTCAGAACGTTCATGAGTGATCAGCGACATCTCAGCAGGGGCCACATCGCTGCTACATGTCACACAAGTCGCTAACGAGATCGCTACTGCGTCATAAATGGTGACGCATTAGCGATCTCGCTTAGTGTGGCATACCCTTTAGAGTATGTGCACACAGTTTTTTTTTTTCAAAAATGTTATTCAATCGAAAACTGGTTCAGGACGTGATCCTTTCTGGTACGAGATTTTGGAGGAAGAGTTTCTTGAAGAGTTTTTGAAGATTTTTTTTCAGCCTTTTGCTTAGACTGTGCCTAAGGCCGGTGTCACACTTTTTCCCCAAGAAAAAAAACCTTCAAAACCACTTTAGATAACAGAAAAATAAAAATGCTTATATAAAACTCCCCATAAGAAACAGCAATGTGGATTTCCCATAGAAGAAAAAAAATTAATATACAATGTGTGAAGCGTTTATATTAGCATATAAGGCTCACCCCAACAGGAATAGTAACCCAACGGTGCACTCCCCCAGTGTTACTGGGCACTATCCCACTGCATGAGATGTGATCCATCTCCACCACATTAATCTGACATATCCAGACCTGTAGACCAGAGCCGCCATCACATGCTGTCTGTGCGGTGTGTGCCAATGACCATCGGCATTGATAGGACTATAATATGCAGCCTCATTTTCCTGGCGATTACAGACTGCACACTATACTGACTTGCCTAGATGGCTTTGTAATAAAAAAAAAAATGATGTCATATATCGCTGTCACCCAGAATCCTAGTAGGAATACAAAATAGAGGGAGCTGTAAGTTATACCGCAGGGACTGCAGCTGAAGAATGGCACCATAGTACTGAGCTACATGACATCACAAATCAGAGCAGAGAGTCCTGGCAGAGAAGACTGCGAGTCCTACAGAGTGATTGTGTTACTGGGTATTAGCAGATGGTAAGAGATCTCCATTATCATATCCAGGAATTAGGAAGTGAGAATTCTGTGACATCTGCAGATAATGAGATTGATTTCTGCCTTCATGTCTGGAAGTAAAGCTCTACGTCCCGATGTCTGTGTATTAGAGGAGGCGAGAGCTCTATGTCCTGATGTCTGTATAGAGGAGGCGAGAGCTCTATGTCTGTGTATTAGGAGGAGGCGAGAGCTCTATGTCCTGATGTCTGTGTATTAGGAGGAGGAGAGAGCTCTATGTCCTGATGTCTGTGTATTAGGAGGAGGCGAGAGCTCTATGTCCCATGTCTGTGTATGAGGAGGCGAGAGCTCTACGTCCCGATGTCTGTGTATTAGGAGGAGGCGAGAGCTCTACGTCCTGATGTCTGTGTATTAGGAGGAGGAGAGGCTCTATGTCCTGATGTCTGTGTATAGGAGGAGGCGAGAGCTCTATGTCCGATGTCTGTGTATTAGGAGGAGGCGAGAGCTCTACGTCCTGATGTCTGTGTATTAGGAGGAGGAGAGAGCTCTATGTCCGATGTCTGTGTATTAGGAGGGCGAGAGCTCTATGTCCTGATGTCTGTATGAGGAGGAGGCGAGAGCTCTATGTCCTGTTGTATTAGGAGGAGGAGAGAGCTCTATGTCCTGATGTCTGTGTATTAGGAGGAGGAGAGAGCTCTATGTCCCGATGTCTGTGTATTAGGAGAAGGCGAGAGCTCTACGTCCTGATGTCTGTGTATTAGGAGGAGGCGAGAGCTCTACGTCCCGATGTCTGTGTATTAGTAGGAGGCGAGAGCTCTACGTCCCGATGTCTGTGTATTAGGAGGAGGCGAGAGCTCTATGTCCCGATGTCTGTGTATTAGGAGGAGGCGAGAGCTCTACGTCCCGATGTCTGTGTATTAGGAGGAGGGAGAGCTCTACGTCCTGATGTCTGTGTATTAGGAGGAGGCGAGAGCTCTAGTCCCGATGTCTGTGTATTAGGAGGAGGCGAGAGCTCTACGTCCCGATGTCTGTGTATTAGGAGAGCGAGAGCTCTATGTCCCGATGTCTGTGTATAGGAGGAGGCGAGAGCTCTACGTCCCGATGTCTGTGTATTAGGAGGAGGCGAGAGCTCTATGTCCGATGTCTGTGTATTAGGAGGAGGCGAGAGCTCTAGTCCCGATGTCTGTGTATTAGGAGGAGGCAGAGCTCTAGTCCGATGTCTGTGTATAGGAGGCGAGAGCTCTATGTCCCGATGTCTGTGTATTAGGAGGAGGCGAGAGCTCAGTCCGAGTGGTAGAGGGATCTGTCCGATGTGTATGAGGAGAGCTCTAGTCCGAGTCTGTGTAGGAGCCTATCGTGTTGTTAGGAGAGGCGAAGTCATCGATTCTGTGTAGAGAGGTTAGTCCGATTCGTGATAGAGGCGAGAGTCTGTCTGATCGTTATGAGGAGAGCTCAGTCGATCTGTAGGAGAGGAGGCTACCGTTGTATTAGGAGAGGGAGAGCTCTAGTCGATGTCTGTGTATGGAGGCGAGGCTAGCGATTGTATAGAGGCAGGCTATGCGTGTTGTATAGAGAGAGAGTTATCGAGTGTGTAGAGGAGAGTTAGTCGATGTCTGTATTAGGAGAGGTCTACCATGTTTGTATAGAGGAGCTTATTCCGGTCTGTGAGGGGAGAGCTCTATCCGATTCTGTATTAGGAGAGGAGAGCTCTACTCGAGTCGTGTATAGAGGAGCTCATGTCGATCGTTAAGAGCGGAGCTAGTCGTTGATTAGAGAGAAGCTACGTCCGATGTCTGTGAGAGCGAGTCTATCCCAGCTGTAGCGAGCTTAGTCATGTTTGTATGAGGAGGCGAAGCTCTGTCGTTGTGTTAGGAGGGAGCTCTAGCCATGTTGTAAGGAGGGGCTCTGCCGATTCTTATGAAGGGAGTAGTCTGTCGTGTAAGAGGCAGAGCTCTAGTCCGAGTGTGTAGAGGAGCAGAGCTCTATCCGAGTCTGGTTGAGAGCGAGAGCTAGTCGGTCTTGTATAGAGAGGGAAGCCTATCAGTCTTGTATTAGAGAGGCTTATGATGTCTTATAGAGAAAGCTCATGTCGTTGTGTAAGAGGAAGCTCTAGTCCGATGTTAGAGAGCAGAGCTGTCCAGCTGTGTAGGAGGAGAGCCTAGCCCGATGTTTGATGAGGAGCGAGCTCTACGTCATTTGGTAGGAGGCAGAGCCTTGCGTGTTGGTAGGAGGCGACTCTATTCTGTCTGTGTAAGGAGGGCTCAGTCGATGTTGTTTAGAGGAAGTGTCTGTTGTATAGGGGAGAGCTCGTCCCGATGTCTGTGTTAAGGAGGAGAGCTATGTCCTGATCGTGTTGTATTAGGAGGAGGCGAGAGCTCTAGTCCTGTGTTTGGAGGGGCGAGAGCTCTATGTCCGATGTCTGTGTATTAGGAGGAGGCGAGAGCTCTATGTCCTGATGTCTGTGTATTAGGAGGCGAGAGCTCTATGTCCTGATGTCTGTGTATTAGGAGGAGGGAGAGCTCTACGTCCCGATGTCTGTGTATAGGAGGCGAGAGTCTATGTCCGATGTCTGTGTATTAGAGGAGGAGGCGAGAGCTCTATGCCCTGATGTATTCTAGAGGAGGCGAAGAGCTAGCCCGATGTCTGTGTATCAGAGAGTCTTGTTCGATGGGTAGGAGAGCTAGTCTATGTCCATGTTGTGTATTAGGAGGAGGCGAGAGCTCTACTCCGATGTCTGTGTAGAGTATGGCGAGCTTCTTGTATTGGAGGGAGAGCTCTAGTCCCGATGTCTGTGTATTAGGAGGCGAGAGCTCTATGTCCGATGCTTGTATAGGAGGAGGGAGAGCTCATGTCGATGCTTGAGGAGGAGAGCTCTAGCCCGATGTCTGTGTATGAGGAGGAGAGCCATGAGTCTTTGAGGGAGAGAGAGCGAGCTTATCGAGCGTGTTAGGAGGCGGTATTGTGAGCGGTATGTAGGGGGGAGCAGCGATGCTGTTTAGGAGGAGAGGCGAGACTCTATGTCTGTGTTATTATGAGGAGGAGAGCTTCCCATGTCGTGTATAGGAGGCGAAGCTCTATGTCCGATGTCTATGAGGAGGGAGAGCTCTAGTCCCGATGCTTGTTAGGGAGGCAGAGCTCTATGTCCTGTTGTTAGAGGAGAGCCGAGCTCTGTCCGAGGGCTGATTAGCGAGCTTATGGAGCGGCTATTCGAGTTGTGTATGAGAGTAGAGCGAGCTTGTCCGAGTCGTAGGAGGCGAGCTTAGTCCCGAGTTGTGTAGGGAGGTGGAGCTACGTCCCATGTCTTGTATTAGGAGGCGAGAGCTCTAGTCCGATGTCGTGTATAGGAGAGGCGAGACTTGTTCAGAGTCTGTGTCTAGAGGCGGGTTCAGCCGAGGTTATCTGTGTATTGGAGGAGGCAGAGCTCTACTGCCGATGTCGTGTTGATAGGAGGAGGCGAGAGCTCTAGTCCGATGTCTGTGTATGAGGAGGAGGCGATGCTTGTTCGGAGGAGGCGGAGCTATGCCGAGTTGGTATTGAGCTGAGTCTGATTGAGAGGCGAGAGCCATGTCCCGATGTCTGTGTATTAGGAGGAGGCGAGAGCTCTATGTCCTGTGTATAGGAGGAGGGGCGAGCTCTAGTCTGTGTTTTATAGGAGGCGAGAGCCTCTATCCGTGTCTTGTTATGAGGAGGAGGCGAGAGCTCTATGTCCGATGTCTGTGTATTAGGAGGCGAGGCTCTATGTCCCGATGTCTTGTTAGGAGGGGGAGTTCGTCCGAGTCTGTGTAGATGAGGAGGCAGGCTCTAGTCCGATGTCTGTGTATAGGAGGCAGAGCTACTTGCCTGTCTGTTTAGGAGAGGGAGAGCTCTAGTCCTGATGTTGTGTATAGGAGGAGGCGAGAGCTCTACGTCCTGATGTCTGTGTATCAGGAGGAGGGAGCAGTCTCCGATGTCTGTGTATTAGGAGGAGGGGCGTCTATGTCCTATGTCTGGTTAGGAGGGGGAGTCTTCGTCCGTGTCTGTGTATAGGAGGAGGCGGAGCTCTATGCCTGATGTCTGTATTAGGGGAGGCGAGCTCTAGTCGATGTCTGTATAGGAGGAGCGAGGTCTATGTCCCGATGCTGTGTTAGGAGGAGGAGCTCTATCCGTTTGGGTATTAGGGGAGGAGGCTCTATGTCCATGTGTGTAGGAGGAGGAGAGCTCTATGTCCCGATGTCTGGTTATTAGGAGGAGGCTACTTTCCCGTGTTGGTGGAGGGAGGGAAGCTCGTCCCGATGTCTGTGTTAGGAGGGAGAGTCTATGTCCCGATGTCTGTGTAGGGGAGGAGCTCTACGTTCCGATGTCTGTGTATAGGAGGAGGGGCTCTACGTCCGATGTCTGTGTATAGGAGAGGCGAGAGCTCTACGTCCTGTGTCTGTGTATTAGGAGGGGAGTGCTTCCTGATGTCTGTGTATGAGGAGGAGGCGAGCTCTACTCCCGATGTCTGTGTATCAGGAGGAGGCGAGAGCTCTAGTCCCGATGTCTGTGTAT
>JARQOD010000004.1:475317143-475340515 GCA_033576555.1 Oophaga sylvatica
CCCGCCGGCTCAACGGGAGCTGGCGGGGTTTTGCACAAGGCTGAGAAAAAGAAAAACAAAACTCACACCCCCCGGACTCCCCTTCCAAGATGAACTCAGGTTTATAGCAAGGATTACAGTCCTGGCACGGGTTTTTTGGACACAGAGATTTGGGGACATAACCAGAGCAAGTTCAAAGTCAGGGTACGGTGCGTTAAAAGATCAGGGTTCAGGAATTAACCAGCGGGAAAAGGGCCCCTGGATATACAGCCTCCGGAACGGCGTCTGGGTAATCACCCCCCCACAGGGGCGGAAACACAAGACCAATTCAGCATTGGGGTACCGGGTTTTTTGATCCAGGATCAGGGAAAAAACACAGCAGGAACGGGAATCAGCTCTCCAGAGCTGAAACTTCAGAGCAGGAGTGAAAAAAAACCAATGGGCAGGTTCAGGGATTCAGTGTGGATTCAATCAAGCTCTGGCAACGCCCTAGGGTGGGGAACTTTATTATGCCCCTGCTTTACAGCGTAGGCTGGCATAATTCTAGTAAACACCCAATCCACTAAAAGCGGACGGGGGGGGCCGCCCCCTAGCAGAGCCGACAGCAAACACAAGGGAACCCAACAATGGCCCCGCCACAACAGAAGTCATGAAAATGGGGGATTTGCAAGCTACGGACGGCTTTCAAAAATCGGAACCGCACTGGGGCGGTCAGAAAGCAGCGGAGCCCCCACGCAAGTAGGGTACGCAGCGCCCCGGGAACTGGCAGCATCCATAGGTAACAGAAAACGTCCCCAGCTGGTTAGGGGGAAAGGAGCAAAAGGGTAATGCAAAAAACTGCAAAAAAAACGCGGGGAAAACAAAGTACAGACAAACCAGCTTACCAACGTAAATGCCCCGGGTAAACAGAAAAAAATTTTGCACTTTTTTTTTTAAGTGATTATTATTTCTTCGTTTACAATGGACTTGAGGTTGAGGCGTGCCAGCCCAGAACTTTTTTTTTATTGCGCTTCGGTGCTTTTCTTGGTTTTCATAAAACCGCAAAATACCCCCGAATAACAAAACCCGTGTGGTGGGGGGCACTGAGTGAGGTCTGCTTGGATGTCTGAGCCCACCAAACCTCGTTAAAGGGTTTTTTGGGGGGGGCCTTCCCCAAAGAATATGATATTTATTGAAGTTTTCCCCCCCTTTAATTTTTTTGTATTTTTCTATATATTCAATGTTTTTTTTTTGCAACGTTCAAAAACCTCACCTCCAGGGAAATTTTAAGTTTAAATTTTTGATTTTTCTGCATAAAAAAACTGTCTCTTTGTATTTTACCCCGGGGGCTTTTTTTTACCGGGGGGAATGTGTGCCGGTGTTGGCACCGCATACCCGGGAGAATGTGTGGGAGATAGCTTTAAAACTCAACCCCCCCATTACAAAACATCCTGCACCCCTTTGGGGGTAGTGTGTCACTGTGGGGAGGGGTCGGGTTTGTATTGGTTGGTGTTAGAGTAGTCAGTTTCCTGTCTTCGGACAGAGCAGATGTGGACCCCTAGCTGGGACTAGGGGGGGGAAGCAGTCCACCCCGGGTTCTGCAGCAGTTCAGCAAGTGGAGGCCAGTAAGGGCGAGTATAGTCACCTCAGCCTGGTCGGCTGTCCTCTTTTGAAGACACGAAAGAAGAAGAGCTTAGTACAGAAATACTTCAGTCACCTGTTCAAGGACAGTGAAAGGTTCAGGACGTGCCCTGCCTAGTGGAAACTGAGAATCTGGAACTAATTAAAGGAAGAGAAAAAGGGGGGTGTTTATATGACTTTTTGCGGGAGTTTTATGCTACCAGCGGGAAAGGCGAAAGGCAAGTGGAAAGATTATTTGAAAAGTCTTTGGTTTAAAAGAGTTTTCACATTGTAACCGGCAGGGGGGACGAAGGATCCTATTAGCTTAAGCATAGTGGTAAGAAAACCAAGATTTCCCGACCTTGGGTTTTCGCGGCAACCCCCCAAATAGTCAGTAGTAACTGGGGGCGGGGGAGTGGGACCTTGAGTCTCTGCGGACAAGTGGAAACAGCTCTCTCACGGAAGGGCCCCACCACAAAATGACTGGGCGTAAAAAAAATATGGAATGCTGGGTTATAGGGGCTACCTTCGGTGGTTTACTCTCGTGTTGAAGTAAAGGGGCCCCCCCAATTGTCCAGCTGCTATCTAAAAAAAATTCTCCTTAAAAGCCTCCGGGACCCGCCGAACATTACAAGTGGTTGGGGGCCCCGGGGGGGGTGGGTTTTTTTTATTGATCCCCCCCCCTCTTTAAAATACCGTTGGGAAAGCCCTCCTGTGGGGCCCCCGACATCTAGTGCCTCCCCACCCCCCTCAGAGCTACAGCAGCGGGTATAAATTACCGAGACTACGGTGGCGTCACGAACTGTAATAAATTATCCCAAATTTCCCCCCAACAACGCCAGACCCCCGGGGGGACGACCGAGCCACCGACCTGTGACAAAAACCCCAAGATTCCAGGGCCCGGCCCTGAGTACCCCATTGCCGGTAACCCCAATTTTTGGTGGGGGGTCGACCCCAGGGGGATGGGGGCGGGCAACCCCAGGGGCGGCAGGTCGGGGTTGTATTTATTCTGGGGCCCCCCCCAGTATCCAACTGGAGGTATTTTTGTCCACCCTTTGGGGGACATAAAACATGTGGTGGGATGGTAAAAAATTTCCCTTGGGTCTGTGTTGGGGGAAAGACTTGCCCCTGTTCTGGCTCTGGGAAAAACAAAATCCATTCCAATGGAAGAGTATTTTAAAATGCTGTACCCGACGAACCTGCCGTAAAAGGGGGTCCCATTAGGGATAGATGTGACCCAATGGTTTCCCTTGAGGTGTGGAGGGGGGTGGAGGAGACCGCATTGATCCCGGTGGAAGTGTCCGGGGCCCGTTTTTGGGGCAGCCGCTACAAAATCCCACCCGACTCAGGCGCGGGAAAGGGGGGAGGGAAAGGGTAGCCAACAGCCCAAAACAGATTGGTATTTCCAGCATTATAGTCATGGGGGTTTCTTTATAGGGAATAAAAAAAGGGACGGGTTGGGAACAGTTTTGGAGCACCTAGGCTTCGAAGGGGGATTCTAATTTTTGGGGGCACCACACTTGCTGGGGGGGGCCCTTGGGGAAAAAAACCCGAACGTATTTGCAGGGTTTTTTGGCCGGGGTTTACGCAGGCAAAAGGAATGCGAATTTGCCCATGTCAGTTAACCTCACCCACTGCAAGTTTCCCCCTAGTCCATTGGCCCCCCCTGCCAATAAAGAGGTCCTTTTTTGAACGGATTGCAGTGGTTTGGGGGGGGCCCATTTAAATCCCCGGGCCCCCACCAAAACATTTGGTGGTGTCGACATCCCCCCCGGACCCGGGGATCCCACTACGCCACACCTCGGCAAAACTTATTCCGGGAAAAACTGTTTGCCATGTTCTGTGTGGGACTACAAAGGAGACCTGCGGTGGGGGCCCCCCCTTTATGTCCAAGTGAAAAGAGAACTGTGCAAATGAAAAAAAATTAAACAATTGCGCACCTCGTGTACCACCCTAAACCCCGGGGTTAGTAAAGGGGCCAATAGAACCCCAAGTCCATGTTAAAAAAGGTGATTTCAAGGATGGGGGGATTGGGACATGTTGCTACCCTTTTTGATGTTCGCTGCCGGGGCCCCCGGCTTCCACGGGTTTTCCTTTGAGTTATTGTACGCAGACACCTAGGGGTCTGTTGGACTAGCCAAAGAGACGGGGAACAAAGCCGCCCCCAAAAAAGGAAAATTTTGAACACGTGGCTAGTATGAGGACCGGACCGCGCGGTCATCCCCGTGAAAAAAAACATCTTTAGACCAGAACCCAGAGGCCCATATAATAAAAGAGCCAGAGCAGGTTTTTTTAACAAGGGCGATCGGTATTATATGGTACCCACACCGAGAGAAAAGCTCATGGCCAAGTGGCAAGGGCCCAAATGAGATTCGAGAAAAGGGGGGGGAGGTAAATTACCGGGTGTATCCCCCCGGGAAAGGGGAGGAAACCTGAGCAGATTTACCATAAAACCTGCTAAAGCCTTGGAAAGATCGAGAGTGTTTAGTTACAGACTCCCCCCGGGCATATCACCAGGAGTTCTTACCTTCAGCCGGGGAAGCTCCAAGGGGGAGGTCAGGATAAGTGATGCCCTCACTAAACAGCAGCGACGGGAGGCTCGCTCCCTGGTGCAAAACAATACCGAGTGTTCTCAGAGTACCAGGTAGGTACCGTTATCCAACATACATTGCCCACCAAACCCCTGGGGTAAGGGTGGGAATAAGACCGTACCGGGACCCAAGCCCGGGGGGGCAACCATTTCGGCTGGGTAAAACAAATGCTTCAGTTAGGGTCATAGAGGAAACACGGAGTGAGTGGGCTAGCCCCATTGTACGATTCCAAAGCCAGATGGATCATTACGCTTCTGTAAGATTTCCGAAAATTGAATGAAGTGCAAAGTTTGCCTTTATCCAATGCCCCGGGTGGACGAGCTGTTTTGAGAGCTGGGGCGGCCCGTACTTTACCACACTCGATCTCACCAAGGGTTATGGCAGGTACCTCTCACAGATTCGGCGAAGGAAAGACCGCCTTCGTAACTCCGGAGGGTCTATTTACCTATGTGGTCCTTACCTTTTGGTTACATGGGGCCCCGGCTACATTCAGAGATTGATGGACATAGTGCTCAAGCCTCATCAGGAATACGCGTCCGCGTATCTAGATGTATCATCATATTTAGCACCGACTGCAAACGCATCTAACACACTACAAGCGGTGCTGGATTCTCTCAGAGCCGCGGGGTTAATGGCAAACCCAAAAAAAATGGCGATAGGGCTGGAGGAAGCTCGATATTTGGGGTATGTGATAGGCCGAGGAGCTATCAACCCCAAATCAGTAAAATTGAGGCCATAAAAATGGCCTAAACCATCGAGTACAAAACAGGGGGCGTTCCTTGGCTCCTTGGTATTACCGCCGGTTTATACCTAATTTGCCGGGCGAACGGCGGCCCTAACCGATCTCTTGAAAGGAAAGAAAACGGTAATGGTTCGGTGGAACCCTCAGGCAGAAGAAGCCTTTCAGTCCATGAAGTTGGCCCTGTGTGGACAGCCGGTCCTCATCAGCCCCAACTTAAATGAAACCTTCATTGTACAGACAGATGCCTCGGAGGTAGGACTAGGGGCGGTGTTATCACAAAAAGTGAAGGTGAAGAGCACCCGGTCACCTACTTGAGTAGAAAACTGTCCCGGAGAGAAAAACTATAGCGTAGTAGAGAAGGAGTGTTTGGCTATTAAGTGGGCCTTGGAATCACTACTTTATTATTACTCGGGCGTCAGTTCCGCTTGGTGACGGACCACTCACCCTTGGTATGGATGAGGAATGCAAAAGAGAGGAATGCGCGAGTAACCAGTGGTTCCTGTCACGCAAAATTTCAGTTTCTCTGTAGAACATCGTCCCGGGAAGTTGCAAGCAAACGCGGATGCCCCTGTCCCGGGCACCCTGTATGGTGGCAAATGTTCAACCCCACAGTTTGAACGAGGGGGGGATATTGGGCAGTGACCAGGATCGTTTACGAGGGACGTTATATTTCCCCCAGAATGTGTACAGAGACCTATTAAAGCCATTGGAGTGCATGCAGTCACACACACAGCTGCGGCTGCAATGCAGGAATGAAGGTGTAGCAATGACCTAGTCAGACTACCTGGCTAAGGCAGATTAAGTAAAATCCGGCAGGGCCTTCATTCTTGGAGGAGGTCACAGGAGGCAGTGGGCGGCCTCCTCCCTCCAACCCGGGTTTTCCAGTGGCTTTTGCCATAGGTCTTTAAAACTCCTGCACTAAAGATTAGTGTTGTTCTATGTTTGGACCCTGCGAGGAGCATAGCAGGAAAGCTCCACAGGACTGTGTGAGCTGAACCCAGGCCTGGGACGGCTCTGCACCAGTCAGGCTCTGTTCGGCCCGGCGCGGCCGTTGTCCCCCGGCAACCAGTGTTTATGGACTGATGTTTTAAACCCCGCTGCGTACTGGAGGACTTTTCCTGTTTTACCCGTGAGTTGCTGAATAAAAGCTGTTTACTTTGGACTGCTTGGGTCACGCCTCAGTTACTGCACGGTGTGAACACCGCCGCTTCACAATAATATATATATAATATATATATTACATTACAGACCAAAAGTTTGGACACACATTCTCATTTAAAGATTTTTCTGTATTTTCATGACTATGAAAATTGTACATTTCACTGAAGGCATCAAAACTATGAATTAACACATGTGGAATTATATACTTAACAAAAAAGTGTGAAACAACTGAAAATATGTCTTATATTCTAGTTCTTCAAAGTAGCCACCATTTGCTTTGATGACTGCTTTGCACACCCTTGGCATTCTCTTGAGGAGCTTCAAGAGGTAGGCGCCGGAAATGGTCTTCCAACAGTCTTGAAGGAGTTCCCAGAGATGCTTAGCACTTGTTGGCCCTTTTGCCTTCACTCTGCGGTCCAGCTCACCCCAAACCATCTCAATTGGGTTCAGGTCTGGTGACTGTGGAGGCCAGGTCATCTGGCGTAGCACCCCATCACTCTTCTTCTTGGTCAAATAGCCCTCACACAGCCTGGAGGTGTGTTTGGGGTCATTGTCCTGTTGAACAATAAATGATGGTCCAACTAATGCAAACCGGATGTAATAGCATGCCGCTGCAAGATGCTGTGGTAGCCATGCAGGTTCAGTATGCCTTCAATTCTGAATAAATCCCCAACAGTATCACCAGCAAAGCACCCCCACACCATCACACCTCCTCCTCCATGCTTCACGGTGGGATCCAGGCATGTAGAGTCCATCCGTTCACCTTTTCTGCGTCGCACAAAGACACGGTGGTTGGAACCAAAGATCTCAAATTTGGACTCATCAGACCAAAGCACAGATTTCCACTGGTCTAATGTCCATTCCTTGTGTTCTTTAGCCCAAACACGTCTCTTCTGCTTGTTGCCTGTCCTTAGCAGTGGTTTCCTAGCAGCTATTTTACCTTGAAGGCCTGCTGCACAAAGTCTCCTCTTAACAGTTGTTGTTGAGATGTGTCTGCTGGTAGAACTCTGTGTTGCATTGACCTGGTCTCTAATCTGAGCTGCTGTAAACCTGCGATTTCTGAGGCTGGTGACTCAGATAAACTTATCCTCAGAAGCAGAGGTGACTCTTGGTCTTCCTTTCCTGGGGCGGTCCTCATGTGAGCCAGTTTCTTTGTAGCGCTTGATGGTTTTTGCAACTGCACTGGGGACACTTTCAAAGTTTTCCCAATTTTTCGGAAAGCACAACCAACATTCAAAAATGACCAAAACATCAGCCAGAAAGCATTTGTACTGAGATGTGGTCTGTGGTCCCCACCTGCAGAACCACTCCTTTATTGTGTCTTGATAATTGCCAATAATTTCTATCTGTTGTCTATTCCATTTGCACAACAGCATGTGAAATTGATTGTCAATCAGTGTTGCTTCCTAAGTGGACAGTTTAATTTCACAGAAGTTTGATTTACTTGGAGTTATAGTCTGTTGTTTAAGTTTTCCCTTTATTTTTTGAGCACGGTATATTAGATAGAAGAAAAGCCGGCAATTCAGCAGCCGCATAGTGTAAAATCACTGTAGGAGCCGACAGGATAGAAGAGATGGATTGTTTGTAGCCTGTGAAGGGGGTAATACCCATGGGGCTTCCCAGTCCCAGGCTATTAATATCAGCTCACAGCTGTATACTTAGCCTTTAATGGCTATTAAAATTGGGGACCCCCCAAAAAGGACATAGGATCCCCTATAATTAATAATCAGCAAAGGCTAGTCAGACAACTGCAGGCTGATATTAATAGCCTAGGAAGGGGCCATGGATATTGGATATTGCCCCCCCCCACCATGCTAAAAGCATCAACTCTCAGCCGCCCCAGTAAAGGCGCATCTATAAGATGTGCCAATTCTGGCACTTAGCCTCGCTCCTCCCACTTGCCTGATGCGATGGCAAGTGGGGTGAAAGTTGGAGGGGTTGATGAGAAGATAAAAATCCATTTATCCCACGACGGGTCTAGCTCTGCTACATCTAGATGGCAGGTTGCATGATGCGACCATACAGCCTGCCATTTATAGAGATATAGACTTTTGTCCAAGAGAAGATTCACATTAGGTTCCCAGAGAGATGTAGACTGTCTAAGAGAGGATTGGCATTAGGTCCTGGCAAATGAGAATCGCCTTACCGTGGCTGCCAGCTACACATGAATTGGCCAATTTATGCTCTAAGCATTCTCAATTTTTCATATTTCTAGTGCAGTAATGCAATTTAATTTTCATATTTCATGTTTGCATGCTACAGAGTGCTATCTTATTTGTTTGGTTGAATTTAACTATTTTATGCGATATGACTCTCCGATTTAAGGGCACAAAAATTAAAAGTTTCAAAATTGCAAAATGATCTATTTTTTTTTTGCCAAATTTCTGTTTTTTTTTTCATAAATAAATGCAAGTCATATCTAAGAATTTTTACAATTGACATGAAGTACAATATGTCACAAAAAAAAAAAATCTCAGAATCAGTGGGATCCGTTCAAGCGTTCCAGAGCTATAAACTCATAGGCTGGAGTCACACACAACGTCTAAAAAATCAGACCGTTTTAGTTGGTCGATAATCGCACCAAAATGTCATGAACATTGATGCGTCTGGCATCCGATTTTCCATCGCTAATGCGATTTAGTTGCATGTCAGCGTACGTTTCTCATCCGATTGACATCCGACTACCGTTTTTTTGTGGCATCATACCAAAATGGACATTTAACGATTTTGAGGCCTGCAACTAATTTAAATAATCAGCCAGACCCATATTTAAGCTTCCTCAAACTGTTCTGACCCTCCCAACTTTGCAGTGGAGTGCTTGGGTTGTTAGTGGTTCCTGCTTTCTTGCTGCTTTCTGTCAATCATGATCAACAGACTAATGTTTAATACCACTGAGCGTGTGTTCTACAATTGGGTGCTATCCAGGCGTTTTGGGGAGCCATACCCTGTATTTGGTGCTCCCAGAATCCGCCGAAGACTATGGGTGCATCCACTTTTGACACGAAGGATCAGTAAAGGCCATTTTCAGCGCTTGTATTCGACCCTGCATAGGAATCCAGACAAGTTTTTTGGTTATTGTCGCATGAGTGTGGAAACTTTTGATATTTTGTTTGAGATTTTGCGCCCTGGACTAACCTTTCAGAACACCAGATGCGTCCAGCAATTTCTGCTGAGGAACGGCTTCTCCTAACTTTACGGTATGTGTGTCAACGATATGTTGATGATGTTTCCCCCAACATATCAACTTTTGCATTGTGCTTACTTAGTTCATGTTAAGATACTGTAATGAATGTTCTTATCCCACTTACCCATGTTCCCTATTTGCTTGTGTGTAGCCCTCATAATGCATTTTAAGTCATATAATTAACTGAATGGCTGATTGGTGAAATGTCCTCAGCTTACATGTGGCTAATGCAGTGCTTGTTGTTTATTTTAATGATGTGTAAATCTTTGTTGTTTTTTGTGTATTGCAGGTTCCTTTCCACGGGTCTGTCATACGCTGCTCTGCACTTAGAGTTTTTAATTGGCAAATCCACCATTTCCGGAATAGTCAGCTCAACTTCTGCACAAATGTGGTCAAGACTCAATAAACAGGTGATGGCAGAGCCGAAAATGGAAGATTGGTTGAGGATTGCACGTGGATTTCAAGAAAGCTGCCATTTTCCACACTGTATTGGAGCCCTGGACGGGAAGCACATACGTGTTCGTAAACCGCAGAACTCAGGGTCCCAATACTACAATTATAAGCAATATTTTTCCATTGTTTTGTTGGCCTTGGTCGACAGTAACTACCGGTTCATCATTGTAGACATTGGGGCCTATGGAAGGACTGGAGACTCCAGAGTCTTCAATTCTTCCATTATGGATAGGCGGCTACGCAATAACCAATTGGACTTACCACCACCATGTCAAATTCCACACTCTAATATGGATCCAGTGCCTTATGTTGTGGTAGCAGATGAGGCCTTCCAATTAACCCGTCATGTTATGAGGCCATATCCACGTCGCAATCTGAACCATCGCCGTCGCATATTTAATTATCGCCTTTGTCGTGCACGACGCCTGGTGGAGTGCACCTTTGGTATTCTTACTGCAAAATGGCGTGTACTCCAATCAGCCATTCAGCTGAGTGAAGCAAATGTAAATGTAGTCAAAGCATGTGTGGTACTACATAATTTTACTAGAATGCATGAATGCTCCTCATCTGATGTGCCTGACCTTGTGTCTGATAATATGGCGAGGCCTATGAGACCATTCATCCATCCTCGTCGTCCCCCTTCTGGACTTAAAGTCTGTGATATATTGACTAATTTTTTTGTTTCCCCTGCTGGTGCTATTCCATGGCAAGAGGAGGCCATAGCTGTGTAGTGTGTTTGTTTTGTGCTACCATAAACATACTTTTGTAGAACTCATTTATGTTGTAGTGTTGTTCCTACTGTCCAGTTCCCTATACTTTACACAGGACATAACATATAATAATAATGACAGACAACCAATGCCACTTCACAAATTTTATTCATTTGTGGGTTTTTTTTGCCCTTTTAGTGGCTCTTAACTTAGGTTTTCTGGACAAAAACGTCCCAAGGTAGCATTGAGCTTTTTTTTGAAAAAAAAAAACATTAACAGAACTGGATAACACACTTAGAGAAATACTCAAATATTGAGGACAATAATATATCACCTACAAGTGATGGTAGGTGGGTGGTGGTGTTGAAGGAGGCCCAGGTTGGGTGTGTTGCCTTGCAGGATCTGCAACAACTGGGTCAGCCTGAGCTGTGACAGAAGGCAATGTTACAGCTGGGTTAGTGGCTGGATCCTGATGTGGGTTTGGGTAGGGGTACATGGGGAACTGGTGCTGATAGTCATACGCATATGGCTGACCAGTTTGAGAATGACCCCCAATATGCCCATGTCGACCATACCCATGTTGTGCCCAGCCCACAACATTGGGTATGTTCGAGTGGGCATATTGGGAATGGCCACTCTGTCCCATGTGTTGTTGGTGTTGAGGTACATAGGAGTATGAAGGAGGTTGAGGAGGAGGAGGAGGAGTTGGGTTCTTTTGGACACAAGGAGGAGGTAGAGGAGGAGTCTGATGATGAGGAGGAAGATCAGAGGCAGAAGCAGACTCCCTTTGCTGGGTGCCAAACAACCGTAGAAGATTTTCTGAACAAAGCTGCCACCTTTCTAGAAAATCTAATACGGTGTTTGGCTGATTTGGTGGGGTTCAATCATCCAGAACAATTTGAAGTCCACCTCTGATCCGCAATCTGTGCTCTCGTGAAATAGCCCTGATGTAGCGTGCCAGACTGCGGCCAAAGGCTTCCTCCCCATCATCATTAGCTACATTGGACAAATAGTCCAGTACTCCTCTGTCCACCTGCCTCCTTGTCCCAGAAGCAACTCCTTCTCTTCGCCTCCTGCCTCGCCTCGTAATAAGGGAACGAGGAGGCGACTGGTTGCTCCTCTTGCTCTTGAGGCTGACTTTGTGGCTCCTCAGCTTCAGCAGCTGCTGGTGGTGGTGCTGGTGGTTGTGCTTGGGTGTAACATGAGGCTGCAGAGGAAGGGCCAGCCTCCTCAGCCCCATCCCCAACAGGGTCGATCAGAACCTTGGAGTTCGACCCTGTCTCCCTCTCTGTAAGGTTAGACTCCGTCCTAGAAAGGAAAAACTAAAAATTTGACATGCAAAAATAAACAATCATAGTGGGTCAAAACAGGCGCAAGGAACTCCAGCCTATCAAAATATAGGTACTTCCTTTTTCTACTTGCTGCTGCCCCACTCCGCGCCCTTAGCTGTCTGTCCCTACGGAAGCAGTCCTGACAGCTGCGCCACCGCCTTGTCACATCTGTCACTGCAAAGTTAATAAAAGCATAACGGTAACTATCATTGTTATGGCGTTTGACTACACTTCACACATGTGTCGCCAAGAAAAATCACATTTTTGACATGTGTGTTGGTATGTGTACAGTAAAACACATCAACATTTGTATGATATTCAGGGTGACAAAGTACTGTAAATACATTTACTACATGCATACAAAAATAAGTGTCAGTGGTATGACAAGTACCATACATTTAGGCCAAAGCTTGACCCTTCACAAAAGGAATACATATTAATTTCATGACCTACACATTTAATGTGTGCTGAAGGTGGATATAACCTTTTCAAATAATAAGTAGCCAACCATCAGGGATGGATGAGAAGATATGGATGTTGTTAGTGGACACACAGAAGAATGTGTAATGCTAATTATAAAGCGCTACCTAATCATGTATTTTCTACACAATAGTTACAGATATGGGTACAATATAATATTGGTGTGTGCAAATACAGTTACATATTACTTTTGTTACTCATTAGAGTATGGTACTTACTAATTCGCTCTTGTTCCTCTCTTGATCTCTGGCCATAGTTGGGGAACATTTGGCCACAAATTCGGCGCCATGCCGCCTCCTTGCGCATACGATTGGAGTAATTGGGATCGCGCTGGTCCCACAATTCTGGCCTCTCATGGACCAACACAATCAACATTTCCACGTTGATGTGCGTAGAAGACATGTTTGTGGTCTCCGTGTAGGCGTTCTTCCTGTTTTTTTTCAAGATGTGCTAAGCTAATTAGCATGTAAAGGCTTCCCGAGAATTACTGAGGCAGTTTCCTGTCACCTGGAAAAGTTGTGCGATTTAATCGCAACTCACACGTGCGGTCCATTTGTAATCCCACTTTTCATCGCACCCATAGACTTGCATTGGCCATAGTCGACCGACAATCGGTGACAATCGCAGCATGCTGCGATTGCACTCGCACGTTTAAAACGGACCACAAAAAATCGGATACTAGGAGCTGCTCCATAGATTAACATTGGTCCCACTGCAATGCGAGATTTCTTCGCTTTGCAGTGGTACGATTTAGTCGCCAGTGTGACCCCAGCAATAAAGTGACAGTGGTCAGCAGGGCCAGACTGGGATTAAAATTCAGCCCTGGCATGTGAAGGTGCACAGACCCACTTGTCATATGGTAAGTTTGCAATATGTTTGTGCACCTGTACAGTAGATCCCCTATCAGTATGTCTTTGGAGTGTAAGAGGAAATCGGAGAACCTGGAGGAAACCCACACAAACACAGGGAGAACATACAAACTCCTTACAGATGTTGTCCTTGGTGGGATTTGAACCCAGGACCCCAGCGCTGCAAAGCAATACTGAGCCACCAAAAATCTCTACTGTTATGAATGTGCTAGAGATGGTTTCTGAGCAGAGACTCCCTCTGGTGGTTACAGACAGTACTGAACCTTTCAGCGGAGGAGTGGCAATCTGGAATCACGGACTGGTCTGATATAAGGGAGGTTCCCTCCCATGATGGTTGCCGGTGATCAATTGTTCTTGTCTCAATTGTGGTTCCTGGTTCATTTGGAAGTTTGCTGAGTCTTGCCTCCATCTTCTGCTATCAGATAAGATATTTTCTGCTTTTATTTTTGTGCTTGCTTTTTGCATTGTTTTCTGCACTTTTGTGGAGGTCAGCCAGGTCCCCTCCTGGGGCCTGAGCTCCTCACAGTTTTTCTGCAGCCACTGTTATTTGCTCATTTGCTTTTTCCTGTTTTTTCAGCGGCTGCGGCTTTGTTTTTGTTCACACTGAGATCTGATTTAGTGGGTGGCGAGATCTGTGATCTCTATTTTGTAATCAGAATTGTTGGATTTTTGTAGGGTTTTCTGGGTTGCAGAAAGTAATCTTTCCTGTCCTATCCTATTTAGTCAGCTTGTGGCCCCAGCGTTTGCTCAGTCTATTTTCTGCCTATGTTTGTATTTTCATCTTGTCTAACCGCCATTATATGTTTGGGGGCTTCCTATTTTCTTTGGGGATCTGCTGCAGGGTAGATAGCTTTCATCTTTCTGCCTTTAGGTGTAGTTATCTCTCATGCTGTGACGAGGCGTCTAGGATCAACGTAGGAACGCTCCACGGCTACCTCTAATTGTGTCGTTAGTTTAGGAATCTGCAACCCATCAGTTACCAACATCTCAGGTGTTCGGCTGCCCTGCTGTTGTTCCTGTCCTCCTCAGCTACCGAAACATAACAGTATCACCGGCCATAACTGAAAATTATATGGTACTCACAGAAGGGAAAAATAGTGTGGAAAGAAAAAAGTTGTCAGAGTTGTCAGAGATTTTTTTTTTTTTTCTGTCTGTTGCATTTTTTCCCTCTTTTTCTCTGGGTGCTGAGGAGGATTTTTTTTTCTCTCAATGGAGTTTGCACAGTTGTCTGGCCGTGTGGATCAGCTGGCCACTGAGGTTCGGAGTATTGCTACCTATCTTGCTGGGTTGCCAGTTGTGGAACCTAGGATTCCCATGCCAGATTTGTTTTTGGGGGATCGGGCTAAATTTCTGAATTTCAAAAATAACTGTAAGTTGTTTTTTGCCTTAAAGCCTAAGTCTTCAGGTAACGCAGCACAGCAGGTTCAAATTGTCATCTCTCTCCTGCGCGGCGATCCTCAGGATTGGGTTTTTTCCCTGACACCTGGGGATCCTGTTTTGAATGATATTGATGCATTTTTTCTGGCTCTGGGGTTATTGTACGATGAACCTAATGTCACTGATCAAGCTGAAAAAACCTTGTTTGCATTAAATCAGGGTCTTGAAGACGCTGAGTTGTACTGTCAGAAATTCCAAAAGTGGGCAATCTGTGATAGGTTTTCCAAGATGATACATCTTGTGCCATTACCTAAGTTACCTTCCTCCTCCGAATTGTTGCCTTTGTTCCTTCAGCACGTGGTTCGGTTACATGGCATTCCGGAGAACATTGTGTTTGACAGAGGAGTCCAGTTTGTTTCCAGATTTTGGAGGACATTTTGTTCTAAACTTGGTGTTCAATTATCTTTCTCCTCTGCTTTTCATCCTCAGACCAATGGACAAACCTAGAGAACAAACCAGACCTTGGAGACTTATTTGAGATGTTTTGTGCCTGCTGATCAAGATGACTGGGTCTCTTTTTTGCCTTTGGCTGAGTTTGCTCTTAATAATAGGGCTAGTTCTGCCACCTTGATGTCTCAATTTTTCTACAATTTTGGGTTTCACCCTCGATTTTCTTCGGGACAGGCGGAGGCTTCTGTCTGTCAGGGTATTGACTCTGTTGTGGAGCGAATGCAGCAGATTTGGGACCAGGTAGTGGAGAGGTTGTCTCTCTCTCAGGAGAAGGCCCAACGGTTTGCCAACCGGCATAGGACTGATGGTCCTCGGTTTAAAGTGGGGGACTTGGTTTGGTTGTCCTCAAGAAATATCCCTATGAGGGTTGCATCTCCAAAGTTTAAGCCCAGGTTCATTGGACCTTATAAGATCATGGAGATTCTTAATCCTGTTTCCTTCCTTTTGCTTCTTCCAGGGACATTTAAGATCCATAACGTGTTCCACAAGTCCTTATTGAAGAGGTTTGTCGAGCCAGTGGTTCCTATGGCTGCGCCTCCTGACCCTGTTTTGGTTGAGGGCAATCTGGAGTATGTGGTTGAGAAAATATTGGATTCTCGTTTTTCTAGACAGAAACTCCAGTATTTGGTTAAGTGGAGAGGTTATGGTCAGGAGGACAATTCTTGGGTGTTTGCTTCGGACATCCATGCTAGGAGACTGATCCGTGCCTATAACCGAGCTCGGCCTGGTTGCAAAAGTGAGGGTTCGGTGACCCCTCCTCAAGGGGGGGGGGTACTGTTATAAATGTGCTGGAGACGGTTTCTGAGCAGAGGCTCCCTCTGGTGGTTACAGACAGTACTGAACCTTTCAGTGAGGAGTGGCAATCTGGAATCACGGACTGGTCTGATATAAGGGAGGTTCCCTCCCATGATGGTTGCCGGTGATCAATTGTTCTTGTCTCAATTGTGGTTCCTGGTTCATTTGGAAGTTTGCTGAGTCTTGCCTGCATCTTCTGCTATCAGATAAGATATTTTCTGCTTTTATTTTTGTGCTTGCTTTTTGCATTGTTTTCTGCACTTTTGTGGAGGTCAGCCAGGTCCCCTCCTGGGGCCTGAGCTCCTCACAGTTTTTCTGCAGCCACTGTTATTTGCTCATTTGCTTTTTCCTGTTTTTTCAGCGGCTGCCGCTTGGTTTTTGTTCACATTGAGATCTGATTTAGTGGGTGGCGAGATCGTGTGATCTCAGTATTTTTGTAATCAGAATTGTTGGATTTTTGTAGGGTTTTCTGGGTTGCAGAAAGTTATCTCTTCTGTCCTATCCTATTTAGTCAGCTTGTGGCCCCAGCATTTGCTCAGTCTATTTTCTGCCTATGTTTGTATTTTCATCTTGTCTAACCGCCATTATATGTTTGGGGGCTTCCTATTTTCTTTGGGGATCTGCTCCGGGGCAGATAGCTTTCATCTTTCTGCCTTTAGGTGTAGTTATCTCTCAGGCTGTGACGAGGCGTCTAGGATCAACGTAGGAACACTCCACGGCTACCTCTAGTTGTGTCGTTAGTTTAGGAATCTGCAACCCATCAGTTACCAACATCTCAGGTGTTCGGCTGCCCTGCTGTTGTTCCTGTCCTCCTCAGCTACCGAAACATAACACTCTACAAAGGCCAAAATCTATGTTACCGCCACATAGTGACCATAAAGTGATAGATATCAGTTCTGAAGAACATATAATAGATTACAGCACAGTTATAAATATAAAAATAATAATAATAATCTTTATTTATATAGCGCCATCATATTCAGCACTTCACAGTTTAACAGTTTCAAAACACAAGTCATAAGTAACAACGTTAACAATACAGTAATTAAAGCAAAATAAGACGGCCCTGCTCGTGAGAGCTTACAATCTACAATGAGGTGGGGGAGATACAAAATACAGGTGTGTATATACAATGGTGCATTTACAATGATGGTCCAGCCATCTTAAGGGAGTGAGGGATGGATGGAGATAGTGAATGGGCTACACACACACACTTACACATAGAATGACTTTGATTAGTGAATGTGATAGGCCGCTCTGAACAGATGTGTTTTGAGGGAGCGCCTGAAACCATGCAAATTGTGGATAGTCCTAATTTCTTGGGGTAGAGCATTCCAGAGGATTGGCGCAGCGCGGGAGAAGTCTTGGAGTCGGGAGTGGGAGGTACGGATTAGTGCAGAGGTTAGTCGAAAGTCGTTTGCAGAGCGCAGCAGTCGGTTAGGCCGATAGATAGAAATGAGGGAGGAGATGTAGGGGGGTACTGCAGTGTGGAGAGCTTTGTGGGTGAGAACAAGTACTTTGAATTGGATCCTATAATGAATGGGCAGCCAGTGTAAGGACTGGCGAAGAGCGGACGCGTCCGAGTACCGATTAGCCAGATGGATAACCCTGGCTGCTGCATTAAGGATGGACTGGAGAGGGGATAGTCGAGTAATGGGGAGGCCAAGTAATAGAGCGTTACAGTAGTCCAGGCGGGAGTGGATCAATGCTACAGTGAGGGTTTTTGTTGTTTCCATGGTGAGAAAAGGGCGGATTCTAGAGATGTTCTTTAGGTGTAGGCGGCAAGAGCGGGCAGAGAGATTGTATATGGGAGGTGAAGGAGAGATTGGTATCAAACATAACACCCAGACAGCGAGCCTGCTGCCGGGGTGTTATTATGGTGCCGCCCACTGAGAGGGAAATGTCAGATTTAGGGAGGTTAGTAGACGGCGGGAGCAGAAGAAGTTCAGTTTTGGAGAGGTTGAGTTTCAGATAGAGAGCAGACATGATGTTGGAGACTGCGGACAGACAGTCGGTGGCGTTCTGTAGTACAGCGGGGGTAAGGTCGGGGGATGACGTGTATAATTGTGTGTCATCAGCATAAAGATGGTACTGAAAGCCAAATCTGCTGATGGTCTGTCCAATTGGGGCGGTGTAGAGAGAGAAGAGAAGGGGGCCAAGGACTGAGCCCTGGGGTACACCGACAGTGAGAGGGAGAGGAGATGAAGTGGAGCCAGAGAACGAAACACTGAAGGAGCGGTCAGAAAGATAGGAGGAGAACCAGGAGAGAACAGTGTCCTTAATACCTAAAGAGTGGAGCCTGGACAGTAGGAGACGGTGGTCAACCGTGTCGAAAGCTGCAGAAAGGTCGAGTAGAATGAGCAGAGAGTGGTCGCCGTTACGTTTTGCTGTCAGAAGGTCATTGGTCACTTTGATGAGTGCAGTTTCAGTCGAATGTAGGGGTCGGAAGCCGGACTGTGAAGGGTCTAGGAGGGAGTGAGTGGAGGTAACGGGTGAGGCGGGAGTAGACTAGGCGCTCCAAAAGTTTGGAGATGAAGGGGAGATTGGAGACCGGTCTGTAGTTGTTTGTGCAGGAAGGGTCAAGAGCGGGTTTCTTTAGTAGTGGAGTAATGATGGAGTGTTTGAAGGAGGATGGGAAAATGCCAGAGGAGAGTGAGAGATTGAAGATTGTAGTTAGGTGAGTTGTGACAACAGGAGAAAGAGACTGGAGGAGATGTGAGGGGATGGGGTCGGTAGTGCATGTAGTCGGACGAGAGGAAGAGAGGAGTCTGGAGACTTCTTCTTCTGTGATGGGATCAAATGTGGAAATTGAGCCAGGGGAAATGCAGTTATAGATGGTAATGTGGTGCCCCTGAGGGTTCAGTCGCCACAGAGGTATTGCACCTCACCCAGAGGTGTGATACTTCACTCTCAGGTGAGGGAGCACCAACCAGGACTCTAACACCTGCACCCAACACACACTAGAACAGCTGGGCACCCGGGACGTACCCTATGGGAGGATGGTCTCATCCCAGGCTGAGAAAGGAAAGGGTGCATGGGTGGGTGGAGTAGTCAGTAGCAAGGAGGAGTGAAGCTTGAGCAAGCAGAAGGCAGAGTTAGAGGGTTATGAATGGGAGGAGGAAGGAGTAAGACGTGTGGAGAAGCAGCTCCCAGTGAGGGGAGGCTGCAGTGGAAAAGGAAGGAGTCTAGATAGAGACTCAGAAGGGACTAGAAGCTGAAAGAGCTTAGTCCAGAAGTAGAGAGAAAAAAGTAGAAAGAAAGAAAAGCTTCTGGAGTGAGAGAGGAAGAGGTCCTAGGGATACGTAGAGAGCAGGAGCCATCCGTCGGTCCCGGTCTGTTGGCAGAGGGACCAGGTCGCAGAGGGAACTGGACCCCTTAGCCTAGTGGAGGATTTTATGACTCAGCTAGCAAGTCGACTGCTGTGATAACATAGGGATCACAGACAATAACCACCATTATCTTTGCCGGAGAGGTAGCTATATAGAATCAAAGGAACGCAGAAATAAGTCGTTGTCCGATAGGATTTGCAGCCGCTGATCTGGGACACTGTTGGTGAAGGTGCTGGAAGGATAGAAGGCGGGAAAATCAGCACAGTGAGACGGCTAGTGAAAGGAACACATATATAGAAAGGAGTCCTGGAAAGGTGTATCCCAATCTACCTGGGGTTTGCTGAGCTCCTCACCTGGAGGACAAGGTACCAAGCCGGCATCTGTGCTGCCGGCAACTGAACTGTGAGTAAAGCTTTGGAAACTGCAACTCGCTGATTGTTTCTCAGTTTCTTCCTGCGTCACCTACTACACTTAGCTACATCTCCCAGCACCATTACCACCTTTTACTACATCTACCTGCCCTGGGATTTCATAGTCTCACCTGTGGGAGGCTGTACCAACTCTGCTGCATCTCACCATCTATCCCAGAAGATCTGCATCGCAGCACTGGTCACCATTCACCAGAAACCACAGGTGGCGTCACGAATACCTTACTACAAACTCTAAACATCCCCTGTAAATATTCCCCTTTTCATTGGACGCCCAGGGCCATGGACCGGGTCACTGCCGCTGTGACACATCCCTTCAATACACCTGCCCGGTACCGAGTATCCCAGTGCCCTGGCGGGCGATCCAGTAACTTACAGCTGACTTCCTTCTAACGGAATCGTTCACTTTTCACGTCTTTTCCATCTGGCACAGACCGACATGACGACTTCTTCCAGCCAAGACTCGGTTGCAGAGATTACAACAAAGACACATTTGACTTCTCACATTTCCAGCCCGTCCCCTATTCCCAACCTGCACAAACTCCTCGTCCTGCT
Organism: Oophaga sylvatica; assembly: GCA_033576555.1. Classification (NCBI taxonomy): domain Eukaryota; kingdom Metazoa; phylum Chordata; class Amphibia; order Anura; family Dendrobatidae; genus Oophaga; species Oophaga sylvatica. The sequence goes on from JARQOD010000004.1 coordinate 475,337,237, forward strand.
GATAACGAATACTGAGCTGCTGCTGCCGTGTGTGTCTCTATGACTGCACCTGCTGTTTGGCACAATAACAGCGCTCCTCTTACTGCCCCACATACTAATGCCACCACTGTGCCCCTTACATAGTAATAATGCCTCCTTTGTTCCCTCCAGATGGTAAAATTGCCCCCTAGAAAATATTAATGGACTGTGCAAATGCCCTAGAAAACAGCATCCACATTTTTCTCCTATAAAGTAATAATGTCCCACAAGCACAGATGACGGCCATAGTACTCCGGCTTCTTAAGTGCCCACTTAACATCTACTAATGTCCCCGGAGTCCCCAATGTACAACTCCTCTATCTACATTATGATGTGCAAACTGCTCCCCTATATACAGTATAATACACCCACAGCTCAACTATACACAATATGATGTTCCCACAACTGCCCTCTACACAGCATTATGGGCCCACAGCTCCACTGTACACAGTATGATGGGCCCACAGCTCCATTATACACAGTATGATGGTTCCACATCTCCACTATACACAGTATGGTGGGCCTACAGCTCTCCAATACACAGTATGGTGGGCCCACAGCTCCCCAATACACAGTATGGTGGGTACACAGCTCCCCAATACACAGTATATTGGGCCCACAGCTCGGCTATACAGAGTATGAAGGGCCCACAGCTTCCCTACACATAGCATGATGTCCCCACTGCTCCCGCAAAATACTGAATAATGAATCCCACAGTAGCCCTCAGACTGTATAATGGACCCTGCATTAGTCCCCAAACTATATAATGGTCCCCGAATTAGTCCCCAAACTGTATAATGGCCACTGCATTAGCTCCCAAACTAATTAGCCCCAAACTGAATAATGGCCCCCCACAATGGCTCCCAAACTGAAAAATGGCCCCCCACATTAGCTCGCAAGCTGTATAATGGTCCCTGCACATTAGCTCCCTAACCTTACAATGGCCCCGCACATTATCTCCCAAACTGTATAATGTCCCCCGAATTAGTTTCCAAATTGAAAAATGGCCCCCATATTAGCTTTCAAACTGTATAATGCCCTCCCACATTACCTCCTAAACTGTATAATGGACCCTGCATTAGTCTACAAGCTGTATAATGGCTGCTGAATTAGTCTCTAAAATGTATGAGGGCCCCCACACAGTTTCAGGGTCTCCAACACTATGTATAAGGGTCCCCCATTGTTTATGATGCCCCCACATCACACCACAAGTGTTAATAAAAAAAAATCATATACTCACCTAACCCAGGATCCTGACGAGTCCAGACGAAATGCAACACACTGTAACAAAGCCGACTCCCGCACCAAACGTCAGAGTCCCGGCGCAGCGTGATGACGACAATGCACCAAGACTCTGACGTCCTCAGCATGTGTTGGTGCATCGGTCGTTCTGTAGACCTGATGTATAAAGCGATCTGCGGTCTACAGAACAGAGCGCGGTAGTGCAGAGACATCTACTGCAGGGCTTCACTGTATATGCGCATTAGACATGCTGATTAATTAAGGGCAGTGTAGCTTTGAATGGGCCCACCTGAGCATGGGGCCCAGGGTAACCGTCCACTCTGCCCCCCCAGTAGCTACACTACTGTATAGTGTGGCTACAGACATCTGATATTACACCAGTCACATATTTCCCCGTATATAACATACGATGTTTGTGCACACAGCATATTATATCCCTAATATAGCCTGTACCATGTGTACAGACATTGATGTTATATACAAGATTATAGGTCATGCTATATATTACACTATGTGTACAGACATCAGATTTTATATCATCCCATATTATCCTGTAAATAAGATCAGATGTCTGTGCACATAGTATAGGATTTATGAGTGGCATATTCTCCTGTACACTGTATGTACTATAGCAAAACAGAGAGGAAAAAACGATCATCAAGTCCAAAATATAGAAATTCTTTATTCCAAATCCATTCAAAGAACAAGTTTTTAAAACACCATGCCAGAGACCTTCTGCCCCGGCCCCCTGCTCTGCTGACCTCATTGCAGAAGCTCCTCTCAGGCCGGCCGGATCGCAGGTGACGTCCACTCTCACATCATGCAGTGTGTGTGTCTGCAATACTGTGATGGCCAAGTCGGCATTTGTACAACTCTATGGTACAGTACAGTGCCGTGAGGCCTAAAACTTCTGCACGGGGATCTTGCCTAGGCCAGCCACCCCTGCTTGTGTACACGATCGCACTGTAAAATTGAAATCAGCAGGGCTAAGGGGCGGCACAGAACAGCACAGCGCGCCCCCCGGTCCTGCTGGTTTCATTAATGCCGCGTGATTGTGTGTGCAAGGCAAGCTAATGCTGCCCGACGTGCATGCTGAAGAGGGAGTAGAGGCGATCGAGCGGCCCATTAGAGGGACCGGCCGTTCTGGCATTTGCCAGAAATACCAGATGGCCAGTCCGGCCCTGGATGTCTGTACTATTAGATTAGGCGTGTTGCCCAACACAATATAAGTGCACCCCACAGGGACAGGCACCCCAGTTTACAAGGCTGAAATTGATGGGCTTGGCAATATCCTGCATAAAAATAAAACGCTGTGCACTTCATCTGTGTGACTGGCGCCCTATAAGGGGGCAATAGCATCCTGTAAGTGCATTAGCTTGTTACCTGCGTTGGTAAATATGATTGCCTCTTTTCTGCTATATTTAGTTTTTTCTTTTTTTGTACCCTTTTGCTTTGCTTTTGACTTTGACAATATCGCTATAAAAAGGAATGTAAGGATTGGGTGTTCCTAGGTGATCCTTAATTGACAGGTAATCAGAAGTATCTGCAACCATGAGTAAGTAAAATGGTGAGAGAAATACCTCTGCTGTGCTGCAATGCCAGGTCCCCGAAGCGCATTTCGGCATGAAGGCACAGTTGCCAACATGCACTTTCATGCATGTGCTTTTATTCTAAAAATACATATTGGCGATTGTTGTAGGAGTAAGGCCTCTGTCACATGTCCGTGTTTCTAGTACATGTGGTATCCGTTTTTTATCACAAATACCATACATACCCATTATAATCTATGGTGCTTGTCACATGTCCATTTTTTTCCCGACAGGGCCAATACAAGCCTATGGGTCTGTGAAAAACACATACAGCACACGGATGGCATCCGTGGGCACCCGTGTGCTATATGTGTTTAACATTGAAACATATAGGAGAAGCTTTGTCACATATTTATGTTTTAGCCGTCCATATAAAAAACACTGATAACACTGTGTAAAAACGGGCACACGACCATATATGATGCACCGT
>JARQOD010000004.1:475340615-475413019 GCA_033576555.1 Oophaga sylvatica
CCGCTCCTAATCCTTCGTTACTGGCATCGGTGTACAGCAGGAACGGTTGGCTGTAATCAGGGTAGGCTAAGATTTCATCGCCGGTCAGGATCTCTTTCATCTCTTTGAATGCCTCAGCTTGTTCTTTTCCCCAATTGAATAGAGGGTTTCTGCTCTTGAGAGGTTGTCCTACCAGGAGGTCCTGCAAAGGCGCCGCTTTCTTGGTATAATCTTTTACAAACCTCCTGTAGTAACCTGTTAGTCCCAGGAACTGACGCACCTCCTTTAGGTTCTTCGGCTCTGGCCATTTCTGAATAGCTGTGACCTTCTCGGGGTCCGGCGCTACTCCTTTGGAACTGACAATATGTCCCAAGTACTGTACCTTCCGTTTGAGCAGGTGGCATTTAGAGGGCTTCAGTTTCATCCCAAACTTGGACAATGACTCGAATACCTCCGCCAGGTGCTTCAGATGATCTTCATATGTCTTAGAGTACACAATTACGTCGTCCAGGTACAGCAGCACAGTTTCGAAGTTGAGATGTCCCAGGCAGCTCTCCATCACCCTCTGGAATGTTCCTGGGGCACTGCTGAGGCCAAACGGCATTCTGTCAAACTCGCAGAGTCCCATTGGGGTGGTGAAAGCAGTTTTCTCCCGATCCTCCTCAGCCACAGCTACTTGCCAGTACCCACTAGTAAGGTCGAGGGTAGAAAAGTAGTTAGCCGTTTTCAGAGCAGCTAAGGATTCCTCTATACGTGGTAATGGGTATGCATCTTTATGTGTTATGCGATTTACTTGTCGGTAATCTACACACATTCTCATGCTACCATCCTTTTTCTTAACTAGAACTAGAGGTGCTGCCCAGGGCTACAACTATCCTTTATCACCCCGGCTTGCTTCATGTCACGCAGCATTTCCTTAGCTTTCTGATAGTGGGCTGGAGGTATAGGCCTGTACCGCTCTTTGATGGGAGGATGACTGCCTGTAGGGATATGATGCTGCACTCCCTTAATTGTCCCAAAGTCAAGTGGGTGCTTGCTAAATACTTGTGCGTACTCTTGTACCACCCGTAGTACCCCCTGTTTCTGGTGGACGGAAGTGGTGTCTGTTCCTATATGAAGCTGCTGACACCAGTCCGCTACCGGGGTTGCCGGATCATTATCCTCCGCTGGTTGGCGGGAGGCTAAGGACTCGGTTGTGAGGATAGAATTGTTATCTACGGCATGTAATTTAGCAACTGTAGCATAACGTGGCAAATTTACTTCATCGTCCCCCCAGTTGAGAAGTCGTACAGGTACTCTCCCATTTATTACTTCCACTACCCCTCTAGCAATCATGAGTGTAGGTCTGTGTTCTGAGCGATGGGGTTCTACTACTGCTTGGTAGTTTTGTCCTCTCAGACCTATGGCTGCTCTACACCATATTAACATTTCACTCATTGGGGGTATTACAATGGGGTTCGAGTCTGTGACCCGTACATTACCGATTTCACCATCTGTAAGCTTCGCTTGCTGCTGGCACATCAGGGCCCGGATCTCCCTCTGGATCACTCCCTTCTGCTTTGGCTTGGCAACTTCAGCGAGCTGTTGGAGCAAAAACACAACTTCTCCCAGACAGTTACTGATAATGTTAGTACCTAATATCACATTTAGGCCATTTTCCTCATTCACAGTCTTTACCACTAAGAGTCCCTGATCCTTCAGCTCCACCCTGCCCACTTTTACGTTCACGTTTTTGGCTCCAATCACTTCAACAGGGAGACCATTGGTGGCGTACACTGTCAAGTCAGGGCTCGGGGGCTGGAGACTGTCCATGGACCAAAATTTATTGTAAAGGACATCAGGTATGATGGTCACCTGAGATCTAGTGTCCAGCAGTGCAGGGATTGCAATCCCGTCTAGAATTATGGACAGGTAGGGCTGTCCACCCACGAACCTGCGGTTCCAGTCTAAGGGGCCGGATGAGTCTACTCCTGGGTGTTGGCCCTCTGACCCAGGATCGGCTCGTTTACAAGGACATTGCTGAGCCATATGACCTTTTTGGTTACAGCGGTAGCAGATGATCTCCCGGCGAGGATAGTGTTGCTCAGGAGTCGCTCCTGGGGGTGGCGTGGTCCTCCTCAGATGAGGCGACGTCCTCCATTTCCTCCGGTTCATCCAAGGAACATCCTCCGGACAGTCGGCTAGTAGGATCTTTCCTCCTTCCTCTTTCCGCAGTTGCAGGGCATCCATTACAGTGGCCAAGTTCTTAGTCAGCTGGCGCACTTCGGAGCGCAGACATTCCAACTCACTAGGGGGCGCCACTGCGTTTTAGCTTCCGCCACCTGCGGGTAAAAAGGTGGGTACTGCCGGCTTAAGAGTGGCTTCACCCGGGTGATACTGATTTGCCACCTCAGGCTTTTCCAGGGGTCGCAGTCCTTTTATTGCCATGTCCTTTAGGGCATCAAAGGTGGCATCTGGATGATCCAAGGACCACCAGTTTACAGTCCTGCCTTCCGCTGGAGACCTCAGTCCCCGCACGAATTGCTCTTTCAACATTTGGCTCTCATCAATGGGACTTGTAGGGTTAGCCTGTTTAAGAGCTCGCAGGGCCCCCTGTAGTCGGCAGGCGTAGTCCCTAATACTGTCACCCGGTCTCTGGAAGCACTGATAAAATGCCATCCGGAGATCCGTTTCTGTGCGGTCCTCAAAGATGGCCTGTAGCTTTAAGAGAATCGCAGGTACTGACTCCTGGTCTGTAGTGGGCCAAGTCTCTACTTCTCTCTCAGCCGCACCAGCTAACTGTCCTATTACCACAGCAGCTTTTTGCTTTTCAGTCATGGAGTACATATCCAAAATACTACATATTTTCCTTTTAAACCCTGGCAGGGTATCGGGCTCGCCGCTGTACTGGGGAAGCCACTTCGCTCCTGGCATGTATGGGAGCGTTAGGGGCATAAGCGGGACCACCGGGCCAGGTGAGGGACCCGCACCTCCATCCTGCGCTATAACGCCAAGCGGTGGGCTATCGGGGCCACCGGCTGGGGCCGCTCCGTCTGCCGGTTGTTGCGACATGTTGATGCCCCCTTGGTTAATCTGAGCCTACCTCTTTCACAGGCTGCAGCGTCGCAGGCACAGCGGTGGAGACAGGACCTTTGTCGCTGGAGCGGTGATGTCAGAGCGTTTACTTCCTGTTTCACAGGACCTGCCGCCGCGTCAGAGTTGGGGGCGGGGCCAGGGAACCAGCGCGCTCTTTCAGGTACGCCCCCCTTCTTCACCAGCGGTAAAGATGGCGGTATTTTGGCGGCAAATGCAGCAAACAGTCTTTTTCACCAACAGTTCAATATAGGCACACAGGACTCACAATTGCAAGCTTTCGCATCCTGTTCGTGACGCCAGGTTAATTGACTCGCACCACAATTGTGGATACCAGGGCTATGGGGTACTCGGAGCCGAGCCCATTGATTTCTATGGGAGATGTCACTGGCAGCGGGACTCGGTCCGTGGCCCTGGCAGTCAAGCGATGGGGTATATTTACAGGGAATTATAAAGATAGGTAGTTCGTGACGCCACCTGCGGTATCTGGTCAATTGGACCAGCGCTGCTATAAGAATCTTCACAGGGGATGTTATGGGGGCAGCTGGGTGGTAAGTCTCCCACAGGTGAGACGGGTCCCTGGAAGTCTATGGTGATGATGCAGGGTGTAGATAAGAATTCAGTCACACACAATGCAGCTTCTTTTCATACCTTTACTGGTAGATGGTTCAAGCAGGTCCCGGGGAGCTGGTCGGGGTGGAGAATGCACATTTGGGTAACCGCTGAGCAGGTTAGAGGCCTCCTTAACTTCATATATATATCTGAGTCCAAACTTGCATGAAGCGAAGTTAACTCTACAATCTCCAGCTTTCTCAATAGCTGTCAAGCCCGGCTGACTTTGTGGTGGAGCCTTCTATGTCTCTGAATCTCAGATGTTGAGAGAACTAAGTCTATATTTGCTGATCAGGCTAGACTCCTGTTCTCCCTGACTCCGGTTACGTATCAGCGCTTTGGGCTGCTCTCTGCGACCTGTAGTCCAGATAGCCTCCGGGTATCTTGTTACTATGCTTGAAACTCTAGCAACGCTTCGGACCCCGGTGTCCGGTGATTTAGTGCAGGTAACCAATACCTGAAGCACTTCTCTCTGTCTTCTTCACTGCGCCCTTCGCCCTGCTTTTGCTCTTAGCATAAGCACTTGTAGCTTTTGATGGTAATGTCAGCTTTCTTCTAGAGCTCACTGAGCAGCTCTCAGTATCCTCCAAGTCCAGACTGGACTGACACTGAACTGTACTGTCCGAAGACAGGAAACTGAATGATCTGAGCTCTTCTCAGACAGGAAACTATCTGACTCTGCTACGTGTCACTACCTCCTACACCCCTGGTGGGTGTGTCTGAAAGTGTGAGTGAAGTGAATGGTCACAAGCTTTTGCGGTTACCTTCCTGTGCATTTCCCTGGATAATGTGTGCCTTACATAGCTGGGCCACACATATATATATATGTGTATATATATATTATATATGTCCCTTACCCTGCGACCCATCCTGGGGTTGTAACAGTGTGTCCCTCCCCAACCTGTTTCCCTGGACTGCAACGTAATCAGGCCTGAGTTAACAACCAGTGGGGGAGTCTGTCTTTTGTTCTCCTCAGCATAGGACTTATCCAATACAAGCTTGTAGCTTCTGGAAACTTCTTAAGTTAGCCACATAGTCAAAAGTAGGTGGGAGCACTTCCCCATGGAGGGGTGGATCCCAGGACACAGAACAATAGACACATGTTTGGCCCAAGCAGTTGGGTGTTGTCTAGCAAGGAACTAGGACCTTAGGCTGAGGCGAGATCCTAGTGCCCCTGAGGGAGAGTTAAAAGCTGCCACGTGGAATGGTGTTATGTCCCTCATCTGTTGGATCCATTGAACTCATCCCAGAATTATTTTGTCTTTTCCCTAGCGTCGGATTACCGGGTGGCGCCCCCGGAACTGTTTCCCTCTTGGTGTAGACTCATTGTGTACTCTTAAGCTATTGATATTTTATGTTATGTGCTCCCTGTCTCAATAAATCCCGTTGGATTGATCTTCGGCCTGCTGTCCCTTCCTGCTCTGTTGCACACACTGTCACAAACTGGTTGGCAGCAACGGGATCAGAGCAGAAGGAATGGAGGACAGCAACCCATTAACATCTGGAACCATAACCTCAGGATACAGGAACTTGACTGTGGGGAGCCTACAAACAAAGGCCCTTGAATTGGGGGTCGGCTACAAAGGGCTGTCCAAGGAGCAATTGATTGAGGCTCTGGAAGAAGCTTGCCTGCAAGAAGGCACAGAGGAAAGACGGGAGCTGGAGGTAAATACCCAAAAAAGTCAGTGGGTTGTGTGGTATGAGGAGGAGATGGCATTGCTTGGGAATGAGGCCACCGTAGAGGATAAGAGGGAGGCCATTCACACAGCTAAGGAGAGGCAGCGCATGGTGGAAGCAGCTGGAAGCCCCAGACAGACTGTACCCACAGCATCCACCATGAGATATTTCCCCAGAGTGTCCCGCAAGGACTTCAAGCCTTTTAATGAGGCTACAGGAGACATTAAGGGCTTCTTCCAGGACTTCGAACATCAATGTCGATTAATGAAAGTCCTGGAAAGGGAGCGAGTCAGACATCTGGTGGGGTTCTTAGACGGTGGAGCTGCCGAAGCCTATAGAGCTATGGACCCTCGGTGGAACTGTGATTATGGGAATATTAAAGAGACCATCTTAGAACATTATGCTGTAACTCCAGACACTTACAGGACTCATTTCCGCTTCTTAGCCTGTGAGGGGGAAGTGTCTTTCAAGATATATGCCCACAGACTCAAACAAGTATATCACCACAGGCTGGAGGGAGAGGGGGCCTTAACTTGGGATACTTTCCTCCAGGTCATCCTAAAAGAACAGTTCTACGCCAAATGCCCTGCTGAGATCCGGGAATGGGTGCGTGAGAGGAAACCAGCGACAGTGGAGCAAGCTGCTGCTTTAGCTGATGAGGTTCTCACCATCAAGCCTCAGTGGAAAAATTTACTGGTGGATGGAGTAACAACTACCAGCACCCCACCACCAGTGGTGCCTTGTCCTTCAATCCCCAAAGTTTGCAGTCCCACTAGACAACCACCTCATGGTGATACCCATGTGCATCACCTTCCAGAAAGTTCTGCCTCCTCTTCTGAAATGCAACAAAGAGAGAAAGTAGTAGAGTGCAGGTGTTATGGTTGTGGGCATCCCGGGCATCAGCAGGCCACATGCCCAGCTATCCAGTGGAGAAATTGGTCTCAACCCCAACAACCACCTCATGCACATCCACATGGATATCAGCATCCAGGTTCCCTTACCTCCATCCTCAAAGTACAAATGGGAAGGAGTGCGATACAGCACAGCTGTTACCGATGTGGGCAGCCTGGGCATCTGCAAGACTCCTGCCCTCAGGGCCAATTGAGGAATGACCCTGCACCAAATCGGCCTGTCAATTATTTACAGCCAAACACAATGGAGGAAGAGGAGGCACCCCTCCAAATTGACTGGCTTAATGGCTCAGACAGCCATGTTCGACCATTAGGGGTTTATGTGGTGCGGGCCACAGCCACGAGGTCCTCTAATCCTCAAAGAAAGCACTTACAGGAGGTTGTGCTGGAAGGTCGGAGAGTTCTTGGCTTTTGTTACTCTGGGGCATTTGTCACCATAGCCGATCCCAGAGTGGTTCGGACAGAGGCAATACAGCATGGACCTAGGATTACCATTGAATTAACTGAAGGCCAATGGAAGAATATCCCAAAAGCAAGTGTAGAACTGGACTTTGGCTTTGGGGTAAAGCAATGTGTGGTTGGGGTGATGAGGGGCCTGCCTGTGGATATTGTGCTAGGAAATGATGTGGGAGAGCTACAATGTCGATTTGTGGGTGCATGAAGCAGAGTAAGTCAAAGAGGATGTAAAATGGAGCCCGGCCTTCAACCCTACAACTTCCCATGAAATAAAGAAGAGGCAGTCAACACCAAAATGCAGACGGGTTGTCCAGGCAGGAGGACCCATGAGTCAGGTAGCCATGACTACGTGTACTTGACAAGCGACCTGTGGAGGTCACTAGTCCGTACACAAATTGAGGGGGGTAGGGGTTGTAACAGTGTGTCCCTCCCCCGACCTGTTTCCCTGGACTGTAATGTAATCAGGCCTGAGTCAACAACCAGTGGGGGAGTCTGTCTTTTGTTCTCCTCAGCATAGGACTTATCCAATACAAGCTTGTAGCTTCTGGAAACTTCTTAAGTTAGCCACATAGTCAAAAGTAGGTGGGAGCCCTTCCCCATGAAGGGGTGGATCCCAGGACACAGAACAATAGACACATGTTTGCCCCAAGCAGTTGGGTGTTGTCTAGCAAGGAACTAGGACCTTAGGCTTGAGGCGAGGTCCTAGTGCCCCTGTGTGGAGAGTTAAAAGCTGCCACGTGGAATGGTGTTATGTCCCTCATCTATTGGATCCATTGAACTCATCCCAGGATTATTTTGTCTTTTCCCTGGCGTCGGATTACCGGGTGGCGCCCCCGGAACTGTTTCCCTCTTGGTGTGGACTCATTGTGTGCTCTTAAGCAATTGATATTTTATGTTATGTGCTCCCTGTCTCAATAAATCCCGTTGGATTGATCTTCGGCCTGCTGTTCCTTCCTGCTCTGTCGCACACACCGTCACAGTTATATATCCCCATCCTGGTATATATGTCCCTTATCCTGGACCCCATCCTGGTATATACAGTTAGGTCCATAAATATTTGGACAGAGACAACATTTATCTAATTTTGGTTCTAGACATTACCACAATGATTTGAAACAAAACAAATCAGATGCAGTTGAAGTTCAGACTTTCAGCTTTCATTTGAGGGTATCCACATTAAAATTGGATGAAGGGTTTAGGAGTTTCAGCTCCTTAACATGTGCCACCCTGTTTTTAAAGGGACCAAAAGTAATTGGACAAATGACTCCAAGGCTATTTCATGGACAGGTGTGGGCAATCCCTTTGTTATGTCATTTTCAATTAAGCAGATGAAAGGGCCGGAGTCGATTTGAGGTGTGGTGTTTGCATTTGGAAGGTTTTGCTGTGAAGGAAACATGGGTCACAGGAGCTCTCCATGCAGGTGAAACGAGCCATCCTTAAGCTGCAAGAACAGAAAAAAACCCATCCAAGAAATTGCTACAACATTAGAAGTGGCAAAATCTACAATTTGGTACATCCTGAGAAAGAAAGAAAGCACTGGTGAACTCATCAATCCAAAAAGACCTGGGAGCCCACGGAAGACAACAGTGGTGGATGATCGCGCATACTTTCTTTGGTGAAGAAGAACCCGTTCACAACATCAACTGAAGTCCAGAACACTCTCAGTGAAGTAGGTGTATCTGTCTCTAAGTCAACAGTAAAGAGAAGACTCCATGAAAGTAAATACAAAGGGTTCACATCTAGATGCAAACCATTCATCAATTCCAAAAATAGACAGGCCAGAGTTAAATTTGCTGAAAAACACCTCCAGAAGCCAGCTCAGTTCTGGAAAAGTATTCTATGGACAGATGAGACAAAGATCAACCTGTACCAGAATGATGGGAAGCCAAAAGTTTGGAGAAGAAAGGGAACGGCACATGATCCAAGGCACACCACATCCTCTGTAAAACATGGTGGAGGCAACGTGATGGCATGGGCATGCATGGCTTTCAATGGCACTGGGTCACTTGTGTTTATTGATGACATAACAGCAGACAAGAGTAGCCGGATGAATTCTGAAGTGTATCGGGATATACTTTCAGCCCAGATTCAGCCAAATGCTGCAAACTTGATTGGACGGCGCTTCATAGTACAGATGGATAATGACCCCAAGCATACAGCCAAAGCTACACAGGAGTTTATGAGTGCAAAAAAGTGGAACATTCTTCAATGGCCAAGTCAATCACCAGATCTTAACCCAATTGAGCATGCATTTCACTTGCTGAAATCCAGACTTAAGAGGGAAAGACCCACAAACAAGCAAGACCTGAAGGCTGCGGCTGTAAAGGCCTGGCAAAGCATTAAGAAGGAGGAAACCCAGCGTTTGGTGATGTCCATGGGTTCCAGACTTAAGGCAGTGATTGCCTCCAAAGGATTCGCCACAAAATATTGAAAATAAAAATATTTTGTTTGGTTATGTTTATTTGTCCAATTACTTTTGACCTCCTAAAATGTGGAGTGTTTGTAAAGAAATGTGTACAATTCCTACATTTTCTAACACATATTTTTGTTCAACCCTTCAAATTAAACGTTACAATCTGCACTTGAATTCTGTTGTAGAGGTTTCATTTCAAATTCAATGTGGTGGCATGCAGAGCCCAACTCGCGAAAATTGTGTCACTGTCCAAATATTTCTGGCCCTGACTGTATATCCCCATCCTGGTATTATATATATACCCTCCATCCTGGTATATATGTCCCTTATCTTTGGCCCCATCCTGGTACATATATCCTCATTCTGGTATATATGTCCATTATCCTGGCATACATAGCCCCATCCTGGTATATATATATCCCCATCCTGGTATATATGTCCCTTATTCTGGACCCATCCGGTATATATCCCCCATCCTGGTATACATATTCCCCAAACCCCATCCTAATATGTATGTTCCCCATCCTGGTATATGTCCACTCACCTCCCATCTATTTCCACACTGTGCAGCGTCCTCTTTTGAAGCCGGCAGCTGTCTTCAGAGTGCAAGTAAAGGCTGGGTCTCACATGGCGATACACCAGTGATCCCGACAACGATCAGGATCGCTGGTGTATCGCTACATTATCGCTGCTGAGCTGCCAAACAGGCAGCTCAGGCAGCGATCAGTCCAAGCGACACTGCGGGTAACAATGCTTAGTTATCCGCAGTGTACCTTGGATACCAGCGCCCTGATGCAGGGGGCTGGTAACCAAGGTACACATCGGGTTTCCAGGCGCTGCGCGGTGCCTGGAAACCCGCTGTGTACCTTGGTTACCAGCTCCCTGTTTCAGGGAGCTGGTATCCAAGGTACACTGCGGGTTTCTAGGCACAGCCCCGCGCCTGGAAACCCGCTGTGTACCTTGGTTACCAGCGGATCGCTGGTCTCCCGCCTGTCACACGCAGCGATGCGTGCCTGTCAGCAGGAGACCAGCGATCAAAAAAATGTCCTGGCCTTTCAGCGACGATCAGCGATACCCGGCAGGGGGCTGATCGTCGCTGAATGTCACACACAGCGATATCGCTGGTGAGCTCGCTGCTGCGTCACAAAACTAGTGACTCAGCAGCGATCTCGCTAGTGAGATCGCTGTGTGAGACGGGGGCTTAAGACTATTAAGATAGAAAACAAGTTCTCAAAAACTCATAAAAAAAAAGACTCTCCTACTAGTTACAAAACTTTTATTTTAATACCATAAAAAGGGGGGCTAACGAGTCTAATAGCATTACAGAGAGGGGATGGGACAGTGGGGTTAGCTCTATAGCAATCTCACCCACTTCCTACCTTGCTGCGGAGGTTGACACCTTAATATTGCGATGTGGGACCCCATTCCTCTTTGGCTCTCCTTCTCTGACCCTATTATGCCCTGAATGTAAACACCATTAATGTGTGATGAGGTGACAATATTTGTGAAAATAACAATAATTCCAATGTATAAAAAAAATGCTCATGTCGCAAAAAAGCCATCAATTAGATGGTTAAAGCATCGATGGAACACTTATGGTCACTCTTTCAAGATATATATAAGCCAGATCAATTGACAAAATAATTTTCTTATTACAGTGTAAGCAATATAAACTACAATAAATATAGACTTATACCAAACACCACCAGAAAATATCAGAAAAATATCTCATTTTTATTAAAAAAAATACTCTGTTAGTATATCAGACGCAACTGCTGGTGGTTCTGGCGGCACGGGGGACCTGACAGGTTCCCTTTAAGGTTCTTTTCTTGCTTTTCCTCTTCCATATAGCTATAAGCCATTGCTGGTATGATTATTGTTTTGTGGAATGTTAAAAGCCTGAGATCCCCCCAAAAATGCATGAAAATTCTCAGATACTTAGGTGGGCGATCACAATCCAGAAGAAGCAGTGCTTTGGACACAGCACCTGTTCGCTGTGTCCAAAACGCTGCCTTCTATTGAACACAGGTAAATCTGCACATGTTCACTGAACCATGCGGATTTACAGCATTCAATACATTCTATTGATGTAGAAATTGACATGCTGCGGTCAGTCTCCGTGGTTATCTGCAGGTGTCTCTGCACGCATAGTGGACATGGGATTTCTTGAAATCCCACCCACTATGCTGTCACGTCTGGCCACTGCGGGTTTCACGGTACATAAATACGCAACGTCAAACCCGCGGCAGTTCCTGATCGAGGGCACATACTCTCAAAATGTTTAAAACCTGACATAGCTCTCTAGCAGGAGACATACCTCCTTGAGGCTGACTTCTATCAGATGTGAAACCTATGGTTGGCAGTGTATTCGGCTCCTCTTCTGTTCTCAGAAAGGCAGGGGTTTTGACCCTGATCAGCAAACATGTTAAGCACCACCACATTAGGAAGCAGACAGCGATGGCAGACTTTAAATTAACAATATCATCGCCTGGGTTTTTTTCCCTCTACAATATTTATGCCCCTAATGTGGGGAACAAATCCTTCTTTAAACAATTAGCAATTAGAAACTAGACTACTTCTTGACCCCAACCCTACCAAAATTCTGAAGAGTGATTTTGAACTGCATAGTCTCGGTTCCTGAAGATAGGAAAAATACCACCGGCATTCCCCACCCAACGACAACACACTATAAAGCGCTCCCACCACTTCTATCCACATCCCAGTTACTAGACTCGGTAGATTTCTCAATCCGAGCAGCAGAGAATATACTCGCTTCTCCCATGCCAACGACCCGTGGTCCTGCATAAACTACATATTAATCTCTCCTTCCCTCCTACCTAGATTAATTACCATTAATATTAGCTTTGGCTATGTAAGCAGCCAGGATCTTCTGGTTTGGAGCTTGCTCTTCTCCAGAGTCTTCTCCAGAGTCTTCTCCAGACATGTGAACAGAAGTATTATTACTGCATTCGGAAGGGATTAAAGAGTGTTACATCTTTCCAATTGAAATTGTATTAATAATGGAAAAAATCATGCTTTTTCACTTAAAAAAAAAAGTGCCTAAACTTGTGTTACTGGGAACTATGGTCACCTGCACGGAGCTCAACTCATGTTCTATATGGATTTTATTTCTCCTCAGTGACATTGGAGCAATTTTCCCAGAGTCTACAGTGATGAAGATAGTGGCCATAGTCTCTGAGCTACTAGGTAAGTGCCATATATCTGGAGGTTATTAATAATTATTTACTACTGTAAGGGGTGACTAAGATTGTATTGTATATGCCTTTCCATTTGCTGTATAGGAATACATTGGTCTATCTTCTATATTTCATTACTCGTTCCCGAATGTTTAAATGTGTAAATAATGTTATGTCTTTTATCACTGTAGACGTGTAAAGTACTTATACTAGGGAAAGTGTAGTTCCTATATAGTCCACAAGATGGGGACCTAATAATGTTTAGTGATACAGCACATTGTAGATAGTTAATGTAGGAGCGGCTGTCTGTGGGTAAGTCAGGGGGATTTCATGATAGAGGGGAGTAGGGTCCAGATGCCCGTGTAGGGCGGAAAGCTCCGCAATATTAACCGAGGTACCCAGCCATCCAGGTCCCAGGGAGTCAGAAATCGTCTGAGGCAGCAGTGTGACATAAGTGGTGGAGAAGAAGCTGAGCTAAGGTTATGACAGTACGGGGACGCAGGTCGCTCATCATGCAGCAGATCATTGCATGGGCTGATGCCCTCAGATCCAGGGCGAAATGGACGAGGGAACCCCCAACCTTAGTGAGTCTGGACAGGGAGGACGCTGCGTTACCGCATGAGGTGGTACGACCCGAGTACGTACTAAAGGACAGAGGAGAAAGTGCAGGGAAAGTGGAAGATGTATACTGTAAGAAACGCTATGCTGATGATGTATCTGGAAAGGATGTGCTGCGAAAAGAAGAAAGTAAAGTTTTATGTTTTGAGTTGCAACTGGACTGTGTCTCTCTCTTTATGCAAGCGACTGGAGGGGATCTTTAGCCACGGAGAGAAGGCCCTAAAGGTGCAGAAAGAAGAGAGACAGGTACACTGATAATGGGACATTCTTTGTATGAGATGGGAGGCCAGGGTGCGCAATAGCCATTAGTCTCAGCCACGACTATGGCCCTGGCTCCCCTCACACTACCATTCCTTAGTTTTATCTGTCTCTGTGAAAGCTGAAACCCACATGGCAGCTCTAACAGGTTGTCACCCAACTTTCTCCAGATCTGCCTAGTTGTACAGCGCTACAACCTCTGTATAAGTACTAGTATTATTAGTATGTATATAATGTCAGTATTGGGGGAGCAGTCAATTAACCATCTGATTTTGTATTTCAGGTGCCGCTATCATGTACGTGTTGTACAGACTGATTCAGATCAGAACGGAACACTAACTGGAGACATCTTACAAAAAATTCTTCTGGCAGTCGGGAGGGAAGGGGCGAATATGTGCACTGCTAGATATCTCATCTGTCACATTCTCTGCTTTCCTCTAGGACTCCATTGTGAATGACTACATCTGCATTACAGCATTATTATGTTCAGCACTCTACGGTATCTTCACAGAGCCGCCAGATGTGGATTCCAAGCATGGAAAATGTGTTCTTATCGCTAAGAAGATGCTGGCTTTGCTCCTGCTTTTAGCCACCATGAGCAGTATCCTTTACAAGTCACTATCTTATAGAATTAAAAGGGAATCTCCAGTAACATCCCAACAAATGCCTCCACAAAATAACAGTGTCCCTTGTAGGTCCTTACACTATAAAGATGCCCCCCATTAGTTGGAATGGAAGGTTATGCAGCAACTTAATCCCTACTGTCTGGTAGGTTTTAGACTTCATAGTAACTGGTAGCCCATGAGATTTAATGGTGATGTGGGTGTCAGACATTCCCCTGCCCGTCATAGTATTCAACCGAATCTACATCCTGAGCCAGGACAACAGTTTAGAGGTGGCCATTGGGGTGAGAATCAGCAGAGGTTTACAGTTGCTGTCGGGTTTATTCTATAATCTATATACTCGGAGGAGGTATTTAGCGCCAGCATTCCTCCTCCTCTATGTCGGTCACATTACGACTTCCGCAGTCTTCAGGGCAGTTGAACATGTATTATAGATCACCCATTATATCAGCGTCAGGTTATTTTCCTATAAACAGTACATCCTCCTTACAGTGATAGTATGCAAAATTGGCAAAATCATCAAACGTGGCAGCAATTCCTGTATAGAGGTATGTATGTTCTACAAACCGATGCAGAGCTCACTGGGGAAGAACAAAAATGAAAGTCATGCGTATTCTACCCGCTTTTTTTTCAGGATATCAATATCACAATAGCAATCTTGGATTTGCTGATATTCATCTTGTCTTGCATTGAAGGTATCCTGCTGTATGGGGATTTCCAGGTCAGTATAACAGATCCAGGTACAACGCTTCATCCTCCCACAAATGTACACTGTATGATAATATACTGTATATATATATTTTTCCTCCTGCCCCTTCTGCTGATGACAACCACGGCATCCTCCCCTCCATCAGAGCCATTCGTAAGTCAGTGACTATGGAGAGTTATATATCTAACATGCCCTGTTATTTCTTTATAGGTTCTAACTATAAAACCGAGGAAGAGCCTGAAGGAAGATTGGATCATCTTGAGAGACGTTCTGAAGGAAACATCATCTCCATACCGAAAATCCGAGCCAAACCTTGAGATGGGACGGCATAGACTCATCTCAATATCAGCGCACGGATGTCTACATGTATCCAAGTCAAATTGTGGATGCGTGCACATATGGGGCCAGGGGTGTATCGTCCATAGGAGCAGCCCACGCTGCTATGGAGCCCCTGGGACAGGGAGGCCTGGTGTGAAACAGCATCGGACCCATCCATGGCCTCGCCACAATTTCCACAGTGATTGCATCCTTAGGATGACGATACAGTTGAAAACAATTGGGCTTGATCAGAACCACTGGAGGATTCAGTGAGCCCCGAGTCCAGAGAAGGATCCACCTCAGCACCACTGGCTGCACTATGTCAGGCCGCGCAGAGGATGACTCAGTGTCTGCTCTGTCAGTGCAGATGAGAGGAGGCTCGGACCACCAGCTCTGGGCTTCAGCAGAGTAGAGTGGCTGCTTTTAACATGGCCGCTGCTGGGTATATTAGTTCTCCGCTCTCCTTCTCCTGCCTTCTGGCCTGCAATTACAGCAACACAGCTCTGCAGTCGGGCCCGAAGGATGGGAGGCTGCACCAGAAAGAGGAGATAGAAATACAAGCTGCTGGAAGAAGAAGCCTGCAAGTTAGGCTACTTTCACACATCAGTTTTTTCCATCAGGCATGATCCGGCTATTTTTTGAAAAACTGGATCCGGCGTAAATTGTGGGAAAACTGATGAAATGGATCCGTTTTTCCGCCGGTTCCGTTTAGCGGATCTGGCAAAAATCCGGATCCATTCCATCAGTTTTCCATCCGTTTCTTCCGTTTTCTTATCCGTTTTACAACGGATCCGGTTCCTGGGGGCTGGTTAATTGGATCGGAGCATGCTCAGACTTGAAAACCAGATCAGGTGAAAGGGGAGGCCATGTGGAGGATCCGGCGCTAATACAAGTCAATGAGAAAAAAACGGATCCGGCGGTAGATTTCCCGGATCCGGTTTTTCAAAAAATAGGGGCTGAAGTGCCATATGTACTCATACAGGTGAATAAATATTTCCAAAGTGAACCTGATACACGCTGCCCAGACTGTGGGCCGCTTGTATTAGACACCGGCTATATGATCCCAGTCAGGTATGTCTGACTCTGAAACTGCGGCATTAGGGGCCCCGTTACACATAGCGACGCTCCAGCGATCCCAACAATGATACGACCTGGTAAGGATCGCTGGTACGTCGCTACTTGGTCGCTAGTAAGTTGTCAAACAGGCAGATCTACTCAACGACGCAGCAACGATACGGCGACCCGTATAACGACCTCTGCGGTCGTTGGGACCTTGTCACAGCAGCGATTCTGACAAAGCAAAATCACGCCTGCGTCGCTGAGTTCTGAGTCACCAATGAGGTCGCTCGTCATTTTTATGGCGTCAAACACAGTGATGCATGCTGTGACACCAACGATCAAAAAATGGCCTAGGACATTCCAGCACGATCAGCGATATCACAGCGGGGTGCCGATCGCCGCTATGTGTCACAGGTAGCGAGATCGCTGGCGAGGTCGCTGTTGCGTCACAAAACCTGTGACGTTTCAGCGATTTCGCTAACGATCTTGCTATGTGTGAAGTACCCTTTTCAGAGAGAAACATACTTTATTAGCATCTGAGAACAGAGCCGCGCTGTAAACTAGTCTGAAAGGTGCCGCCAGCTGCAGTGACTGACAAGTCTCTGCCTATACGAGCTCTCAGGCAGAGACCTGTTAGTCATGTGAACGGGTGGAGAAAAGCCACCATGGACCCAAGTGTCCGACTAGTCACCAGCACAGCTCCGTCACCGGCTGCTAATAAGGTGTAATTTTCTATGAAATGCCGCAGCGTTTCAGAGTCAGACATACCTGGCTGGGAACATACAGACGGGGCCTGATAACGTGCTGCCCGTGGATCATGGGTAATAGCTGTCAGGTTACCTTTAAAGCAGTTGTCCAAAATAATAAAAGCGCTGCACACCAGAAGTAATACAAGTACAGTACTTTAAAGAGATTGTCTGGGCAAAAGGTTGTAGTGAGGGCTAGATTATGTACAGATAACAAAATGAAAGTATAAACAATAAATAAACACTGGCGCTACACCCAAAATTAATATTAAGCACGAAGGATAAAAAGAAGAAAACCTGAAAATTTATGAACAGGTAACTTGAAAGCTGCTGGTGGTTTATGAGTAGGCTCTGTGCTAACCTACTAGAAATAATAAATATAAAATAAATAAACACCGCGCTAATCAAGGACACCTAATAAGGTTAAGAAATCAAACATAACAATAAAATGAAAAAACAAAAAGATGAACTCACTGTCAACTGCAGAGTTCCTAGAGAGATTGTAGGATATTCACTTCAGGTATATGCTGAAATAATGAGATAGCCAGTGAATAATCGGTTTTTAACCAGATTTTGGGATATGCCTCATATATCTATACTTACTGGTGATTACAAAATGGGGTATACAGCAATATTCCAAAAATCAAAAGTAAAAAAGTTTTATACAGATTTGATTTGCGCCAAAAATACCTGAAGTGAATATCCTACAATCTCTCTAGGAACTCTGCAGTTGACAGTGAGTTCATCTTTTTGTTTTTTCATTTTATTGTTATGTTTGATTTCTTAACCTTATCAGGTGTCCTTGATTAGCGCGGTGTTTATTTATTTTATAGATAACAACATGAATCATACTTGCCTGCAGTTACTCTTTTGGATCGAGCGCAGATTGATCTGTGGTCTGCACCAGCATTAATCTCTATAATGTAAAGTGCTGCGGAATATGTTGGCGCTATAGAAATAAAATTATTATTAATTATTATTAATGTTGTCCCCACTCTACCAGGCACAGGACCACTGCAGCTTGTGATAGGCGGCAGCGGTCTGATGACTTGTACTGTATGAATCACAAGCTGCAGCAGTTGTGTGTCTGGTAGAAAGGTGATGCTGGCACAGACCACAGGTCGGCCTGCGATGGATCCGGTGAGGGACAGCAGGTGATTTATTTTATCATTACTTTTACAGAACCTGGCCTCCAGGTAATTAGCACCTTTTGTCCGGACAGCCCTGGTAATTATAAATACTCATCTTTCTAGCTCCTGGCAGTTCTAGTGTGGCATTCCCTGCCTTATGCCTCTGTATACAATGGCTGAAGATCACTGGCCTCATGGTCCATGCTGTATACCACTGACAAGCTGCCAAAAACACAAAGCCATCTGCAGCCCATGTAACTAGAAGCATCGGAGGGATGGCACTGGAGCTACCGCGAGCTAGAAGGATAATATGAAACAAAAGATTAGGAAAAATGATTATGTAGACATCTGGCCCCTTGTGTGCACCAATCAGACCTCGGTGGACAAGGAACGTAGATTCTCAGGCCATTTGAATGTAAACCACAGGCAGCAAAGACTATGGACAACTGGGTACAAGGTTTCTCAGTGCCAGGTAGCATCACAGATCAAAAACACCCAGAGCGATACACTGACCTATTTGTATACCAGGACACAATTTACAGCTCATTCAAGTCGTATGGCAGCAATAACTAAGACTTTCTCAGACGCCTGGCCCTCCAGACTGAACTGGGGTGGTGGGTTCGAACCACTGATGTCTGGCTAAAATTAATTACCTATTGTTTCTCTATACGTTCTAATTATAAAATCTAGGAAGAATCTAAAGGCAGATTGGATTATGACTCAGAAATGTGGAATGAGAGCCGGACCTTGAGATGAAGGTCCTAGACTGTGTGATCTCCATTCCCAGCACAGCTTTACAGATGTATATCCATCAAGGTCAGTATATGAGATCCAGGAGCACATGTGGGGTCTCTGCTGCTTGACCCCCCCCTTTGTTACCGCAGACCACTCATTCCTCCCCTCCTCCAGATACTGTTATGCTATATATATTATAAATCTACCTATTTCCATATTTAGTGACATATTTCTCTCTTCTCAGCTTCTAAGATTGGAAAATCTTGAAAAGATACATCACCCAATAAAACGAAGAAACAGAGCCCGTCAGCCCGTCCTTGAGATATTGGGGTTTTTGGACTGTGTAATGTCCTGTCACAAGGAAGCTTAAATGATTTCTATTTTGTGCATGTTATATTAGATTTTTATTTAACAAATTGCATTCAAATATATTGATATTCTTACTTCTTGTTTTTCCATCTTTTTTTTTTCTATTAAGCATCAGCATACTCTGATGTACATAGCAGGAACTATACGGTAATTGTGGTACGACAATAGGTGGGGCAGGTACAAGTGTAATATGCAGGTGCTGGGATGCAGTAACACAAATGCTGCAGAGCAGTGGTTAACTACTATTAAAATGTTCAACAGCAATGAACTCCTCGCAGGGAGATAACAGGGAAAAGGGATGCAAAAAACGAAACTGTCTAACGGTTGTTTAACTAGACAGTCTTTTGTTAACAGATTCCCTTATTGTGCCTCCACAGCCCGTCACACTCTGAAGGTCCAGTGGGTAATAGAATGCCGGCGGAGGTCAGTGAAGCGTCTTCAGGCGTCCCCGCCCAACACACGGTCCTGCTTCTGGCGGCAGCGGGCGGTCTCCGTTTTTGCCCGCTGAGCCGCTAGTCCATTTATCTGCGGAGCAAAAGAGTATAGCTCTCCACAAGGTTCTACTCGACACATGTCTCTCTGAACAGCCTCCTGTGCTGCAATGCTCTGCCCGGCGTGCGCCTTACTGTGTGTCAGCCGACACCTGGACTTCCAGGCTGCGATGCTCTTTCTGTCGCGCGCTCCCCTGCGCATCCGCCGATATGGGTGAGTCTCTCACTCTGCTGCCCTGCCTCTGCACACTGCAGCCTATCGCTCCTCTCACTGCAGCCGCAATCCGCACCTGCTCAGCGTTCTGGCGGGAAGCCCACTTACGTTCCCACGCAACCCCTTTTAACTTAGGCTACTTTCACACTTCAAGCTTTTTGAATCAGGCGCGATCCGGCGTGTTTTTAAAAAAACGGATCCGGTACCGGATGCATTTTTTTTACATTGACTTACATTAGCGCCGGATCGCGCCTGATGTCACTGCGTTGCATCCGTTTTTGGCCGGATCTGTCGGAAATTTACATTCCGGCGGCCGGACAAGACGCTTGCTGCAACGTTTTTTTTTTTTCCGGAGCCGCCTGACAGTGACTGAATCGGCACTTCAGGCGGCCGGAAACAATGCAAACCTAAGGCCTCTTTCACACATCAGGCTTTTTGAATCAGGCGCCATCCGGCCTTTTTTTTGAACACCGTATGCGGCGAACGGACACGCCGGATCCGGTGGGTATAACATTGAAAAGATATAGCGCCGGATTGCGCCGCATGTACCTGCGTTCTGTCCGCTGTCCTCCGGATGCGGTGTCTGGTTTGTTTCCGGCGTCTAGAAAAGACGCATTTTGTAACGTTTTTTTTCTCCGGCCAAAAAGCCGGAAGCGCTGCATCCGGCGCTTCCGGCGTTTGTGTACAATGAAAGTCTATGAGCGCCGCATTGCGCCGCATCCGTCCGAAACCGGATCGGTGGCCTGATCCTGTTTTTTTGTCTGGGAATGTTAATTGGGTCTAGACAGAAGCAAACATATATATAGACCACACCTGTGGGACACTGTGCCACATGCATTACAACAAGCTTGAGAGCCACAGAAGCAAGAGAGCCACAGAAGCAAGAGAGCCACAGAAGCAAGCAAGAGAGCCACATCTCCACATTTCAAACCGCATCAATATGGATTCTGGGGACCACCAAGATGTGGGAGCGGAGGAGACCGGAGAAAATGGCAGAGGGTAAATATCACCCCATGATACTATAGCGTGTATTTTATGTGTTTGCATTGGTTGTGTTCAATACAATGTGGATATTAGTCTTGTTTGTTTTGGATTATTTTTCAATACATTGTTGGCATTGCTCTTTTCTGGTTTGGTTTTTTTTTATATACATTGTTGGCATAGCTCTATTCTGGTTTGGCGTACTTTAATACATTGTTGGTATTGCTGTATGATGGTTTTTAATATACTCGAATAATTTGTGAGTAGTGCAAATTTTTATTTTGCCGTACTTATGAGCTTGCTTGCACACAGTTGTATTGTTGATTTTTATTCTAGGACTTTAAAGGCAACATAGGGATTACTACCAGCAGTGCAATAAAAATTGGTCAAAAACTTGTGTGTACTTATTTCATTTAATTGCATATTTTTGTGTACATTGGTGGGTAATATTTAATGCAATGTGGGTATTGTTATATTATTATTTTCATTACTTATATGCTATGTGGCTTTTGCTTAAATAAACGTGTTTTTCTATTTTCTGTTTTTTTATACTTTCTGAATTTGATGGTACTGCTATGTTATTTATTTGCATACATAAATTAGCTTGCTTGTCTGCATTTTTTTTTTATAGTAATAAAAGTTAACATAGGGATTACTACCAGCAGTGCAATAAAAATTGGTCAAAAACTTGTGTGTGCTTATTTCATTCAATTGCATATTTTTGTGTATCTTTGTGGGTAATGTTTAATGCAATGTGGGTATTATAATGTATGTGGCTAGTACTTAAATAAATGTTAGTTTTGCAATATTGAGTTTTGGGGTACTTGTATACAATTGGGGTATTGATATATACTAGGTTGGCACAGTAGTATACAATGTGCCAAAAGATATATCCTTTTTGAATTGATGTATACTACTTGTGTTTTGGTATATACTGTTTTGACATACTTCTATATTATGGTTATTTATCTATACAGTATTGCCTATTTTCTCTATTATGTTGTTATTGCTGTATGCTATGAGGGTTGTGCTATGCAGTGAAAATATCCTAATTAATCATGCTTTGATTAGCTCAATGTATCATGTATATGATGATTGTGTCCATGTATTAAATTGAATTGTATTTTTTCCACAGCAGAGGACATCAGAGGCAGCAGGCTGCGACTTCATCTGCACAAAATAGAAGAGATGGAGGACAGCAGCGTGACCGGGCCGCATCTAGCAGACGGTAAATATAACAAACACAATAACCGCAAACAGAACTTTTGACTTTCATAGTGGTACATGGTTTTAAATTTTTTTTATTATTTTTGTTTGTTTTGGTAAAAATGCAGAGGAAAGCATCGTAGGCCACGTAGAGCCACACCATCACCACCACAACAGGAGGCTGAAGAACAGGCGCCATCAATTAGACGGTAAATGTCTCAAAACAAATAACCGCAAACAGAACTTTTGTCTTTCATACCGGTCCCTGTTTTGAGCCATTTTTTTTTTCTCCTTTTTGTTACTTTTGTTACACTGCAGAGTACAGCATAGGAGGCCGCGGTCTGTGACACCACCACCACCACAACCAGAGGCAGAGGAAGAAGAGGAGCAGGCGCCATCCAGGAAACGGTAAATATCACATAACAAATAACCGCAAACAGAACTTTTGTCTTTCATACCGGTCCCTGTTTTGAGCCATTTTTTTTTTCTCCTTTTTGTTACTTTTGTTACACTGCAGAGTACAGCATAGGAGGCCGCGGTCTGTGACACCACCACCACCACAACCAGAGGCAGAGGAAGAAGAGGAGCAGGCGCCATCCAGGAGACGGTAAATATCACATAACAAATAACCGCAAACAGAACTTTTGTCTTTCATACCGGTCCCTGTTTTGAGCCATTTTTTTTTTCTCCTTTTTGTTACTTTTGTTACACTGCAGAGTACAGCATAGGAGGCCGCGGTCTGTGACACCACCACCACCACAACCAGAGGCAGAGGAAGAAGAGGAGCAGGCGCCATCCAGGAGACGGTAAATATCACATAACAAATAACCGAAACCAAGATTTTTTTTCTTTCAGCACGGAGCATGATTGTGGCTATTTATTATTTTGTTTTATTTTCCTCTTTAATGCACAACAGACGACCATCTCTGATAGGAATCGAGTACAGCCGGCAGGACAGTAGTTCTTCTGGGAGCCCTCTCACTCATCGGCAGCGTTTAACGGTAATTTTGAACCAAATATTTTTCCAAAATCATTTGGTGAATTTTTTTTTATTTTCCTTTTCTTTTTTTTTCAATACAGGAATCTGAACCAGAGGACCTCCCAGAAGAAGGACGTGGTGGACAGATACCCGGAGTGGGCTCGCAATTCGTAAGTTTCCTGCATCCATCATTACAACACAACATCTCACTACACAACACATCCTAAAAAGTAAAAAAAAAAAAGGAAATAAAAATTAATATTTTTTTTTTTTTGGCAGTCTTCCGCACCTGTGGCTTCAAGAGGTCAAACCAGTGCCTCCCAGAGTCGACATGAAGAACGCGGCGGTCTTCCATCTGTAAGTATAATTTTTTTTTTTTTTTTAGTTTTAAAAAAATGTTTTTAATAATTTTATTAATTAAAATTTTTTATTCACATTTTTTTTTAAAGGCTTCACAGCGTGCTCCCGACTCAGACGGAGAGGAGGGGATCGACATCGATCTATTGATAGATCTGATTAGAGAGCGGGAGCCGCTGTGGAACATGGGGGACCGCCGCCATTCTGATCAGATAGTGACCCGTCGGCTCTGGGATGAAGTTTGTTCCCTACTTGTTGGATACTGGGAGGACCTCGAAGCTCGGTCACAGACTAAAATGCGTAAGTATATACAGTTCAGTAGGGATGCTGGATTTAAACCTGTGTTTCCACAACTCCAGTCCTCTTGAACCACAAGAGGTCATGTTTTCTGGATTTCCTTAGGTCCAACACTATGTAAATACTGAAAACATGACCCATGGTTGACATGAGGACTGTTTTGAAAACATGTATGTATGAAATAATAACCTATTTGTGCTATCTCGTTTCAGGGGAGAGAATTGTGAAGCGGTGGCGGTCTATCAGGGATCGCTTCAAGAAAGAGTTCAACAAAGAAATGCGGGCCCCGAGTGGTTCTTCAGGACGCCAGAGTAAATATAAGTATGCAAGAGCTCTGGCGTTCCTGCGTGAAACAATGGTCACCAGAAGGTAAATATTAAAAATTACATGTATGTCTACATTTTTTTTTCACAGCCAGGGCCATTTAAATACAGTTTATTAATTGTATATTTTCTCTTTATTCCACAGCACGGTGAGCAGCACTCGGGCGCCCGCAGAGTTGGGCCCTTCTGAGGCGATCCCTGAGGAGACCGGCACCGAGGGACAGATTGACCGCCCCGACCCATCTGCACCCACACGTGAGCCCTCTTTCCCCTCAACCAGCGCTGCAGCAGCGTGGCCGAGTGCATTACATGAATCTGCTGGTCAACAGATAGATTTTCCTTTGCCCCACCCTTCTGCCCCTGCCACCTCTAGTACATCTGCGGCTACTGGGCGGCAACGGCAGAGGGGTCAGGAAAGTAACTATGCGCCCGAGTTATTACACATTAACGCATCTTTCCAGAACTGCCTTAAGTTGCTATCTGAGCAAGTTACCGCAGGCGTTAATCAGATAACCTCACTAGTTGGTGAGGTGAAGACACTTCTGGAAAGTGTGCGTTCTGAGGTAAGAGGATCCCCGAACCACAGTTTTTTTCGGTCGGTTGCGGAGCGCATAGATCCTCTATCTGCTGATCAGCAGATGTTTGTGATGCACACGTGCCATGCTGCTCTAGTGCAGGTTGTCTCCCATCCTACATCCACCCCAGTTGTTCCTCCACCTCCACCCCCTACAGTGAGCGTGCCTCCTCCCCCTCTTATTCATTATCAGCCACCTCCACAGTTCCAGCAACCTCCCCACTATCACCAACCTTCCCAGTACCAGCCACCTTCCCAACTTCAGCCACCTTCCCAACTTCAGCCACCTTCCCAACTTCAGCCACCTTCCCAACTTCAGCCACCTTCCCAACTTCAGCCACCTTCCCAACTTCAGCCACCTTCCCAACTTCAGCCACCTTCCCAACTTCAGCCACCTTCCCAACTTCAGCCACCTTCCCAACTTCAGCAACCTTCCCAACTTCAGCAACCTTCCCAACTTCAGCAACCTTCCCAACTTCAGCCACCTTCCCAGTACCAGCCACCTTCCCAACTTCAGCAACCTTCCCAACTTCAGCCACCTTCCCAGTACCAGCCACCTTCCCAACTTCAGCCACCTTCCCAACTTCAGCCACCTTCCCAACTTCAGCCACCTTCCCAACTTCAGCCACCTTCCCAACTTCAGCCACCTTCCCAACTTCAGCCACCTCACCAACTTCAGCCACCTCACCAACTTGAGCCACATTACCAACTCCAGTCCCCTCAACAACTCCTGTCACCTATTCAGTACCAACAACCTCCCCAGTACCAGCCACCTACCCCGTACCAACAACCTACCCCGTACCACACTCCCACCTCTTACCAATCTCCTTCCCCCTACCAATTCCCTACCATGTCAGTTGCTCCTCCAGTACCTGCCCCACCCTGCACTCCACCACCCATCACCGAATCAGTCTCCAACTTGTCTTCCCATTCTTTAACCCTTTCCACCCCTTCACCTCTTACTGTTCCTTCCCCACCAGCATCACAGTCCTCTCTACACACTCCCACAGTCGAATTGTCCCGCAGCCCCTCCAATAGTATGTCCACCACACAATACACATCGTTATAATGTTATGTACAAATGTTTTTTCTAAAAAAAAAAACAGTATTTGAATGACAAAAATTTTTTTATCAAAGATATTTTGAAATTTAACATTTACAAACGTTTAAAAATATTGGTTTAATAAATTTTGAATTGGTTGATTCAATTTTTTGTCTCTCATTTATTTATAATGTTACAGATTATGTAAGGTTACATGTGTATTAAACATTAATAACAGTACCAATGGTAAAGACAGAAACATTACATTTAGGTACAAACATAACAATTGATCACACACGGTCATCCTGCCAGTCTACCTGTCCTTCGGCTGAAATAAAGTACTGGGCAAATCTGTCCCTCATCCTAGAAACAGCAACAGAACTTCTATTAGTATTATTATGGTAATCATGTAAACTTGTTTGTTGATGGTGGTCCTCAATGGTCAATTGTTCTTTTGAGATCACAACATTGTGGAGTACCACACAAGCTTTTATTACTTCGTCAACAGTTTCCGTTTTCAAATTGATGGCTGTCATTAGCACCCTCCACTTTGCAGTAAGTATTCCAAATGTACACTCCACCATTCTTCGGGCTCTAGTGAGCCGGTAATTGAAAATACGTTTGGTATGGTTCAGTCCTCTGCTGGCATATGGTTTCAGTAAATGTTCTGATAGCTGGAAAGCCTCATCACCAACACACACATATGGCATAGGTGGGCCTGTGGTTTGAGGCAGCGGCCTAGGGGCTGGGAAATTGAATGTGTTGCCATACAGTCGACGGCCCATTGCTGAAATTTTGAATACTTGAGAATCGTTAGATCGACCATATGACCCTATGTCAACTGCAATGAACCTATATTCGGCATCGGCGATGGCCATCAACACAACGGAGAAATATTTTTTATAGTTAAAATATTGTGATCCACTTCCTGATGGCTTCACAATTCTGACATGTTTGCCATCTATCGCTCCAAGACAATTTGGAAATTGGCATATCTTTTCGAATTTATCAGCTATTTCCATCCACCGCTGTGTGGTCAGTTCAGGCATATATTCCGAGACCAAACAGTCCCAGAGTGCACGGCATGTGTGCTTTATTATGCCCGATATGGTTGAGATTCCCAAACGAAATTGGAAATGGAGTGAAGAGAGTGATTCTCCACTTGCAAGGAATCTAAAAAAAAAAAAAATACACTATCAATGCTCAGATCTCAGGTATAAAAATTTTAAAAGTGAAAAGACAGAATATATCACTACCCACATAGTATAAAACAATAATGACAACATTTACAAGTATCCCTAAAAAGAACACAGCACTACCCACCAACTATTAAAAGTACGCCAAAACAGAATAGAGCAATAGCCACATTGTATTTCATTACGCAAAAAAAGAAGATGGCACTACCCACAAACTATTAAAAGTACGCAAAAACAGAACATGGCACTACCCACATAGCATAAAAGTTTGAAATAAAAAAAATATAACAATAACCACATTGTATTAAACATTTCCCGCAAAGATACACAAAAATATGCAATTGAATGAAATAAGCACACACAAGTTTTTGACCATTTTTTATTGCACTGGTAGTAATCCTTCTGTTGCCTTTTAGTCCTAGAATACGAAACAACAATACAACTGTGTGCAAGCAAACACATTCAAAAGTAATAGCTTACCTTATTGTCACCATGAGACGCTCCGACGGAGAAATCGAATACCGGCAATACGTGTCACATCTCCTGATCTTGTCTTCAATCCTCTCCACCAACATGTCAAAGGTTGCCTTCTTCATACGAAGATAAGAAAAAAATTTATGTGGATTCTCTTTAACTCCATATTGAGTGTTGAATAGACTCTACGGGTTAGTCGCTGTGCCGTGATGGGGTGTATCCACATCCGACGGCGGCGCTGTCGCTGACGCTTTAGGCGCTGCTCGATCCCTCTCTCCTTCTCCATAACGATAAAACACAAGCGATTCGCCTCTGCTGTGAAATCCACAAGATTCCGGAAAATATTACCAATAATCGCCTCCATCTTCATCAGTCACTTGCTCTTCTCTCAAAAATGCTCCTCTACAACCTGTCAAAGATGTTCTGTAGGAACACTGTATATATAGGATTTACAATAGCCAATCAGATTTTGAAATGAAAGGGGCGTGATTGGAAAACGGATCCGTCAGAATCCGTCAAAAAAACCGGATGAAACTGATGCGCCGGATCCGGTTTTCTGCCTGATCCGATAAACTGATCAGGCATCCGGCGTATCAGGTTTTTTATTTCATTGCCGCATCCGGCGCTCCGGCGCGACGCCTGACCGCGCCTGATTCAAAAAGCTGATGTGTGAAAGTAGCCTAAGGCATCGGACCAGTGTTATGACAAATCCGGCAGAAAACTGATCCGGAGTCCAAGGTCTCTCTCTCTCTCTCTCTTTCCAGGTTGAAAAGGTCAGGACGGATCAGGCAAAAAACCTGATCAGTTGCATCAGTTTTTTAAAATCAGCGCCGGATCCGTCCTATGAGGCATAGGACGGATTATGCCTGATTCAAAAAAACCTGATGTGTGAAAGTAGCCTTACTCTCCCTGGCCACACCCCCTCACTCAGGTTACTGGCTCGCTCCATCGGCAATCTCAGTTTCTCCATCAAAAGGAGGTTTGGCCCCAACAGTTCCGGACCCGGAGTTTCAGCAACCCTTGCAGCCCGGTCCTCTCTTCTACACCCCCGCCTTCCTTTAGCTCACCATTCCGCGGTTAAGAGCTCCTTCACCAAACATTCACAATTCTCCACTTCTTGGATAATTCTTTGCCAAATAAACGGATCTTGCTCGTAGCGAGTGGGGGGCACCCTAACTGTGGTTTGCTCTGATCGGCATAATTCGGGCTGACTTTTGGGCGGTAAAGGGATGCTCTGACCCGGTGGGTCTGTCGCTTCAGCCACTTCCAGCGTTGGTGGCTCAGTGTTCATCGCCTCAGAAGTGGTAGATGACACATCATGGGGGTGTGAGGGCGGGCCTAACACTCCTTCTTCCCTGTCGAAGTCAGGAACCGGATCTGGGTGCACCTCCCCGATTGTTGGCAACTCTTTTCCACTTTAGGGTTCTTTTGACAAGCAGGGCCGCAACATGCTACAATGGACTACTCTAGTGGGTGCTCCCATCGGGTCAACCCGTCGTGTCACTTGGTGTGGAGTCCGCTCCCACAGGCTTTCCAATTTTCCCCGGGGCCGCTTATTCTTGACCAAAACTCGGTCCCCGGGTTTCAGAGCTGTCCCACGAATAGGTGGCGCCTCATAGTGCTTAAGTTCCCAGAACTTCGTCTGCACCAGTCGACAGAGAGTCTGCAGTTGGAGTCGGTGTTCCTTAACACAAGAGGACACCCCCGACCATGGGTAGTCCTCCTCGGATCCAGCAAATCTCTCATTCTCTTCTTCCGAACAACAAGGTGTACGGCGTGAACCCTGTCTACTGTGCATTCGGTTGTTGTACACCCACACCAGCTCTGCCACAAACTCAGGCCACCGGATCTTTCGGTCTTATTCCAAAGTGCGTAACATCTGGATCAAAGTTCGATTAAAGCGTTCACAGGCCCCATTCCCTTGAGGGTGAAAAGGGGTCGTTCTGGACTTCCCAATCCAGTACAAATGTTGTAGTTCCTCCATAACTCGCCCCTGGAAGCAGGCGCCTTGATCAGAATGGATCCTTTTCAGAATTGTAAAAATTAGCCCAGTCATTAAGTACCAAATTGGCTCTGTCACTAAGGGGTTAAATATGATTCTATGATCACAGTAGAAAAAAAGACTAGAGAAGGATTGGTTTCAAGAGTCATCACCCCATGATTCTGCCGATGTTGTAATGCTATTGTCCTACTTTCCACTTGTCCTCACATTTCTACAGTAACATCCAGTGTGACAGCACATGCTTCAAGGACAAGGTGACATCAAGAACTCCACCAGTCACATCAATGAGTCTGCACATCATAGGGAAGGGACAGCCTGCTCCATAGACTGCTGGAGCGCATAGAGCATTTCTGTTGACAGCGTGATATAAAAGGAATCTTGAGCTTATAACTTGCCCAAAGGGAATACATTGTACTGTTTTCGGACCAGAGACGCACACCTCTTACACATGTTCAGATCTTAAAGTGTACGAACCACTTTAAGCTTAAAAGTGTTGTGCATTTAAAACAAAAGATCAACTATCTGCTGTTTAGGTGATAACTTGATGATCGGTGGATGTCCCATCACTGGCCTCACCGATCGGTGAATTTGCAAATTTTATCACCAATGGGGAACTTTTATACCCATTACAAAAAGGTGTGGCATGTCGAACACCCGACCATAGCTCCATTCATTCTCTAGTGAAAAAGTAGAACGCAGCGCTCAGCAGCCCCATAGGGAATGAATGGACCGCAGCCAATCCATGATTACTGCCGCTACATTCTAACAGGGATAAAAGTGCCCTGTTCTGCCGATCGGTGCAGGTCCAAGTGGTCAGACCAGTAGCGTAGTGGGGTGGCAGAGGGGGTGGTGGCCCCGGGCCCCGTGCTCTGAGGGGGCCCACTTGGAGCTACGCTACTGTAACTGTATCGGCGTGCACAGCGCGCCCATACAGTTACACTGCGGCAGAGCAGGGAGAATCGATCTCCCTCCTCTGCCGCCCAGCCGCTATGGGGCCCCTGAGCAGGCGGTGGGGGGCCCGGTGCCAGCAGTGGGCCCCCCGCCCGTCTTCGGAGGGTCAGCTGTATCGGCATCTAGCCTATACAGATGACCGCATAGAGAGAGAAGGAGCGAGCGCTCCTTCTCTTCCATAATCCCCCTCTCAGCGTCTGACAGCGGGCGCACTGACATCACTGCCCGGCGCCCGTTGTCAGGAGACAAGAGGGAGACTAGTGAGCAGCGCAGGAGCCGGGAGCAAAAGAGGTGAGTATTGGTTTGTTTGTTTTTTTGTAATGAGGGTGCATTATACCACAGAGGCTCTATATGGGGGTGCATTACACTACGGAGGCTCCATATGGGGGTGCATTATACTACAGAGGCTCCATATGGGGGTGCATTATACTACAGAGGCTCCATATGGGGGTGCATTATACTACAGAGGCTCATATGGGGGTGCATTATACTACAGAGGCTCCATATGGGGTGCATTATACCACAGAGGCTCTATATGGGGGTGCATTATACTACAGAGGCTCCAAATGGGGGTGCATTACACTACAGAGGCTCCATATGGATGTGCATTATATTACAGAGGCTCCATATGGGGGTGCATTATACTACAGAGGCTCCATATGGGGGTGCATTATACTACAGAGGCTCCATATGGGGGTGCATTATACTACAGAGGCTCCATATGGGGGTGCATTATACTACAGAGGCTCCATATGGGGGTGCATTATACCACAGAGGCTCTATATGGGGGGTGCATTATACTACAGAGGCTCCAAATGGGGGTGCATTACACTACAGAGGCTCCATATGGATGTGCATTATATTACAGAGGCTCCATATGGGGGTGCATTATACTACAGAGGCTCCAAATGGGGGTGCATTACACTACAGAGGCTCCATATGGATGTGCATTATATTACAGAGGCTCCATATGGGGGTGCATTATACTACAGAGGCTCCATATGGGGGTGCATTATACTACAGAGGCTCCATATTGGGGTGCATTATACTACATAGGCTCCATATGGGGGTGCATTATACCACAGAGGCTCTATATGGGGTGCATTATACTACAGAGGCTCCCAATGGGGGTGCATTACACTACAGAGGCTCCATATGGATGTGCATTATATTACAGAGGCTCCATATGGGGTGCATTATAATACAGAGGCTCCATATGGGGGTGCATTATACTACAGAGGCTCCATATGGGGTGTGCATTATAATACAGAGGCTCCATATGGGGGTGCATTACACTACAGCGGCTCCATATGGGGGTGCATTATAATACAGAGGCTCCATATGGGGGTGCATTATACTACAGAGGCTCCATATGGGGGTGCATTATAATACAGAGGCTCCATATGGGGGTGCATTATACTACAGAGGCTCCATATGGGGGTGCATTATAATACAGAGGCTCCATATGGGGTGCATTACACTACAGTGGCTCCATATGGGGGTGCATTATAATACAGAGGCTCCATATGGGGGTGCATTATACTACAGAGGCTCCATATGGGGGTGCATTATACTACAGAGGCTCCATATAGGGGAGTGCATTATACCACAGAGGCTCCATATGGGGGTGCATTATACTACAGAGGCTGCCTATGGGGGTGCATTATACTACAGAGACTGGCTATGGGGGTGCATTATACAGAGGCTCCCTATGGGGGTGCATTATACTACAGAGACTGCCTCTGGGGGTGCATTATACTACAGAGGCTCTATATGAGGGTGCATTATACTACAGAGGCTGCCTATGGGGAGTGCATTATACTACAGAGGCTCCCTATGGGGATGCATTATACAGAGGCTCCCTATGGGGGTGCATTATACTACAGAGGCTGCCTATGGGGAGTGCATTATACTACAGAGGCTCCCTATGGGGATGCATTATACAGAGGCTGCTTATGGGGTGCCTTATAATATAGCGGCTGCCTATGGGGGTCCATTATAATACAAAGGCTGCCTATGGGGGTGCATTATACTACAGAGGCTGCCTATGGGGGTGCATTATACAGAGGCTCCCTATGGGGGTGCATTATAATACAGAGGCTGCCTATGGGGGTGCCTTATAATACAAAGGCTGCCTGTATCGACATCTAGCCTATACAGATGACCGCATAGAGAGAGAAGGAGCGAGCGCTCCTTCTCTCCCATAATCCCCCTCTCAGCGTCTGACAGCGGGCGCACTGACATCACTGCCCGGCGCCCGCTGTCAGGAGACAAGAGGGAGACTAGTGAGCAGCGCAGGAGCCGGGAGCAAAAGAGGTGAGTATTGGTTTGTTTGTTTTTTTGTAATGAGGGTGCATTATACCACAGAGGCTCTATATGGGGGTGCATTACACTACGGAGGCTCCATATGGGGGTGCATTATACTACAGAGGCTCCATATGGGGGTGCATTATACTACAGAGGCTCCATATGGGGGTGCATTATACTACAGAGGCTCCATATGGGGGTGCATTATACTACAGAGGCTCCATATGGGGGTGCATTATACTACAGAGGCTCCATATGGGGGTGCATTATACCACAGAGGCTCTATATGGGGGTGCATTATACTACAGAGGCTCCAATGGGGGTGCATTACACTACAGAGGCTCCATATGGATGTGCTATATTACAGAGGCTCCATATGGGGGTGCATTATACTACAGAGGCTCCATATGGATGTGCATTATATTACAGAGGTTCCATATGGGGGTGCATTATACTACGGAGGCTCCAAATGGGGGTGCATTACACTACAGAGGCTCCATATGGATGTGCATTATACCACAGAGGCTCCATATGGGGGTGCATTATACTACAGAGGCTGCCTATGGGGGTGCATTATACTACAGAGACTGCCTATGGGGGTGCATTATACAGAGGCTCCCTATGGGGGTGCATTATACTACAGAGACTGCCTCTGGGGGTGCATTATACTACAGAGGCTCTATATGAGGGTGCATTATACTACAGAGGCTGCCTATGGGGAGTGCATTATACTACAGAGGCTCCCTATGGGGATGCATTATACAGAGGCTCCCTATGGGGGTGCATTATACTACAGAGGCTGCCTATGGGGAGTGCATTATACTACAGAGGCTCCCTATGGGGATGCATTATACAGAGGCTGCTTATGGGGTGCCTTATA
Organism: Oophaga sylvatica; assembly: GCA_033576555.1. NCBI lineage: Eukaryota > Metazoa > Chordata > Amphibia > Anura > Dendrobatidae > Oophaga > Oophaga sylvatica. The sequence continues at coordinate 475,373,772 of JARQOD010000004.1, forward strand.
ATATAGCGGCTGCCTATGGGGGTCCATTATAATACAAAGGCTGCCTATGGGGGTGCATTATACTACAGAGGCTGCCTATGGGGGTGCATTATACAGAGGCTCCCTATGGGGGTGCATTATAATACAGAGGCTGCCTATGGGGGTGCCTTATAATACAAAGGCTGCCTGTATCGGCATCTAGCCTATACAGATGACCGCATAGAGAGAGAAGGAGCGAGCGCTCCTTCTCTCCCATAATCCCCCTCTCAGCGTCTGACAGCGGGCGCACTGACATCACTGCCCGGCGCCCGCTGTCAGGAGACAAGAGGGAGACCAGTGAGCAGCGCAGGAGCCGGGAGCAAAAGAGGTGAGTATTGGTTTGTTTGTTTTTTTGTAATGAGGGTGCATTATACCACAGAGGCTCTATATGGGGGTGCATTACACTATGGAGGCTCCATATGGGGGTGCATTATACTACAGAGGCTCCATATGGGGGTGCATTATACTACAGAGGCTCCATATGGGGGTGCATTATACTACAGAGGCTCCATATGGGGGTGCATTATACTACAGAGGCTCCATATGGGGGTGCATTATACTACAGAGGCTCCATATGGGGGTGCATTATACTACAGAGGCTCCATATGGGGGTGCATTATACCACAGAGGCTCTATATGGGGGTGCATTATACTACAGAGGCTCCAAATGGGGGTGCATTACTCTACAGAGGCTCCATATGGATGTGCATTATATTACAGAGGCTCCATATGGGAGTGCATTATACTACAGAGGCTCCATATGGATGTGCATTATACTACAGAGGCTCCATATGGGGGTGCATTATACAGAGGCTGCTTATGGGGTGCCTTATAATATAGCGGCTGCCTATGGGGGTCCATTATAATACAAAGGCTGCCTATGGGGGTGCATTTTACTACAGAGGCTGCCTATGGGGGTGCATTATACAGAGGCTCCCTATGGGGGTGCATTATAATACAGAGGCTGCCTATGGGGGTGCCTTATAATACAAAGGCTGCCTATGGGGGTGCATTATATTATAGACTCTGCCAATGGGGGTTTATTATAATATAGAGGCTGCCTATGGGGAGTACATACGGCAGCAGAAGCTCAGTATTGGGGTATCAGGTGTAGTAATAGGGACACATATGGAAGCAGCGGCTCAGTATTGGGGTATCACATGCAGTAATAGGGACACATACGGCAGCAGCGGCTCAGTATTGGGGTATGAGGTGCAGTAATAGGGACACATATGGCAGCAGCGACTCAGTATTGGGGTATCAGGTGCAGTAATAGGGGCACATACAGCAGTGGCTCAGTACTGGGGTATCAGGTGCAGTAATAAGGACACATGGCAGCAGTGGTTCAGTATTGGGGTATCAGGTGTAGTAATAGGGACACATATGGCAGCAGCGGCTCAGTATTGGGGTATCAGGTGTAGTAATAGGGACGCATATGGCAGCAGCGGCTCAGTATTTGGGTATCACATGCAGTAATAGGGACACATACGGCAGCAGCGGCTCAGTATTGGGGTATCAGGTGCAGTAATAGGGACACATATGGCAGCAGCGGCTCAGTATTGGGGTATCAGGTGCAGTAATAGGGACACATACAGCAGCAGTGGCTCAGTATTGGGGTATCAGGTGCAGTAATAGGGACACATATGGCAGCAGTGGCTCAGTATTGGGGTATCACATGCAGTAATATGGACACATACGGCAACAGCGGCTCAGTATTGGGGTATGAGGTGCAGTAATAGGGACACATACGGCAGCAGCGCTCAGTATTGGGGTATCAGGTGCAGTAATAGGGGCACATACAGCAGCAGCGGCTCAGTATTGGGGTATCAGGTGCAGTAATAGGGACACATGGCAGCAGTGGCTCAGTATTGGGGTATCAGGTGTAGTAATAGGGACACATATGGCAGCAGCGGCTCAGTATTGGGGTATCAGGTGTAATAATAGGGAAGCATATGGCAGCAGCGGCTCAGTATTGGGGTATGAGGTGCAGTAATAGGGACACATACAGCAGCAGCGGCTCAGTATTGGGTATCAGGTGTAGTAATAGGGACACATATGGCAGCAGCGGCTCAGTATTGGGGTATCAGGTGCAGTAATAGGGGCACATACAGCAGCAGCGGCTCAGTATTGGGGTATCAGGTGCAGTAATAGGGGCACATACAGCAGCAGCGGCTCAGTATTGGGGGTATCAGGTGCAGTAATAGGGACACATACGGCAGCAGCGGCTCAGTATTGGGGTATCAGATACAGTAAGAGGGACACATACGGCAGCAGCGGCTCAGTATTGGGGTATCAGATACAGTAATAGGGACACATATGGCAGCAGCGGCTCCGTATTGGGGTATCAGCAGGATGAGGAGTTTGTGCAGGTTGAGAATAGTCCAATCGGTGACCGTGACAGTGCTAAAAATATGAGAAGTGAAACGTGTCTTTGTTGTATTCTCTGCAGTTGAGTCCTGGCTGGAGAAGTCGTCATGTCGGTCTGGGCCAGATGAAAAAGACATGAAAAGTGAACGATTCCATCAGAAAGAACGTCAGCGGTAAATCATTATCTGTAACTCTGCTGTAATCTATTATGTTCTGTAGGACTGGTATTATTTGCCACTGACCATATGGCGGTGATATTAATATTGGTCTTTTTATATATACAGGTGCTTCTCACAAAATTAGAATATCATCAAAAATTAATTTATTTCAGTTCTTCAATACAAAAAGTGAAACTCGCATATTATATAGAGTCGTTACAAACAGTGATCTATTTCTAGTGTTTATTTCTGTTAATGTTGATGATTATGGCTTATAGCCAATGAAAACCCAAAAGTCATCATCTCAGTAAATTAGAATAATTCGCAAAAACATCTGTAAAGGCTTCCTAAGCGTTTAAAATGGTCCTTAGTCTGTTTCAGTAGGCTCCACAATCATGGGGAAGACTGATGACAGATGTCCGGAAGGCAGTCACTGACACACTCCACAAGGAGGGTAAGCCACAAAAGGTCATTGCTAAAGAAGCTGGTTGTTAACAGAGTGCTGTATCCAAGCATATTAATGGAAAGATGAGTGGAAGGAAAAAGTGTTGTCGAAAAAGGTGCACAAGCAACCGGGATAACCGCAGCCTTGAAAGGATTGTTAAGGTAAGATCATTCAAAAATATGGGGAGATTCACAAGGAGTGGACTGCTGCTGGAGTCATTGCTTCAAGAGTCACCACGAACAGATGTATCCAGGACATGGGCTACAAGTGTCGCATTCCTTATGTCAAGCCACTCATGACCAATAGACAACCCCAGAAGCGTCTTACCTGGGCCAAGGAGGAAAAGAACTGGACTGTTGCTCAGTGGTCCAAGGTGTTTTCAGATGAAAGTAAATTTGCTTTTATTTGGAAATCAAGGTCCCAGAGTCTGGAGGAAGAGTGGAGAAGCCACAATCCAAGCTGCTTGAGGTCTAGTGTGAAGTTTCCACAATCAGTGGTGGTTTGGGGAGCCATGTGATCTGCTGGTGTAGGTCCACTGTGTTTTATCAAGACCAAAGTCAGCACAGCTGTCTACCAGGAAATTTTAGAGCACTTCATGCTTCCCTCTGCTGACAAGCTTTTTGCAGATGGAAATTTCATTCTCCAGCAGGACTTGACACTGTCCACGCTGCCAAAAGTAGAAATACCTGGTTTACAAACAACAGTATCACTGTGCTTGATTGGCCAGCAAACTCGCCTGACCTTAACCGCATAGAGAATCTATGGGATATTGTCAAGAGGAAGACGAGAGACACCAGACCCCACAATGCAGACGAGCTGAAGGCTGCTATCAAAGCAACCTGGGCTTCCATAACCCCTAGGCAGTGCCACAGGCTGATCACCTCCATGCCACGCCACATTGATGCAGTAATTGATGCAAAAGGAGCCCGACCAAGTGTTGAGTGCATTTACTGAACATACATTTCAGTAGACCAACATTTCGGATTTTACAATCATTTTTTCAGGCTGGGGTTATAAAGTATTCTAATTTACTGAGATAATGACTTTGGGTTTTCATTGGCTGTAAGCCATAATCATCAACATTAACAGAAATAAACACATGAAATAGATCACTCTGTGTGTAATGACTTTATATAATATATGAGTTTCACTTTTTGTATTGAAGAACTGAAATAAATTAACTTTTTGATTATATTCTAATTTTGTGAGAAGCACATGTATAAACAATCTCGAATTTGCCAAAACTAGCCTTGGACTGGCACACAATTTTGTGAGAAGCACCTGTACCGTACAGGGGTGGGATTCAGCCGGTTCTCCCCGGTTCGATGGAATCGGTTGTTCAAAAAGCAGCCGGTTCCCGAACCGGGGAGAATCAGAGCGGCGATCCGGTACCATGGGAGTAATGTGCACAGTGCACGGAGCTGCTGTCTCACCAGAGAGGAGCCTCTTCCTTCCTTCCTGGTCGGCAGCAGCTGTAGTTTCACTTTCTGCTGTGCACAGGCTCTGGTTGTCTCAGCCACACTGGGTCCTAGTGCCCTCTGTGTGCAGACACTGGACACTTCCTGCTCCTGCCTCAGCCACTGCCTGCAGCTTCATGGTAAGAGGGGACGGAATTTATTAAATTCATTCTGCTCAGGCATGTCATGGTCACTGTGGGGGGATGTGAGAGGATGGGGGTACAGTGGGGCAGGGGTACAGGGCACTGGGGTGAATGTAAGAGGATGGGGGTATTGTGGGGGCTAGGGCACTGGGGGGGTTAATGTGAGAGGATGGGGTATTTTGGGGGAGGGGTACAGGGCACTGGGGTGAATAAGAGGATGGGGGAATTGTGGGGGCTAGGGCACTGGGGGGGTTAATGTGAGAGGATGGGGGTATTGTGGGGGAGGGGTACAGGGCACTGGGGTGAATAAGAGGATGGGGTATTGTGGGGGCTAGGGCACTGGGAGGGTTAATGTGAGAGGATGGGCGTATTGTGGGGGAGGGGTACAGGGCACTGGGGTGAATAAGAGGATGGGGGTATTGTGGGGGCTAGGCACTGGGGGGGTTAATGTGAGAGGATGGGGTATTGTGGGGTAGGGGTACAGGGCACTAGGGTGAATGTAAGAGTATGGGGTATTGTGGGGGCTAGGGCACTGGGGGGGTTAATGTGAGAGGATGGGGATATTGTGGGGGCTGGCGCACAGGGGTTGATGTGAGAGGATGGGGTATTGTGAGGGAGGGTGGACAGGTCACTGGGGTTGAATGTAAGAGGATGGGGGTATTGTGGGGTCAGTGGGACAGAACACTAAGGGGCATGTGAGATGATGGGCTGTTGGGTGTGGGTGAGGGACAGGGAGGTAGGGGACTCTTTTTTACTTGTGAGCTCCTTAATACTTTAATAATAGATTAATATTTCAGTATTATTATAACAAGGGCATAGACAGACGGCCGTATAACTCATGCGAGGATCGCACTGCAATCCTCGGACTTGCTGGTACCGCTCCTGACATGAGCGCGACTGCCATGTATAATATATGGTATATACAGCGTAGTGTCGCATACACTGCTGTATTATACAATATACACAGTTCTAATGCTCCATACTAATATGCAGGATAATGTACGTGTATATGATGTAACCTGTATAAGATGCGACATTGGCTGCCCCCCCCTAGTTTTGATCCTGGGTACGCCCATGTCGGTACATTTTGCAGCCAGCTTGCAGCGCCGCAACACACCGCCAGCCCGGCCCCCGCGGACTGATCTCTGCAGTGCGGCGATTGGGTAGCGGCGCGGCCATCTTCTTTAGTCACGAGGCGGAGGAGAGAGGTACTGTGTGAGCTGAGCTGTGGCGCTGCCTGGGCCCTGGAGTGGAGCTGGAGGAGTGTGTCTGTGTGGACTGATCTCTGCAGTGCGGCGATTGGGTAGCGGTGCGGCCGGCCATCTTCTTTAGGCGAGCCGGAGAGGAGAGAGGTACTGTGTGAGCTGAGCTGTGGCGCTGCCTGGGCCTGGAGTGAAGCTGGAGGAGTGTGTCTGTGTGCACTGATCTCTGCAGTGCGGCGATTGGGTAGCGGTGCGGCCATCTTCTTTAGTCACGAGGCGGAGCCGGAGAGAGAGAGGTACTGTGTGAGCTGAGCTGTGGCGCTGCCTGGGCCCTGGAGTGAAGCTGGAGGAGTGTGTCTGTGTGCACTGATCTCTGCAGTGCGGCGATTGGGTAGCGGTGCGGCCATCTTCTTTAGTCACGAGGCGGAGCCGGAGAGGAGAGAGGTACTGTGTGAGCTGAGCTGCGGCGCTGCCTGGGCCCTGGAGTGGAGCTGGAGGAGTGTGTCTGTGTGGACTGAGGTGGTCTGACCGGCGTCTATCTATCATAGATAGACGCCGGTCAGAGTAGTAAGGCCTCCATGGAAGAGCAGGTCTTCTATCCCCTGCGTTGTCTTCTTCTCTGGAGAGCTGGAGGTCTATGCTCAGAGCTGTCTGTAGGGCACAGCTGTAGAAAGCCCCCAGCTGGAGACAGACCACCAGCTCCCAGATCTTGGTGCCTTCTTAGACATTATTACCGAGAAGCTTGCAATCCACTTGTATGTACCCAGGTGTATAGAGTCACATTTACATCCTGCGGCTTTTTATACGGTCTACTTTATAAAGATGACAGTAATACCTATATCGTACCTTAGTTACTGTACATGCAGTGGTGGTGGGGGAACTGTAAGTCCCAGCATTGCATATTGGCATCTGATCTATAGAGATTACTGCAGGTAATACAATAAATGTGTTCTATTATTACAATCACTAGTATAAGTCCCAGCATCTCCCCATTTGTCTAGATATTAGACACACGTTTATTATTCAGATATTATGTAGTATCGACTTTAGGCTGATCCAAACAATTGTATTTTTGGTCAGAAGAAAAAATGGCAGCATGCACGAGTTGCATCCGATTATGGGATCGCACTCAGCCAGGCAAATCAGTGAGTCTGTGAAAAAAAAAATCAGACTGCACTCGGATGACATCTGAATGCAGTCTGATTTTCACAGCTTTACAGAATGAAGAAGATGGGGAACTTTTTATTTCCACCTTCTCCACATCCGCGAAAATCGGAGCACGCTGTGAGCACACTCTGATCAAACTCTGATCAGAGTGTGATTAGCTTAATCGGAACGATTTTCTCGGATGAGACAAAATACGGTCGTGTGACCCTATCCTTAGAGAAATAAATACATTATTATTATTATTGATGAGCAAATGTGCTTGTTTGTTAGGCAATCCCTGCATGTGTTGCGGGTGTCGAACAGCCATGAGACATGCAACCGCGGGGACTGGAACATATATTTTCGAGCATGCAGAAGACATTCGATTAGAACCCGAGCATGCTCAGATAACACCTTATCCGAGTACGTTCACTCATCACTAATTATTGTATATTGTATTTCTGGATAGAAGGTAGAACTGTAAAGGCTGGGTCTCACATAGCGATACACCAGTGATCCCGACAACGATCAGGATGCTGGTGTATCGCTACATTATCGCTGCTGAGCTGCCAAACAGGCAGCTCAGGCAGCGATCAGCACAAGGACACTACGGGTAAACATCGCTAGTTACCCGCAGTGTACCTTGGTTACCAGCTCCCTGCATCAGGGGCTGGTATCCAAGGTACACAGCGGGTTTCTAGGCACAGCCCGCGCCTGGAAACCCGCTGTGTACCTTGGTTACCAGCGGATCGCTGGTCTCCCGCCTGTCACACGCAGCGATGTGTGCCTGTCAGCGGGAGACCAGCGATCAAAAAAATGTCCGACATTTCAGCGACGATCAGCGATACCCGGCAGGGGGGCTGATCGTCGCTGAATGTCACACACAGCGATATCCTGGTGAGCTCGCTGCTGCGTCACAAAACTAGTGACTCAGCACGATCTCGCTAGCGATATTGCTATGTGAGACGGGGGCTTTAGTCCCAGCTACATAATACTATAGTTTAATCTTCAGTTCAGTATGAGACTAGAAAGAGACTTCTTAATCAGATGTAGTGCACAGCCTGGCCAGCCGGTCAGTCAAGTGAGACAGCTGCATAGAAATATATATATAGAAATATATGCAGCTGTCACACTCGGGTCAGGAGAGCTGCTGGCCAGAATGTGCACTGTTCTCATCTCATTCCAATTTATTGTTTTTCAACTGACTGCGCCCCTACTTTTTTTTTTGAGGAAAAGGTGTGTGTGTGAATGGATGTGGCTTTAAAAATGGGTGTGGCTTAAAAAAATGGGTGTGACTTAAAATGGGTGTGGTTTTCCGACGCACAAACACAGAACCTGTTGTTAAAAATTTGAATCCCACCCCTGATACCGTAGATTATTTTAGGCAACAGCACGGTCATTTGCTGAGGTTCTCTGGTTAGGGGCTCACTCAGAAGTTTCGCCCCCCCAAACCAAAACTAAGCTACGCCTCTGGGTCAGACCCCCACAATCAACAAGTCATCACCTAGTCAGTGGATAACTCATTTAAGTGTATGGCCAGACTTACGAGATGCAGATGAGAACCTTGGTGGCCAGGTGTCGTGGTGGTTCTTTAATTGCTGATTAACCTTTCACACTGCTGCCAATTTCTGTTTTTTTTCTCCCCTTCTTCCCAGAGCCATAACGCTTTTATTTTTCCATCCACATAGACATATGATGGTTTTTTTATTGGCGGGACAAGTTGTACTTTTAAATGACACCATTCATTTTACCACATAGTGTACTGGAAAATGGGAAAAAAAATCCAAGTATAGTGAAATTGCAAATAAAATCTAAATCTGACATTGTTTTTTGGAATTGTTTTTACAGTGTACATTTTGTGATAAAAATGACCTTACAATATGATTCTTTTCATCAATACAATTATGGCAATACCAAACATGTCCAGTTTTATTATTGTTTTAGTGGTGAAAAAAGTCAGAAGTTTGCGAAATTTTTTTTCACTTGTGTCGCTATTTCAGAGGCCCATAACACTTTAATTTTGGAGCTGTGTGAAGGTTTATTTTTTGCGGAGTGAAATTTTGCTTTTATTGATACCATTTTTTGGATAGATGTGGCTTTTTGACCGCTTGTTGCAGTATTTTTTGTGGAATTTCAGCAACCACTAAAAAAAGTAATTTTGGCTTTCTCGATTTTTTTACTGTGTTTACAGATCAGGTTAATGGTTTCCATATTTTTATAGATTGGATTTCTTTGAATGCAGAAATATCACAAATATGTATTTTTTATTTTTTAATAGATGTATTTTCAATGAGGAAAAGGGCAGTGATTTGAACCTTTAGGGTTTTTTTTCATATTTTTTAAAACATTTTTTTTTACTTTCCACTATTAGGCTATGTGCACACGTTGCAGTTTTTTCGCGTTTTTCACTTTTTTTTGCGGCAAAAACGCTTTAAAAAGGCATGAATTAAGCATCCTACTATTTAGAATGAATTCCACAATTTTTGTGCACATGGTGCATTTTTTTCCGCGAAAAAAACGCATCGCGGAAAAAAACGCATCATGTTCACTAATTTCGCTGTAAATCTGCATATTTTTCACTATATTATTGACCTAGAATGTTCAGGAAAAATTTGCAGTAAAAACGTCAAAAACGGGAAAAACCGCGATAAAAACGCATGCGTTTTTCTGGGAAAAAGTCCGGTTTTCCTCAGGAAATTTCTGCAAACATTCCGCAAACTGTGCACATAGCCTTATTGTTAGCTCCTTAGGGGACTTGTTCAATCGCTTATTTCTGTTAATGTTGATGATTATGGCTTACAGCCAATGAAAACCCCAAAGTCATTATCTCAGTAAATTAGAATAATTAACAAAAAACACCTGTAAAGACTTCCTAAGCATTTAAAACGGGCCCTTAGTCTGTTTCAGTAGGCTCAACAATCATGGGGAAGACTGCTGACTTGACAGATGTACAGAGGGCAGTCATTGACACACTCCACAAGGAGGGTAAGCCACAAAAGGTCATTGCTAAAGAAGCTGCTGTTCAAAGTGCTGTATCCAAGCATATTAATGGAAAGTACAGTGGAAGGAAAAAGTGTGGTAGAAAAAGGTGCACAAGCAACCGGGATAACCGCAACCTTGAAAGGATTGTTAAGAAAAGGACATTCAAAAATTTGGGATAAGGAGTGGACTGCTGCTGGAGTCATTGCTTCAAGAGCCACCACACACAGTCATATCCATGACATGGGCTACAAGTGTCACATTCCTTGTGTCAAGCCACTCATGACCAATAGACAACGCCAGAAGCGTCTTACTTGGGCCGAGGAGACAAAGAACTGGACTGTTGATTAGTGGTCCAAGGTGTTTCCAGATGAAAGTAAATTCTGCATTTGGAAATCAAGGTCCCAGAGTCTGGAGGAAGAGTGGAGAGCCACAATCCAAGCTGTTTTAGGTCTAGTGTGAAGTTTCCACAATCAGTGATGGTTTGGGGAGCCATGTCATCTGCTGGTGTAAGTCCACTGTGTTTTAGCAAGACCAAAGTCAGAGCAGCCGTCTACCAGGAAATTTTAGAGCACTTCATGCTTCCCTCTGCTGACAAGCTTTTTGGAGATGGAAATTTCATTCTCTAGCAGGACTTGGCACCTGTCCACACTGCCAAAAGTACCAATACGCTGAGTTTTCTGTGCGGATTTTCACCATAGACTTGCATTAGATGCAGAAATTCTGCAGGTAAAGACACGCATGCGTTTTTAGTGCGTTCCTGTGGCGGCAAAGCATCAAAATCTCATATTTTTGTCAAAGCTAAATTCCAAGAAGTATAAAAAACAAAGCAGCTTTCTGTAAAACACGGCATGCTAACAAGAGACGCAACATCAAAACCGTGATATAAACGCAAGTAACCTAATTTTCTTAATAGGTGCAGCAAATCTATAACATCAAAAACTCCCCAAAAGCTCATTGTGAGAACGTAGCCTAAAGTCTGGAATATTAAAACCTACAAATAAATAAGTTATGCAACAAAAGGGAAATATAATAAACAGAAAAACTAATTCAAAATACTAGAATTACAGTTTTTCGGCCCTAAAAAATGAACTAAAAATCAATCCAAACATCCCAATTGGTATCAAGAAATGCATCAATTCACCACACAAAAAAAAACAACTGTCCACAATTTGTGTTAATTGATTGTTTCATACTGTATCAATGTGTCTGACGTATGGCTACTGGTGTCCACAGAGTCATTTCACTGCTATGTTTCTTACATTTTCTAAAACCTGTTTAAGATACCGGTAATAAAAAGAGATGATGCGTAATTGTTCAATGCTCCTTGCTCCCCACCATCCTTCTGTAGGCCAGGCTTCACTACAGCAGCAGGAAGGGTTACACAGAAAAGAGAAAAAGTTTACGGCAGCTCACCCATACGGAGATCCGAAGCACGGAGAGCGGGCAGAGCAGCGGGAAGGCAAATCAATGGTAGAGAGAAAAATCCAGCTCCATGGATCCCGTAAAAATAAAAAGTTTAATGAAAAATGCATTAAAAAAAGAATGTTTATACCTCGTCATGCAGGGTCACGGGTATAGAACGAGTTTACAAACCATACAGAGGAGGAGATCACCATAGAAAACTTCATAACCGTGAGTCCTGGTGGATCTATTTACTCCAGACCAGGATACCCCACGGGATGAATGTCAACCGTGATCTAATCTATCATTATGAAGAGTTATTTCTGTTGGGTGCATTTCTCTTTTCTCCTTCTTATATCCATATGTGTATCAATTCCTATTGTTTTCATGCTCTTCTTTCGTGTTTTATTTTTCATGTATTTTCTTCACTGTGTGTTCCCTTATGTTTGCATATATTTCCCTTCCCCTTTTTTTATTGGCTTTATATGTCAGATGTTTTAAGTAGGGAGCAGTATTTACAGTAAAACCGACTTTCTGGGTCACTTCAGATTGCAATGACTAAAGACCTTAGGGTCTGAAACGCGTCTGTCCCTTATCTCTCCCCCTGGGGAGTTGTGACCATCATGCCTAAGCATTCTCTTTTTTAATATATTTTTCAATAAGCTCTGGTATTTTTACAGGATCCATGGAGCTGGATTTTTCTCTCTGCTATTGAGCAGGAAGGGATGGTATACTGGCAGCATATGCTAACATCTAAATGTCTAAACATTCACACTTTTCTGTCCATCATAGACCCGCTGGCCCCTGCATGATTGGCCCCCCATAAATTAGACCCTCTCTTCCTGTACAGAACTTGGCCCTTGATTCATTCAGCCCTTTCCCTCCACAGACACCGTGGAGCATAGGCCTCCATAATCACAGAACCCATGATAGATTGCCTGTGCGGACCTTTGCACTTAGTAGATTGGACCCATTTACCCATTTGAGTTGACTTAACTCATAGTGGGTGGATTGTGACCCTTCATCTGTGTACTCTTTTTCCCTTGGTAATACCTCTCTCATATCCATGGCACAGGCTAAAACCTCCTGAATGGTTGTGTCTGTCAGCTGGGAATATCTCTGATCTGGACAGCATAGTGGTTAAAGATGCAATTATATCATTTTGAACAGGTCCAATGTACCAGTGTTGAAGCTATATGAAAATCAATGTGGAAGTGCACTGGGGATGTGTCAGTGAACATGGACGGCATCTGTCGAGTGCATTGGCACCGCCCAGTGCATGTCCAGCTGATTTGCATGTTGCTTCTACAATAAGGGTCTGATTCATTCAGTGTTATTGATGGGAGTGAGGGAGTAATAAGCGCCTAATTCAGTAAGAAGAGCATGCCAGCTAATGAATTAGGTGCATCTTACAACTTGAGTTAGTCTCCGTCAGAATTGTTATTCCAGTCCAATACTGGAGTAACATTTCTGGCATAAATTACTTCACAAATTTTCATTAATTTGTTACGCTGGTTTTGCTATGTCCTGTCCTACTCCAGCTTTTCCCTCTCTGGTGGAGATGGCTAAAAATGTTGTGAAAATATCAAAAGTAGCACCAATTTTTAGCAACTTTGTGTTGCATAAAAATGCAACATTTGAAGGTGTTGTGCAACCAAATTCTGTCATAAACACCTTATGAACCAGGCCTTTGATCTCTCATGACTGGCACATCAGATCTCAACAAAAAAGATATAATTTTTATAGGGGCTCAAGTGCCTATAGAGAAATATCACTATATATGTAGACAGTAGCTAACATGTTCTCTTTAATAGTTTTTTAAGGTTGAAGGTAGAGATATAAGTCCATTAGGTTCAACCTGTTACTTAAATATATGATGAAGATGGATTATCAGCTTTACAGATCAACTTTTAGTTGTCCATAGAGGTATATAGCCATTGGAGCAGGAGCAGAAGAGAGAGATATGGACCCACAAAGATGCTGTTCATTCTATTAAGTCTTTATTGTCTACAGAACTGCTGGATTCACAGCTACACTGCTCATTACATAAATTACAGATTCTGATAAGTCACCAAAAATAACGCAATGCACAGTACACTGATGCCACCAACAAAGGCCTCAAATGAGTGTCCGTAGAGTGTGAACGAGGGGGTTTACCAGAAAATCAAATTTGTTTTTCAAGTATTGCTTTTATATTGTCCTTGCAATAAGAACCTTAGAGTGCAGACAATACAGTCATTTGGCCATTTCAAAGACCTTAGATGCCATTTATTGTTAAAACCAGACCCTAAAATTATTCAAGATCCTAAAACTCAGAACCCAAACTACAGACCCTATAATTTAGACTCCAGACCAGACCTCAAAATTCAGACTCTAGAGCAGACCCCAATCAATATTCATAACTGAGGCCATACTCCCGATTAGAACCCAATGTTCACCCCATAATTCAAAGTCTTTAGATCCTAGTGCTGCTACACATGACGTTCTGACTATGATCTGCATCAGGCCAAAGAAGAAACGGAGCTGTGCCTGCAGAGTAGTCAAGAGCGATTAGAACTGAGTAATATCAGCCTTGGCTTTACCTATTAGACCAGTGTTTCCCAAACTCAAGTCCTCACGCCACCAACAGGTCAGGTTTTCAGGATTTCCTTAGTATTGCACAGGTGGTGTAAGTATCATCAAGGCATCAGGGACTATCTCACCTGTGGAAATCCTGAAATCATGACGTGTTGGGGGCCATACGGACTGGAGTTTGTGAAACACTGTATTAGACTAAACCAAACGGTAACGGTCATTCTATAAAAAAAACTACTGAGCTTGCATATAAGGGACAGTGAACAAGAAAAACATTAGCCTGGACTGACCATAAAAGATAGGGATACTTCGGGCCAGTGTGGAATTAGGGTGCCAAGGGCCGACCATTAACATTGACTCTTGGAGCCCTTTGTTCAGCTACATGCGAATATTATATTACACTCTTGCACAAATTTATAAAATAATATACTGAGTAGTTTGCAAAATTAATAATGAGATCCTGCATTGTCTTCACATTATAAATCAAGTGTATTGTGCTAACTGCCGCTCATATAGGGAGATGGTGAGTCACCTGGTGAGTCACCTGTTTCACTGTGTGCCAGTCCAAGGCTAGTTTTGGCAAATTCGAGATTGTTTATACATGTGCTTCTCACAAAATTAGAATATAATCAAAAAGTTAATTTATTTCAGTTCTTCAATACAAAAAGTGAAACTCATATATTATATAGAGTCATTACACACAGAGTGATCTATTTCATGTGTTTATTTCTGTTAATGTTGATGATTATGGCTTACAGCCAATGAAAACCCAAAAGTCATTATCTCAGTAAATTTGTCATGGGTGCATCGCCACGAGGATCGTCGCGATTGCACATTCTGACTTCTCACAGCTGAACTGCTGTTTCTTTGTTTTTTTGGTAATGAGAGAGTTAATTTTTCCTAGATCTTTGCTAAGGCTAGGTGCAGCCTCGCCCGGCTGCTTTTGATTATGTTCTAATTAGTTTCCTTTATATTTCTGCCAGTCTGGGTGTTAGACGCCGGTGAAAGCATTCATGTAGTTTAGCAGACTGGATCGGTTCTGAGAATACTTAAGCTAAGAGCTCCTTAGTTGTTTTTACTCTTACAGCTTATAGTTTTTCTCTGAGACCTTAGGTGTTCCTACTGTGTGTGAGTGTTGTATGTAAGACTTTATTTTCTTTATTTCTTGTCTTTCTTGTATGTCTTTCTGTTCATTAACCGTTACCTGTTCATTCCCTTTGGTGGTATTCAGGGTCCTTCTTAGGACTAGAATACAGTTGGCAGGGATTGATAGGAGACAGGGTTTACGCTGGTGGCCTGGACCTCTGTACCTTTAACAGTACCTCCAGGTTGAGGGATTAGTTAGGACCCCAGTTTAGGGTCAGCTTAGACCCTGGTCACCCTCTAGCCGGAGACAGCGTATAACGGATTCCGTTTTGACCCACTGGACATTCTGTCAGGTAAATCTATGTTATCATATATCTATGCGCATGTTATATAGTATGTTGCCCTTTTGATATAGATTTCTGACATCACATATATATATATATCTGCTATACAGCGTGACATTTTCACCGGCCCAACTAAAGATTCTCCCCAGCTGTCATGGATCCAGTAGCCCAGCTGGCCCAGCAGTTGCAGGGGTTGTCCATGGAATTTGCAGACATTAAGTCCAAGGTTTTGTCCCTCCCGGAGCAAACCAGATCTGAACCTAAGGTTGCTCTCCCGGACAGGTTCACTGGTGGGCGGGACAGATTTTTTACTTTCCGGGAGGCATGTAAATTGTACTTTCGGCTGCGGCCTCGGTCATCTGGGAGTGAAGAGCAGAGGGTGGGAATTGTTATCTCGCTCTTACAAGGGGACCCTCAATCTTGGGCGTTCTCTATTCCTCCAGGCTCCCCAGATCTCCAGTCAGTGGATCGATTTTTTACTGCCCTGGGTCTGGTATATGATGATCCGGATCGAGTCTCCCTTGCTGAAACAAGGTTACGTAAAATACGGCAAGGAAATCGTCCAGCGGAGGAATATTCTTCTGAGTTCCGTAGATGGGCAACAGATACTCAGTGGAATGACCCAGCTCTTAGGAGCCAGTTTTGTCAAGGGTTGTCTGACAAATTAAAAGATGTGTTGGCTCAGTATGATTCTCCTCCATCACTGGAGGCTGCTATGGCCCTCGCTATTCGCATTGATAGACGACTTCGGGGAAGACGCGAGGTAACTCCGCCCCCCATGATGACTCCACCTACTACTAAAGTCCCTTATACTGAGGTTCCCCTGGTCTGTTCTGAGGAACCCATGCAGTTGGGAGGGACATCATTTTGTAGGAGGGAATCGGCGGTGCGCCGCAAGACTAGAAGGTGTTTCTTTTGCGGGAGAGAGGGACATTTTGTTGGGGGGTGTCCATCCCGGACCTCTTTGAGCCAAGGAGTTAACCTGGGAGTGTGTATTTCGTCCCCAAATCCCTCTCAGTTTCTCGTGCCTGCGGAGGTGGTGATTGGTACTAGAACTGAGAGGATTTCTGTTTTTCTTGATAGTGGGTCCGGGGCTAATCTGGTGGACGCTCGGTTTGCCCAGGTGCATGGTATGCAACTGAGTGTATTGGCCAAACCGGTCCCTATACTCTCTATTGATTCTAGACCTCTTGGTCAAGGTAGCTTGGTACAAGCTGTTGATAACATAGATCTTCGAGTAGGGGCAATACATAAAGAGCAATTGTCTTGTTATGTGTTGGAGGGTCTACCTACTCCTATTGTGTTGGGACTTCCTTGGTTGGCTAAACATAACCCAGTGATTGATTGGCAATCCAGAAAGATAAGCCAGTGGGGTGAATTTTGCAAGAATAACTGCATGAGCACGGTCATCGGTGCGGTTGTGCCTAGGACTTTGTCTCCTTTTCTGGAGGACTTTGGGGAGATGTTCTCAGAGGAGGGGTGTAAAGAGTTACCTCCTCATCGCGCATATGACTGCTCAATAAAGTTGCTTCCTGATGCCTTATCTCGTACTTTCCCAGGGACCGGGAGGATGGATGATCCGGTTCCTATTCCTCAGGAGGGAGTTGTAGTGTCAGCTGTATGCTCTGAGCTTGAGGGGGAGGTATTGGGGGCTCAGGGGGACGCCCCTGTGGGACTTCCAGGGAGACTGATAGTTCCAGATCGGTTAAGACTGAAGGTTACGGAGAACCGTTACAAACGGATGGCTGATAGGGGGAGAGTTTCTGGTCGAGATCTGAAGGTGAACGATCTGGTGTGGTTGTCTACCAGGAATATGGAACTTAAAGTTCCCTCCTGGAGGTTGGGTCCCAGATTCATCGGGCCGTACAGGATCAGTTCCGTAATTAATCCTGTGGCATTTCGTCTGGACCTCCCTCCTACGTTTAAAAATCATAATGTGTTTCACAAGTCATTGCTTAGGAAGTATGTGGCACCAGTCATACCGTCACCTCTACCTCCTTCAGTGGTGGTCAATGATAACGTGGAAATTCATGGGTCGAAAATCATTGACTCACGTCTCAGTCGCCGAGCCCTTCAGTGCTTGGTTCATTGGAGGGGGTATGGTCCTGAGGAGGGGACGTGGGTCCCTGCGTCTGATGTTAGCGCAGATCGATTGGTTCGGACCTTTCACACAACTCACCCGGACAGACCTGGTCATGAGGGTCCGGAGGCCCCTCGTAGAAGGGGGGGTACTGTCATGGGTGCATCGCCACGAGGATCGTCGCGATTGCACATTCTGACTTCTCACAGCTGAGCTGCTGTTTCTTTGTTTTTTGGTAATGAGAGAGTTAATTTTTCCTAGATCTTTGCTAAGGCTAGGTGCAGCCTCGCCCGGCTGCTTTTGATTATGTTCTAATTAGTTTCCTTTATATTTCTGCCAGTCTGGGTGTTAGACGCCGGTGAAAGCATTCATGTAGTTTAGCAGACTGGATCGGTTCTGAGAATACTTAAGCTAAGAGCTCCTTAGTTGTTTTTACTCTTACAGCTTATAGTTTTTCTCTGAGACCTTAGGTGTTCCTACTGTGTGTGAGTGTTGTATGTAAGACTTTATTTTCTTTATTTCTTGTCTTTCTTGTATGTCTTTCTGTTCATTAACCGTTACCTGTTCATTCCCTTTGGTGGTATTCAGGGTCCTTCTTAGGACTAGAATACAGTTGGCAGGGATTGATAGGAGACAGGGTTTACGCTGGTGGCCTGGACCTCTGTACCTTTAACAGTACCTCCAGGTTGAGGGATTAGTTAGGACCCCAGTTTAGGGTCAGCTTAGACCCCGGTCACCCTCTTGCCGGAGACAGCGTATAACGGATTCCGTTTTGACCCACTGGACATTCTGTCAGGTAAATCTATGTTATCATATATCTATGCGCATGTTATATAGTATGTTGCCCTTTTGATATAGATTTCTGACATCACATATATATATATATCTGCTATACAGCGTGACAAAATTAGAATACTTTATAACCCCAGCCTGAAAAAATGATTGTAAAATCCGAAATGTTGGTCTACTGAAATGTATGTTCAGTAAATGCACTCAATACTTGGTCGGAGCTCCTTTTGCATCAATTACTGCATCAATGTGGCGTGGCATGGAGGTGATCAGCCTGTGGCACTGCTGAGGTGTTATGGAAGCCCAGGTTGCTTTGATAGCAGCCTTCAGCTCGTCTGCATTGTTGGGTCTGGTGTCTCTCGTCTTCCTCTTGACAATATCCCATAGATTCTCTATGGGGTTAAGGTCAGGCGAGTTTTCTGGCCAATCAAGCGCAGTGATACTGTTGTTTGTAAACCAGGTATTGGTACTTTTGGCAGTGTGGACAGATGTCAAGTCCTGCTAGAGAATGAAATTTTCATCTGCAAAAAGCTTGTCAGCAGAGGGAAGCATAAAGTGCTCTAAAATTTCCTGGTAGATGGCTGCGCTGACTTTGGTCTTGATAAAACACAGTGGACCTACACCAGCAGATGACATGGCTCCCCAAACCATCACTGATTGTGGAAACTTCACACTAGACCTCTAGCAGCTTGGATTGTGGCCACTCCACTCTTCCTCCAGACTCTGGGACCTTGATTTCCAAATGAAATGCAAAATTTACTTTAATCTGAAAACAAGACCTTGGACCACTGAGCAACAGTCCAGTTCTTTTCCTCCTTGGCCCAGGTAAGACGCTTCTGGGGTTGTCTATTGGTCATGAGTGGCTTGACACAAGGAATGCGACATATGTAGCCCATGTCCTGGATACATCTGTGTGTGGTGGCTCTTGAAGCAATGACTCCAGCAGCAGTCCACTCCTTGTGAAACTCCCCCATATTTTTGAATGACCTTTTCTTAACAATCCTTTTCAAGGCTGCGGTTATCCCGGTTGCTTGTGCACCTTTTTCAACAACACTTTTTCCTTCCACTCAACTTTCCATTAATATGCTTGGATACAGCACTCTGTGAACAGCCAGCTTCTTTAGCAATGACCTTTTGTGGCTTACTCTCCTTGTGGAGTGTGTCAATGACTGCCTTCTGGACATCTGTCAAGTCAGCTGTCTTCCCCATGATTGTGGAGCCTACTGAAACAGACTAAGGACCATTTTAAATGCTTAGGAAGCCTTTACAGATGTTTTTGCTAATTATTCTAATTTACTGAGATGATGACTTTTGGGTTTTCATTGGCTATAAGCCATAATCATCAACATTAACAGAAATAAACACTAGAAATAGATCACTGTTTGTAACGACTCTATCTAATATGCGAGTTTCACTTTTTGTATTGAAGAACTGAAATAAATTAACTTTTTGATGATATTCTAATTTTGTGAGAAGCACCTGTAACTATGCAATGCATGTTACAAGTTAAAACCAGACCACTGTTGCTTCCATAAAGACGTAATCTAGGGTGAGAAGGAAGTGAATTAAGTGACTAGGATTAGGAGATGTAAAATCTGGGCTGGGTTAACATACAGCAGGAATAATTTAACATGAAATTATGTAAATCTTATTACTGTGAGAGCCTCTGATTTCCTGCTGCAAGCTTGTTCAGTTTGTTCATAGCAGAACGTCAATTACTGGAACAGATCTTGAAGGCTTTTTATAGCAATCACAACATGTTATAGCCATTAAGAGCATTTCCAGAATCTTATACATCATTACTACTATTAGAAAAAATAGTCCTTAAAAGTGATTTTACAAGATATTGCATTAATAGCCTATCCATGGGATAGGCCATCAATCAGTGATTGGTTTGGCTCCAATTCTAATACCCATGCCAATAAGCGAATTAAGGGTCAGTGGTGCTGGCTGGAAAACTGTCCCTTTACTCCAGTAGCAGACAAAGTAGTACCGGCCCTTAATTCTTCTAATTCCCTGGTAATGCAAAAGCAGAAAATGGAGTTGTCTTGGTGAGAGAATCAGTTCTTTGGTAGATGATGTGCAGATCGATGGTGTCTGACTCTTGACAGCTGTTTTCAAGGAACTATGTATCATGGAGCAATGTGACACCAAAGACTCTGCATCACTTTCTCAAGTACCATGGTCCCTTGAAACTGCTGTAAAACGTCGGGCTCCACCAGTCTGCACATCACCTACACACCTGTCGCATCTTCTCGGCTGGTCTCCCTTCCCCTATGGCTGCCGTCATTAGCTGTACCCTAGGTTGGGTCTTACAAGTGACCCAGCGTTTCTCATCTCCCAAAGCTTTTCAAGGGCCCCTTAGAGACACCCCCGTCTCTGAGTATTCAGTGTCTTATGTTGTCATCATCTTCTCAGACTCTTGTGATTTCTACAATTTGCACCTAATGCTCTTAAAGACCAGCTGGTCTACACATTGTTGTAAGCATCATGAATTGCTTCTATTTGACTGCTTACATTTTTCTGCATTCATCTTTGTAAACCTTTGTTTGATCCTTCTTTGATTGACTTCTTTGATTCGATAGATTGACTCCTTTGATTAATTGACGGATTGATCTTCAGACCTGCTGGTTTACCCACTCACTGCTGCCTGTTGATTTACCCATCGTCTGCTGCACTGGTGCTTAGAAACTGTTCAAATTACGTGGCAAGTATCACTTTGGTCATCTGCTATGGTTTCAATAATCTGCATCAATAATTTCATTTTGACATACCATTGACCTTGACTTTCCTGTGATTGTCACTCCTGGCTCCCTGGCTCATATTGTGTTCTGCTCTACCTGTTTACTTGCCAACCATCATTACCTGTTGTTCAGATCTTTGCTGCGGTGCCATCACCACTGGTCCATGTGTTCACCCAGACCTTCAGCTTAGTGGATGCATCTCACCAGGGTAAACTAACAGGTTCAACATTCAAGTGAATGGGAGATAAACTACAATACTCAGCAGCAGCCACTAAACAAGGTACAGAGCTCCTATGTACAGCATTGCTTTCATTGAGCTGCCGCCACAGCAGCTGATCGGTGGGGTGCTGGGTGTCAGACCCCCACCGACCTCATATCACTGGTCTATCTAATTGATAGGTCATCATTATGTTAGTCCTAGACAAGCCCTTTAATGCATTTTGAAGATAAAATCCTATGTTGTGATTCCTAAGTGATACTCGTCTCACCAAATCCCCTCTCCCCATTACGTTGCTTTCTAGGTTCTCACGGGTTTTTTCTTCTTCGTCTCTTTTTGAGACATAGGAAATGACTGCTCAGCCAATCACTGGTTGCAGCAGTGACCCACCTCAGCCTGTGATTGGCTAAGTGGTCATTTCCTGTGTGTCATGTATGGGCCAGTAAAGGTACAGTATGATGGTGAAACATGGACATTGGTAGATCTCATCTAACACATGTACATTATTATATAAAATTACAAGAACACTTGTAAATGGGCTCATTTCACTATGTTGTACTCATTATTTGTCTTCAGGAGCGCACCGCTTCCCAGCCTTCCTGCTTGCTTGGGTGCAATGTGCTCCTGATTGACTGACAGCTCAAGCCAGGGGCATGGTTGCACTGCTGCTCCAAACTGTGCGCTGTCTGACTGGGCCACATAAGGCACTTATCCTCTGCAGCATTGGAGGAGTAGTCATCAGGTTTGGCCGATACGAGTTATGGCCACCGCCTTTCAGGGCTTATCTACAGCATTCTATAAGTTGATAAAACGTTACCGCTCTGTTTGCCTGCCTCTGCATCACAGTCCATCTACCGCATGGAATGGCGGCACTCAGTGTATATATGATCATTCCAGATCACAGTGATGCACAGGCACGCAGAGCGGTAAGCTGGTGCAGGTATATAAGGACGGGCTGTACGATGGGGCCATAGCCCTGACAAAGAAGGACTGCGTCCTTGGAAACGCGTTGGTAAACTGACCCCTTTGTTTGTGCACCCGTCCATTAGTTTCCATGACGTCTCGATACACCACGCTCCTTGCTCACTTCCCACAGCATTGGCTGGAGCTCGCCAGGAGGCGGCCTACCTGGAGGATCGCTACAACGGGAGGACGCTCCCGAAACCGCTCCCTCCGAGTCCTGGCACACTGACATCCCGCCACCTGGGACCGTGGCAGCACGTTATGACAGTTTATGATACACGTTATGATAATTTAAAACCACTATGTTTCAGTTTCTTTTCACTTTCACCCCATCCTCCTTTCTTTCTTTCTATCCCCTGTAATCCCCCCACCTAGTAAGGAATTAGTCATTCCCCCCTCCATTCTCCCCACCCATCTCACCTCCTCCTCAGAAGTGTTCCTCCACATACAATCCTTCTTACCAAGACACACACGGCCACATCATGTCTTATCCTGCTCCCACCTTCTAACGCTCTGTCTGCTACTCCTCATCCCCAAATCCTGGCCCTCCTCAACTCATCCCCACACTCATTTCTAACACCCTGCCACGATCCTCCACACGTTTCTGCAACCATGACAACCTCATACCTATCCATCCACACCCCCCTCCCCCGGTCCCTTACCTGGAGCACTATGGAACGCACAC
Organism: Oophaga sylvatica; assembly: GCA_033576555.1. Classification (NCBI taxonomy): domain Eukaryota; kingdom Metazoa; phylum Chordata; class Amphibia; order Anura; family Dendrobatidae; genus Oophaga; species Oophaga sylvatica. The sequence continues at coordinate 475,396,573 of JARQOD010000004.1, forward strand.
TCCGTCTGCAATAAACTGTCATTTATCCACGACCTCTTTATCACCAACAAACTCTCCTTCCTTGGCATCACCGAAACCTGGCTCACCCCCTCTGACTCAGCCTCTCCAGCTGCGCTTTCCTATGGCGATTCCATCTCTCTCACACCCCTCGCCCAGCAACAAACGTGGTGGAGGAGTTGGCTTACTCCTGTCTGATACCTGCTCCTTTACCCCTATTCAACTTCCACCCTCCGCTGCTATTCCCTCGTTCGATGTGCACTCCGTCCGCATCTATTCCCCCTCCAACCTCCAACTGGCTGTCATCTACCGCCCCCCGGAACTAGCCATCTCCACCTTTCTCGACCACTTCACCACCTGGCTACTCCATTTCCTCTCTGCTGACATCCCCACCATCATCATGGGCGATTTCAACATCCCCATTGACACTTCCACCCCGGCTGCCTCTAAACTTCTATCGCTCACGGCTTCCCTTGGCCTCACTCAATGGTCCTCTGCGGCCACTCACAAAGATGGTCACACGCTGGACCTTATCTTCACCCGCCTCTGTTCCCTCACTAATCTCACTAACTCATCACTCCCCCTGTCTGACCACAACCTACTGACGTTCTCTTCCCTCTCCTCTGTTAGTACGCATCCCCCACTCCACGAACTCACCCACCCTCGCAGAAATCTCAAACACCTCAATTTACAATTGCTCTCTGAGTCCCTCCTCCCTCTTACAGACATAGCCTCACTTAATGACACAGATGCTGCTGCCACATTTTATAACACCACAATAAAAGCCACATTTGATTCGGCCGCCCCCCTCACACAGAGCAAAACTCGTACAATCAACAGGCAGCCCTGGCTGACCAGCCTCAACCAAAGAATAGAGACGGGCTTCCAGGGCTGCCAAGTGGAGATGGAAGAGAACCCATTCTACCGAGCACCTCAGTGCATACAAGCAGTCCCTTGCCAGCTTCAAGTTCACGCTCTCTGCCACAAAACAAATTTACTTCGCATCTCTCATATCCTCCCTGTCTCACAACCCTAAACAGCTCTTCAACACTTTCAATTCTCTACTCCGTCCCACAGCACCTCCTCCCTCTCCTCTCATTTCTGCTGAAGACTTTGCCTCCTTCTTTAAGCAAAAGATTGATACGATCAGAGAAAGCTTTGGCCCGCAGCCGCCAATGCCCCTCTTAGCCACTCAGCCATGTTCTTCCAAAACCAGCTTCACCACGACAGAAGATCAGCTCTCCACTCTCCTGTCACGATCACACCTCACCACTTGCGCGCTTGACCCACTCCCGTCCCACCTCATCCCTAATTTTGCCACAGTCTTCATCCCTACTCTCACAAACCTCTTCAACCTTTCACTTACAAATCGTGTCTTTCCTTCATCCTTCAAACATGCCTCAATCACTCCCATCCTCAAAAAGCCCTCCCTCGACCCATCCTCTGTGTCTAACTATCGCCCGATATCTCTTCTCCCCTACGCCTCAAAACTACTGGAACAGCATGTATATCTCGAACTGTCCTCCCACCTCTCCTCCTGTTCCTTCTTTGACCGTTTACAATCCGGCTTCCGACCGCATCACTCAACTGAAACTTCCCTAACTAAAGTCACTAACGACCTGCTAACCGCCAAGAGCAAGCGACACTACTCTGTCCTCTTTCTCCTGGACCTGTCTTCTGCCTTCGACACCGTGGACCATTCCCTCCTGCTACAGATTCTCTCATCTCTTGGCATCACAGACTTGGCCCTGTCCTGGATCTCATCATACCTCCCTACTGACCAAAATCCCACAGTGTCTGTCTGCTATCTCAGCCTTCTTTTCTGCTCGCTTTCTCAAACTGAACATGGACAAAACAGAATTCATCATCTTTCCCCAATCTCATTCTTCCCCTCCACCCGACCTATCCATCTATGTCTATGGCTGCTCGCTTTCCACAGTCCAGCATGCTCAGTGCCTTGGGGTGATCATCGACTCTGCCCTCTCTTTCAAACCACATATCCAAGCCCTCGCCACCTCCTGCCTCCTCAAAATCAAAAATATTTCCCGGATCCACTCATTCCTCAACCATGAAACCACAAAAACACTAGTGCACGCCCTTATCATCTCCCGCCTCGACTACTGCCACCTCCTACTGTCTGGCCTCCCCTCTTGCACTCTGGCACCACTCCAGTCCATCCTACACTCTGCTGCCCTACTAATCCACCTGTCTCCCCGCTATTCCCCAGCCTCCCCCCTATGCCAGGCCCTTCACTGGCTTCCTATTGCCCAGAGGCTTCAGTTCAAAACCCTAACCATGACATACAAAGCCATCCACAACCTTTCTCCTCCATAGATCTGTGACATGGTCTCCCGCTACCTACCCACACGCAACCTTCGATCCTCTCAAGATCTCCTTCTCGACTCCTCCCTCATCTCTTCTTCCCACAACCGCATACAAGACTTCTCCCGGGCTTCCCCCATACTCTGGAACTCCCTTCCGCAAAACATCAGACTTTCACCAACAACGGAGACCCTCAAGAAGAACCTGAAAACCCACATGTTCCGACAAGCCTACAGCCTACAATGATCCTCAGTGTACTGAACCATCGCACGACCAGCTCTACCCTCTCCTAGTGTATCCTCGCCCATCCCTGTAGACTGTGAGCCCTCGCGGGCAGGGTCCTCTCTCCTTCTGTACTTGTGTGTCCCTTGTCTAGCACACGTTTATTGTACTTGTCTATATTTTTCCCTTTTCATATGTAAAGCGCCATGGAATAAATGGCGCTATATAAATGTGCAATAATAATAATAATAATGACAGCGCGGTGACCACCTTGGACTTGTGGTGCGCTCTGTCACCAACGGCCGCACAGGGGCCACTTACAACCGGAGGGTCACTTGTTCTCATAACTCCTTGGTGACATAGTCGGTGACCCCACGGTTATTGTTTTTAGCTCTATTCTGGCGCGGTGATCATTTTATCTTTTGCTGAAATTGATAACTGTTATAAGCAAAGATTTCCACATGACGGGAGCCCGCTGTGCGCCCAGCGCTGACTGACACACTACACAGTGGATTTGCCTTTTCCACTATGGTGACTGGGAGGGAGCAGCAGTGACAGGAGATGTCACCAACACTTCGGCTCCTACAGTCAGAAAAACTTTACTAATCTGTCACATCCCCATGGTAACCGGACGTGTGAACCACGCCCCCCGGAGACAGGCAACGCGGCCATGACAACAAATGCGGAACTGAGTTTGCGCATGCGTACAATGATGACTTTTTTTCTCAATACTTATCCGTTCCCTTTCAGTTCAACCCAACAATGTGGGCGGGGTCACCGCACTCGTCACCCAATCACGGCTCGCCTGTCTCTGGACGGCCTTCTTCCTATTGGAGCATCGTCTCGGGTCATGCATTAGCTGTCACACGCAGCAGGTTTGGCAGCGGCGGAGAAGAGAGAAAGACGGTGTGAGAGCGGACAGCGCTAGGCCGAGGGGCGACCATGGTGGGATTCGGAGCCCCGCGGCGCACGGGCCGGCTGCCCCCCTACGTGTTGGTGGCGTTGTTAGTGGTGATCGCCCTCCTGGCCTTCAACTACTGGAGCGTGTGCGGCCGGCAGGCGGCCCTGCAGGAGGACATCGCGGCTCTGCAGGAGCAGGTCCAGCGCACGGAGGTGGCCCGGAGCCGGCTGGAGAAGCGGCACTCTGAGCTGATGGTGCAGGCGGACAGCAACCGGCAGCAGCTGGAGCAACGATTGGGCGAGTACCAGAACGTGGGCGACCGGCTGCAGGCCCGGGACGTAGAGGCCCAGCGCTGCGAGGCGGAGAGGGTGAGGTGGGGGCAGCCGCCGGGGGATGTGGGGGCAGCAGCCGGGCAGTCCAGGGGGATGTGGGGGGCAGCCGCCGGGGGATGTGGGGGGCAGCAGCCGGGCAGTCCGGGGGGGATGTGGGGGGCAGTAACCGGCCAGTCCGGGGATGTGGTGGGCAGCAGCCGGGCATTCTGGGGGGTATGTGGGGGGCAGCAGCCGGGCATTCTGGGGGTATGTGGGGGGCAGCAGCCGGGCATTCTGGGGGGATGTGGGGGGCAGCAGCCGGGCAGTCCGGGGGATGTGGGGGGCAGCAGCCGGGCAGTCCGGGGGATGTGGGGGGCATCAGCCGGGCAGTCCGGGGGATGTGGGGGGCATCAGCCGGGCAGTCCGGGGATGTGGGGGGCAGCAGCCGGGCAGTCCGGGGGGATGTGGGGGGCAGTAACCGGCCAGTCCAGGGGATGTGGGGGGCAGCAGCCGGGCATTCTGGGGGGTATGTGGGGGCAGCAGCCGGGCATTCTGGGGGGATGTGGGGGGCATCAGCCGGGCAGTCCGGGGGATGTGGGGGGCATCAGCCGGGCAGTCCGGGGGATGTGGGGGGCATCAGCCGGGCAGTCCGGGGGATGTGGGGGGCATCAGCCGGGCAGTCCGGGGGATGTGGGGGCAGCAGCCGGGCAGTCCGGGGGATGTGGGGGCAGCAGCCGGGCAGTTCGGGGGATTGTGGGGGCAGCAGTCCGGGAGGATGTGGGGGGCAGCAGCCGGGCAGTCTGGGGGGATGTAGGGGGGCAGTAACCGGCCAGTCCGGGGGATGTGGGGGGCAGCAGCTGGGCAGTCTGGGGGGATGTAGGGGGGCAGTAACCGGCCAGTCCGGGGGATTTGGGGGGCAGCAGCCAGGCAGTCCGGGGATTGTGGGGGCAGCAGTCCGGGGGGATGTGGGGGGCAGCAGCCGAGCAGTCTGGGGGGATGTAGGGGGGCAGTAACCGGCCAGTCCGGGGGATGTGGGGGGCAGCAGCCGGGCAGTCCGGGGGATTGTGGGGGCAGCAGTCTGGGGGGATTTGGGGGGCAGCAGCTGGGGGACTGTGGGGGGCAGTCCAGGGGACTGTGGGAGACAGCAGCCGGGCAGTCCGGGGGATTGTGGGGGCAGTAACCGGCCAGTCTGCAGGATTGTGGGGGGGGGGGCATCAGACGGGCAGTCCGGGGGTGATGTGGGGGCAGCAGCCTGTGGATGTGAGGGGGCAGTAACCGACCAGTCTGGGGGATTGTGGGGGGCAGTAACTGGCCAGTCCGGAAGACTGTGAGGGCAGCAGCTGGGCAGTCTGGGGAATTGGGGGGGGCGCAGCTGGGCAGTCCGGGGGGGATGTGGAGGGCAGCAGTCTGGGGGATTGTGGGGGAGGGCCGCAGCCGGGCAGTCCAGGGGGGGGATGTGGAGGGCAGCCGTCCGGGGGATTGTGGGGTGGGCCGCAGCCGGGCAGTCCAGGGGGGGATGTGGAGGGCAGCCGTCCGGGGGATTGTGGGGGTGGGCCGCAGCCGGGCAGTCCAGGGGGGGGATGTGGAGGGCAGCCGTCCGGGGGGATTGTGGGGGTGGCCGCAGCGAGCAGTCCGGGGGATTGTGGGGGGGGCTGCAGCCGGGCAGTCCGTGGGGAGGGATGTGGAGGGCAGCAGCCGGTGGATGTGAGGGGGCAGCAGTCCGAGGGATTGTGGGGGGGCAGCAGCCGGCCAGTCCGGGGGATTGTAGGGGGCAGTGCTTCATTTCTGATTTGTAATTTTTATTTTTACATTTATTTTTTTTTAATAGTCCCATTTTAGGCCTTATTCACACGTCAGTATTTGGTCAGGATTTTGCCTCAGTGTTTTATGTCAGGAGTGGAGTTTCCAGAGAGACCCTATAATTGACAGACTGACACCGGTCCTGTATTTTGGAGACTCTCCTGGTTCTGGTGTAGAAATACTGATGAGTGAGGCCTTAGTATGATCTTTGTTTTGATCGTTTTTTATAGATTTTTTTGTATGGTGGGTCGGCAATTCAAAAGTAACAATTTTTGCATTTCAAGTTTTTTTTTTTTTTTTTTCCTTTTCAACTTTACACGAATTATCATAAGGGTTTATTAATTTCATGTTATTTTTAATCTGGGGAAGGGCGTCATTCAGACATTTTATATTTTTTTTTGTAATGTGCTTTTGGCGTCCCATGATCGCGGGGGGCCAGCGGGAGCCAGTCCATTGGCAGCGGAGACTTTTAAATGGCAGCAATTGGAGCCAGGTCCAGTTGACGTTTAGGGCACATTGCTGTTACATCCTATATCAGGAAGGGGTTAAAGGCATTATTAGGGGCCAGTAGACCGGTGCGCTCTAACTGCTGACCATCGTTCTTCGTGTACTTGTGTGCCTGAATGTATTGTTTCGGTGGATCTCTCTGTATGGCGTCTGTTGTGCTATTTCTTCAGCATTTCGAAAATGTACATATGATGAACTAGGATAAAACATCTGGTTATTCAAAACCACAACGCCGATCATAAATCTCACCTGTCCAGAGGGCGGGATGTAACCTGCTGACGTGTGGCTGTCCAGCCGCTGGAGTCCGCACTGATGGACGGATCGGGGAACTTTTATCACTGGTACAAAATGATGCAGCAGGTCGGATGGCCGTTCCATTCATTCTCTATGGGGCTACCAAAAAAGCTGAGTAGCCCCATAGACAATGAATGGACGCACATGAGCACTGCTGCTCCATTCTAGTGGGGATAAATGGGGACTGTTCTGCCGATCAGTGCGGGTCCCAGCCGTCGGACCCCCACCAGTTCACTAGTTGTTGCCTATGCTGGGGATAGGCGATCATTTGTTTTAACTGGACACCCACGTTCGCGCTGGGAACTTGTGGGTCACTTACACTAGCGGTCAAAAGTTTAGGGTCACTTAGAAATTTCCTTATTTTTGAAAGAAAAGCAGTTTTTTTCCAATGAAGCTAACATTAAATGATTCAGAAATACACTCTATACAGTGTTAATGTGGTAAATGACTATTCTAGCGGCAAACGTCTAGTTTGTAATGCAATATCTTCATAGGTGTATAGAGGCCCATTTCCAACAACCATCACTCCAGTGTACTTATGGTATTTTGTGTTCGCTAACTGTGTAAGAAGGCTAATAGATGGTTAAAATACCCTTTAAAACCCTTGTGCAAGTATGTTAACACAGCTGAAAACCGTTTGGTTGATTAGAGAAGCTATAAACCTGACCTTCCTTTGAGCTTGTTGAGAATCTGGAGCATTACATTTGTTGGTTCCATTAAACTCTCAAAATGGCCAAAAAAAAAGAACTTTCTTGTGAAACTCGACAGTCTATTCTTGTTCTTAGAAATGAAGGCTATTCCATGCGAAAAATTACCAAGAAACTGAAGAATTCATACAATGGTGTGTAGTACTCCCTTTAGAGGAGTGCACAAACAAGCTCTAACTAGAGAAGAAAGACAAGTGGGAGGCCCCGCTGCACAACTGAGCAACAAGACAAGTACATTAGAGTCTTTAGTTTGAAAAATTGACGCCTCACAGGTCCTCAACTGGCAGCTTCATTAAACAGTACACATTAAACGCCAGTGTCAACATCTACAGTGAAGAGGCGATTTGGGGATGCTGGCCTTCAGGGCAGATTGGCAAAACAAAAGCCATATTTAAGACTGGCTTAAATGAAAGGAAAAGATTAATATGGGCAAAAGAACACAGACATTGGACAGAGGAATATTGGCTTTTGTTTTGCCAATCTGCCCTGAAGGCCAGCATCCCCAAATCGCCTCTTCACTGTAGATGTTGACACTGGCGTTTAATGTGTACTGTTTAATGAAGCTGCCAGTTGAGGACCTGTGAGGCGTCAATTTTTCAAACTAAAGACTCTAATGTACTTGTCTTGTTGCTCAGTTGTGCAGCGGGGCCTCCCACTTGTCTTTCTTCTCTGGTTAGAGCTTGTTTGTGCACTCCTCTAAAGGGAGTACTACACACCATTGTATGAATTCTTCAGTTTCTTGGTAATTTTTCGCATGGAATAGCCTTCATTTCTAAGAACAAGAATAGACTGTCGAGTTTCACAAGAAAGTTCTTTTTTTTTGGCCATTTTGAGAGTTTAATGGAACCAACAAATGTAATGCTCCAGATTCTCAACAAGCTCAAAGGAAGGTCAGGTTTATAGCTTCTCTAATCAACCAAACGGTTTTCAGCTGTGTTAACATACTTGCACAAGGGTTTTAAAGGGTATTTTAACCATCTATTAGCCTTCTTACACAGTTAGCGAACACAAAATACCATAAGTACACTGGAGTGATGGTTGTTGGAAATGGGCCTCTATACACCTATGAAGATATTGCATTACAAACTAGACGTTTGCCGCTAGAATAGTCATTTACCACATTAACACTGTATAGAGTGTATTTCTGAATCATTTAATGTTAGCTTCATTGGAAAAAAACTGCTTTTCTTTCAAAAATAAGGAAATGTCTAAGTGACCCTAAACTTTTGACCGGTAGTGTACACCGAATACACGATGAAAAGAGACTTGCGTTCGTCTTCTCCTCCTTGTGACAGGTGATTTTTGCATAGTTGTTACTTGTTTGCCTTGCAGTGTATGGAGGCTGCCATTATGTCCTTTGTCCTCAGAGCCTTGTTCCCGGTTGTTGGTTCCTTTCCTTCTATTGTAGTGTCATTTATATTATTCTTGAACAAATAGAAGTGAATGCCAAGAAATGCATGAACCAAAAATGTGTCCATGTGAAAGCACACTTATTAAAAGCCACGACGACTGCCAACAGCTTTATGGGCCCTATAGAGCGACACTTTATCACGGTGACATCCCGTAATGAGCTGTGTGCAATAAATCACTGATTAGTAAGATCAGAGAACGTTCTGCAGTGATCGGCCGCGGGGAGAGGATTACTGGCGGTGCCAGCGTTTGGCCCCATTGTTCTGTTATTTCATGTGTGGTTGGGTGAGACATTTTCTAGGTGAAGACCCCTTAGTAAGGGCAGGCCTGTATAAACGAATGTGGTTTCCTACATTGTGTGAAGGAATTGTGATATTTCCCAGTACAAACTACAGTAATAAAGGGGTAATCCAGCCTCATGTATTTATGATCTACCCCTACATAGGTGAAACGGTGGTGGTTCAACTGCTAGGACTTCAGCAATTTCTAGAAGTGGAGGTGGTTGTGCGAGTCTGGCTCACCACAGCCACAAAATCATATGTAAACCTCATAAAAATACACTTTATTAATAAAAACCTTTTTAAAAGGTAAACCACCACAACAATCAGAAAAAGAAAAAACACCAAAAGTGCACACACAAACCCAAAACAAAAACTAAGGGGATAGTCTACCAGTCCCTAGTGTGTCACCTATGCTGATGCCTTCCTGACAGCGGAGGTTGGCACCCTAGGGGGAACGATGGTTTTGGCGCCCCCGCTCCACGTAGTCTGCCCCTAGGGACCCTGATGCACACTACAGCCACTAGGGACCCCACTACCCAAATGCTAAAGGGACCCCTATAGCTAAACAATTATCACACCTGATCCTAGGAGGAACCTATCCCCAAAAGTAGATTAAAAACAATACAGAGCAAAAAAATGGGCATCTACGATAGCAACCAGAGATATCAAATAGATCTGTATAGATGATATAAAATAAGAAGAGAATGCATACAGATAATCACTTAGTTGATCTTGTATTGAACAAGGTGTTTTATAGGTGGTATGCAATACTCAGGAAAGGTACTCGAGGATCTCCGCTATCTTATTGTACATTTAGATGCTTGGCAGATATCACTGTTATTATAAACAGAAGATAGAAATTTCATCAGCGATTCAAAGAATGGACGTCAGATATCATATCCAGCGGACACAATGATCCCTCTAACATAGCCAAGTGTCAGTACAAAAATAGCAGTAAGCCAATCCATCTGATATAAATATGTACTCATCTGCCCTTCAAACATCAACGCCTCGACGCGTTTCGCCCCTCATGGCACATCAGGAGGCCCGATATAATGACATCATGTGCCACGGTGTATGCTGATGTAGACGCTGGTACACTATCTCTCCGTTTTTAAATATGCCGCCAGGAACCCTCCCCCCTGCGTCACGGACCGGAGGTTCACAGGCATCAGCATGACGTCCTCATGGGCGACTATTGTTAGTGGAACAAAATGGAAAGAAACCAAACGATATCTGTTTCCAATGCCCTTTATTCTTATCAGGGAGCACAATCTCTCAAAAATATCAAGAAAATCTATTGTGCCACAGCCTTAGACGGCATATGAAAACACCACTTCCGGGATACGTGCGCGCCCACCTCGACCGAGAGAGACACCTACTGCGCATGTCAGGGCGCGCTATCCAGGGTAACACGTAATCAGCTTCCGGCATATCGCCCATTGTGCTTCGGGTGACGTGCACGCCCACCTCGACGATAGACACTACTGCGCATGTCAGGAGCGCTACCAGGGTAACACTAATCAACTTCGCATATCGCCATTGTGCTTCCGGATAGTCCCGCCATCGACGGAAGCTTGAGGGAGGCCCTACCGACCTATGGCAGTAGGACGTACCTGGGTACTAATCAACTTCCGGCATATCGCCCATTGTGCTTCCGGGAATGACGTGCGCGCCCACCTCGAACCGATGAGAGACACCTACTGCGCATGTCAGGGAGCGCTACCCATGGGTAAACTAATATCAACTTCCGGCATAATCGCCCATTGTGCTTCCGGAGATACTGTGCATTCGCCCACCTCGACCGAGAGAGAGACACCTACTGCGCATGTCAGGGAGCGCTACCCTGGGTAACACTGTAATCAACTTCCGGCATATCGACCCATTTGTGCTTTCCGGGATACCTGTGCGGCGTGCGCGCCCACCTCGACCGAGAGAGACACCTACGTGCGCATGTCAGGGCAGCGCTATCCCATGGGTAACACGTATAACTTCTCGGCATATCCGCCCATTGTGCTTCCGGATAGTGCTGCTGCCCACCTTCGACCGAGGAGAGACACCTACTGCGCATGTCAGGGAGCGCTACCCTGGGTAACACGTAATCAACTTCCGGCATATCACCCATTGTGCTTCCGGGATACGTGCGCGCCCACCTCGACCGAGAGAGACACCTACTGCGCATGTCAGGACGCGCTATCCAGGGTAACACGTAATCAACTTCTGGCATATCGCCCATTGTGCTTCCGGGATACGTGCGCGCCCACCTCGACCGAGAGAGACACCTACTGCGCATGTCAGGGAGCGCTACCTGGGTAACACGTAATCAACTTCCGGCATATACAGCCCATTGTGCTTCCGGGTGAAGTGCGTGCCCACCTCGATCGAGAGAGACAACAGCGCAGCAGACGCTCTGGGTAACGTAATCACTTCCTAATATAGAATAGAGCACTCCAGGAGATTCATGCAAATGAACACACTTATTGTAAACAACAATAGAGTAAACAAGCGCTGAGTACGTTGACCTCGCTTTTCAACCCGCGATGCTCAGAGAGTCTTAAAGCAATTAATTATGTTGCAATATGTTAGAGCACAGAGTACTCCCAGAGCTGAGTGTGTATGAGCTGAAAGGCTTAAGTAAAGGTTATGTTGTTGAAGAGCGCAAGCCGGTCTCTGTAGATATTTCTTTGGGTTACATTATGCAACGATACATAATTGCCTTAACTTCTTCTGACAATCACGCGTTGAAAAATGGAGAGTCGAACTACTTCAGTGCCTTATACTTCTCACTTTGTTGTTGTACAATAAGGGTTATTTGTGAATCTTCCTGATGCAGGCTTTTTTATTTGGGTTTATTCATCACTCCTCGCTTATCGGCCAACAATTTTCTTACTATCATCGCTATCGCCATTGTTCGGGGTAAGTGCGTCCACCCGGCATGAGCATGGCTCCTGGATGAAGTGCGGCGCGCTATCAGAGGTAACACGTAAACATTACCGATATACGTTGGACGTTATTTAGTACTGCCATGTCGCCCTGGCTGGGATCATATGTAAATCAGCTCCACACATCAAGAATACACCGGGCAACATATGTGCAGTACAAGACCTTAAGATATTTTATTATGCGCTCCTCTTCAGATATAAATGCACAGATATCCAGTAGGTAAGTATTGTATCTAGTGCATTACGAAGGGAAACTGTTTAAAGAAATATGTTACTTGATTGAAACACATCTGTACTGCGTATACCTCAATCAGAAGTGTGCTACTCATAAATGTTGCCCCATATAGAGCACCAAACTGTGCCAGTTCCACAAATAAAAAGATACTTCATTTATAATCGGCTATGTTTGCAGCAGGTTCGCTGTCCGTATACCCCTGAATTAACGTTTACTCAACAATACTAGCAAGCCCAAAATAGGGATCTCATACTGGGGCACAGGAGAGATAATGATGCATTAATAATTCACAGTATTCTGTGAGTCCACCACTTAGATCAGTGGAACCAAAACAAAAAACCTGCAAAGAACAGTTCCCTAACTAATAACCAAAAACAAATATCCGAACAAAGGGTAGAGAATATTCTAAAAAAACAGGCAAAAGGTATTTGCTCACTAATACCCTTAGGTACCAGAGCCTCCATCCTAAAGGTCCATTCACAATATGCGCCAACATATTCCGCAGCACTTTACATTATAGAGGTGACTTGTACAGACAAGACATTACAGCATACCAATAAACACAGATCAAAGTCGATACCAAGAGGAATGAGGGCCCTGCTCGCAAGCTTACAATCTATGAGAATCTAACTTTTGTCGCCTATCTAGTGAATAGAAAATACATATTGGGTTCAGTATATCTCCGGTACCTGATGAGGCTGGTATATTTACTATGAAAATGTCACAATGGCTGTGTGATCCTATGTGAAAGCTTTGTTGCTGGATATCAGGATGAGCATTTTATGAGTCCACCTAGAGCTGTTCGCCTATTGTCTGCAATTTGCATTGTGAAACCTGGTGACAGATCCCCTTTAAAGGGCCATTAAACCTGAAATATGCGCCAGTAAAACGCTGCATTGTAAACCGAGATGCTTATGTCACTCGGGTGAACATAAATGTGTCTGGCTCTGTGAGTTATCACATTGACGAATCCTACGACAGCTGAACCCAAAATGTGTAAAGTTTGTCTCCACATTAGATGGCTCCCAATCTAACAGTCATTCAGATGACCGCTATATCTCCCAAGCCCCCCAGACATGGGAAGGACTTGGCTCGGCCGATCGCTCCAGTGTACTCTATGAGAAGCCGCTTATCTCCTGGAGAACAAAAGCATCAGCCATTGAAATTCAACGAATTGGATTTGGCATGAGAAAAAAAATTGCAGCATTCTTCAAGTCGCTGTGCACATCACACTGCACTCGCCCATTCCATGGGTGCGTGGAAAATATCAGACTGCTCTTAGATGACATCCGAGTGCAGTCTGACTTCTGCGGACTCACAGAATGGAGAAATCTTGTTCTGCATCTTCTCCGCACTTTTATCTAAAGTCGGCTGAACTTTCTGATTTTGGTAGAACCCAACAACCATCTGATGTGTTTTTTGGCCTCTTGCTCATCCCCGACATCTAAAAAGAAGAGGGCATTTTTGGGGTTAAATGCACACTTTCGTTTTTTTCTTTCCAGGGAAAGAAGCCCAGAGGCGTCTCTGACAGTGTATTTTTTTCCCCTCCACCCCCTTTAAAAAAAAAACAACTATATGAAACTTTTTTTTTTTTTTTTTTCTTTCAAGAGATCTGATGTGCCAGTCAAAAGAAATCTAGTATAGAAGTTGTATGCCGATAAGGCTGGAAGTGCACTGGAGGAGTGTCACTGCACTCTGCCTGCTTCTCCCAAGTGCACTGACACGCCTCCAGGGCACTTCCAGCCGATTTGCATATAGTTTCCACGGCTGCATGTCTCCCGGCTGTTCGACAGCCACAACACAAGGAGGGATTGCCTGTTTGTTACATAGTCTCTGCATGTGTTGCCGCTGTCGAGCAGCCGCAGGGCAGAGATCTTGAGAAATGAAAAAAGAACTATATTGGAAATCCTCTTCATATACAGAGAATAGCTGAAACCAGAATTCTCTTAAAGCTCCGGAGCTCATATTTCACAGCTGGTCATAGAATTTCTGGAGAAGTCGCTCAACCCAACACCGTTTTCCAGATTGAAATACAGCAGGAAGAATTGTAATCTAGGAGTTCGGCTGTAGAAAAGAGCAGAATTCTGAATGCAGCTCGGGCTGTAACACATGCTGCATCTTGCGATGAGTATAGGGTGAGGAAATCAAAGTACAAAGCAGATTACATCTTTAAAACAACCTTAATGGTGGATGTACGATTTATTGCAGAAATAAGTGACCATTGTTTTGGCGTTAGTCACATTTAATTGTCAGGATCCTGAACACACCTTGGGAATACATAAGAGCCGCGGTAATGGGGACGGAGCCATACTGGTGTGAGCAGAGTCCCAGGATATATGGCAAAAGGAGCCGACAATTCTATGTACCTGGAGAAAGCATCAGTTCGGGGACTTGATCACCTCTCCACAGGATGGTTAATGCATGATCACTGAGCCCCCACTGTCATTCAGTTCTGATCTCCCGGTTCTCTTCATTGTGGTTGCCATTGAATGACGTGAGGTTGTGCCGGACGGCTGCCGCCCCATCAGTATCTGTGGGACTGCTAGGTGGCTGCGTGTTGTATTCTGCTACCACCGTCTGTCCCATAGACACTAACTGGAGGAGCAGCGCTCATGTCTAGTCAATCCCAACCACAGTAAGGAGGAGCAGGGAATGGACCCTCATGATCTCTGGGGTCCCGACATTTAGCTCCCAACCTGTGTATAGGCAATAAATGTTGCTCCTGACAAAACCCTTTCCAAAATCATAAGTTATCTCCTAGCAATTAGGTGTGTTTGTACTTATGTTGCGCCATCATATTCCTCATGTGCTAATAGAGTATCTTCAGCTCGCTCTAATACTATGGTCGAGTCCCCGCCGCTGTTTGACAGCAGTAACGCATGCAGGGATTGCCTAACAGACAGGAAATCCCTGCACGTGCTGCGGCTAACAGCGGCGCGACATGCAGCCGCGGGGACTCGGACGTAGTATTTGGTTGATAGGAGCTATAGAAGGATTTGGCGGTGTCCTACATTCAGATGATAGATCTGCTACAATTGTCAGCTCTGGAGGAGCAGAAGGTTGTCAGAAATACTTTAAAGGTACTGTCACACTAAACGAGATCGCTAACGAGTCACCGATTTTATGACGCAGTAGCGATCTCGTTAGTGACGTCGCTGTGTGTGACATGTAGCAGCGATGTGGCCCCTGCTGAGATGTCGCTATCGTTATGAATGTTCTGAGCCGTTTTTTGGTCGTTGGTGTCCCGCTGGTGAGCCTGAATCGCTGAGTGTGACATCTTTTATGAACGACTTTACCAGCGTCGCAGGTGGACTAGGTTTTCCCAACGACCGCAGAGGTCGTTATACAGATCGCTGATCTCTGATGACATCTTTGTGTTTGGAATCTAACTAGCGACCACATAGCGATCACACCAGGTCGTGTCGTTGTCGAGATCGCTAAGTGTGACAGTGCCTTAAGACTGGACATTTCTTGTAATGTCCTACAAGGGTCATTAGGGATTGCGGCCATACTGACTACTAACATAGACTAATAATAATCCCTACATTATTACAAAAGCGCTGTGTAGCTGCTAGATACAGTTATATGAAAAAGTTTGGGCACCCCTATTTATCTTAAGCACAATGTTTTATAAAAATTGGTGTTTTTGCAACAGCTATTTCAGTTTGATATATCTAATAATTATTGGACACAGTAATGTTTCTGCCTTGAAATGAGGTTTATTGTACTAGCAGAACATGTGCAATCTGCATTCAAACAAAATTTGACAGGTGCATAAGTATGGGCACCCTTATCATTTTCTTGTTTTAAATACTCCTACCTACTTTTTACTGACTTACTAAAACACTTTTTTGGTTTTTAACCTCATTGAGCTTTGAACTTCATAGCCAGTGTATGCAATCATGAGAAAAGCTACTTAAAGTGGCCACTTGCAAGTTGTTCTCCTGTTTGAATCTCCTCTGAAGAGCGGCATCATGGGCTCCTCAAAACAACTGTCAAATTATCTGAAAACAAAGATTATTCAACATAGTTGTTCAGGGGAAGGATACAAAAAGCTGTCTCAGAGATTTAACCTGTCAGTTTCCACTGTGAGGAACATAGTAAGGAAATGGAAGAACACAGGGACAGTTCTTGTTAAGGCCAGAAGTGACAGGCCAAGAAAAACATCAGAAAGGCAGAGAAGAAGACTGGTGAGATCAGTCAAGGACAATCCTCAGACCACCTCCAGAGAGCTGCAGCATCAACTTGCTGCAGATGGTGTTACTGTGCATCGGTCAACTATACAACGCACTTTGCACAAGGAGAAGCTGTATGGGAGAGTGATGCGAAAGAAGCCGTTTCTGCAAGCACGCCACAAACAGAGTCGGCTGAGGTATGCAAAAGCACATTTGGAGAAGCCAATTTCTTTTTGGAAGAAGGTCCTGTGGACTGATGAAACCAAGATTGAGTTGTTTGGTCATACAAAAAGACGTTATGCATGGCGCAAAAAAAACACAGCATTCCAAGAAAAACACTTGC
>JARQOD010000004.1:475413119-475455617 GCA_033576555.1 Oophaga sylvatica
TTGTCATAATCATAGTTATCCTGAATAAACCCCTTCACACCACTTATATGGTTTTGTAGCCTTTTAAAGGTAAAAAAAATTTCTTTTCTTTATCAAGCCATAACAGAAAATCCACGTTTTGTCCATATTCATGAGGTTGAAATGCTTTGGGCGTGTTTGGAGCACTTCCAAGCTCCTGCTTCCCCGGTTTATTTCCCACCTAGCGCCACTTTCAGACGAAAGGCAGAGGATACGTCTGCTTTTTTGTAAGTGTTTTATCTCTCACACAGTGGTTTTCACAGTTACATTGCTCTGTACTTTGGCCCCTACTGTCTCTATGCTACTGTTGCTTCTGAGATTAAACTACAGTGATACGGGGATTTAGCATTTTTAAATTTTTCTATGGGTGCTTTTGTTAATAGATGTCATAGCTAGTGTTGCTTACCGTGGAGATGAGCTCTGGGAAAGCTAATAGATATCGAGGAACGAAAGGGGAAACTGCAAAAAAAAAAAACCTGATCCAATTTTACAGTAAACTTAACTTGCAAAATCCACTTTTTGGAGTAAAATTTGTTTGTGTCCCACCCATATTGACGATCATTTACTTCCCAGCCATGGGCAGTATCTATGCTGCTTCATAAAAGGTAAAGACAATTTGTATTTTCATACAATAAAGGTCAATACATCACTAGGGACTAATGCCGTGCTTGCAGCTTTGACAAATGCAGGAGAAGGCAATATGAAGCTGCATTTATTGTTTTTCAAGGCCGGCATTGGAAGGGATTTTTTTCATCTTTTCATTCACATCAAGTCACTGAAAAAAATTATCATGGGAAAACAAAATGGAGTGCAACAGGGAGGTCATCGGGGACTTCAAAATGGTTGGGTCTTTTTAAAGGGTTATTTCAAATAAAACAAGTTGATTGCGGGGGGTTCAACCAATGAGACCACCGTTTGGTACTGTGAAACCCTGCAAGGGGACGTTACAGCTCTAACATGAGTAGACATCCTCGACCTCTGCTCCATTCATGGTCAGTTGGACTGCTGGAAATCTGGTAGAGCTCTCTGCTTTCTCTGGCAGTAACATTGATGATGAATGGATCAGAAGCTGAGCATGTGCACCTCCAAGCATTCAAGAAGGGGTTCCAGAGCCCGGTCTCAGGATCGCTCGGGGTCTCGGTGCTTGGACACTCAGCGATCAGTAATTTAATATCCTATATATGCGATATCGTTTATTATATCATTTATTTATATCATCAGACATCAGTGGTTTTTCTGATATGCAAAAGAGCGGACCAAGTTTAATCATAGATTTGCATCAGATTTTCGTCAGTGTTTGGTCAGTGTCCGTTTTTACCATCAGAGATTTTTCTCATGAAAAAAAATGCAGAACTTCTGCTCATGACAATGTTAAAAATGGACAACACACAATTACACGGGGAAGCCATCAGCGTGTGGCCGGCAACTTCACCGATCCTTAGACTTGAATGGGTGATTTTAATCATTGACTCGAATCAAAAATGGACGTCACCATAGGGTGTAATCCTATAGAATACATGAAAAACAGACGTCTGATTGAGGCCTTACAGGCAGAGCAGGGGCTCACTCCAGGAACCGCATCAAATGGGAGCCACTGGTGGACCCACCAAAAGTGATAACTTCACTGGAAATCATTTGTCACATCTCAGAAGTAAGGAGCCTGCAGCAACTCGTAGACCTTCAAGACTTGTTCTCCAAACATAGGTCAAACAAAGCGGGTATAGTCATTAATCAGCAGATACAGAAGTTCCTGACGTGCAAGAAATTCCCTAGTAGCTGACGAGTAAGGAGAAAGCGCTTGGGAGAACTTGGTCGCTGGTGTTTGAATGCTGTGTGGTCAATCGCAGGGCAAAAAAAAAAAATTGTGAAGCTGGTTGGGACTCTGGTGAAATCAATCAAAGTCCTGGTGATCATCCTGAAAAAGTAACCTCCTGTGTTCTCATTGGATTTATCAGACTTGGCTCTGCCGTGTGTTACATGGATGCACTTGTATGACTGGAAAGACCACTGGATCTGTTTGTCAGAGGTTCCAGAAGCCAGACCCTCAGTGAACAGTTAAGATATCTATATTAGTATATATTTTAAAGTTTTGACATACTCCATTAGTATGGACTAGCACTGGGGTGAAAAGCAGCTGCAGCATCTGAGTCTTTTCTCCCACCAGCTCACTTGACATCCTTCCCTCGCCATAGACCCCTCGCCATAGACTTTTATGGGCTGTAGATATAGCCTGATCATTTTGCATATATGGATTTAATTCTGAATGATTTCAGAATGATCAATGCAGGGAAGGGAGAGAGGCATTTGTAGCCAGATTCACACATTTCTGATCCTGCAATTAGCAAACCAGATGCGGGTCTTATGTGCCAAACTTGACGCTTTCATAGGTATATATGAGACCTTGGAATTCGGCTTCGGAGACCCACGTCCGGTCTGTGCATTGCAGTCTGTTCTCGGACCCGCAACACGGATGTGTGAAGCCGGCCTGTCTCTGATAAGATGTCTTACGACGTTTCTTAATCCTCACTTCTCCTATAAAGCATTCAGTGCACGTGATGGGATCATCTCCGTGATCACGGGCCACTAAAGTGTAGATTTTATCGTCATGCAACCTTCATAACCCCAGGCATGCTCACACTCCTCTATAGTGCTATCGGCTCCGTATTTGTGTGGCCATACTGAGCTTTTATTATTTACTGCGGCGGTGCGCCTTCTGTGTTGTAGAACCTGAACGCTTACATGAATAACCATTTGCTGACCGCCTTGCGGAGAGTTCCAGGGCCTCCCTTTTTTAAATAAAAAAAAAAGTTTCAGAATACTGAATAGCCTGCTTGTATTGCAGACTGCCGCAGCGATGCTCCCTGATCAGTGTAAACAGGCTGCCGATCACTCGATAAATGAACCAAACACTCCGTGGGGTGAAATGCTCATCATCGTTGTCAGCGGTGCATGGTGCTGTGTACACGTGCGCTGAGCGGTCTATTACAGATGGTCGTCCACCGCGGTCTGCGTGTGTATAAAGGGTTATTAAATGACTGCCGGTCAGAATAGGCTTACTGATCTGCGGTAGTATCGTGCCGGCAATCCATCTGTGGAAACTGTACTTGGCAAGATTGGCATGAAGCAAGCATTTGTAGGGTGGCTCGTGTTTTGCTAGTTTATTAGGTGACCGGCAGCCTCTTTACATTGGAAGATTATTGTGAAACCAGCGTTGGTAAGAAGGCTCGTGCACGATAATCTTTCAGTATAAGTGGACCCCAGGGGGTCGGATTTTAGTCCTGTGTGCCTAAGGTTTGTGCATGTCCTAGCAGTGGATGTAGCCGAGATTGCTGATCCCTCCAAGTAACCACATACTGTGTTCACCCTCCACCGAGAGCGTTCCCTTCCTTCTGATATTAATGCTCTCATCAATAGTTCATGACTTGGAGCTGATCCCGTAGAATGCTTCTTCTCATCCGTAATCTCCCTTCTCCCAGCCGCTCACTAAGAAGATTGGGTGGTTTGTAGATTTGCTTTTCCAAGCAGTATTTCTGCTTATTTCTTATTGTGTAACTTAATATATTCCATATCTTAATAATGCTTCCAAAAAACATGCACCCCATCTGATACGGAAAAGTTTGATTTATTTTTACATATGCTGTTCACCTTTACATGGGCTGATGGCCAAGGGTCCCAGAGGTCATCTGTGTATCTACATCTATACCAGGGTGGATGACAGCACCTTATGGTGCTTGTACCTTATTAACCCTCTCCTCTCTGAGTGTTTTCACATATCAGTCAAAGGTATTTCACCACTAATATAAAAAGTGCTACATTTTGGGCTGCAAGTTACCATTTTTCAGGCAAAGATTCAGTGGTGTAGGGCACACCAACCAATTTTATATGTCAGAGTCGTGTATAACCCTTTCAAGCTCTCATTCCCATGACTGTATTAAAAATCGGTACCAATTGGCAGTAATTACTGACGCCCCAAAGAACCTACACTCCATGGTGTTCTGACCCGGGGACTTTCAGAAAGAAGTTCATCATTTTGCATTATTCTATAGTCTTGTATTTGCAGTAAAATTTGCATTGGTATGATGGAGTTACATAAATATTTGTATATTACATACATTGCCAATCAACACGTTATGTAATAGTATGGTACAGTTGTGCTCAAATGTTTACATACCCCGGCAGAATTTTTGCTTTCTTGGACTTTTTTTCAGAGAATATGAATGATAACACCAAAACTTTTTCTCCACTCATGGTTAATGGTTGGGTGAAGCGATTTATTGTCAAACTACTGTGTTTTCTCTTTTTAAATCTTAATGACAATGCAAAACATCCAAATGACCCTGATCAAAAGTTTACATACCCCATTTCTTAATACTGTGTATTGCCTCCTCTAACATCAATGACAGCTTGAAGTATTTTGTGGTAGTTGTGAATGAGGTTCTTTATTTGCTCAAATGGTAAAGCTGCCCACTCTTCTTGGCAAAAAGCCTCCAGTTCCTGTAAATTCCTGGGCTGTCTAGCATGAACTGTGCGCTTGAGATCTCCACAGAGCGGCTCAATGATATTGAGGTCAGCAGACTGAGATGGCCACTCAAGAACCTTCACTTTGTTCTTCTGTAGCCAATAACAGGTCGACTTGGCCTTGTGTTTTGGATCCTTGTCGTGTTGGAATGTCCAAGCGCATGCGCATCTTCCGGGCTGATGATTGCAAGTTTGCCTCCAGTATTTGCTGATAACGTTCTGCATTCATTTTTCCTTCAACTTTGACCAAGTTTCCTGTGCCTTTGTAGCTCACACATCCCCAAAACATCAGCGATCCACCTCCGTGCTTTACAGTAGGAATGGTTTTCCTTTCATCATAGGCCTAATTAACCTCTCTCCAAATGTAACGTTTATGGTTGTGGTCAAAAAGTTAAATTTTGGTCTCATCACTCCAAATTACCTTGTTCCAGAAGTTTTGAGGCTTGTCTCTGTGCTGTTTTGCGTATTGTAGGTGAGATACTTTATGGCATTTGCGCAGTAATGGCTTTCTTCTGGCGACTTGACCATGCAGCCCATTTTTCTTCAAGTGCCTCCTTATTGCACATCTTGAAACAGCCACACCGCTAGTTTTCAGAGAGTTCTCTATTTCAGCTGCTGTTATTTGTGGATTTTTCTTTGCATCTCGAAAAATTTTCCTGGCAGTTGTGGACGAAATTTTTGTTGGTCTACCTGACCGTGGGTTTGTCTTTACAGAGCCCCTGATTTTCCATTTGTTAATCACAGTCTGAACGCTGCTGACTGACATTATCAATTCCTTGGATATCTTTTTGTATCCCTTTCCTGTTTTATACAGTTCAACTACCTTTTCCCGTAGATCCATTGACAATTCATTTGCTTTCCCCATGAAGGGTATGCCACACTAAGCGAGATCGCTAGTGAGATCGCTACTGCGTCACCATTTATGATGCAGTAGCGATCTCGTTAGCGACTTAGCTGTGTGACATGTAGCGGCGATGTGGCCCCGATGAGATGTCGCTGATCGCTTATGAATGTTCTGAGCAGTTTTTTGGTCGTTGGTGTCCCGCTGGTGAGCCTGAATCACTGAGTGTGACACCCTTTATGAACGACTTCACCAGCGTCGCAGGTGGGACTAGGTTTTCCCAGCGACCGCAGAGATCGTTATACAGATCGCTGATGAGTTGTGTTTGGAATCACAGATCGCTGATGAGTTGTGTTTGGAATCTAACTAGCGATCGCACTAGCGATCTCGCCAGGTTAAGTCGTTCGTGATCGCTGGTACGATCGCTAAGTGTGGCAGTGCCTTGACTCACAATCCAGAAACATCAGTGGCTGGATGAAAGATGCAAGAGTCTGTCTGGATTCCAGACACTCAGCTTTTATGCACACACACTGATTACAAGCAAACAGGTCACAGGTGAGGATGTTACCTTTGGTAGCCATTCAAACCCATTTGTGTCAACTTCTGTGCATGTTATCAGGCCAAAATCACCAGGGTATATAAACTTTGGATCAGGCTCATTTGGACGTTTTGGGTTGTCATTCTGATTTTAAAAGATAAAACACAGTAGTTTGACAATAAATGGCTTCACCCAACCATTAACCATGAGTGGAGAAAAAGTTTTGGTGTTATCATTCATATTCTCTGAAAAAAGGCCAAGAAAGCAAAAATTCTGCCGGGGTATGTATACTTTTGAGCACAACTGTATATAGTAATCCTGTATGATCAGGACAATGCCCTGCCGACAACGAAGGCGGCCTATGCTCAAAGCACGATCTATTACTGATCATTCTGTGTGCATGGTAAAAGTGATCTGCCTGCGTAATCAGGCTATCAAACTAATGACCATCAGCAAACAAGTAGCTGATCGGTGGTCATTGAGTGCTGCATTGTTGGGTGGTGAAAACCCAGCTTATCGCTGGCATTATAAACAGGCTGCCAATCACTTTTTATAATTCTTTATTTAAAGACTCATAACGAAATCCAGGTTAACATAATAATTGGAATCGGACAAGTAGACGAATACAAACAATACAACTTAACTCTCATCCAAGGCAATCGTCCACGAGTCCTCAACAGTCAGAGACCCGGAAGTAAAGGTCAATGACCCGAAGGGTCTTCCATTTTTTAACTTTTAACAAACAGTGTAACAAAGAAGAGAGAGAGAAAAAGGGAAGAAAGGGAGGGAAAAAACGAGGGGGGAAGGAGTGCCCACCCGGCCAAGCCCACCATTCAGCCCGTAGTTTTCAGTTAACCACAGGGGGGTTTGCCTCCAGCATTAGATCACAATACTTACTATTCAAAAATCCATCCATCCAAGCCAAGTAGCCCAAAACTTTGGATATGAGTCGTATATGGATGAGGTGAGGTCCTCCATATACATAATTTCATTGACTTTTGCAATCCACTGAGATTTGGTGGGAGGAGCGGGACTCTTCCATCTCTCCGGGATGCAAGCCCTCGCTGCCATGATCAAAAATTTCAATAGAGAAGATTTATAGATCCAGAGAGGGATTTCATTATGCTGGAGTAGTATCAGAGCTGGAGTCATCTTTTCGGAACAGCCCGTAACCCGACAAATAATTTCCCACACCCTTGTCCAAAATGATTGCAATACATCACATTGCCAGAAAATATGAAAAATTGTGCCCTCTGCTCTTCCACACCTCCAGCAGTTGGGGTCAGTTTCCGGAAATATGGTGTGGCTGCCAATCACTTGACGAATGAGCAAAACACACATTCGTCAGGTGAAATGATATTGTGGTTTGGCTAAAAGATCATCGTTCTTGGCCACGCTGTGTCTTCTGTAAACAGGACCTGTGCTGCTGAGAACAATCTATTACATCGGCCTGTGTAAACAGGTTCTCTAATGACCGCTGGCCGGCATATATATTGTGGCTGGCAGTCTTTTAATGCCATGCATCGGCGGGTGTAGTTGCCAAAAATGATTCGTTTTGATAAATCTGCCCCATTCACTAAAGCAGAAGACCCTGAAGATGGAGCCAGACTCTGCTCTCCCCTTAGGCTCGCTGTAGGGCTCACCACATGGGAATACGGTACTTTTCAGTAGTAATGTGGAAAGATGTGTCTTTATTGTCAAAGTTCCTTTGTGTTTAAGATGAAACGGCTAAAATTAGACCATGAAGGTCCCCGCACGTCACACAACGTAGACATTTACCGCATGTGAGCAGACCAGCAATAGACATAACCTGCGCCATTTACTTTCCTACAAAGCCTTTTGCTCTTTGATCCCGTATTGCTCAAGACCACGTGAGTTAAGATATGTGTATATATATACAGTGGTGTTCAAAAGTCCTGCATAGGTGTGAAGAAAACTATATATTTCATACTTCTGCATCTCCACAGTGAAACTGGTGGAACATATATGTTTTTGTAATCCCTCATTGTATGCCATACTCATTTTTGAATGTCCCAAGTGTATAAATTGTTATGGTATGCGCATTTTTGATACTTTTTTTTTACAGCATAACCATACCTACACCAGTACAGTGTGTAGAATGGTGAACAGGTTTCTAAGTTCATTAACTTCCAATGCAAGTTCTCACAGACTTAAATTTACTTTTTAAGATTTATTATTTTTTATTTAATTCAGAGTCCTGAAAAGGGCCTTTTGAGTGCATCTTTAGCTTCTAATACTTTATTGGCCAGCCTTTGCTCTTGAGCACCAACTTGCATCTCTGTGGCATTGAGTGAACAAGCTTCTGCAGATGTTCACGAGTGATGATGTGGTTCCAGGCCTGTATCAGAGACTCAAATCAACTCTCTCTTGGTCCTTGGCTGTTTTTTAGATATTTAGACATTTTCTTATTAAGGATGTCTATGTATTTTTTTGCATTAACCATACCCTCCACAATATGAAGCCTTCCAACACCATTGGCTGCCATACAGCCCCAGACCATTACTTTCATCGGATGCTTCACAGAGAAGCTCAAACACTCTGGCTTGTACTCTTCATGT
Organism: Oophaga sylvatica; assembly: GCA_033576555.1. Classification (NCBI taxonomy): domain Eukaryota; kingdom Metazoa; phylum Chordata; class Amphibia; order Anura; family Dendrobatidae; genus Oophaga; species Oophaga sylvatica. Next base: position 475,421,614 of record JARQOD010000004.1, read on the forward strand.
GGAAACCTTCTCACATAAGACTTGCCATCATTTCCTAAAATGCAAAAAGTGCTTTCATCACTAAATAGCACTTTTTCCCACTCCTCCTTCCTCCATTTTGAATATTTCAATGCCCACAGCTTTCGCCTTTGTCTTTGTATGGCTGTCATCAATGGCTTCTTTCGGGCCTTGCACCCTCTCAATCCTGCTTCCAAACATCTCTTCCTAACAGTTGATGTTGATACCTCAATATTGCACTTTTCTTTGCCATTCTCGCAGAAGCTGAGGAGAGGTGAGCTTTCGGTTGGCAAGGGATGTTCTTATCAGTACTCTATCCTCCCTTTTAGTTGACTTTCTGGGCCGACCAGATCTGGGCCTGTCCTGGGTAATTCCAAGCTGCTTATGTTTCTGCAAAATTCTTACGACTGTACTCTGATTACAGCCGACCTTCCTTGCGATCTGGGGGCCAGTATAACCCTCTTCATGTAGCACTACAACTCGCACACGATCCTCCGCTGACAAAAATCTGAAGGCTCCATCATAAAGCTCTACAGTATGATTCACTAGATAGACCAACAGATAAAACAAACAAAGCAGCAGATGTGATGGAATGTGATTGGCTGCCATATCCAGGTTATGATTGGCCACAAGAACCTCATCTGTGATTGGCTAATTTTGGATCTGAAGCTGTACAATATTTAGTTGTGCTTTCAATTCCCATATTGTTGCAATAATTTCAGGCAAAACTGCTTCAAAAGCTAAAAATATTACAGGGAGAGAATGCAAAATTGTATTCTGAACAAAACCATATATAATATGTCACATTAGCATCGAAGATATTCGACAGAAAACGTTTAAAACTTGAAAAATCAATTTATCCTGTGCCTATGCAGGACTTTTGAACACCACTGTATGTGTGTGTGTGGGTCTATCTGTGTATAGATACACACATTCTATGTACACACATGTAAATATAACATAAATGAGGCAGAACATTTTAGGAATGTAAAAAAAAAAAAGTGAATAAACTTTTTTTTTTTTTCATTTTTTTGTTATTCCCACAGTGTAATCACTTGTGTTTTTTGTGTGCATGTGTTTACAAAACCTATACACGTATGTGTGAAATGTATATAATAAAATGTGTGTGTGTATATTTAGTGTTGCTCCAAAAATAAGACTGTTTCATATTTTGTTTTTGCTCCAAAAGATGGGTTAGGGCTGATTTTCCCATGATTGGGGCTCTGGAGCCCCTAGGTAGCTCCTTGTTTCGTGAATGTGCACACGCTTCTGCTCCATTCACTGACTATGGGATTGTTGGGGAAAGCACCGTGCTTGACTTTTTCCAGCAGTCGCATTGGCAATGAATGAAGAAGTGGTTGAGGATTTGCGCCTCCTCCGCTCCATTCAGGGTCTGGATCGCTGGGGGTCGCTCTCTGCGATCGGCTACTTGTTTTTTTTTTAGCAATAACCCTTCCTTAGTCCGTTTCCAGATCAGATAACGTTAAGCTACCGGCGGAGCACGATTTCTTTGTTTACAGCCGTAATCTGCTCAGTCTTGGCCGTGTGCCGTGCTTAATGTGCCGCAACTGGATGTACGCCATTGTCAGTAATCAGCCTTTGTATGTTCCCATGTTGCTGCACATTTAACAAGAGCATTAATTTGTGAGCTGCAGCCGATTCATCACGGCGCAGCACCCGCTGCATTGTGTAAATATTATCTGTCTGTTTTATAGGAGAAGCTGCTGGCCAACGTGTCGCTCCAGATGGCAGACATCACTCGTCTGAAGGGTAAGAGATATTTGTATGCCCTGGCACTGCCATCTGAACGTCTGTCTGTCAGTTTAGTGTGGGTTTACAGGACAGACACTATTTCACTATGCCTGATTTTTCTTTTGCTGCCATCATCAAATGTTCACCACCTGCCTAGTCTCAGAATCACGTGGAAAGGTTCAGTAGATGTCGGACAGGGACTTTTAGGACATATTACATACTTATATAGGATGAAAAAAGACCTAGGACCATCAAGTTCAACCTTTCTCCACCAATTGTACATTGTCATTACTGTAATTCATATCCACTGAAATGAAGCTACAGAATGGCTGACATTTCAGAGAAAGTATTTGTTAGACCTCTCGAAAATGGGCAACATATCCTACCTGGGATCAGCTGTAATCTGCACAGGTCTGAGCAGCATGGCTCCATTACCCAACAGCTCCCCCACTGGAGAAAGTGAAGCATTACATGATGGTCATTACAGAGCGTGCCAAGTCTATGTAAGGAGACTTATAGGCCATGCTTGCTCCTCTGGGAAATTACATATGTAAATACCTTCTTTAGAGAGGAAGATGAATAGAACTCTAGTGCTACCTACTAGATGTAGCAGTGTCTTATCCATGTCATGTGGCAAGGCTCGTTAAAGGGTCAGTATTGCCTTTTAAGATTGCTACAAACAATAGATGGCGCTAGAGTTTAAGTTGTCTTTCTCTCTGATGGGACTATTTTCATGGCGGTCATTGAAATGAATGAGCAGGTAGTCCAGAGTGAGCCGCACACTTTGTAGCCCATTACCACTTGGGTTGATATTGTTTGGCCAAGAACACAAGACCTGTTCTGAGAAGGCAATCCTGTCTCCAGTTGAGTCGGTGCTAGCATCATAAAAATGGCCATATGGAGGGGTATAAGAATGGCCAAATAATTAAGAAATTGGTCAATCAATCAAGCGCTTGTCTGGCAGCTCCTCATAAACGTGCGGCTCGGATTGGCTGTACATTTGTGATTACCGCCGGGTATAGGCAGCTGTCAGATGCCGCTCAACATTTCCGATCCTGAACGTATTCTTATGACTTGCCGTAGCTCCGTGCCTATAAACTATAACTGTTTCCGACTCAAGGACGCCTACCCCACCAAGTTCCAGATTATATTTTTTCAGTGATCTGAAATGAAGGGTTATCCCACAAATTAAAAAAAAATAATAATAATCTCTGGTGTAATTCCCACGATTATTTTAACTATATCACTGTAGAAAACGCCACTTTCCAGTGTGGTTTCACCCTTTTCAGCCGCTTTACTCACCTCTTCGCAGTTCTGCTTTCTCCACTTTGCGTGAGCAAACACCATCTATCACAGGAGAAACCGCATGGGGCGGTATTACAGGTGAAAATGTATTTTATATGCCACACAGAACCGCCCCAGTGTATTAATAAATGGCAAATACTCTTCTGATGTTCCCTATTGAGTTTTCAAAACACTTTTAAAGGTATTTTCCAGAATTAAAGGGAACTTAACAGCGGTTACTTGTCCTACAGTCATGGCCAAAAGTTTTGAGAATGACACAAATATTATATTTTCACATGATCTGCTGCCCTCTGGTTTTTATGTGTGTTTGACAGATGTTTTTATCACAGACAGAAATATAATAATTGCAAACATATGAGTAACAAAAGCTTATATTGACAGTTAGAATGAGTTAATGCAGCAAGTCAATATTTGCAGTGTTGACCCTTCTTCTTCAGGACCTCTGCAATTCTCCCTGGCATGTTCTCAATCAACTTCTGGACCAAATCCTGACTGATAGCAGTCCATTCTTGCACAATCAATGCTTTCATTTTGTCAGAATTTTTAGGTTTTTCTTTGTCCACCCGTCTCTTGATGATTGACCACAAGTTCTCAATGGGATTAAGATCTGGGGAGTTTCCAGGCCATGGACCCAAAATCTCTATGTTTTGTTCCCTGAGCCATTTAGTTATCACCTTTGCTTTATGGCAAGGTGTCCATCATGCTGGAAAAGGCATTGTTGATCGCCAAACTGCTCTTGGAGGGTTGGGAGAAGTTGCTCTTGGAGGACATTCTGGTACCATTCTTTATTCATGGCTGTGTTTTTAGGCAAGACTGTGAGAGAGCCGATTCCCTTGGCTAAGAAGCAACCCCACACATGAATGGTTTCAGGATGCTTAACAGTTGGCATGAGACAAGACTGGTGGTAGCGCTCACCTTGTCTTCTCCGAATGAGGCGTTTTCCTGATGTCCCAAACAATCGAAAAGGGGATTCATCAGAGAAAATAACTTTACCCCAGTCCTCAGCAGTACACTGCCTGTACCTTTTGCAGAATATCAGTCTGTCCATGATGTTTTTTCTGGAGAGAAGTGGCTTCTTTGCTGCCCTCCTTGAGACCAGGCCTTGCTCCAAGAGTCTCCGCCTCACAGTGCATGCAGATGCACTCACACCTGCCTGCTGCCATTCCTGAGCAAGCTCTGCACTGCTGGTAGCCCGATCCCACAGCTGAAACACTTTTAAGAGACAGTCCTGGCGCTTGCTGGTCTTTCTTGGGCGCCCTGGAGCCTTTTTGGCAACAATGGAACCTCTCTCCTTGAAGTTCTTGATGATGCGATAGATTGTTGACTGAGGTGCAATCTTTCTAGCTGCGATACTCTTCCCTGTTAGGCCATTTTTGTGCATTGCAATGATGACTGCACGTGTTTCTTTAGAGATAACCATGGTTAACAGAAGAGAAACAATGATGCCAAGCACCAGCCTCCTTTTAAAGTGTCCAGTGGTGTCATTCTTACTTAATCATGACAGATTGATCTCCAGCCATGTCCTCATCAACACCCTCACCTGTGTTAATGGAGCAATCACTGAAAAGAGGTTAGCTGGTCCTTTTAAGGCAGGCCTGCAATGATGTTAAATGTGTTTTGGGGGATAAAGTTCATTTTCTAGCCAAATATTGACTTTGCAAGTAATTGCTGTTAAGCTGATCACTCTTTATAACATTCTGGAGTATATGCAAATTGCCATTAGAAAAAGTGAAGCAGTAGACTTTGTAAAAATTAATATTTGTGTCATTCTCAAAACTTTTGGCCATAACTGTACAGGCAGCATGTATCAGGCACTGGCTGCATAACTGCAGAGAAAAATATACCTTAAAAGCCCCGGAGTCGCACAGGGGACCAGTCGGACAGATGGGTCCCCGACTACCTCTCCCCATGAGTGTGAGAGACAGGTGTGTGTGTAGGGGGAGACCTGTCATCCAGGGGAACAGGCAGGGAGAAGTTGACTTGTCTGACTAGCCTCACGTGCACCATTTCCGAGTCGGCCATACGTGGCTGAGATCATACAGCCAGTGCCTGATCCATGCTGCCTGTGGATCAGCTGTGATGTCAGGATCCCTATAAGACATGAATTACCCGTCTTGCTAACTGCTGTAATAGTTAGGAATATTGTGTCTTTCTCCCACTCCCCGCAGTAATATGTTCCTGATTTTACAGAACAGTTACATGAGCATCGTCAAGAATTTCTACGACAGGAGGATCAGCTCCACGAGTACAAGAACAATAACACCCTGCTGCAGAAGGCGCTGAAGGACGAGAGGTTGGCACAAAGCGTTTTCGGTAGCAGTTAGCTGGTGACCCCCGTGCATTAGCTGATCCACTCATTCTGTGATGTTCATATTAGTCAACAGTGCGCAAAGCAGCTGGCGGATCAGAGGCGCGAGCACGAAGCGAGTGTCCAGAGACTCCAGCAGGCGGACACAGACAAGGTGGGCGGATGGCGACATAACTACACGTAGACCCATGTATTCCTACTACTTAAAGGGTCATCGGAACGTGACCTTTTGTGTCAATCAGGTCCACAGTGACAAGTAACCCCTCATGTACAGCTGATGGCACAGGACCCCACAATCACAAAAAAGGATCTCCGGCAGACCTCGCTCCCCCGCGTTCAGTCACCTTTTCACAGGCTATTTAGACACTTGAGTCCAAAAGATATGGTCGGTTGTGCTCTGACCATTGTGGCGAGTGTTATTTTCTGAGAACAAAAAGTTAAAAAAGCCTCATTGGCCAATGTGAAAACTGCAACATTGTTTATCTTTCATACAAATTGCGATATGTAAAAATAAAACCATTGCAATTTTTTTAAACCCTGATTTAAGCAATAGGTCATTTTATGATGATAGAAAATTCATCTTGGGGTTTGTGCACCCGACCTCTATAACCTGATCAGGTTTTCCTATGTGATGCTGCGTCAGGAACACGCCGGCAGACTGTTTTCTGAGACTGCTCCGCCGCTGGCACTTTTTTTTTTTTCTCTGTGCGTAAAACTATAACTAGTGAAGGATGAACATGTTACTACTTATAAAAGGACAGAATGACTGTTCAAACCAAGCACAGGCACTCGGTGCCTCACTGCAGGGCCAGTACTTTATCTACAGCTTCCCAGCTGCTTGTTTTCCATCTATTTCCACCCCTCTAGGGCTCTATGATGTCAGAGCTGTCAATCAAAGAGGCGGGGTGGAGATGGATGGGGAAACAAGCAGGTTCGAAGGTGTATATAAATGATCGGCCCCCCGTGGAGCACAGAGCGCCTGTACTTGGTGTGATCAGTCGTTCTGTGCTGACCGAATCCCTTTAACTGCTTCATGTTTCTGAACCCTGAAGGTGTGAAAAGAAACAAAAGACTGAACATGTGTACAGTCTTATCATTTTTACAAAGCTTTGCATTATGTTTGTTTTTGCAGCCGTTTCGCAGTTCTTTTTCAGGGTGGACTTCAGGCACATTTTGCTTGAAAAAGACATCTGTACATACACAAACTTTAGATAAAATGTTAGAGCATTCTTTTAGTGGTTGAAATATTGTTAGTAGCTAAATGTTTTCCACTGCAGCAATTATTAACTAGGTTGTCCACTACTATGACATTGATGACCTATCCTTGCGATAGGTCATCAATGTCTGATCAACCGGGGTCCGACACCCAGCACCCCTGCCGATCAGCTATTCTCAGTCTCGGTAGCTGCCGGTCGAAAGTCGTCGCTTACCGAACTGCTCAGTCTACTTGTAGAGGCCAGGACGTAGTACTACTACACATCCACCTCCTATTCAAATTAATAGGAGGCGGGTGTGTAGTTCCCTGCGGAGGCCACTACAAGTAGACGAGCATGTCAGCAAGTAAGTACTTCCGACCGGCGGCTACCGACACTGAGAATAGCTGATCGGCAGGGGTGCCGAGTGTCGAACCCCAGTCGATCAGACATTGATGACCTATCCATAGCATAGGTCATCAATGTGAAAGTAGTGGACTTCTCTGTATGAGTTTTCCAATGAAGATCACCCCTGTTCTTTTTATTGATTACATCATATGGATGTCCTAAAACGTGGTGCTCTCTTCTGTAAGGGCAGGTTCACACGACCATATTTTCGGTCCAAGTGCTGCCCGTGAAGAAACCTGGACTGATGTTATTCAATTGTGTAGTGCAGATGAGCAGTTTTTATCACGGCCCAAATCTGTGTGTGAAAAAAAGAAATTGCAGCATGCACAGGTTTCTTCCATTTGTGGGATGACTCGCCCATTGAAGTCTATGAGTGTGCCAATAAAAACAAAAATTGGTCATAACATCCATATTTATACAGATACATTGCATTTCTTTAACATAGGAAACTGTAAATGTGTCATGTGTGCATTCCACGAAGATCGTCGCGGTTGCACATTTTGACTTCTCACAGCTGAGCTGCTGTTTCTTTGTGTTTGGCAGCTAGGGAGTTAATTCTGTCTGTGCTCGGTGCTGGGACTGGGTGCAGTTTCTCCCGGCTGCAATTGATTATTTGTTGATTGGTTTCCTTTAAATTCCTGGTTGTCTGCTTGGGGAGTTGCCAGTGAAACCTTCATGCAGACCACCGATAGGAATGAATCTGTATAGACTTTAGTTGTGAGCTCCTTAGTTGTTCTAAGCTCAACTTGGTTAGAGTTTATTTCCCAGACCATTTGTGTTCCTTTGGTGTTTGGGTGTGTATGCAAGCGAGTGTTGTCCTGTCTGTCTTATATGTCTGGTTTGTGTATTTGGCTAAGATCAGCCCATGTCCCTTTGGTGGTAGTCAGGATCCTTCTTAGGACTGATTACAGGGTTCAGGGTCTGATGGGAGACAGGGTTGGGTTGGTGACTTGGACCTCTGAACCATTGTCAGTACCTCCAAGGTGGGGGATTAGTTGGGACCCCAGTTTGGGGTCAGGTTAGATCCCGGTCCACCTCTTTCCTGTTTCAGCTCATCAAGTCCTCAAGATTTACCCTGGGTTCAGCAGATATCGTGTCAGGTAAATCTATTCTGTACTTACATGCTGATGTTGCTGTACTGGTTGTTGTGTAGAGTGTTGTTCCTGTATTGGTGGTTTACTGACATTGTATACATATCATTAGACAGCGTGACATTTTCACTGGCCATAAAAATTATCTCCAGTTACCATGGATCCAGTAGCCCAGCTGGCTCTGCAGTTGCAGGGATTATCCATGTAGCTGACGGACATTAAGTCCAAAGTTTTGTCTCCCCTGGAGCAAACCAGAGTTGAACCTAAGGTTGCTCTCCCGGACAGGTTCACTGGTGGGCGAGACAAATTTTTCACCTTCCGGGAGGCATGTAAATTGTATTTTCGGCTTCGGCCTCGATCATCAGGGAGTGAGGAGCAGAGAGTGGGAATTGTTATATCACTTCTGCAAGGGGACCCTCAATCCTGGGCATTTTCCCTTCCTCCGGGATCCCCGGCTCTACTGTCTGTAGATCAATTTTTTACTGCTCTGGGATTGGTATATGATGACCCAGATCGGGTCTCTCTTGCTGAGACAAAATTACGTAAGCTACAGCAGGGAGATCGTCCGGCAGAGGAATTTGCTTCTGAGTTTCGTAGATGGGCCACAGATACTCAGTGGAATGACCCAGCTCTTAGGAGCCAGTTTTGTCATGGGCTTTCTGATATATTAAAAGACGTTTTGGCTCAGTATGAGTCTCCTCCTTCTCTGGAGGCTGCTATGGCCTTAGCTATCCGTACTGATAGACGGCTTCGGGAGAGGGGTGAGGTAACCCCACTCCCTGTTGTTTCTCCTCCTACCACTAAAGTCCCTTATGTTGAGGTTCCCCTTGTCTGTTCGGATGAGCCTATGCAGTTGGGAGGGACATCATTTCGTAGGAGGGGATTGGCGGTACGCCGCAGGACTAGAAGATGTTTTTTCTGCGGGAAAGAGGGACATTTTGTTGGAGAATGTCCATCCCGTGCCTCGTTGAGCCAAAAGTCGCCGGAAAACTGTTAATCCCAGGTTGTGTGGTGGACGACAACCTGGGAGTATGTATTTCATCCGCCAGTTCTTCTCAGTTCCTTGTACCAGTGGAGGTGGTAGTTGGTACGAGAGTGGAGAGATTGTCTGTTCTTCTTGATAGTGGTTCCGGGGCTAATCTGGTTGACGCTCAGTTTGCTCAGGCTCAAGGTATGCATCTGAGTGTATTGGTCAAACCGATCCCTATATTCTCCATTGACGCCAGGCCTCTCGGCCAAGGTAGCTTTGTTCATGAGGTTCATAACATTGACCTTCGGGTAGGGGCAATACATAGGGAACAATTATCTTGTTATGTGTTGGAGGGTCTACCTACTCCCATTGTGTTGGGACTTCCTTGGTTGGTTAAACATAACCCTGTGATTAATTGGCAGTCCAGAGAAATAAGCCAATGGGGTGAGTTTTGCAAAAGCAACTGCATGAACACAGTCATTAGTGCGGTCGTGCCTAGTACATTGCCTCCTTTTTTGGAGGATTTTGGGGATGTTTTCTCTGAGGAGGGGTGTCAGGAGTTGCCTCCTCATCGCGTGTATGACTGCTCTATTAATCTCCTTCCTGATGCTAAGTTGCCTAAAGCTAGGTTGTATAATCTTTCTGGTCCTGAGAGGCAGGCTATGAAAGATTATATTTCTGAAAGTCTGGCCAAAGGGCATATTAGACCTTCATCTTCCCCAGTGGCCGCGGGGTTCTTCTTTGTGAAGAAGAAAGATGGAGGCCTACGCCCTTGCTTGGATTTCCGCAAACTTAATCGGATTACTGTTCGAGATCCGTATCCACTCCCTCTTATTCCTGATCTCTTCAATCAAATTGTTGGCGCCAAATGGTTTTCTAAATTGGATCTCAGGGGGGCGTATAATCTGATTAGGATAAAAGAGGGGGATGAGTGGAAAACGGCGTTTAACACACCGGAGGGACATTATGAGAACCTAGTCATGCCTTTTGGTCTGACTACTGCACCAGCAGTATTCCAACATTTTGTTAATGACATTTTTCGTCACCTTGTGGGGCTGTTTGTGGTTGTATATTTGGACGACATTTTAATTTACTCGCCAGATCTTGTGTCTCATCAGGAGCATGTGAGACAGGTGTTGCAGATCTTGCGAGACAATAAATTATACGCCAAACTGGAGAAGTGTGTATTTGCCGTACAGGAACTTCAGTTTTTGGGTTTTTTGGTGTCAGCCTCGGTTTCCGTATGGACCCTGAAAAGGTGAGAGCAGTGCTTGAATGGGATCAGCCAGGGGATCTTAAGGCTCTGCAGCGTTTTTTGGGGTTTGCTAACTACTACCGGAAATTTATTTGTAATTTCTCATCTGTCGTCAAACCTCTCACTGACATGACAAGAAAAGGGACGGATTTTTCTAAATGGTCGGACAAAGCTTGTCAAGCCTTTTCCTCTTTGAAGAGATGTTTTGCTTCGGCACCCGTTCTCATCCAACCAGATGCATCTCAGCCGTTCATTGTGGAGGTGGATGCGTCTGACGTAGGGGTGGGTGCTATATTGTCCCAGGGTCCGTCCCCTGGTAAATGGCATCCGTGCGCTTTCTTTTCTAAGAAATTGTCGTCCGCCGAAAGGAATTATGATATCGGCAATAGGGAACTTTTGGCCATTAAGTTAGCTTTTGAAGAATGGCGTCACTTTTTGGAGGGGGCAGTCCACCCGGTTACCGTTATTACTGATCACAAGAACCTGTTGTATTTGGAATCCGCTAAGCGTCTGAATTCCAGACAAGCTCGATGGTCGTTGTTTTTTACCAGGTTTAATTTTGTCGTCACGTATCGCCCGGGGTCTAAGAATGTAAAGGCTGATGCCTTGTCTCGCAGTTTCCCAGGGGCCGGGAAAACGGATGACCGAGTCCTATCCTTCAGGAGGGGGTGGTAGTGTCGGCTGTATTTTCTGAGCTTGAGGAGGAGGTGTTAGAGGCTCAGGGGGACGCCCCTGCAGGACCTCCAGGGAGACTGTTTGTCCCAAATCTGTTGAGACAAAAGGTTATTGAGGCACATCATAATTCTGCTCTAGCAGGACATCCAGGGAGTAAGGCTACTTTAGATCTCCTTTCTCGCCGGTTTTGGTGGCCTAATGCTAATAAAGATGTTATAACTTTTGTCGCGTCATGTGGGGTGTGTGCTCGCTCTAAAACCCCTCATACCCGTCCGTCTGGGACCCTTTTACCCTTGAAACTTCCGGAGCGTCCATGGACTCATTTATCTATGGACTTCATTACGGACCTTCCTCCGTCGTCAGGGAATACTGTCATACTGGTGGTTGTTGACGGGTTTCTAAGATGGCACATTTCGTTGCTCTTCCTGCACTCCCTAATGCTAAAACTCTGGCGCAGGTGTTCATTAGGGAGATCGTTAGACTTCATGGGTTGCCTTCTGATGTGGTGTCAGATAGGGGGTCTCAGTTTGTGTCCAAATTTTGGAGGGCATTTTGTTTACGTCGGGGGATGCAATTGTCATTTTCCTCGGCTTTTCATCCGCAGACCATTAGTCAGACAGAGCGTCTGAATCAGAGCTTAGAGACATATCTCCGGTGTTTTGTCTCAGAGAACCAAGAGGACTGGTCTTCTTTCTTGCCTCTGGCAGAGTTCGCTCTTAACAACAGGCGGAGCGAGTCCACTGGTAAGTCCCCGTTTTTTTGGGGCATATGGTTTTCATCCTCAGTTTTGTACTTTCAATGGGGGGGCCCTTCTGGGGTTCCTGAGGAAGAGCGTTTCTCGTCGTCACTTGCTTCTGTGTGGAGAGGTGTATTGAATAATCTGAGTGCTATGGGGAACCGTTACAAACGTATGGCTGATAGGAGGAGAGTTTCTGGTCCAGATCTGAATGTGAACGATCTGGTATGGTTGTCTACCAGGAATATAAAACTTAAGGTGCCCTCCTGGAAACTGGGTCCCAGATTCATCGGGCCGTACAGGATCAGTTCCATAATTAATCCTGTGGCATTTCGTCTGGACCTCCCTCCTACGTTTAAAATTCATAATGTGTTCCACAAGTCATTACTTAAAAGGTATGTGGCACCAGTCATACCGTCACCTCTACCTCCTCCTCCTGTGTTGGTCAATGGTAACTTGGAATTTCAAGTATCAAAGATCATTGACTCACGTCTGAATCGCCGGTCCCTTCAGTACTTGGTGCATTGGAAGGGGTATGGTCCAGAGGAGAGGACGTGGGTCCCTGCGTCTGATGTTAACGCAGATCGTTTGGTTCGGACCTTCCACAGAACTCACCCGGGCAGGCCTGGCCCTGAGGGTCCGGAGGCCCCTCGTAGAAGGGGGGGTACTGTCATGTGTGCATTGCCACGAAGATCGTCGCGGTTGCACATTTTGACTTCTCACAGCTGAGCTGCTGTTTCTTTGTGTTTGGCAGCTAGGGAGTTAATTCTGTCTGTGCTCGGTGCTGGGACTGGGTGCAGTTTCTCCCGGCTGCAATTGATTATTTGTTGATTGGTTTCCTTTAAATTCCTGGTTGTCTGCTTGGGGAGTTGCCAGTGAAACCTTCATGCAGACCACCGATAGGAATGAATCTGTATAGACTTTAGTTGTGAGCTCCTTAGTTGTTCTAAGCTCAACTTGGTTAGAGTTTATTTCCCAGACCATTTGTGTTCCTTTGGTGTTTGGGTGTGTATGCAAGCGAGTGTTGTCCTGTCTGTCTTATATGTCTAATCTGTGTATTTAGCTGAGATCAGCCCATATCCCTTTGGTGGTAGTCAGGATCCTTCTTAGGACTGATTACAGGGTTCAGGGTTGATGGGAGACAGGGTTGGGTTGGTGACTTGGACCTCTGAACCATTGTCAGTACCTCCAAGGTGGGGGATTAGTTGGGACCCCAGTTTGGGGTCAGGTTAGATCCCGGTCCACCTCTTTCCTGTTTCAGCTCATCAAGTCCTCAAGATTTACCCTGGGTTCAGCAGATATCGTGTCAGGTAAATCTGTTCTGTACTTACATGCTGATGTTGCTGTACTGGTTGTTGTGTAGAGTGTTGTTCCTGTATTGGTGGTTTACTGACATTGTATACATATCATTAGACAGCGTGACAAAATGGTCTTATAAATGATTAACTGCTGCTGAAAAATCTGCACACGGATGACGAGTGAGAAAAAAATGGTCCAAGTTTTCTGGATGGAACTGATCTAATCTAAGTAAGAAGTAGCCTACATATCAGATGGCGCTTGTCCGATGGTGGTCTTGGGGTACTGATAGAGCTCTTGCACAGCCAGCAGGTATCAGGCAGCATTCGGTGCAATACCAGTAGCGCCTCCCACCTCCTGTTGTGGAAATTGCAGCCACTGAATAGGCTCGGTTGGTCTCGACAGTTGTGCTGTGTTGACACCCGTGACATCTGCAGTGGTTGTGTGTCTACTAGTGATGAGCAAACGTGCCGGGATAAGGTGTTATATGACCATGCTCGTGTGCCAACAGTGTCTTTGGCGTGCTCGAAAATATGACTGCATGTATCGACAGTTGCAGCACATGCAGAGATTGGATATGTTGCCCCATGGTGTAGACTAAACCTTGTATCCGTCCCTGTAGGAGGAGGCAAAGAAGTCGTCCAACAAGGCGGCAGCAGGTGAAACCCCGGCTGAGAACAAGGCGCACATAATAGCCAACGTAGCCAACGAAGATCGTATGGAGGACCCTTCTAGTAACCGCCTGCACTTTGACAGAGGTAAAATAGCCTGCCTAGTTCCTGACTTACTTATCTATGAGGGTTTATCCCATCTCCATGTGGGCAGGAGTCATTCATTGCTTTGGCGGCGACTTTTATACTTTCTCCACAGTTCTAGGTAGAATGTCTAGGCTCCTGATATGTAATTGTGAAGTGTATGTCCACCGAGTCTCTTCCGTCTGGTCTGAGAAGGAGAAATGGACATGGCCACGGTCCTCGCGTGGCATCTGTGCCACCCAGAATCCAGGGACATCTGCATGGCTGACCTCAGTGGGAGAGATTCGTTGGGGGTACACTCTGTGAATAGTAAGGGATGGAACACTAATAGTTTACTTACCATACTGCGGACAAAGCAGGCCAAATTTATTTAACCAATTACTGTTCACGGAGAATGCAAGCTATACCCTTCATTGCTGTGTTTCCCTTTTAAAGGGAGTGTTCGTTTTGGACCATCTTCTCCCATCTCCCCACCAAAAAAGTAATCCCAGTGTTCTGCCAGGAACCCTAGCAGATGTTATGTTTGAGGGAATCCGGCAGTGAGTCTTTAAAGAATTTGTACACAGTTTGGAAGATATCACAAATCCATAGGATAGACACTAATACCCTGATCGGTGGGGGTCCGACTGCTGGGACCCCGACTGATCCTGAGAACATAAATGTAGCGGAGGTGGGACATGCACACCTCAGCTCCAGTCATTCTCCATGGGATTGATGGAGCTTGCACAGCACCACCATTACATGGTACCCCACATTTCAATGTGCTGTTTGCTTTAATGTGCTAGGTCCTTGTGACTGAGTCTTTGTAGACGCTCTAGTTAAAATACCTCTCAATATACACACCATGCATTAAAGTGATTGTCCAGGTTTCGGATGACTGCAGACTTCAGAATCCTCACAGCGTGCACACTCCACGCTGTCGGGCTTCTTTGGTGGCCACGACGTTGGCAGGCAATCTTCCTTCTACATTCTGACTATACATGTTCAGCCTCAGTACAAGTGAATGAAGTGAGACTGAGCACGTCTAGTCAGCGCATGTATGCCGTTCACATAATTGCGGTCACGTGACCTTTCGCTCTCACTGTCGGCATCGGAGAATCTTGACAGCGTGCATTGTACACACTGTTAGGACTCAGAAGTCTGCAGTCACTCTTTCATCTCAAACCTGAACAACCCATTTAAGAAATGATCTAATAAGGTAGCAAAAACCCGTATAATTCGGACTATGAATGTTATATCTTAGATGTTGCCAAAGCAGGAGGGGATGCGGGAATGCCAGAAATAGAAGACAGTGAGCCAGCGAAACCAGACGCAGTTCCCACCGGTGAGTCTGAGGAGAGCATAATGGGGGTTGATGTTTCCATCTGTTTCCTCTTTGCAATTACATATTCATTCATGTCCCTTATGTAGTAGAGAAGAAGGTAGAGTTTGGTGCGCTGGCAAATCAAATTGGGGAGTCTGACAAACAACCCTCATTGCAACCGGACGCTAATGCAAAAGACCAAGGTAGGGATTTGCTCGGGCCATGATACCTGTGAACTGGGCTGACCTGAGCGTGGCCAAGTTTCACATCGAAAACCCCATGGTCGTTCATACGTTACATGATTGTACCTATAGCTGCATGTGATTCTGCAATTTCCATTTTTGGGGAAAATTAAATGGCGTCTGTATAAAAACTGGGATAATTGGGGTTAAAACGTAGTGGATTTCAGGTTTTAGGCTTTGTGTGGACGAAGATGAGTAATTCCCGAAATCCAATAGGGCTGATGAATATCTGGTAATGTCTCTCAGCTCTGTATTCTTATTGCAGAACTGCTGAGAGACCTGTCCACTCATCTGCCAAGTCTGCTTTAGTGGAAATGTGTATTTCCCAAGAAATAATTATTCTGGATCCTCTCATCTACCCGTTATTATTGCGCCAGTCCCCGTTATTCCTCCTGAAAATGTAAAAATACATTGACAACTTGGTGTAATTATTCTTGTAAGGGGATATTGTAAGAACTAGTTAATTTTCTCTCTACATTTCCAGGAGGAATAAGGGAGTAAACGTGCATGGAAATCTAAAGAAAGCTGATGCAGCATTATAACTAAGTATTTATTAAAATATCAAGTCCAGAGAACTGTCAGCTCCTTGTAAAATCACTGCAGGTTTCCTATGGCTCGCCAACTCTGGGGGTATAAAGGGCATGGTTGTAATTGCTCTTTTCGCTTCTGCCATAGCTAAGTATCTTCCTCCTGGTGCCAATAAGGATTCTGGGTCCCCCATCGAAGACAACGCTGTGCACTTGGGACAGCAGCCTCCGAAGCCAATCCCCAAAGAGCCAAAGTCCATGATATTCCCCAATATAAAGCAGAGTGAGTATATCATGAATTCCTTAGGAAATCCTCATGTGATCAGTACAATCCATCCATTTATAACAGAAAGGACAGCAATAGTGTTTAACTTTAAAAAAAAAAATGTAATTGCGATCAGTGTCATTTAATGTTTGCTATTCATAGTGTCTTTAATCGTTATTCTTCAGCATTGTCACCCCGGCAAGAACATCTCTATAGCAGAAATGTAGAATATCGGCTCCATCTGACTGTAAGAGTCCTAACAAGTTGTGGCAGAGGGATGTGCTGCCATCCTGTGGTGTGTGCTGGTATTACAACAAATATTATTTATTATTTTATTATTATTATTATTATATATATATATATATATATATATATATATATATATATATATATATATATAGGGCCATTTATTCCATGGCGCTTTACATATGAAAAGGGAAAAATATAGACAGGTACAATAAACATGTGCTAGACAAGGGACACACAAGTACAAAAGGAGAGAGGACCCTGCCCGCGAGGGCTCACAGTCTGCAGGGATGGGTGAGGATACACTAGGAAAGGGTAGAGCTGGTCGTGCGTGGTTCAGTACACTGAGGATCATTGCAGGTTGTAGGCTTGTCGGAACATGTGGGTCTTCAGGTTTTTCTTGAAGGTCTCCGTTGTTGGTGAAAGTCTGATGTTTTGCGGCAGGGAGTTCCAGAGTATGGGGGAAGCCCGGGAGAAGTCTTGTATGCGGTTGTGGGAAGAAGAGATGAGGGGGGAGTCGAGAAGGAGATCTTGAGGGATCGAAGGTTGCGTGTGGTAGGTAGCGGGAGACCATGTCACAGATGTATGGAGGAGAAAGGTTGTGGATGGCTTTGTATGTCATGGTTAGGGTTTTGAACTGGAGCCTCTGGGCAATAGAAAGCCAGTGAAGGGCCTGGCATAGGGGGGAGGCTGGGGAATAGCGGGGAGACAGGTGGATTAGTCGGGCAGCAGAGTGTAGGGAGGCCAGACAGTAGGAGGTTGCAGTAGTCGAGGCGGGAGATAAGGGCGTGCACTAGTGTTTTTGTGGTTTCATGGTTGAGGAATGCGCGGATCCGGGAAATATTTTTGAGTTTGAGGCGGCAGGAGGTGGCGAGGGCTGAGAGGGCAGAGTCGAGGATCACCCCAAGGCACCGAGCATGCGGGACCGGGGAAAGCGAGCAGCCATTGACATAGATGGATAGGTCTGGTGGAAGGGTAGAATGAGATGGGGGAAAGATGATGAATTCTGTTTTGTCCATGTTCAGTTTGAGAAAGCGAGCGGAAAAGAAGGCTGAGATAGCAGACAGACACTGCCTTATTTTGGTCAGTAGGGAGGTGAGGTCAGGTCCAGATAGGTAGATCTGCGTGTCATCGGCGTAGAGGTGATACTGCAAGCCGTGGGATTCTATGAGCTGTCCCAGGCCAAAGGTGTAGATGGAGAAGAGTAGTGGTCCTAGGACTGAGCCTTGAGGAACACCTACAGAGAGGGGGCGAGGTGAGGAGGTGGTGTGTGAGAGGGAGACACTAAATGTTCGGTCTGTTAGGTATGATGAGATCCAGCATAGGGACAAGTCTGTGATGCCAAGAGATGAGAGAATCTGTAGCAGGAGGGAATGGTCCATGGTGTTGAAGGCAGAAGACAGGTCCAGGAGAAAGAGGACAGAGTAGTGTCGCTTGCTCTTGGCGGTTAGCAGGTCGTTAGTGACTTCAGTTAGGGCAGTTTCAGTTGAGTGATGCGGTCGGAAACCAGATTGTAACCGGTCAAAGAGGGAACAGGAGGAGAGGTGGGAGGACAGTTCGAGATATACATGCTGTTCCAGTAGTTTTGAGGCGTAGGGGAGAAGAGATATCGGGCGATAGTTAGACACAGAGGTGGGTTGAGGGAGGGCTTTTTGAGGATGGGAGTGATTGAGGCATGTTTGAAGGATGAAGGAAAGACACCATTTGTAAGTGAAAGGTTAAAGAGGTGTGCGAGAGTAGGGATGAAGACTGTGGCAAAGTTAGGGATGAGGTGGGACGGGAGTGGGTCAAGCTCACAAGTGGTGAGGTGTGATCTTGACAGGAGAGTGGAGAGCTGATCTTCTGTCATGGTGGTGAAGCTGGTTTTGGAAGAACAGGGCTGAGTGGCTAAGAGGGGCATTGGCGGCTGCGGGCCAAAGCTTTCTCTGATCGTATCAATCTTTTGCTTAAAGAAGGAGGCAAAGTCTTCGGCAGAAATTAGAGGAGAGGGAGGAGGTGCTGTGGGGAGTAGAGAATTGAAAGTGTTGAAGAGCTGTTTAGGGTTGTGAGACAGGGAGGATATGAGAGATGCGAAGTAAGTTTGTTTTGCGGCAGAGAGCGTGGACTTGAAGCTGGCGAGGTACTACTTGTATGTGTTGAAGTGCTCGGTAGAATGGGTTCTCTTCCATCTCCGCTCGGCAGCCCTGGAAGCCCGTCTCAGTTCTATTTATACAGATATTTATTTATTTTACTCATTTATATAGCGCCATTAATTCCACAGCGCTTTACAGACATTATTGGCACTGTCCCCATTGGGGCTTACAATCTAGAGTCCCTATCATTATGTCTTTGGCGAGTGGGAGCAAACTGGAGAACCCGGAGGAAACCCACGGGGAGAACATATAAACTCCTTGCAGATGTTGCCCTTGGTGGGATTTGAGCCCAGTACCCCAGCGCTGCAAGGCTGGAGTCCTAACCACTGAGCCACCGTGCTGCCCCAATTACAATATCGATCAAACGTCTTTCCATTTCTTTGGTGCAAAATTTTATCTACACACGTTTTATCCTAGGAAGATTTGTTAAAAATTCTACTCCATTTCTATCCACTTTATTAAAGGCTCAGTGACGTGCAATGTGGATGCCAACAGTAAGACACTAAATTGGTTGACACCTAGTTTTCCCAAAACTAATATTATAAAGAATAAATCATTTCTTGTCTCAGTTAATACATTTCTAATATTCAGATGTATTTGTTACGAGTAGTGATGAGCGCAAGCACTGGTTACTTGAGTTTGCCTAAGGTGCTCTGGTACGCACCGAATATCGCGGGTGTTCGTGTGACATGTTCAAGTCCCCGTGGCTGCATGTTTCGCGGCTGTTAGACATCCACAAAACATGCGAGGATTGCCTGTGTTTGTCAGGCAATCCCCGCATGTTAACAGCAGCGAAACATGCAGCCGCAGGGACTCGGACATCTCACTCGAGCACCCACGATATCCGATTCATACCCAGGCACTTGCACTGATAACTAGTTACAAGCGACAGAACAGTTCACAATTAAGTGCTGTACAGGCACAAATCTTCTATTTAGAGAAGAATTTATTATATTTATATTATAAACAAGACCACTTAGTGATGTAATAATGTTGTAGATTTGGGCTTCTTCACTAGCGCACGCCCTCACCGGATGGAGTAAAATGCCGCTTTCCTTGACGACCCCACCCACCCATTTATTGTGATCGGGTATTTATCATACTTGTGTAGCCATAAACTTATAATCTCTGGAGGTTTCTGAATTCAGATGAACAATGAATTACTTATCCATGTCGGGTTCAGGGCTTGTCTCCCAGTGGGTTCCCGGCTGGAATAATGTAAGCTGCAGAACATACTCACTGTAAGAAAACCCTGAGCCCTGATGTAAATAGGATCAGTCATAATGGTGGTGTCTACAATAGGAACGGAGGCCTTCATGGTAGTGTTGGCATAATGTTATACCACTCGGGCATATTCCTCAATGTTTCCAAAAACCACAACTCCCTTAAGTAGGAAACCAAGAAAAAACATGAACAAAAGCAATGTATAGCTGGATATCCTCAGTGTGAATATTCATCTCTGCCACATGATGTTTTGGTGGATTCAGTAGTCCATGAAGTGCCTGGACGCTTTTCTTGACGAATCGAATATTACAGGTTCTGGGCACCAAACTCTATGGTGGGACGTTGACCCAGAGAACTAGTCTGATTGCTGTATGTGGAGTCAGGAAGGAATTTTTCCCATAATGTGGAGCAATTCGTGACTGCCTCATGGGGTTTTTGTCTCGCTCTGGATGAACACGTTAGGTTATAGATTGAACTTGATGGGCTTGCAGGGGTTTTCCCATGAACAAGATGATTTTAATCAATAGATCTTGGAATAATAACAACTTCCACAATTGGACGTGTGTAAATAAAATGTCCCTGTGGTGAGATAATCTTATAAATGTGCCCCTGCTGTGTACTGGGTAATGTCTGCGTCTGACTGTGCAGGGACATGGTCTGATCATACCACAGCTCCTGTGCAGGGGAGGAAGCAAAAGAGTATACAGACATTACAGCATGGAATCACAGCTGATTCTTTCTGTGAGGTAAAACATTGTTGCTTTCAAACAGACAGTGAAATGTTTTACCTCACAGAATGCAGCATTTGAGATCCCGTGCTGTAATGTCTGTATACTCTTTTGCTACCTCCCCTGCCCAGGAGCTGTAGTATGATCAGACCATGTCCCTGCACGGTCAGACACAGACATTATACAGTACACAGCAGGGGCACATTTCTAAGATTATCTCACCACAGGAACATTTTATTTAAACACATCCAATTGTGGAAATTATTAATACAGGATGTATTGATTCAAATATACTTTTAGTGGGGAAAACCCCTTTAAGTCTACCTTCAGCCTTAAAACCTTAAAACTACAGTGTAATATTTGCTTATTAAACCCCAAATTGGTGACCCCCTATTACATGTGCTTACTAAATATTGTATACAATCCACATAAGATGTGTGATGTGCACCGTTCCGCCATAACATTTACACCACAGACAGGTGAAGGGGATAGCATCTATAATATAACGATGGGAGCGTCACTCTGTCCGAAGCCTTTATAGACTGCACAAGCGCGACGCGCCTGCGCAGTCTGGACAGAGTAACGCATCCGGGGATGAGGAGGGTGGCCCAGAAGATTGCGGTATGTGTAAGCACTGAACGCATACCGCGATCTCCGGCACAACACCTTACCGATTCGGTGTTGCCGCGGGGTCTTGCTGGGATGTCAGGAGAGGGCAAGTTGTGGCACCGGAATAGGCGCATGCCCAGTCTGCTCTTTCCGGCACCAATTTGTGGAATACACACTACAGTGTGTCTTCAAGAAAATGGCGCCGGAAAGCGATGACTGCGCAGGCGACGATTTCGCCTGCACAATCCTGCCCTCTCCTGACATCACGGCACAACAACTTACCGATCCGGTATTGCCGCTGGGTCTCGCCGTGATGTCAGGAGAGGGCATGTTGTGTCACTGGAATCAAGCGCTGATTTCGGCGACACAATCCCACCCTCTCCTGACCTCATGGCGAGACCCTGCGGCTATACCAGGATTGGGGGATGAGGGGTACAATGCATACCAGGATTGGGGGGTGATGAGGGGACCATGCATACCAGGATTGGAGGGAGGGTGAGGAGACCATACATACCAGGATTGAGGGGTGAGGAGACCATGCATACCAGGATTGGGGGGGTGAGGGGACCATGCATTCCAGGATTGGGGGGGGTGAGGGGACTATGCATTCCAGGATTGGGGGGGTGAGGGGACCATGCATTCCAGGATTGGCGGGTGAGAGGACCATGCATTCCAGGATTGGGGGGTGAGAGGACCATGCATTCCAGGATTGGGGGGTGAGAGGACCATGCATTCCAGGATTGGGGGGTGAGGGGACCATGCATACCAGGATTAGGGGGAGAGGGAACCATGCATACCAGGATTGGGGGGTGAGAGGACCATGCATTCCAGGATTGGGGGGTGAGGGGACCATGCATTCCAGGATTGGGGGGTGAGGGGACCATGCATACCAGGATTAGGGGGAGAGGGAGCCATGCATACCATGATAGGGGGTGAGGAGATCATACATACCAGGATTGGGGTGAGGGGACCATGCATATCAGGATTGGGGATGAGGGGACCTTGCATACCAGAATTGGGAGGTAAGGGGTGCCATGTATACCAGGATTGGGGATGAGGGGACCATGCATATCATTATAGGGCTAAGGGGGCCATGCATAGCAGGATAGGGATGAGGGGTACCATACATACCATGATAGGGATGAGGGGTACCATGCATACCAGGGTAGGAGTGGGCAGCACATACCAGGATGGGAGACCATATACCAATAAAAATGCCACCCCGGCGTAGAACGGGTTCATAACTAGTTTATTATGACAAGCAGGGGTTGCATATGAGGTAACAAGTGAACAGCCAGTTATTGAATTAAATTGAGCCTATTCATCAAAGATTTTACTCTTTGAAAAGTCGCAAAATTTTGGCACAACACGAGGTAGCACTAAATATTGAGACTGTTGGCGTTCGCAAACCATTTTTGCTCAACTCCAACGAAGTGAGGGCATATGGGGCGTAGCGACCCCGCTCATCAAATCCATGATGAATCTTACTCCAGTCCACGACAGAGGTGCATGCCACTTGTCAGATGCTCCTTATTCATTACAAGGAGTGCGCCCCTTTATAAATCCAGAGTGCCTGACTCCAGCACAACTCCTCATCAATACCGGCATGAACAACACTGGTCTTGATGAGTCTGGGTCAATTTGTTTAAGGAAAATAGGCAAGTGTAAAGATCTGAGCAACTCACAAGGGTGACATTGTGACGCCTAGATAACTCGGTAGGTGGGGGGGGAACGCTTACTTTTCGGACATTTGTGGCATATCCTGTGAATATGTTGTAAGTGACCATGTTGGCAATACTTTTTTGAGGATGGCTATGATAGGTGTCCGAACACACAACTATGTACAGTACATATGGGAGGCATAGCTGCAGACCCGTCAGTGCCCATGCTGAATCCTGACGACTGCCAAAGTTGCCGACATAGCCACGTGCGTATCAGAACTCAATCATGGAGCAGTGGAACAAGGAGACCTAGACCCATAAATCATGTTTTCTTTTACATCTTGGTTGTGTGTACATTGGTCACCTGGAGAAGAGATGGCACCATGGAAGAAGACAAGCCGGCAGAGGCAGAGTGCCGCTCTGGGCGGTGTTCTGCTTGCAGTCCTGGCACTGCTGATACTTTTTAGTATCATGAAAGTCAGACAGAATTTGTAGGCCAAGTCCTCAATCAAGCATGTGTGGGATCTGCTGGAAAGCAACAACAACAAAAAAAGCTCTAAGCCCTGTATGTTGTGAGAGGTGGCCTCCATGGATCAATGGGGTTGTTCCCATCTTGTATCTTCCAGAACACACTGCTACTCTTCCTCCCGGCCTCCTGTTTGCTGGGGGATAGCACGCTCCTGTACAGTCATGGCCAAAAGTTTTGAGAATGACACAAATATTATATTTTCACATGATCTATTGCCCTCTGGTTTTTATGTGTGTTTGACAGATGTTTTTATCACAGACGACAGAAATATAATAGCAAACATATGAGTAACAAAAGCTTATATTGACAGTTAGAATGAGTTAATGCAGCAAGTCAATATTTGCAGTGTTGACCCTTCTTCTTCAGGACCTCTGCAATTCTCCCTGGCATGCTCTCAATCAACTTCTGGACCAAATCCTGACTGATAGCAGTCCATTCTTGCACAATCAATGCTTTCATTTTGTCAGAAATTTTAGGTTTTTGTTTGTCCACCCGTCTCTTGATGATTGACCACAAGTTCTCAATGGGATTAAGATCTGGGGAGTTTCCAGGCCATGGACCCAAAATCTCTATGTTTTGTTCCCTGAGCCATTTAGTTATCACCTTTGCTTTATGGCAAGGTGCTCCATCATGCTGGAAAAGGCATCGTTGATCGCCAAACTGCTCTTGGAGGGTTGGGAGAAGTTGCTCTTGGAGGACATTCTGGTACCATTCTTTATTCATGGCTGTGTTTTTAGGCAAGACTGTGAGAGAGCCGATTCCCTTGGCTGAGAAGCAACCCCACACATGAATGGTTTCAGGATGCTTAACAGTTGGCATGAGACAAGACTGGTGGTAGCGCTCACCTTGTCTTCTCCGAATGAGGCGTTTTCCTGATGTCCCAATTGAAAAGGGGATTCATCAGAGAAAATAACTTTACCCCAGTCCTCAGCAGTACACTGCCTGTACCTTTTGCAGAATATCAGTCTGTCCATGATGTTTTTTCTGGAGAGAAGTGGCTTCTTTGCTGCCCTCCTTGAGACCAGGCCTTGCTCCAAGAGTCTCCGCCTCACAGTGCGTGCAGATGCACTCACACCTGCCTGCTGCCATTCCTGAGCAAGCTCTGCACTGCTGGTAGCCCGATCCCACAGCTGAAACACTTTTAAGAGACGGTCCTGACGCTTGCTGGTCTTTCTTGGGCGCCCTGGAGCCTTTTTGGCAACAATGGAACCTCTCTCCTTGATGATGCGATAGATTGTTGACTGAGGTGCAATCTTTCTAGCTGCGATACTCTTCCCTGTTAGGCCATTTTTGTGCATTGCAATGATGACTGCACGTGTTTCTTTAGAGATAACCATGGTTAACAGAAGAGAAACAATGATGCCAAGCACCAGCCTCCTTTTAAAGTGTCCAGTGGTGTCATTCTTACTTAATCATGACAGATTGATCTCCAGCCATGTCCTCATCAACACCCTCACCTGTGTTAATGGAGCAATCACTGAAAAGAGGTTAGCTGGTCCTTTTAAGGCAGGCCTGCAATGATGTTAAATGTGTTTTGGGGGATAAAGTTCATTTTCTAGCCAAATATTGACTTTGCAAGTAATTGCTGTTAAGCTGATCACTCTTTATAACATTGTGGAGTATATGCAAATTGCCATTAGAAAAAGTGAAGCAGTAGACCTTGTAAAAATTAATATTTGTGTCATTCTCAAAACTTTTGGCCATGACTGTACACTGCAAGCAGAGAGGCAGCTTTGCTTCTGTGGCCTGGTAGAAGTGCAGGGACTCTGAAGCTCCAGAGATCCGGCCAGCCTCAGAGCTGCGCCCTTGCCTAAGCAACCAGCCATTTCTGTTAGGCTGCAGCGGTGGCCGAATCTAGGCAACGAGCACTAAACTCTTCAATGTAAAGTCCCTCTGTTCTTACCAAGGCCAGGATTTTTACTAAGGGTTAAATTGCAGCTGTTTGTTTTTACAAGCACTTTGCAATTTTACCCATTTAAGAAGTTGAGAAAACCCTTCAGCTAAGATCATGGTGTCAGATCCCACCGGACACCTCCAGGGGTCTTGTGGGGTCCATGCCTGGAAGGGTCAGAGCTGTCTTGGTGGCACCAGGGGGATCCTACACTAGTGGTAGTGTTATGGCTGCGGGTGTATATTGTTATGCAGTCCATTGCTCCTCGCCTCTGTTTCGTTTTCATCACATCTTGACGATAGCTACTTATATAACACATGCCTTGAGGTGGGTAATTAAACTTCTGGCCTCTCTTCATTAATAATTTAGGTGTGTAGAAATAATATATGGAGTGTGGAGTTACGCTGGCACGCTGCAGTCATCAGCATGGCAGATTAATGGAAACTGATGCCATGTTTACTACATAATCAAAAGGTGACTTTTCCGGATGTTGCTGGTGAGGGGACATTCTGTCATGAGAAAAAGTAAATACATGAGCCCTTTTATTATGCCACGTCTCTTCACAACTATTATATATTTTTTTAATAATACAGTTCCTCTACCCTCTCGGATCTATTCACATTTTTCATAAAAAAGAGAAAAATGAATAAGCTGTTTGATTGTAGTGAAGCTAGGTCTCCATATAGTTGATGTAGATAGGGTGCATTCACTAGTACCGGCAGTGGTGGCTTCGGGCAGTATTCACACCTAGCAGAATACTGACAAGTAGTAACTCCCATTTTTTGATATGTCAGCGGCTTGAGGAGGGTTTCGCAAACCTCAACCAGGAAGAAGCTGATAGGTGAGGCTGCTCATTAAGATAATAGGGTTATGTTAATGAGATCTGTATAGTCACTATCAGCACAGAATGACTGTTCCAACCAAGCACTGGCACTCTGTGCACCATGGCGGGGCCAATCCTTTAACTACACCTTCCTACCCGCTTGTTTTCACTCTCTCCCACCTCTAACTCCTCTTTTTTTGATTGACAGCTCTTGATTTTACAGAGCCAGAAAAGGGCAGAGAGATGGAAAACAAGAAGGTACGGAGTGCCTGTGCTTGGTTTGAACAGTCATTTATGCTGACAGACTCCTGGCTGCCTATGCACATGTTTTAATCTGTTTTGTGTGCACATGTGGTTGACCTGTGTAAACAGGCTTTTAGCAAGTAGCCGATCAGTGGTTGTTTAATACCCCTAGTCATGTGTAAACCCACCTTCAGGCTGCGTACCCAGCTGTTTTTCTGCTTTGTACTCCTTTGCGGGAAATCTGCTGCGTCATCTCATGCACTCTCTGCAAAAAAATTGTAAATTGAAAAGAGCTGCAAGATTGAGATGTGCACCATGTGAATTTACGATAAGCTGCGGAGGTCATTGCGACTTTCCCCCTTGCAATGCAATGAGTGAAGAGTGCGGCTCTCCTGCACCCTCTTCGCAATGATGTACAAAGCGGCCATTACTGGGGCAGATATCACCGCAGGACCTCCACACTGCATGGGAATGTCGTCCAACAGGTTACCAGGTGTAAAATAGAGCAGAATTTATTATTCACACTATGGTGCATACAGCAGTGTGGAATTGGCAGTGGAGACTAGCATTTTACCTGGAGGCTCGCCCGCAGCACAATATTTCTATTAATGCAGAGCTCAGATCCTGATGTTTATCTGCTATTTACTGCAGTCTAGGATCTGTTCAGTGTAATCCCTGCATTATGGCCACGTAGTAATAGTGGAGATCTGGGATGAAGGATGTGCTGGCTTCTTCTTACCTTTTCCCAGTATTGTATATACTCGCCATCGATTACTCTTGTTATAAATTAACCAATTGTACCTGTCATCTCATGATCCTTCTCATCACTCCCTGCTTGACTATCTGTACATAACATTTCCTATCTCACAATTCTGCTGCTATACTGCCTAAAAAGAACTGTCCCCTTTACTGACCGGTTTCCTTCCATAAATACTTGTACACCTCATACCATTCTGCAGCATCTTCTCTTAGATCTCGGTGTTGTGCCGTTCCTCTGTTGTTCTTCTTAGAAACATATGAACACATTGATGGGTGTTACCGTTCTTTCTATCAGAGGGGCGTGTCTATTCACACAGTGTTGATTGGACAGCACTAGACAGGTAAGGGACACTCCCCCAAGGAGACACACACAGCGTGAATAAACAGAGGAACCCCACAATCCAGAGCGAAGAAACAATGCTCCAGAAATGTTGTTATGGAGAATACAAGTAACTACTAAAACGAACATTTTGGGAGTGCCGACAGATCCTTAGTGCTTGCTACCTGACGTTCATCATTTATACACTACTATTTTCGAATAGTATTTTTTACATATTTAAAGGGATTATCTCACAATAGACAATTACCGTATTGCATATCCTATTGATATGCCATAAATGTCGGATTTCTGCTGGTTCTGTCTCCATTATTCACACCTATTTCCAGAATAGGAGTCCCCTAATCCAGGGTTCTGTCCTAATCCTCCGCCCCAGGCTTGAATGGAGGGTGGTAGCGCACATTCAGCCTCGGTCTCCATTCGTTATTATAGGAGTTGCTGTATTCAGGACGCTCACAGCAATGAATGGAGCGAGCTATCCCTTGCTCCACCAGCCCCTACTCACTGGTGGTCGGTTATACCATGTCTCTTGTGAAACAACCCCTTTAAGTAGCCTTTGTGGCAGCAACAGCCTACTCAATGCATGATCCACATGTTAATTAACCATGCATGTGTCATTTTTTTTCTGGGTTTGGGCATGCACCCCATCTAGAGTCCCCACTATCTACAACTAACTTCTTTGCTGTTTCGATTTGATTTCAATATAAAAACTTTTGTTTATTTTTTTTCTGAAACTGAATGATCGCTTTTTTTTGTGTAATTTACACTATTGTATTATTCTGTGCTTGTCCTATTTCATGTAACGAATTAGAGTTTCAGAATGCTATTTTATGCTAAACTTGGGGCCTAGCAACCTGCGACACCCCAGCTTTTATAAAATTGCTACTCCCACCAGGCTGTTAGGACATGATGGGAGTTGTAGTTTCATCACAACTTGGGTGCTGCTGGTTGCTGACCCCTGTGACATTATCCCTTCTCCTTATCCTGAAGCGGTGGGATGGGACTTTACTGCTCATTTTTAGCCTCGGCATTGCTTTGACAAGCGCAGTGATCTTCACATGACTCTTTGGGATAAAGTCCTGTCCTGTCTTTTGCTGATGTTTCTTAATTTTCTCACATTTTCCTTTCTTCTCTCCTGCCCTTCTATCCCTTTTTTTTTTTTTTTTTTTTGCTCCTTCCCACTCCCGACTTCCCAGGTCGGTTTTTTGATGAGAATGAATCCCCGTAGATGTTCAACATGGTTCTAAAGTGGCAGATTATAACGGGGATGATGGTAACGTGGGTGAGTACGAGGCAGACAAGCAGGCAGAGCTGGCCTACAATGAGGAAGAGGATGGTGATGGGGGAGAAGAAGACGTACAAGGTGAGCGTGGGCTCTGCCTGCGTCAAATTATCCCCATGTTCTATACAATCCGGCTCCGGATTATCCACGTCACGTGGCTCCTGGCACAAGAGCGTCTGCTATTTATAACCATTTCACAGCTATGGCTTTCAATACATTTATTGCTGGAGACATTGGATGACTGTGGCGTGTTGTGCTTCATTCCGCATGCCCGAGTTCTGCGCATGAATTCTCCACTACTGGCTGCCTAGGTGTTGTACCTTGTAAGGTGTCATGCTCTGCACTTTTAGTATTAGGCTGCATGTTTCTGTATTCCTGCTAATCTCCATATGTTGCATTTTACTCCCCGGCATCCGTCCTGTGTAAAGGGCTCGTCTGGTTTGTGGTGTTACAGCCATTTCATCTTTCCCTGCATTCATTAGAAGCAGCATGAAGTATCTGCCGTCGGAGCTAATCGCGTCACTTAGCATCGCACGTGCTCGCTGTGATAGCAATTCGCCATAGTGTTACAAAGAGAATGTGCGCGATAATTAGTCACAAGGCTTTTCCTAACGTGTCGCCAATTCTGACTTTTTGCATTGGATACAGGTTTGGACAAGTCATTTTAAATAGCTTTTATATGGGGCAAAAAAGAGCCAAATGTTTATTAGTTTATGGTCACCTTGTAGCCTTTTGGGCCCTTTTTTTTTTTTTTTGGACTTTTTTGTGTTTAGTAATCCAGAAAAGGTAGCCTTACACTTTAAAGGGGTTTTACAGGACAGGAATAAGTTTCATCAACCTGTTTGCTTGTGTTAGGTTGAAGTAATGAAGAGTTGATATTCGCCCTCCTCTGCTCCAGCGCTCCCTTACCACCTCTCCTCTGGTCTTTGTTGACAGAATGCAGCAGTAAAGTTACATCTGCCTAGCGCATCACCGCTGTGGCCAATCACTGACCTCAACAGCTTTTATTATTGTCAGATTGACTGAGCTATAGTCATGATATCACCGCTGCAGCCTGTCGACAAAGAGCAGAGCAGCAGTGAAGAAGCAGCACTGGAGCAGAGGAGGGTGAATAACCGCTCTGTGTATTTATTTTACCTAGCGCAAGCTGGTAGGCTGAAGACACGTATTGCCTGGAAACTCCTGTAAGGCCGGGGTCAGACATGCAAGAAACTCGCACGAGTCTCGCATGTCAACACCCGGCACTGCCGCCGGCACTCGGGACCGGAGCGTTCTGCTGCATAGAAATACATGCAGCCGCACGCTCCTGTCCGAGTGCCGGGTATTGACATGCGAGACTTGTGCGAGTTTCTCGCATGTCTGACCCTGGCCTAAGATAGCTGTTGACCATTTGCATTTTCCCGGCTGTTATTTCTCCCGACTCCACCAAAAACCTGCATGCTTGGCCGAGTGTTCCCGATTTTTCAAATTGGAGAGAGATCTGTTTATAACTCCTGGTATTGGTCCGGCACTGATGGTGTAAGAAATAAAATGACGTGCTTTAATGTGGTCCTAGCCAAGATGGAGGAGGGGTAGTTTCACAAATGACAGGAGCAGCCTAAACCTGAGAAAGTCGTGGCGTTTAAAGGGTACCTGTCATCTGATTCATGTGGCCTAACAACGGGCAGCATGGATCAAATCCTAGCTGTACAATTTTCTCCGAGACACTGGCATTTCAGAGAAAATATACTGTAAAGATGTGAGACTAGTCTGTCGCCTCCCCGGGGGCATGAATCTGATGACAGGTTTATTTATCCAGGATGCCTTTTTTTTTTTATTGTGCATACTTTTAGCCTTTTACATACAATGGTCAAAGGTCTGTGCAGAATATAAAACTGGAATATAAAAGCAGCTTAAGAATGAATCAATAAAGTGTTTAGAAGTTGAGGGCTAGGTCCCCCATAAAGTGCTACCATATTCCCATCCGATTGCAGATTAATCCATGTGAAACATATTCTGCAATAGGCCGCTGTCTGGTGGGTTAGGAATACAGTCAGGTAAAGGAAGGCCTGATACAGCTGCTCCTAGGGAGAAGTTCTGTTTGAGTGTAGGCTAACATGGGCTAGGTGTTTACTCCATCATATTCCAGGTGTTTGGGGTAAATTATAGCTTTTGACTCTCAGATTTATTTAACAGTTATAATTTAAGTTGACATTCATTCCCTCGCAGTGGCGTAACTTGAAACTCATGGGCCCCGATGCAAAAGCTCCAACGGGGCCCCCAAATATTTTAAATCTTTAATAGCAACAGTTTTTTTCTATAGGCCAAAGGGACTTTTAGGGCCCCTTAGGCTCCAAGACCCGGGTGCGATTGCAACCCCTGCACCTGTTGTAGTTACACCCCTGGTTCCTCGCATATAAAGCAAGAACATGAAAATATGCACAGAGATAACAAAAAGACACAGATACGCTAACGCCGGACTTGCACTTTGTGTTTTGCGGCCTGCACTTGGAGTGCAACGCACGTACTGAACGAAGGTGTCTCACAAGACTGTCAATTTTGGAGTCAGGATGCCCACGGTTAGTCTGTTCATTACAGACTAAGAAAGGACCATGAAGCACTGATGTGTAAAATTTGGCATAAGTCGGGGTTACTCTACTCCAAGCTTCAAGTATCATCAACAGCTCATGAGGAAATTACATAGGACAATCCCAAAGTGGCAATTCCTGATTTTCTCATAATATTAAAGGGAATTTGTCCATAGGATCAATTCTTTTAAGCTGTTTGTATGGGCATGCAAGACATGGGAAGCTGAATAAAATGATACCTTTAAGTCCATGTAGTTCAACCCATATCCTATCTCAACATGTTAGGGCAGGTTAGGATAGGATATGGGTTGAACTAGATGGACTTAAAGTCTTCCTTCAACCTTAATAACTATGTTACTATGTTACCTTGATATCTGCGATCCAATGTCTTACATCTAAGAAAATGTGGATTTCTCTGTAATAAGTGAACTGTTTCAGGCTATGGGCCGGGCATGGATCTCACTAAGAATCTGCCTTCAGAGATTATTTTACATGAAGGGGAGTTACCAGGGTGATGTGTGATGGCCGCTCTCTGCTCTCCTGATATCTCTGCACAGCTGTGTGTGATTATACCTGACACATCTGCAGGTTCCTCTCAGTTTCCATCTCACATTCAAACAGGGCAGTAATACAGCAGAGCTGTGAAAGCTGCAGCAAATGTGTTTGTAAGGAGACAAATGTCAGTTCTCCTGTTTTGTGTTAGTTATTTGTCTCACACTTGTAGCGATGCCCTTTTATTTAAAACTAGATGGTGGCCCGATTCTAACGCATCGGGTATTCTAGAGATGACCCGCGGATACCGTCGGGAGATCAGCAGCTAGCGCCGCTGATCTCCCGACGATAGCGGTGGCGTGCGTGGTTCAAATCCTGCACCAATTCGCGGCCGGACTGCAACTGTCGCTGATTGGTCGCGCCCGGCCGGACGCGACCAATCAGTGACGCGGGATTTCTGTTAAGGGTATGCCACACTAAGCGAGATCGCTAACGAGATCGCTACTGCGTCACCATTTATGACGCAGTAGCGATCTCGTTAGCGACTTAACTGTGTGTGACATGTAGCAGCGATGTGGCCCCTGCTGAGATGTCGTTGATCGCTTATGAACGTTCTGAGCCGTTTTTTGGTCGTTGGTGTCCGCTGGTGAGCCTGAATCGCTGAGTGTGACACCCTTTATGAACGACTTTACCAGCGTCGCAGGCGGGACTAGGTTTTCCCAACGACCGCAGAGGTCGTTATACAGATCGAGATCGCTGATGTGTTTGGAATAACAGATCGCTGATGAGTTGTGTTTGGAATCTAACTAGCGATCGCACAAGCGATCTCGCCAGGTTAAGTCGTTGTCGTGGTCGCTAGTGCGATCGCTATGTGGCAGTGCCTTAAGTGTGGCAGTGCCTTTACAGACCGAATTAGACGATTATATAGTAGATAATCTCTGGAGGCAGATTCTCATGCAGATCCATGTCCGGCCCTTAGATCTTATCAGTACATTTACATACAAGAAAAACATGGATTTCTCAGGCGTAAAACATCAGATTGCAGATATTTAAGGTATAATTTTATTACTTTTCCTATGACCTAACCTACATGCCCATAAAGACTGCTTAGGAGGGCTGATTCTACTGACAATTCCCTTTTAAGGGTAAGGCAAGACAGTGAGGTCACAGCATGGTTAGATTAGCTCACCGGTGGCCAGATAATGGGCGCGCAATTGTGAAACCATATCGTGGGGCTATTGTTCTGCTCCGCAACCGAGGAGAAAGATCTGTATTTATTCAAAGATGCTGAATAACCCATATTTGTTCAATGAAAAGAACCCCTCTTCTTAAAACTGGAGCATCTGTTTATAATGGCGTCTAAGACTGATCGTAGTTCGGTCTGGGCATTAGACTGTTAAATTTGTCCATCTGCACTTAGTGGTAGTATTACAACCGGCCATTCATGCTGGTCACTTGCTCTTGCTTAACTGGGCAAATGTACAATACATGTCCTCACACGGCAACTAATGCACACGATGGACAGGAGATTGGTGTCTCTAGAATTAAAAGGTTTTTTCCACTTTGTCTTATGGGAATTTATAATCCATTGACCGTTCTGATCTGCAGGGACATAAGATCTGGTCGACCTTTTGTTACTGTGGACTATTGGTGTATAAAATATTCTAGCGACTATAGGAGCATGGAGATCCAGTAACTATGCTCGCTTGCTTGGGCTGATTTTTTGTTTTTATGAGGTTTTGGAGCAAAAACTCTTCCGAAAAAAACGAGGAGCTGAAAAAACATGAGTTGTGATTGGAGATTTGGGGTATGTGCACAGCATCATTTTGATGCAGCGCCAGCAGTTGCTTTCCTGAGGCGGCTTTGGCGGCCGTGTCGTCTTTCTAATGGCGGCTCTGCCAATGTCCGCTTTCACACTATACTATTAAGTATACAAAGCGAGCGGCTTCCTAACGGAAACTGCCTGATCATTTGTTTTAACAAACCCTGAAGCGGTTAAAAAAAAAGTGACTCAAGACACAGTCCTGCCGTTTTGATATTGCTGTGTATTACGTTCGTTTTATGGGGCACTTTTCAGCCAGATTTTGGGTGACGTTGTTCACAAAGCCTTATAAAGGGTTTCTTCTCCAAAAACCTCACCTTTTAAGTGGCCCAAACATAGTTGCATGCTGCCTCATTGGTCCCACAGATTGCCCTTTATCATTCTACTATAGGTCAGATAAAATAAGTGTTAGCTTTCATTAGTTTTTTGCATGTGACTTCTGCATTTTTAGCATTTTAACAGTTGTTATTTATTTTAGAGGAAATTAATATCTTTTTATGCTTTTGTGTAGATGATGAAAACGATGGACAAGTGGATGCAGCCGAATACAGAAAAGATCATTTTGGTGAGACCCTGTAACC
>JARQOD010000004.1:475455717-475485514 GCA_033576555.1 Oophaga sylvatica
TTTTTGTAAAAACTATGGGTTCTGAGGCCAGACCGAATGGCAGGGCCACTAAACTGGTAATGGGCCTGACCTATGGCAAAACGCAGGAAGCGTTGGTGGGCCCTTCCGATGGGGACATGCAAATAAGCGTCGCGAATGTCGATTGACACCATAAAATCGTTCTGTGACAAGGCCGCCACAACGGAGCGAAGTGATTCCATGCGGAATTTCTGGGTGCGGACATGCCGATTTAATCTTTTGAGATCCAGAATGGGAAGAATTTGTCCTCCTTTTTGGGGACTACAAAGAGGTTGGAATAAAAACCTCTTCCTTGGTCCTCCGGTGGAACTGGTACCACCACACCCTTCTGTAGAAGGGAATCGACCTCCCGTAGTAGAGCGGCAATTAGATCCGGGCTCTGACGGAATGCGGGATAGGCAAAAACTGTCTGGGGGTCGAGAAAGAAACTCTATGAAGTAGCCTGCCGACACGACCCGCGTTACCCAGGTGTCCGACACGCGGGAAGCCCAAGTCGGCTTGAATTGGAGCAGGTGACCTCCCACTCGAGAGCCCTCGAGTGAGACCCTGGCGTCAGTCCGTTTTAGCGGGCTTTTTGTCAGCTTCCCGCTTGTCTTGGCGGAAGCTCTGTTTCCAGGGAGTGCGGGATTTCTGAGCGCTTTTTTTTCCGAAAAAGAGGGACGACCCGATCCCCAAGAGGGCTGACCAAACCGTCCCCTGGACCGAAAGGACCGCCAACTACCACCGGCACTAGGCCTGCCAGACGCAGAAGCCACAGCTCTTCGCTGCGGCAAAGCTGTTTCTTTTGCCTTTGCTTTGGCAATCAGCTCCGTGAGGCCAGATCCAAATAGCTGACCACCTTTGTAAGCTAAGGAAAGCAAACCTTGCTTGGAAACCGCGTCTCCGGTCCACTGTCTAAGCCACAGAGCTCTCCTGACTGTGATTGCCGAGGATTGTGCTCTGGACAGCATGGAGGCAGTATCCAAACCTGCATCACTGCCATATCGAGCTGCATTTTCCAATGACTTGAAAAGCCCCTCTACCTCGGATAGTGGGGATCCATCTTGCCACGCCGTCCGTAGACGGTCTAACCAGCTCAAGGAGGCTTTACAAGCACACATGGATCCTAGCACAGCTCTGAATCCATGACCCGCGGCCTCGTAGATGGATTTTGCCGCCATCTCCGTTTTTCTGTCCAGCGGATCCTGCAGACTCGCCTTCCCTTTAACAGGAAGTAATGAGGATTTGCTAAGCTGGGATAAAGGGACATCCACTTCAGGAGAAGGAATCCAATTAGTAATCAACTCCGTAGTACACGGATACAGCGTCTCGAAAAACCGTGTCCCCTGAAAACGTTTATCTGGACACAGGCGTTCCTTCTCCACTGCCTCATTAAGCTCATCCAGAGATGGTAAGGCTGATCGTGACTTAGGCGGCTCCTGAAACATCCGGGCCGACTTACCAGGACGTCTAGTTACCTCCTCTGGTAACTGTAACGCCTCCCTCATGGCTCCAATAAAAGCCTCCGTACGGCTCAAAAGAGAGGCAGATTGAGCCTGCCGATCCTCCTCTTTATCCGAATCGGATATCTCACCATCTGAGCTTGGAGGGGAACCCTCCATATCAGAAATCTCTGAGTCGCTATGCGAAAAAGATGGCACCGGCCTGTGTCGCTTCCTGCCATGAGAGGATCTAGCTGACACCCAATAACCTAGAAGGTCAGACAGGCCATCAATAGAACGAGCGAGGGCATCCATTTTGGCGTCCCTGTAACCTCCGACTGCTGCGCTTGACGCCGTGAGGTCTGCGTGTCAGATACGCGAAGCTGATCCTGTAGCGGATCTGGGAGACGGTCCGCTCCTGGACCCTGATCCGACATGCCCTCACACAGTATATGACAGGTAAAAATCTGACAGCACCAGAACAGTGTGGATTTCAAAGGCAAAAATGAACGCTGAAGGGTTAAGCTTCTTAAATAGAGAGCTACCCCAGCTGTCTCCCAAAAAAGGGTTAACCACCAAAGAATGGGTTAATGTTGCAGACTCTCCACAACCCTTATTTAATGAAAAGGGTGTGCGAGCCGCAGGTGCCTCTTATGAGGTAACAGCTGCAGGACAGTGTTCAAAAGTATGCCACATAAAACAAGAACGCCAACGAGATCGCTAACATATTGCGCTGAATTGTATATCGCAATACCAAAGTCGCTAAAGAGATCGCTAACCACTTATGCGTCGTCAATGAGACTGCCCACCGTGGAAGCTACTAGCGACATAAAAAATGATCACAAAAAAATGATCGCAAAACTATGCGTCGTTATTGTGATCGCAGCGGGAGCGTTCTGTGTGACTATACCTTGTCCTGCGCTGAGGGGGTCAAGCTTCTGCCCTGACAGGTAGAGGCGACTCACCCAGCTGGCCGTGGTGTAGTGTCTCCTTTCGGTCGGTCGGGGAGAGTGAGGAGCCCAGGAGGCCGTCAGTAATGGCCGCCGCGCTAGAGAGATCTAAACCGGAAGAAAAAAGGGCAGGAAAAGGCGCGCGCTCAGAGGGCTTCCTGCCTATGAAAAAATGGGAGAGCGCGAAGCCACGCCCCCGCCGGTTTCAAAAAAAGCACGAGACTCACTCCGCTCTCCGCTCCCATGTCCTGCAGGCAATCCACCTTCGGACAAAAGTACACAATCACCATACATGAACACATGTAGCAGCGGCTGCCGCAGCGGCCGCTAAAGCACTCAAACACATTAACATGTGGAGTACTCACCCAGCTGAGCGCCACAGGGACCCCTCAGAGATTTGTGGCGCTGCCCGTAGCTTCCCCCCAGGGCGGGGAACGCAGTGACCCCAGAAGCGCGGTTTGCGTCCCCGCCAGGGAAGCAATCCTCATCCCCCAGGGCCGGCAGGGTTCTGCAGGGACCACCTTATAGGGTAATACAGATCCGCCAAGGGAGAGGTGGGAGTCCAGCAGCGCTGAGACCCCTGAGACCTCTAGACCACTTCTGGTGATCCAAGTCTCTGTCCGACTAAAAATAAAAAAGTCTTCTGAGGAGCTGCTTCCAGCAGCGACTATCCTCTGTGAACCTCAAATTTTAGACTGGAGAGCTGGAGTAGGAGGAGCCCTATATAGCTGGAGGGGCCGGCCAACACTTTTTAATCTGAGGTGTGTTATCCTATGTGGGCTCCGCCTACCCACTAGTAATGACTGTGTCTCCCTTCCTTCATCTGCAGCTGAAATGCAGTTTTTACTTACCGTGTTTTGAAGCACACCTGCTTCTTCCTCAGGACAATACACAGATAACTTATCTCTATGGTTTATCCTGAGGAAGCAGGTTTGCTTCAAAACACTGTAAATAAAAACCGCATTTTAATTTCTACGTTCTTTCTCTGCATGTGCCCCACTTTTTCTCCAGCTTCTACACCTAGACTGACTGACATTTCCTCAGTGTTCCTCCTGCCTGTGGAGATCTCACACTGCTCAATACAAGCTGTAGCTACCAGTCTGGTTGGGTAAGTGGAAAATGAATATGTTTGGAGTCAATACACTCTTTTTAAAAATTAAGATTATAAAGCTATTCTGACATGGGTTTTCAAATTAATTACACAAGTCTTATCAGGTCTAAAATCTAAAAATCTGTTTAAAAAGGAGTCTGTTACCTTCAAGAATGCATTTTAAATTGCTCTACAGCCCCTATAAAAACCATTCCAACACTGTATGATACAGGTACAAGGCCTGAGAAAATAGCTTGACTGTACACCATAACACCTCTTCATTTGTACATTAAAGCCCTTCCCTTGCTTTTGAGTGACAGTGCTCCCTTCCAAGAGCAAGAACTGCCTGAATGCTGCTGGTGTGTAAGCACATGTGCACTGCCTGTGCCCAGTCATGTACTCTCTGAAGCCCATGGGAGTGGAGAGCAGTGACTATTTACTCTTTAATAGCGGGCACATGTAATCGCTCAGCCACTGCAGAAGCCATCGGCTGTGGCTAACAGTGTACCTGCCATTAAAGAAGATGAATATTCACTGCTCCCCACGCCCACAGTCCCTCCCACCACAGCGCTTGGGAAGCTGTGAATATTCATTTTCCTTAACAGTGGGCATAGGTGTTAGCTGCAGCCGCCAGCTGTGAACCACTCGTCTTCCTCCCCAACGTAACCTCCCCC
Source organism: Oophaga sylvatica (assembly GCA_033576555.1). Classification (NCBI taxonomy): domain Eukaryota; kingdom Metazoa; phylum Chordata; class Amphibia; order Anura; family Dendrobatidae; genus Oophaga; species Oophaga sylvatica. The sequence continues at coordinate 475,459,871 of JARQOD010000004.1, forward strand.
CATCCACAGCAGGTACATCGAGTACAATCGAGTGCAAAAAAAAAAAAAAACTGGGAAAAAAATGCTGAAACTCACGGATCAAACACCTCCCAGTCTTCCTCATATGCCGCTTCAGCGTGTGCAGAGGAGTAACCACTGTCTGGGGACACTGGAGCTAAAAAAAAAAAAAAAAAATGAAACCACACATCAGGCTCAACAGGTGAAATGGATTAAAATAAGTTAGAAGTAAAGGGTATGCCACACTAAACGAGATCGCTAAAGAGATCGCTAAAACGTCACTATTTAGCGATCTCGTTAGTGACCTCGTTGTGTGTGGCATGTAGCAACGATGTGGCCCCTGCTGTGATGTCGCTGATCGTTCACTAGCGTTCTGGACCGTTTTTTGATCGTTGGCGTCCCGCTGGTGAGCCTATATCGCTGTGTTTGGCACCTTTTGCGAACGACGAGCGACCTCGTTTGTGACGCATATGACAGCGGCGCAGGCGGGACTAGGGTTTTTGCATCACGGAGTGGATCGCAATATCTGTAAGTTCTCTTTTGCGTCACAGAGAGGATCGCAGAAGTTGCAAAGCAGGCTAGCAGGACTCAGAGAGCAGGAGCGATGCTGGAAATTCCTATGAATCAGAAGCGCTCAGTACATGCTAATGACATCCTAACGACCGCCAAAGTCGTTAAAGAGATCGCTGACCACTGATGTGTCGTTTATGAGATCTCCTGTTTGGCAGCTACTAGCGACCTAAAAGAGATCACACCAACGATTGCGTCGTTATCGTGATCGCTAACGAGATCGCTAAGTGTGGCAGTACCTTAAGAGTGTAGGAGTGTGAGGAAGTGAATGATTTTGGTAAGGACGTTCTCTGAACAATTAGATCCGAGATTTATTTTGGGGAAGCCAACGTTGAGTGTTCAATGAATTAGAACAAGCCAAACTGTCTGATCAAGCATGAAGTATCAAAGTTATTGTTTTATGCAAGAAAGAAAAAAAAATGATAAAATGGAATCTGGGAGAAACCAGCCAGGAATTGGTTGAAATTTAAAATGAAGAGGGTGGGTAGTATAACGAAAGCAGATATGAGAATTAATAACGGTTTTATCTGAAATTGATAATTATGCAAAAGGAAAGTTAAAATAAGTGATAGTTATTTCAATGGTGGATGTGGAAAGTCAACTAAAACCTACAGCAAATATGTAAACAAAGAAGGAGTAGACCCGTTTATCAGAACATTACAGGTAAAGCATCTTTGTATTCAAATAAACATAAAAAATAAACTAAGTGCAGACCTACCTGTTAATGTTGGGATTTCCCTCTCAGGGGCATTCTCACCAGCATCCAGCCAGCTAGTGGCTGCTGAACGGACAGGTGGCCCCTGACTGGGATAGGATGTTCCATTAGTGGAGGTGGTGGTGCTGGTGCTGATCTCGTCCACCTGCTCCATTTCCAATTGTTTTACTATTTCCTCAGCTTCCACTGCTTGACCGGGAGAGTCTGATCCTGACGTGCCTGAGATAAAGATGGTTTTATTTTCGGGTTTAAATGAATGAGGTTTGATACAGTGAACTGTATACAAAACCAACTGTAAGTAGAAGACATAATATAGTTTACACAAAACACTCACCATTTTTATTTGCTGGTGAGAAAAAGTTGAAGACGGGGGAGAAAATGGTCCCAAGCAGCGTGGTCCTGGGTGGGCTGGATGCAACCGATGCGTCGTCCAGCTTTCCATTTTGTTTTAGATGTTGAGGGGTCACCTCGTAACTTGCAGCCTCTAAAATAAGAAGAATCTGTCAGAATGCTAAACGAGCCGAAAGCACAAAAGCTATAGATCATATTCCAGCAAACAGATTATCAGAGCCCTCGAAGACGGGGTTACTGATATAATGTAGAACGAAAAGAGGGTTGCAAGATTTGACATTCTCCCAGCAGTCTCTGCATGGGTGGAGTTGTAGTTTTACAACAGCTGGAGCGTCTCCACCGATGCACGGGTCAGAAATCTATCTGCACTCTCTAGAACACATTAGTTTGTACCATAGGTTTGACTTCTGAATCACAGGATGAATTGGTTGTAATTTTATGTTCTCCGTAAACCTGCTGGTTAAAGCGTTGCCTCTACCTCCATTTATTTGACTTTTCCGCCGGACGCGTGCAATGGGCTTGCTTGATTTGTCACCGGTACGTGGGGTTGAGGTGATGAGGTTGTTATCGAGGTCACGCTCCACCCTGCTCCTCTTTGCGGGGTTCTCTCGATCCTCCTAGTAATAGAAAGTTATGCTGTTATCTTTTTTTTTTAGTGTATGGCTACATCTCTGGGTTAAGACGGCCATACACATTAGAAGGCTTTTAGTCAATTGTGTGACGGCTGACGGCCATCTCAGCTAACAGTCCCATACATAAGAACGTTTGTTCGGCCAAACTCTCCGTTAGCTCTATGAGACAGCCCCTGGCTAAGGGCCCCGTCACATATAGCGACTCACCAGCGATCCCGACAACAATATAAACTTGTCAGGATCGCTGGTGTGTCGCTACATGATCGCTGATGAGCTGCCAAACAGGCAGCTCAGGCAGCGATCAGGACAGCGACAGTGCGGGTAACAAGCGATGCACGTCGCTTAGTTACCCGCTGTTTACCTTGGTTACCAGCTCCCCTGCAGGAGCGCGCTGGTATCTAACGTACACATTGGATTTCCAGGCACCGCGAGGCGCATAGAAACCCGATGTGTACCTTGGTTACCAGCTCCAGCTCACTGGTCTCCCGCCTGTCACACGCAACGATGTGTGCTGGCCAGCGGGAGACCAGCGATCAAAAAAATGACCAGGACATTCAACGACGATCAGCGATACCCAGCAGGGGGGCTGGTCGTCGCTGAGTGTCACACATAGCGAGATCGCTGGGAGATCGCTGTTGCGTCACAAAACTTGTGACTCCGCAGCGATCTCGCTATATGAGACGGGGGCTTTACACGTCGGCTCATCTCCAGGAGAACAATATGATCAGCAGTCCAAAATCAGACATACGCGATCAACATCTCACCCTAACCATTAGTTGGTCAGCACCCACATATACATTAGATCGTTGTCTGAACCTGTTGATATAGATAGACATTAGTCTTGTGAGTATGGGGACCCTTAGGGTTGTTCTCAAGAGCAGAAAAATTATTTCTAATTAGCCTGTAGGAAATGTTAATGTTCAAAACTATAAAGGGTTATTTTTTCCAGTATCCGTGACCATATAATGCCTGTGGAGATCCCAACACACCAGCTGCTTCCCAATCGCTTACAGTACATGAAGGGGCTGTTCTGGCCCTTTACACTTGTAACATCAGTGCAACCACTAAATCTGCGAATGCGGCGCGTCCAGCTGAGTATCCCGGACCCACACAAACCTTATACTGATGACCTATCTTAAGGACTGGTCAACAAAACTAGTAGTGGACAACTCTAGAAGCAAAAAATTTAAAAGATACATTACATAATTGGTCTAAATGCAGCCAAAACGACTCGACTATATTTGTACTGGTCATTAACCGTAAAAATGTCACTTGTGTTGCACTAAACCCACCCTGCCTAAAAAAATATTAAGTTTTCAAGAGGATTTCATATAATATATGTAAATAAAAAAGCCATGCTTCTCAAGAAGCAGAGAAAATATAAAAAAAATGTATTTAAAGGGAACCTGTCAGCAGGATTGTGCACAGTAACCTACAGACACTGTCAGATCGGTGCCATTATACTGATTAAAATGATACCTGGTGATGAAATCCATCTTGTGGATGTTTAATATTTATTTTCAGTTTTGGGTTAATGATTTGCTCGTGCTCCGGGCAGCTGTGAGCTTCATGTGGTGCTCTGCTTAGGTACTCACCACTATGGCTTCGGACAGGTTACTGATCCCTCAGTGACCTGACCCCTTAGCTTACATAATGAATATTATATATCTAGCTTGGCGGGGGGGGCCTTCTGCAGGCAGGTGGTGGCACCTGCGCTGCAACAATCACATATGTAATGTGCATGCAGTTCATTTGTTGATGTAATACTGATATTCATTTAAATAAAAGTTTGAAAACGGCGCTGACCGCACCTGCGCTGTAGCAGCTATTGGTGATCTGATAGCTGCTACTGCACAGGCAACGCCATCTTGCTAGAGAAAAAAAAAATAAAAATCCTCCTCCAAGATGGCGCAGCCGGTGCCATTTTCAAACAGGCTTATTTTTTTTAAAAAAGAATATCGCGATTTCATCAAACAAATGAACTATATGCACATTACATATGCAATTATGCTGCAGCGCAGGTGCCACCGCCTGCCTGCAGAAGGGGTTATTTTTTTTTCCTAGCTATGGATATAATATTCGTTATGTAAACCAGCGAGCAGGTCAATGACCGGTCAGAAGCCATACAGATGACTAGCTGATCAGTGCACCACATGAAGACCCCCACAGGCCGTGCATATCATTAACTACAAACTGAAAATAAAGATTACACAACCACAAGACGGATTTCATCAATCAAGGTATCATTGTAATCAGTATAATGGCGCCGACCTGACACTGTGTGTAGGTTACTGTGCACAATCCTGCTCACAGGTTCCCTTTAAGTGGTTAAAAAGAGTATTGTTAGTAAAGACTTATGGCATATCCACTAGACATAAGCCACCATCGCACAGTTACAATCTTCACATTTTTCTAAGACTCCTCAAACAAGCTGCCCATACTCACACAGGCCCCAGACTTACCTTTGTTGTGCTGCCTTTGATGAAATTTTTGATGGTGGACAGCAGACCAGTGTCTGGTTTAGACAACTTTTCTGCAAGAGGTGAGCTCTCCTCTTCCTCCTCTTCTTCTGAGTGCTTCCTCTTAGTGCGTGCAGTGCGTCCGGCAGGACCGTGACTGCTGCGCGGAGACCCCTTCCGCGTCCTTAGCCTCATCTTTATGATTGCCACATAAAAGCTACAAAGAATAAAAAAAATTAAGGCAATAGAAAGCTTATATACATCTTTGTACTACACACCACAGTCCAACTTCACACCGTCCCAGTGCACATCACCAATTATCAGCAGCATTTATGGTTATCCTCAATATGTCTGGCATCTCTAGCGCATGTTCTTGGGACAGTTGGAGGACAACTAATATTCCCACCCCTGAACGCTCATACTTGCTCACTCATGAAGGGCAAATAATTATTACGGTATTTAGATATCCTATAAACACACGTGAACAAAATTGTTGTCACCAGTAGCGTAACTACCGGAGGGGCAGAGGGGGCGACCGGTCGCCCAGGGCCCCCGCACTCTGAGGGGGCCCGCCCGGGGCTACGCTACTGTAACTGCATCGGCATGCACATTGCGCCAATACAGTTACATTCTGCAGCAGAGCAGGGACAATCTGCCACCCGGCCACTATGGGGCCCCTGAGCAGGCGGTGGGGAGCCCCCGCCAGTCATCACAGGGTCAACTGTATTGGCATCTGGCCGATACAGCTGACCACATTGATGAGAGAGGGAGTGCTGAAAGCAAATCATAAAGCAGCCAATTTGGAATTTGCCAAAATGCATATTGACAAGACACAAAGCTCCAGGGAAAATGTCCTCTGGACAGAAGAGACAAAGCTGGAGCTTCTTGGCAAGGCACATCAGCTATATGGTCAAAGACACAAAAATGAAGAACATTGTACCAACTGTGAAACATGGAGGAGGCTCGGTTATGTTTTGCGGCTGCTTTGCTGTATCTATATAATAAATTGGGTACAGTAGTTCAATGAAGTATGTGCGGTAAACTATTTCTTAAGAATTTGGGAAAGTTATGAAATGTCCTATAAATGTCTGTTTAGCTCCTGATTGAAGCTTTTTAGTTGAGATGAATCTTCGCTGCACTTTATATACATGCTCAGTAGTGAGGCAGTGCTGTGGGTTCTGAGTGGGGAGTCACTGAAATTTATTTGGAGTCGGAGGTTTGACATATCGACTGCAGAGCCATGCCAACAGTCCCTTTATTACTCCCAGCGAAGAGGATCACCATGTCATTGGCTGTTGGGCATACATGAATTGGCCAATTTATGAGCCAGGTTATCTTTATTTTAACCTATTTCTAGAGCAGTAATGCAATTCATATATTTCATGTTTGCATGCTGTATCGTTAAACAGGGCAGCTGTTAAGGGTATGCCACACTAAGCGAGATCGCAAGCGAGATCACTACTGCGTCACCATTTATGACGCAGTAGCGATCTCGTTAGCGACTTAGCTGTGTGATTCCAAACACATCTCATCAGCGATCTGTGATTCCAAACACATCTCATCAGCGATCTGCGGTCGTTGGGAAAACCTAGTCCCGCCTGCGACGCTGGTGAAGTCGTTCATAAAGGGTGTCACACTCAGCGATTCAGGCTCACCAGCGGGACACCAACGACCAAAAAACGGCTCAGAACGTTCATAAGCGATCAGAGACATCTCAGCAGGGGCCACATCACTGCTACATGTCACACACAGTTAAGTCGCTAACGAGATCCAGGGTGGATAAAAATCATGATTTTTTTTTTTAAAAAAAAAAAAAAAAAAAAATCGGATTTTTTTTATTTAAATCGGATTTTTTGATTTAAATAGGATTTTTTAATCAAGTTGTACACAAGCAAAACTTTGTCTTTTTGCAAATCAAATTATTTTACACAAATAAAAATATTAAAACAGTTGATGATTATGAAACCTAATAATTTTTATTTGCACTATTAAACAATCAGAATTGAACTACAGAGAGTAAGTACTTTTTAACAATAGCCTATCTCTAACGTTTGAAGTAAGCAAACATCTTCAGTGAATACATCAGTCCTTTAAGCCTACTGTTTATTTAGGACTTTTAATAGGAAAACTAGTTGTCCTGCTTTAGCAGTTCCTAAGCGGTTTCGGACTGTTGTGTGCACAAAACCAAATGAAGAAAACAATCTCTCTACTCCTGCCGATGAAGCCGATGCAGTCAGTAGCTGAGTAGCTACATTTATTATCTTCGCTGGAAGAACAAGTGATTGCGACTTCCACCAGTCCAGTGGTTTTAGTTCATTAACGACGTTATCTGCAAACATGTATTTTTGAAATGGTGCAGATTCACACTTCAATTTCAGCACAGTTGCCACAATGTCATGGTTAGTATTGGCGAGCTACTCCATTGCAGAGTTGATTTCCGCCTCAGATAGTTTTTTCCCTCTGTAGATGGGATACAAGATATTGGCTAAATAGTGTTCTTCTTTTAATGCTTGGTCCTTGTGGTGGTGTATTGCAACCTTTACATTGTTTGAGAGGTTCAAGCGATCTAGCGAACCTTCTAAATCTTTCCAAACTTCTGTGGCATCAGCTATGGTTGCAGTATCTTTCTGCATTTTATCCAACGCAATAGATATTGGCTTTAACCTTTCCAAAAGGTCCTCAGCATTTCTCTTCACACCAAGATTTAATACTTTGCTTCGTATATTAGCATCAATTTTATCCCGATGTGTTTCGCAAATAGACACTAATTTTGACCAGTTGTTAATAAACAGTTCCAAGCATTCAGCCAAGGTATTCCATCTAACATCTTGTGGTAGAACCAACTTCAGTCCTCCCATTTCCTTGTAGGTTGCATGTGCAAACTGATTATTGCGGAAATATTTAACAATTTCTACAACATGTTCCTTGACACCCGAAATATGCAGGTCTTTTGCCAAAAGATGCAACAAATGGGCAGAACAACCGTATGTAATGACATTTGTGTCATCCTCATGTGCCAGTTCCGCTCGCATTTTTGCCACATTGCTTGCGTTATCAGTAACTAAGCTCCTTACTTTACATCCAAACTGTTCTTGGCATTGGTGAATTGAGTTCTTAGCAATTTCAAGTAAATATTCAGCAGTATGTGAATTTCCAGATGTGTCGATTGTGTCTGTAAGGTAAGTTTCACCATCTTCTGTTGTGACACAAGTGCAAATTATGGGGTCGTTGTGGATGTTGCTCCAACCATCCAAGCTCATGTTAACAACTTTGTCTTTCAAATATTTTGTACAAGCCGCTCTTTCTTTGTCGTATACAGCCTGAAGATGTTTTCCTGAGATATCAAATCTACTTGGTGGTTTGTAGCCTGGTCTTATTCCTTCATTCCAAATAGGGTCTCTCTTATGACCTGCCATGGCTCACGCAGATCACTTCTGAAGTTTGATTGTTACTACAGCCAAGTACTGCTGACTGACTATCCAACAAGTTTGGGCATGTCAACTGAATGGAAAAAGAAACTGAAACCAAGCTACAGAAAGTGAAACCAAGCTAGAAGTGTGGAGTTAATTGAACAATGATTGAAAGTTTTAGATTTTAATCGTGATTTATATTAAAAAAATCTTTTGATTTAAATCAGTGATTTAAATCATGATTAAAATCACGATTTAAATCATTCTGATTTAAATAGAAAAAAATCATTTGATTTAAATCGCTGATTTAAATCAGCGTGATTAAATCAATCCACCCTGACGAGATCGCTACTGCGTCATAAATGGTGACGCAGTAGCGATCTTGCTTGCGATCTCGCTTAGTGTGGCATACCCTTTAGTTATATATGGAGGTGGCTACTCTTAGCTTGCACCTGTTCACACCTGTTTTGCTTTCAAGGGACAGTCAGTCTTTGACCTTTATTATGTTTGACACAAACAAATAATTAGAAAAAGTATTTCTAAAGTACATTTATCATATGCAAATTAACCCTTAAACTACTCAATGGGGCACTTTGTTTCCCCAGACTAGTTGTCCAACTCAGCATGTTTTCACGCCTCTGTGAGCATGAACATGGTTTGCAAGAGACTCATCACCAACTCTCTGTACATCTGAACGCATGCGTGCAGCTTTGTTTCATACAAGTCAGTGCGCCTGTGAAGCCGGGTGTATGCTTCCCAACTTCAGAGGCATACTGTGCATGTCTGGAAGAGGAGAATCTTCATCTCCTCCATTGACATCAGGCTTTTCTGCTTACAGACGTGCAACGCGCCTCTGAAGCTGGGAAACGCACACCCTTGAGAGGCGCAATGAAGATGGTGAAGAAAGCCACATTCAGGGGCGTGATAACATGCTGAGTGAGGTGACTAGTCTGGGGAAACAAACGACCCATCAACTAGTCAAAGGGTTAATTTCCAAATGATAAACTTTCAGTCAAGGGAACTATCATTTTTGTCCAAGCAATCTTCATTAGGTTTATTTGCCCTTTATTTTTTCTATTGAACTACAATTCAAAAGCAATGTCTGGAGTTTCATTCGTTGATATTCAGTAAATTTAACCCCTTTCCGACATTGGCCACAATAGTACGCCAACGTCGGACACCCTCCGAATGATGTGGGCTCCGGCAGAGAGCCCACATCTTTCCTGGCACATGTCAGCTGTCATAAACAGCTGACATGTGCCCGGAACAGCCGCGGGCAGAATCGCGATCCACCCGCGGCTATCAAACTCTGACAGCGGCATTAACGCGCGCTTCTGGCCATTAGGCCAGAAATCCGCCCATTGGTGACCACCTGTCACGTGATCGCGGGCCACCGATGGTTTGGCGTAACAACCAGAGATCTCCTGGAGACCCGGTGATCGGCGCTCATAGCAAGTGAGTAATTCTGCTACATAGAGGCGATCTGATCATTGCCTGTATGTAGCAGAGTCGAGTTATGCTGTCCATACAAGTCAGCGTAGGGTAATATAATATTTCACAAATTGCCAAAAGGCAAATAAATCCCTAACTAAGGACCCTAAAAATAACTTAAGTGCTATTAAAAGGGAAATAAATGACTAAAAATTCGCATTATCAGTGTGCTTGTGCTGGGCCAAGAGCATACTGGTAACAGGACTAATGTCTCATGAATTTGCTCATAGCCCTAATCATGTCCACTGGCAGTATCAGGTGCGGCCGCTACCTATATCCCGTCTAATCCTCCTACATATACACTGTTTAATGCTGTTAAAATTGCTCCTAAAGCCTCCCCAACATGTTTCACCAGCTACACTGGCTTCGTCAGGGGTTGAGGCTGCAAAGATATAGCAGTTTCTTGTCTCCCATGGACACTATTGAAGCATGCCAAAAGTAAAAAAAAAGGAAGTTTTTAAAAATATAAAATTTTTTTGTAAATATAAACGTTCAAATCACCCCGCTTTTGCCCCATTCAAAATAAATCAATGAAAAAAAAAATCAAGCATTTGGTATCGCGGTGTTTAGAATCGATCAATTAAAAAAAGGATTAACCTGATCGCAAAACGGCGTAGTGAGAAAAAAAAAAGTCAAAACTCCAGAATTACTTTTCTTTGGTCACCGCGTCACTGCATGAAAATGCAATAACGGGCGACCAAAAGATCGTATCTGAACCAAAATGGTATAATTAAAAACGTCAGCTCGGCATGCAAAAAAAATAAGCCCTCACATGTCCATATTGACGGAAAAATAAAAAGCCTGCTGTGGGCTTTATGAGCTTTCCTACATGTAAAAACTGTCACAACTGCTGCAAACAGTAAACTAAGCGATACATCAGGGTCGCTTTTACTACATCATGCTGCACTCAGATGAGGCAGCAAAACCTGTTGACAGATTGCCTTTAATATGATATGCCACACAATAGACAGGAAAATTAGAGAAAATTACCTGTGGGAGTTATAGTGCCAAAAATGCTGGTTTTCACCAAGGTTTACTAGAAATGGATGCAACTAAGGAATTTCACAGCAGAAGTTATAAGTAGCCACATAATCCAATACTACCAGAAAAGTTAAACTATCTGATGTTTTCTTGAATAGCACTCGGACCAATGTTATACTATGGGACAATGCTGATCAGCTGGCTTTTTTTCCATATAGATTCGGAATGAGGGGGAAGAAAAAACGAAAAACTCCGATCAGCAGCGCAAAGTGGATCACTCAGTCAATCAAGTCTATGGGTGCAGTCTGATTTCCGTGGCTTCACAGAATGAAGAAGATTGAATAATCTTGGTCTCCATCTTCTCCTCACCTGGGCTACGATTCTCTCAGAGAGAATTGGATGACACTGATCAAACACGGATCAGAGTTTAATTGGAGTGTCATTACCATAAATCGATCAGACATTCTCGGGAGGAGAGAATCTACGCTGGTGTGACCCTGACCTAATTAATGGTCTTGTACACACAGTAAAAGAAACTAGATGAGTAGTGCCATAAACTACAGCCATAAGGCAAGATAAATGGGACCACTGTCAAGAGACATGTCATTAAACAGTCTGACACCTCAATCAGTACTGCCAGTATCAGACTGCAGGCCATACCCCATCAACAATGGCAATGTTAAACCCCCAGTGGTCAGCTTATTCACACGTTGCAAGGAGTAAGAATAATGGAAAGGCACAACATAGAGCTAAAGTTCTTCCAAAAATGTCTAGTTTAGTAATTAATTGCATTAGTAAGTCAGAAGAGCTGATGTGTTATCAGAAAAGGATTTATTTAAATCAGGATTTTGAATTTTTTTTTTGCAAAGTTGTTTTTCATATCACAATCTGTAATAAAAATAAAAATCTTGCAATCTTCACACTTGTCCCTGGAGCCATTTTAGCCCGCCTGTATCACGAAACATGTACTGTACATTGGCAGCAATAAACAGACTCTGACCCTATGTTTTATATTGAATCATCTAATGGTAAAAAAGGTAAAGGGAGATTGGTGGATCCTATGTTATCACCTGTGTATGGTGGTGTTCCTGCCTCTAAAATAAGGACATCCCTGACAGGCACATGGCCCACACTATAACCATTATGTGACATGTACAGGGGATCAGCCAGGTTTCCTTATTGCAGCATGGACACAATGGCCTCTATTGATCACAGGCCCTTGGACAACATCTTTTCCTGGTTTGTTTACATTTTTCATATCAGTCAACAAGAAAGCAGAAAACAAAGTGCAATATATAGAAGTGCCTTCATTTACTTCTGTCAGCTTGCATAAAAAGGTGAATGTTGACAGTAACCCATAGCTATCTGCACTGAGAAATACTATTATGCAAAAGCACCTATGGATTTAGCATGGTCGTAATAGTATGTTGCAGTGATAAAGGTGTGGGTGCTCCACCAGCTGCAACTGCAGGCTGTTATACAGCGGACACCCCATTTTAGCGGCCAGAATTAAAGAGAACGTTCATTTTACTCAGACTTTTTTTTCCCTTTAAGGCTACATTCTCACGATGCACTTTGGGAGCATTTGTGACGCAGTGTATTTTTGCTGCGTCAATAACACAGCATATCACAGTTCCAGGAAAGTGGATGGGATTTATCCAAATCTCATGCCCACTGTGCTTTACCGCAGCATGAACTGACCTGCGGTGCGTACGTTTCAAAATCCACATGTCAATTTCTCTAGCGGGTAAGCTGAGAAAATGCATCAAAAATGCATAGAATATGCACCTAAGCATATCAATAAAGTTTTGTCAAAGCTAAGGGTCCCGTCACACTCTTCAATGTCCCAGCGATCCCACCAACGATCCGACCTGGATGGGATCGCTGGGACATCGTTAGCTGATCGCTGGTGAGCTGTCAGATGGGCAGACTCACCAGCGATCAGGACCAGCGAGCACGCTGGTATCCAATGTACACATCGGGTAAGTAAGCGCTGAGCGGCGCCTAGTTACCCGATATGTACCCTGGATACCGTCTCCCAGCTTCTGCTGTAGAGCGCTGGGATCTGGTATCCAATGTACACATCGGGTAACTAAGCACCGTGCGGCGCCTAGTTACCCGATATGTACCCTGGGGACAGGACACAGGGTTGCCCATCACACTGCTGCCCACGGGAAAGAATAGGACTGCAAACAGCTGAGTCACGGCAATAGCTGTCAGTCATTAACCAGTCAGCTGCCGGTGCCATCATGGGAGGACACATCTGGTACACTGGTGGCATACTAGTCTATATCATGCACACATCTAGCAGCAGCCCCTAATGCTGAAGCATGCACAGTGATCTGCCGGGATGTGACCCCGGGGATGTGATCGGCTGACATGTGCCCTTACCAGCGATCCTCAGCACGGCCCTCTCCGCCGGGTCCAGCACCGCCGCCCGGACGTCTTCCTCTTGCACCTCTCGAGGCGGGGCAGGGGAGGCAGTGCCGGACTTCTGACTGTAATCTTCATCATCCGAGAAGTCAGCCGAGGAGGACATGGAGCTGGAGCAGCGGTAAGACGCGGTGCCCGAGCTCTGCAGAGCAGGTATCCAATGTACACATCGGGTAACTAAGCACCGCGCGGCGCCTAGTTACCCGATATGTACCCTGGATACCGGCTCCCAGCGCTCTACAGCAGAAGCTGGGAGACTGTATCCAGGGTACATATCGGGTAACTAGGCGCCACGCAGCCCTTAGTTACCCGATGTGTACACTGGATACCAGCTTGCTGATCGTTGGTCTCCCGCAGCGATGCGCGATGGCCAGTGGGACACCAACGATGAAAAAATGGTCCAGGCCATTCGACAACGATCAGCGATACCCAGCAGGGGGGCTGGTCGTTGCTGCGTGTCACACTAAGTAAGATCGCTGGCTAGGTCGCTATTGGGTCACAATCGGTGACGCTTCAGCGATCTCGCTTAGTGTGGCGGGGGCTTAAGTACTAGGAAGTATCTATCAAAAGCAAAGCAGCTTTATTTAAACCATGACACACCAACAAGAGAAAAAACGCAGTGTCAAAAACATGTAATAGAAGCACAATGAATGAAACACAAGTAACCTAATTTAAACAATAGGAGCAGAAATGTTGCAGAAATTCTGCAACATCAAAACACACAAAAACCTCATCACAGGAACAGTCTAAACCGGTTTACTTAAACTCACAAATTTATCATACAATAAAAGAGAAGCAAATAAATATATATAGTACACATATTGTTTTGTAAGTATTTCAGTTTAATCTGAGGGTATGGGTTAAATTACACACTTCCTATGCGGAATACGCTGACATAAAAAGAAAACCATCCCAAATTTTTCCCTTATTATTCAATGCCGATTGTGGCATATAAGTGGATAGACAGAGTTAGGGGCTCCATCAGCCTTTTATTCAGCACCACCATGTCACCAATACTATACACAGAAGAACAATATCTCAACTAAAGACAAAAAAAAACACAAGAAACAGGAAGTAATGTTTTAAAGTACCACGAATCCAAAGTATTGCACGAGTAATGAAATGATCACTGCTTCATTGATCATCAATAGCTGTTTTATTAAAGAATACTCAATTTATTTTTTAAAATACTTTAGCATAAAGAGTAACTTATTTGGTACTTTAGGAATCATAACTTGTATAAGAAAATGGGTTATACTCAGGGCTGTAGAGTTGGAGTCAGTGTTTATTTTGGTGGAGTCCGTATAAAATGGACTCCAAAAACATAATATATTGGTACAGTGGTATAATTCAGGAGATGCTGTAAATGTTCATAATCTGGGAAAGTTATGAAATATTCTATTCCTGATCTAAGGATCTCGGCTTTTAGTTGAGATGAATCTGTGCTGCACTTTATTTACATGCTCAGTAGTGACCAGTGCTGTGGGGTCGGAGTTTAGATGAATCTGTGCTGTACTTTATTTACATGGTCAGTAGCGACCGGTGCTGTGGGGTCGGAGATGAGATGAATCTGTGCTGCACTTTATATACATGCTCAGTAGTGACCAGTGCTGTGGGGTCAGAGATGAGATGAATCTGTGCTGCACTTTATTTACATGCTCAGTAGTGACAAGTGCTGTGGGGTCGGAGATGAGATGAATCTGTACTGCACTTTATGTACATGCTCAGTAGTGACCAGTGCTGTGGGGTGGTAGATGAGATGAATCTGTGCTGCACTTTATGTACATGCTCAGTAGTGACCAGTGCTGCAGAGTCGTAGATGAGATGAATCTGTGCTGCACTTTATGTACATGCTCAGTAGTGACCAGTGCTGTGGGGTCGTAGATGAGATGAATCTGTGCTGCACTTTATGTACATGCTCAGTAGTGACCAGTGCTGTGGGGTCGTAGATGAGATGAATCTGTGCTGCACTTTATGTACATGCTCAGTAGTGACCAGTGCTGTGGGGTCGTAGATGAGATGAATCTGTGCTGCACTTTATGTACATGCTCAGTAGTGACCAGTGCTGTGGAGTCGTAGATGAGATGAATCTGTGCTGCACTTTATGTACATGCTCAGTAGTGACCAGTGCTGCGGGGTCGTAGATGAGATGAATCTGTGCTGCACTTTATGTACATGCTCAGTAGTGACCAGTGCTGCAGAGTCGTAGATAAATGAATCTGTGCTGCACTTTATGTACATGCTCAGTAGTGACCAGTGCTGTGGGGTCATAGATGAGATGAATCGGTGCTGCACTTTATGTACATGCTCAGTAGTGACCAGTGCTGTGGAGTCGGAGATTAGATGAATCTGTGCTGCACTTTATGTACATGCTCAGTAGTGACCAGTGCTGCAGAGTCGTAGATGAGATGAATCTGTGCTGCACTTTATGTACATGCTCAGTAGTGACCAGTGCTGTGGAGTCATAGATGAGATGAATCTGTGCTGCACTTTATGTACATGCTCAGTAGTGACCAGTGCTGTGGGGTCGTAGATGAGATGAATCTGTGCTGCACTTTATTTACATGCTCAGTAGTGACCAGTGCTGTGGAGTCATAGATGAGATGAATCTGTGCTGCACTTTATGTACATGCTCAGTAGTGACCAGTGCTGTGGGGTCGTAGCTGAGATGTATCTGTGCTGCTCTTTATGTACATGCTCAGTAGTGACCAGTGCTGTGGGGTCGGAGATGAGATGAATCTGTGCTGCACTTTATGTACATGCTCAGTAGTGACCAGTGCTGTGGAGTCGTAGATGAGATGAATCTGTGCTGCACTTTATGTACATGCTCAGTAGTGACCAGGGCTTGGGGTCATAGATGAGATGAATCTGTGCTGCACTTTATGTTACATGCTCAGTAGTGACCAGTGCTGTGGAGTCATAGATGAGATGAATCTGTGCTGTCACTTTATGTACATGCTCAGTAGGACCAGTGCTGTGGGGTCATAGATGAGATGAATCTGTGCTGCACTTTATGTACATGCTCAGTAGTGACCAGTGCTGTGGGGTCGGAGTTAGATGAATCTGTGCTGTACTTTATTTACATGCTCAGTAGCGACCAGTGCTGTGGGGTCGGAGATGAGATGAATCTGTGCTGCACTTTATGTACATGCTCAGTAGTGACCAGTGCTGTGGGGTGGAGATGAGATGAATCTGTGCTGCACTTTATTTACATGCTCAGTAGTGACCAAGTGCTGTGGGGTCGGTAGATGAGATGAATCTGTATCACTTTATGTACATGCTCAGTAGTGACCAGTGCTGTGGGGTGTAGATGAGATGAATCTGTGCTGCACTTTATGTACATGCTCAGTAGTGACCAGTGCTTGGGGTCGTAGATGAGATGAATCTGTGCTTCACTTTATGTACATGCTCAGTAGTGACCAGTGCTGTGGGGTCGTAGATGAGATGAATCTGTGCTGCATTATGTACATGCTCAGTATGACCAGGCTATGGTCACAGTGAATAATCTGTGCATGCACTTATGTACATGCTCAGTAGTGACCAGTGCTGTGGGGTCGGAGATGAGATGAATCTGTGCTGCACTTTATGTACATGCTCAGTAGTGACATGCTGTGGGGTAATAGATGAGATGATCTGTGCTGCACTTTATGTACATGCTCAGTAGTGAACAGTGATGGGAGTGGGAGTCAGAATTCAGAGAAATTGAGGAGTCAGTCGATGGTATGGCTTACAGACTGCACAGCCCTGGTTATACTGCAGAGTGGATAAATATAAACTGTCAAAATATATTTACAATAAAAACTACCTGTCGCTGCAAAACAAAAAATAAAATAAATAAAATTACAATGGGGTAAACAAAAACTCTTGGAATGCAGTGACGCGAAAATTTATCCCCCCCCCCCATAAGAGAGGTTTTTATTTTTGGAAAGCACCATGGTGGAGTTCACAACTGCACTTGTTATTTCTGTTTTTCTGCTCCATCAAAGTGGAGCAAATAAATAGCTGTGTCGTTGAAGTCACATGACAATTGAAGACCTGGCGGAGATCAATGACTATAAGGGTCTGTGCACACGTTGCGGATTCTGCTGCAGATCCACAGTGGATTTGGCCCTGCGAATCCACAGCAGTTTCTGCTGTGTTGTACAGTACCATTAGAATCTATGGGGAAAAAAAAAACGCTGTGCATATGCTGTGGATTTGAATCCGCAGCATGTTAATTCTTTGTGCGGAATCCGCAGCGGTTTTACACCTGTTCCATTATAAAAATCTGCACAAAAAACGCAGAAAATCCGCAGGTAAAACGTAGGTCATTTTACCTGCGGATTTATCAAAATCCGCAAGTGAATCCGCAACGTGTGCACATACCCTAAGGGTATGTTTCCACGGTCAGGAAACACTGCAGATTGGACACTGTGTGCAGCCACAGCGTCCAATCTGCAGCGTCCAATGTTACAGCATAGTGGAGGGGATTTTATGAAATTCCATGTCCACTACGCGTGCAGGCCGCATCGTCTATGGATACGATGCAGTGATTCCACACGGTTCAATGAACACAACCTGAATCACCGCGTGTACAAAAGCAGGCAGCGCTTTGGACAGAGCGGGTGTCCGCTGCATCCAAAGCACTGCCAACACGTTACGTACTCTAATGGGGTGCGTTTGGTTTCCATCAAGGATTATTCCAAATTGGAACTCTATTCTGCCCAATATTTTGTGGAGGAATCTGTAGTAGCGCCTGTGTTGAAAATGGGAACAGAGCCCAAGTCATAAACTAAACATAGTTGTGGGAACAAAAAGCAAAGATCAAAGGCTGAATTGTTTAGTTTTAAATTCCATGTAGTCGCGAAAATTAATAAAACGATAACATACTATATGTACCGCAAAATAGCCCTTGCACTGTTATGTCAGCAGCAAAATGTAACAAAATCTAATAACGACAGTTAATAAAAAGACAGTGTACATCCGCAGCGTCCAACCAGCCGCAGCCAGATGTTACAGCATAGTGGATGGGATTTGAAGAAATCCCATTTCCACTATGCGTGAACCGGCACTCGCAGAGACGGATATGCGGAGCATCTTTCGGGACCGCAGCATGTCTATTTATCTTGCGGAGACGCTCAGTTTCCAAAAGATAAATGTCCCCGTACAATATATTGGACGAGGTGATTCCGCACGGTTCAATGAACACATGCGGAATCACCTGCGTTCAAAAACAGGCAGCGCTTTGGACGGAGCGGACATGTGCTGTGTCCAAAGCGCTGCTGGTTACTGACCGTGGGAGCATACACTAAGGCTAAGTTCACACGTTGTGGAATTGCCGCGGAAATTTCCGCGGCAATCCCACAATTCTCTGCCTCGGGAAATACGCATTTTTTGGTATGCGTATTCCCACCAGAAACTAGCGTTTTGCAAGCGTAATTAGCTTGCAGAATGCTAGCGTTTTCCTAGCGATCTGTAGCATCGCTGAGAAAACTGATTGACAGGTTGGTCACACGAGTAAAATATAGTGTTTGACTCGTGTGACCAACTTTTTACTATTGATGCCGCATCAATAGTAAAAAGATCTAATGTAAAAATAATTAAAAAAAATAATGATATTCTCACCTTCCGGAGGCCCCCGCAGCCTTCCCGCCTCTCAGCAACGCTCCCGTTCCCAGTAATGCATTGCGACAGACCCCAGATGACGAAGCATCACGCGAGACCGCTACGTCATCTGGGGTGTTCTCGCAATGCATTACTGGGAACGGGAGCGTCGCTGAGAGGCAGGAAGGCTGCGGGGGCCGCCGGAAGGTGAGAATATCATTATTTTTTATTTTAATTATTGTTTTACCAGGGATATGGTACCCAGGGCCTGGAGGAGAGTCTCCTCTCCTCCAGACCTTGGGTACCATCCGCACATGAACCGCTTACATTCCGCATAGCCACATGCGGAAAGTAAGCGGTTCAATGCATTCCTATGGCGGCGATTCCGCTGAGATTATGCAAAATTAATGAACATGTTGCTATTTTTTCCGCAAAAAAAAAAAAACGCTGCATGTGCACAAAAATTGCGGAATACATTTAAATGAATAGGATGCTTAATGCTTGCGTTTTTTTCGCGCTTTTGCCGTGGGAAAAAACTGAAAAAAAAAAATGCGAAAATTCCTGCCGTGTGCACTTAGCCTCACAGCTACCCTCTGAGCAGCAGATCCTCACTGTCGGAGCTGGAGGGGTGTGCACACAGATTCAGTCACCATTAGGTCCTATGCACTTGGTGCAGGTGCAGCAGGACACCTTACAATCATCTCGTTAACCTTAACATAGAACTGCTTAAAGTATAGGGTCTGCCAAAATTGGAGAACACAGCGGTGTAGGTGATTGGAATGTGCCCCTACATAAATGGGGAATATCTTGTACCATAGCAGAACACTGGAAAGAGATGAAAAAAATATATATTGGCGATAACCCTAAAGACTGAGCACACAATTGTACCCAACATACCATGCAATGACTGGCAGCCTGTACTCAGCAGGAGATCTTGTAGGGGAAGGGCAGAAACAACTCTGTAGTCTACACAGTAAGATCGGATCGCACCAGCCCATACAGAGGACAATCCCAATTACACGCAACTCCTCAAATTTTTCAATAAGTGCAATCCTTTGTAATGTGCTTTCTGCACACCTCTCCTTCGATGACAAGTTTAGTGGCCCCAGGAAACAATATTTTCAGCTTGCAATGGACTTTCCTGAGACATTGTAATGACACACCACGGTACAATGTCAGAGAGTGACTCCGGATCTGTGGCACATGAATTGCAGGAGGATGCAGCCGATCAGCACGGTCACTAAAAACACCTGTATTAGTGACATGTGTGCACTAAGTCTTCCTACAGCACAGTGCGGTACTACACGTTCTGTACAACTGTATACCAGTGTGAGGGGAAGCTGCTGTGGCTCCATGTTATTCTGGTACCCTGCGAACTGTACTGGCTCCTGAAGACGCTCCTGTCCTCTACAAAGTGATGTCCAGAACCCATCTGTGTGTAAAGTTGCTTTATTTGGAAAATAATTTTTTTTTTTTTTTGGCTTTCCTTCTATCACCGTCAGTCCCATAGAGAATGACTAGAGCGTGCCAGGCCATCACTACATTCAGATGGGGGTTATTTCACAGAACCATTTTTTGGTTTGGGACCCAGCAGTCAGATCCCCATCAATAGGTGTTAACGTCTAAAAATGGAAGTGAAACGGTAATATTGCAGCCAGTGCACAGGTAAACACACATGATGCACGTCTATGGATAGGAGCGTCACTTCAGGCCCTGCCAATATTCACTATGGCCCTGGTGGAGGGACATTACAGGATAATGAAATATACACATGCAGAGGAAATGCCCAGCAAAGGCACAATCACAGGGGTGACATGCAAAGCCCAACAGGCTGAACACACACATAAATATATACACATATACCTGGATACTGTACAGCTGCCACATACTACAAAAAAGATATGTACACACAAACATAACATGAGAACCTACATGTACATCCCCCATACAAACAGTATGTAATACAGACATATTTCTGCACACACTAATAATATATCCTACATCCATGTATCATACACATTCTCCTGCACATACAGCAGACACTGTAGGATACACACTATACACATCCCCTGTACACACTGTGTAATCCATCCCATGCGCCCACATACCGGTATACACACAGCCTGATACATATATAGATATATTACACACATATACATTATATATATATATACACATCCCCATGCACACAGCCATGTCCGGGTTATCACAGGCCCCGCACTGTACACGGCCGTGTCCGCACCGGAGGAGGCGGGATACCTGTACACACCGACCATTCCCGGGCCTCTCTTCCCCGAAGGCCTCTCCCCATCCGCAGCCTCTATTACCCCTTACCTGGAGTGTCCCGGCGTCCTCCGGGTGAAAAGCGGTGAAACAACAGGGTGCTGCTGAATTGTTCTCGGCCTCCCCCGGGACCGGTGTCCTCCGTATCCACGGACAGCGGCTGCTAAATCCTGGGCGCCATTTCCCGCCGACCAAGGGAACGCAGGACCCGGATACAAGGCAGTGCGCCTGCGCGGAGAGACTGTGAGTAGGGAGGGGGAGGAGGGAATTCGGAGGGGGGTCTGTAGTGAGGAGGAGGCCGGGGATACAATGGGCAGGTTGTGTGCGCGGCGCTGAGGGCCACTAATGTGACCTGTGGGACCCCCTGTATGGCTGCTATATAGTGCAGGACCACCCCAATATCAATAGTCTGGTACCATGCCCTCCACAGCATTTTCTCTCACGATTCACAGGTCACGTAATAAGTCTAGTGCTGTGCAGTCCACTACTGACGCGTGGAAAATACCACAGCCAAATTGTGTCTCACCTGTCCCCTCCCCGAGGGACAATGCAAGCACAGTACGGCGGTGTTCACACCTGGTACAGAACTTACCGCGTATTTGGTAAACCTGCATTTAGCCCCGAGCCCGCCGTCATTTACATGCAGTTTCTCTGATGGGGCATCGTGTAGTTTAGAATTGTTTTTTTAGGCACGGAGCTGTAGGACCACTCGTTATATAGCTGTAGGACCACTCGTTATATAGCTGTAGGACCACTCGTTATATAGCTGTAGGACCACTCGTTATATAGTTGTAGGACCACTCGTTATATAGTTGTAGGACCACTCGTTATATAATTGTAGGACCACTCGTTATATAGCTGTAGGACCACTCGTTATATATGTAGGACCACTCGTTATATAGCTGTAGGACCACTCGTTATATATAGTTGTAGGACCACTCGTTATATAATTGTAGGACCACTCGTTATATAATTGTAGGACCACTCGTTATATAATCTGTAGGACCACTCGTTATATAATTGTAGGACCACTCGTTAT
Organism: Oophaga sylvatica; assembly: GCA_033576555.1. Lineage (NCBI taxonomy): Eukaryota > Metazoa > Chordata > Amphibia > Anura > Dendrobatidae > Oophaga > Oophaga sylvatica. The sequence continues at coordinate 475,481,815 of JARQOD010000004.1, forward strand.
ATAGTTGTAGGACCACTCGTTATATAGCTGTAGGGACCACTCGTTATATAGCTGTAGGACCACTCGTTATATAGCTGTAGGACCACTCGTTATATAGTTGTAGGACCACTCGTTATATAGCTTAGTGACACTCGTTATATAGCTGTAGGACCACTCGTTATATAGCTGTAGGACCACTCGTTATAATAGTTTGTAGGACCACTCGTTATATAGCTTGTAGGACCACTCGTTATATAGCTGTAGGACCACTCGTTATATATTGTAGGACCACTCGTTATATAGCTGTAGGACCACTCGTTATATAAGTGTAGGACCACTCGTATATATAGTGTTAGGACCACTCGTTATATAGCTGTAGGACCACTCGTTATATAATTGTAGGACCACTCGTTATATAGCTTGTAGGACCACTCGTTATATAGTTGTAGGACCACTCGTTATATAGCTGTAGGACCACTCGTTATATAGCTGTAGGACCACTCGTTATATAGCTGTAGGACCACTCGTTATTAAAAGCTGTAGGACCACTCGTTATATAGCTGTAGGACCACTCGTTATATAGCTGTAGGACCACTCGTTATATAGCTTGTAGGACCACTCGTTATATATTGTAGGACCACTCGTTATATAGCTGTAGGACCACTCGTTCATATATAGCTGTAGGACCACTCGTTATATAGCTGTAGGACCACTCGTTATATAGCTGTAGGACCACTCGTTATATAGCTGTAGGACCACTCGTTATATAGCTGTAGGACCACTCGTTATATATTGTAGGACCACTCGTTATATAGTTGTAGGACCACTCGTTATATAATTGTAGGACCACTCGTTATATAAGTTGTAGGACCACTCGTTATATAGTTGTGGACCACTCGTTATATAGCTGTAGGACCACTCGTTATATAGCTGTAGGACCACTCGTTATATAGCTGTAGGACCACTCGTTATATAGTTGTAGGGACCACTCGTTTATATAGTTGTAGGACCACTCGTTATATAAGTGTAGGACCACTCGTTATATAGCTGTAGGACCACTCGTTATATACTTGTAGGACCACTCGTTATATAGCTGTAGGACCACTCGTTATATAGTGTAGGACCACTCGTTATATAGTTGTAGGACCACTCGTTATATAATTGTAGGACCACTCGTTATATAGTTGTAGGACCACTCGTTATATAGTTGTAGGACCACTCGTTATATATTGTAGGACCACTCGTTATATATTGTAGGACCACTCGTTATATAGTTGTAGGACCACTCGTTATATAGTTGTAGGACCACTCGTTATATAAGTGTAGGACCACTCGTTATATAGTTGTAGGACCACTCGTTATATAGTGTAGGACCACACTCGTTAATATAGTTGTAGGACCACTCGTTATATAATTGTAGGACCACTCGTTATATATTGTAGGACCACTCGTTATATAGTGTAGGACCACTCGTTATATAGATTGTAGGACCACTCGTTATATAGTTGTGGACCACTCGTTATATAGTTTAGGACCACTCGTTATATAATTGTAGGACCACTCGTTATATAGTCTGTAGGACCACTCGTTATATAGTTGTAGGACCACTCGTTATAAGTTGTAGGACCACTCGTTATATAGTTGTAGGACCACTCGTTATATAGCTGTAGGACCACTCGTTATATAGTTGTAGGACCACTCGTTATATAGATGTAGGACCACTCGTTATATAGTTGTAGGACCACTCGTTATATAATTGTAGGACCACTCGTTATATAGTTGTAGGACCACTCGTTATATATAGATGTTTAGGTACCACTCGTTATATAGTTGTAGGACCACTCGTTATATATTGTAGGACCACTCGTTATATATTGTAGGACCACTCGTTATATAAGTTGTAGGACCACTCGTTATATATTGTAGGACCACTCGTTATATAATTGTAGGACCACTCGTTATATATTGTAGAACCACTCGTTATATAGTTGTAGGACCACTCGTTATATAATTGTAGGACCACTCGTTATATAATTGTAGGACCACTCGTTATATAGTTGTAGGACCACTCGTTATATAGTTGTAGGACCACTCGTTATATGTTAGACCACGTTAATAGTTGTAGGACCACTCGTTATATAGTTGTAGGACCACTCGTTATATAGTTGTAGGACCACTCGTTATATAGTTGTAGGACCACTCGTTATATAGTTGTAGGACCACTCGTTATATAATTGTAGGACCACTCGTTATATAGTTGTAGGACCACTCGTTATATAGTTGTAGGACCACTCGTTATATAGTTGTAGGACCACTCGTTATATAGTTGTAGGACCACTCGTTATATAGTTGTAGGACCACTCGTTATATATTGTAGGACCACTCGTTATATAGTTGTAGGACCACTCGTTATATAGTTGTAGGACCACTCGTTATATATTGTAGGACCACTCGTTATATAGTTGTAGGACCACTCGTTATATAGTTGTAGGACCACTCGTTATATAGTTGTAGGACCACTCGTTATATATTGTGGCCCGTATAATGGACCACTCGTTATATATTGTAGGACCACTCGTTATATAGTTAGTAGACCACTCGTTATATATTGTAGGACCACTCGTTATATAGTTGTAGGACCACTCGTTATATAGTTGTAGGACCACTCGTTATATAGTTGTAGGACCACTCGTTATATAGTTGTAGGACCACTCGTTATATAGTTGTAGGACCACTCGTTATATAGTTGTAGGACCACTCGTTATATAGTTTGTAGGACCACTCGTTATATATTGTAGACCACTCGTTATATAGTGTAGGACCACTCGTTATATAGTTGTAGGACCACTCGTTATATATTGATATATGGACCACTCGTTATATAGACATCTTATAGTTAGGACCACTCGTTATATAGTTGTAGGACCACTCGTTATAAGTTGTAGGACCACTCGTTATATATAATTGTAGGACCACTCGTTATATAGTTGTAGGACCACTCGTTATATAGTTGTAGGACCACTCGTTATATAGTTGTAGGACCACTCGTTTTATAATTAGTAGGACCACTCGTTATATAGTTGTAGGACCACTCGTTATATATTGTAGGACCACTCGTTATATAATTGTAGGACCACTCGTTATATAGTTGTAGGACCACTCGTTATATAGTTGTAAGGACCACTCGTTATATAATTGTAGGACCACTCGTTATAATATTGTAGGACCACTCGTTATATAGTTGTAGGACCACTCGTTATATAGTTGTAGGACCACTCGTTATATATTGTATGGACCACTCGTTATATAGTTGTAGGACCACTCGTTATATAATTGTAGGACCACTCGTTATATAGTTGTAGGACCACTCGTTATATAGTTGTAGGACCACTCGTTATATATTGTAGGACCACTCGTTATAAATTGTAGGACCACTCGTTATATAGTTGTAGGACCACTCGTTATATAGTTGTAGGACCACTCGTTATATAGTTGTAGGACCACTCGTTATATAGTTGTAGGACCACTCGTTATATAGTTGTAGGACCACTCGTTATATAGTTGTAGGACCACTCGTTATATAATTGTAGGACCACTCGTTATATAGTTGTAGGACCACTCGTTATATAGTTGTAGGACCACTCGTTATAGTTGTAGGACCACTCGTTATATAGTTGTAGGACCACTCGTTATGAGTTTGTAGGACCACTCGTTATATAGT
>JARQOD010000004.1:475485614-475534461 GCA_033576555.1 Oophaga sylvatica
GAAAAAATATGATTTTTTATTTTCACGCCTGGGCGTTATAAACTTTTGTGAAGCACTTGGGGGTTCAAAGTGCTCACCACACATCTAGATAAGTTCCTTAGGGGGTCTAGTTTCCAAAATGGGGTCACTTATGGGGGGTTTCCACTGTTTAGACACATCAGGGCCTCTACAAATGCGACATGGCGTCCAGCCAATTCTGCGTTGAAAAAGTCAAACGGCGCTCCTTCCCTTGCGACCTCTGCCGTGCGCCCAAAAAGTGATTTACCCCCACATATGGGGTATCGGCATGCTCAGGACAAATTGCACAAAAACTTTTGGGGTCTTGTTACCCTTGGGAAAATAAAAATTTGGGTGAAAAGATCATTTTTGTGGAAAAAAATATGATTTTTTATTTTCACGTCTCTACTTTATAAACTTGTGTGAAGCACTTGGAGGTTCAAAGTGCTCACCACACATCTAGATAAGTTCCTTAAGGGGTCTAGTTTCCAAAATGGGGTCACATCAGGTGCTATCTAAACGCGACATGGCATCCAGCCAATTCTGCGTTGAAAAAGTCAAACGGCGCTCCTTCCCTTGCGACCTCTGCCGTGCGCCCAAAAAGTGGTTTACCCCCACATATGGGGTATCGACGTATTCAGGAGAAATTGCACAACAAATTTTGTGGTTCATTTTTTCTTTTAACACTTGTGAAAATAAGAAAAATTGGTACCGAAGTAAAGCTTTTGCAAAAAAGTTAAATGTCAATTTTTTCCTTCGACATTGCTTCAGCTCCTGTGAAGCACCTGAAGGGTTAATAAACTTCTTGAATGTGGTTTTGAGCACTTTGAGGGGTGCAATTTTTAGAATGGTGTCACTTTTGGGTATTTTCTATCATATAGACCCCTCAAAGTGACTTCAAATGTGATGTGGTACCTAAAAAAAAAATGGTGTTGTAAAAATGAGAAATCGCTGATCAACTTTTAACCCTTATAACTTCGTAACAAAAGAAAATTTTGTTCCCAAAATTGCGCTGATGTAAAGTAGACATGTGGGAAATGTTATTTATTAAGAAATTTGTGTGACATCTCTCTGATTTAAGGGTATAAAAATTTCAAGTTTGAAAATTGCAAAATTTTCAAAATTTTCGCCATATTTCCGTTTTTTTCATAAATAAAAGCAAGTCATATAAAAATTTTTTTATCACTAACGTGAAGTACAATATGTCACGAAACAGTCTCAGAATCAGCAGGATTCGTTAAAGCGTTCCAGAGTTATTATCCTCATAAAGTGACAGTGGTCAGAATTGTAAAAATTGGCCCGGTCATTAAGCTGCAAAATGGCTCTGTCACTAAGGGCTTAATTACTAAGTTCTGCATTTGATACCATTGACAGCGCTTATTTGCCCGCTCTTTTACTCCAACTTCTGCACGATATACCATTGTGGATCTGCAGCAGCCTATGTCCTTTCCAAGCTAACACATAGGATGTTGTGACTTTCACAACTCTGCCAGATGAGCATTTCCTCTACATTTAACCTTTTGTTAACCTGGGTAAGACCCTATTGCGCTCTTTATCTTTCCAGATTCCTTTATAATCAAATCAGTCTGAGTGGGCAGAGATTAAGTTACATTTTCACAAAGGATATCACAAAGAATAATACAGCCATTCTCGTATCTATTCTCAAGTAAATGCACCAGCCTCATCAGGTCTAAGATCTATGCGACTTATATTGTGAAAATTGACTGTTTTGCCTTAAGGTCAGACTCTGTTTTTCATGTGATTGGTAAAACCCATAGTGCATATGAGAAGTGATTGTCCATCATGAGCCAATGGCTGCTCTCTCTACTGTAGATACTATTTCATTAAACATGTACCACCCCTTACTGAAGAGCAACTCAACAGGAAGCCGGCCCTCCCTTTAAAGACTAGAAGTACACCGGAGTTCTCTCTTGTCCTGGACTTGGTAAGGTATCACTTTTATGGACTTTCATCAATCATGAGTCTTTTGTGTTTTTGTTCCTGGTCGAACTTATTTTTTTCTCTTTCACAGGATGAGACTCTGGTTCACTGCAGCCTCAATGAGCTGGAAGATGCGGCGCTGACATTTCCAGTGCTGTTCCAAGATGTCATTTACCAGGTGAGGATCACTCTGTTGTAATTATTCAGTAGCTCCTTGTACCCAGATGGTCACTATGAAGATTATTCAGTTGGTTTTAACATGTGTTAAGACCTAAACATTTTAGAAACTTGTCTTGTCCACACTGTCATCATTTTAACAAATGTTTGTGTGGTATTACAGGCTCTCTCCCTGCATCTTCCGCACAGACTTGCTGTTCTCAAAATTCTCTTGTGTTCCTGAGTAACTTTTTTCCCATGATCTTATTTTCGTAGGTTTATGTACGGTTAAGACCTTTCTTTCGCGAGTTCTTAGAGCGTATGTCTCAGATTTATGAGGTTAGTTTTTTAAAGGTTTAGTTTTCACACTTTGTTGTCTCTTCTTAGAACTGTATGTATGTACTGCTGCTCCTGTTATTTCTCCTCACAATGTGTGAATAAATTGACAACTGGGAGTGTGATGGTGTGTCTTAAGTCTGATATTGTTCACCCTGACTGGACACAGTGTGTGTGCAGCTACACTCCCCATACTAGTAACACCCAGTTGTCTATTTATAAATGGCAAGGAGGAGGAATTGCACAGAGCAAGAGTTGTAAGAAACAATGCCCCCCACCCCCTCCCACAATTGTAATATTTTGTTGCTTACAAATATTTTCTGAAAACTGAGGTATTAAACCCCATGAGGCAGATGCTAATTGCCCAACATTGGTCCCAACTCCACATACAACAATCAGACTAGTTTCCTGCATCAACGTCCCATCACAAAATCTAATATCCATCCTCTAATACTGTATTTTTGCAGTGAGTACACAATTACAATATCATGTGGCAGAGAGTTTCTTAGTCTCACTGCTCTTACAATAAAGAAGCTGCATCTGTGATTATGATTGACCCTTCTTTTCTCTGGACATGGAGGATGCTCCCTTTTCACTATTGTAGGCCTGGTCTAAAAGGATCATATAAAAGATCCTTGTACTGTCCCCTTAAATATACAGGTCCTTCTCAAAAAATTAGCATATAGTGCTAAATTTCATTATTTTCCATAATGTAATGATTACAATTAAACTTTCATATATTTTAGATTCATTACACACCAACTGAAATTTTTCAGGTCTTTTATTGTTTTAATACTGATGATTTTGGCATACAACTCCTGATAACCCAAAAAACCTGTCTCAAAAAATTAGCATATCAAGAAAAGGTTCTCTAAACGACCTATTACCCTAATCTTCTGAATCAACTAATTAACTCTAAACACATGCAAAAGATTCCTGAGGCTTTTAAAAACTCCCTGCCTGGTTCATTACTCAAAACCCCCATCATGGGTAAGACTAGCGACCTGACTGATGTCAAGAAGGCCATCATTGACACCCTCAAGCAAGAGGGTAAGACCCAGAAAGAAATTTCTCAACAAATAGGCTGTTCCCAGAGTGCTGTATCAAGGCCCCTCAATGGGAAGTCTGTTGGAAGGAAACAATGTGGCAGAAAACGCTGTACAACGAGAAGAGGTGACCGACCCTGAGGAAGATTGTGGAGAAGGACCGATTCCAGACCTTGGGGGACCTGAGGAAGCAGTGGACTGAGTCTGGTGTAGAAACATCCATAGCCACCGTGCACAGGCGTGTGCAGGAAATGGGCTACAGGTGCCGCATTCCCCAGGTAAAGCCACTTTTGAACCATAAACAGCGGCAGAAGCGCCTGACCTGGGCTACAGAGAAGCAGCACTGGACTGTTGCTAAGTGGTCCCAAGTACTTTTTTCTGATGAAAGCAAATTTTGCATGTCATTCGGAAATCAAGGTGCCAGAGTCTGGAGGAAGACTGGGGAGAAGGAAATGCCAAAATGCCTGAAGTCCAGTGTCAAGTACCCACAGTCAGTGATGGTGTGGGGTGCCATGTCAGCATGGGCAGGGTCAATGCAGCTAGCTATCAGGAGATTTTGGAGCACTTCATGCTTCCATCGGCTGAAATGCTTTATGGAGATGAAGATTTCATTTTTCAGCATGACCTGGCACCTGCTCACAGTGCCAAAACCACTGGTAAATGGTTTACTGACCATGGTATTACTGTGCTCAATTGGCCTGCCAACTCTCCTGACCTGAACCCCATAGAGAATCTGTGGGATATTGTGAAGAGAAAGTTGAGAGACGCAAGACCCAACACTCTGGATGAGCTTAAGGCCGCTATCGAAGCATCCTGGGCCTCCATAACACCTCAGCAGTGTCACAGGCTGATTGCCTCCATGCCACGCCGCATTGAAGCAGTCATTTCTGCAAAAGAATTCCCGACCAAGTATTGAGTGCATAACTGAACATTATTATTTGATGGTTTTTTTGTTTGTTTTTAAAAAACACTTTTATTTTATTGGACGGGTGAAATATGTTAATTTTTTGAGACAGGTTTTTTGGGTTATCAGGAGTTGTATGCCAAAATCATCAGTATTAAAACAATAAAAGACCTGACAAATTTCAGTTGGTGTGTAATGAATCTAAAATATATGAAAGTTTAATTGTAATCATTACATTATGGAAAATAATGAAATTTAGCACTATATGCTAATTTTTTGAGAAGGACCTGTAGATGTACATTGTAATAAGATTTGCCCCTAAGCCTTCGGTTTTTCCAAACTGAATAACTCATTGCTTCGACTACTATTTTGAGGCCCAGATAAAACGTTGACATTTATTTTGCTGTCACTAACACTATTTATTTATATAGCACCATTGATTCCATGGTGCTGTACATGAGAAGGGGTTACATACAAACTACAGATATCACTTACAGTAAACAAACTAACAATGACTGACTGATACAAAGGGGAGAGGACCCTGCCCTTTCTGGCCTACATTCTACAGGATGGTTGGGAAGGAGACAGAAGGTTGGGGGGTTGTGACAGTTCTGGTGTTAGTTGAGGCGGTAGCTCCGGTAGTGGTGAGCAGGCAGCGGGGTCATTGCAGCTTTCTTGAAGAGGTGGGTTTTCAGGTTCCGTCTGTAGGATCCGAATGTGGTTGATAGTTGGACGTGTTGGGGCAAAGAATTCCAGAGGATGGGGGATATTCGGGAGAAGTCTTGGAGGCTGTTGAGTGAAGAGCAAAAAAAGGGTATGCCACAATAAGCGAGATCGCTACTGCGTCACTATTTATGACGCAGTAGCGATCTCGTTAGCGACTTAACTGTGTGTGACATGTAGCAGCGATGTGGCCTCTGCTGAGATCTCGCTGATCGCTTATGAACGTTCTGAGCCGTTTTTTGGTCGTTGGTGTCCCGCTGGTGAGCCTGAATTGCTGAGTGTGACACCCTTTATGAACGACTTCACCAGCATCGCATGTGGGACTAGGTTTTCCCAACGACCGCAGAGGTCGTTATACAGATCGCTGATGAGTTGTGTTTGGAATCTAACTAGCGATCTCGCCAGGTTAAGTCGTTGTCGTGATCGCTAGTACGATCGCTAAGTGTGGCAGTGCCTTAAGTGTGGAGGAGAGAAGGAGGTCTTGGGAGGACCGGAGATTACGTGAGGGAAGATATCGGGAGATTAGTTCAGAGATATATGGAGGAGACAGGTTATAGATGGCCTTGTAGGTCAGTATTAGTAACTTGAACTGGATACGCTGAGGGAAATCAGTGAAGAGATTTGCAGAGGGAAGAAGCGGAGGAGTAGCGAGGAGAGAGATGAATTAGTCGGGCAGCAGAGTTAAGGATGGACTGGAGAGGTGCGAGGGTGTTAGCAGGGAGGCCACAGAAAAGGATGTTGCAGTAGTCGAGGTGGGAGATGATGAGGGAATGCACAAGCATTTTAGTAGATTGGGGTTGAGGAAAGGATGGATTCTGGAAAAAATTTTGAGCTGGAGGCGGCAGGAGGTGGAGAGAGCTTGGATGTGCGGTTTAAAGGACAGGGCAGAGTCAAGGGTTACTCCGAGGCAGCAGACTTCCGGTACGGGGGAAAGTGTGATGTTAATTGTGATAGATGGATGGGTCAGGTAAGGAAGATCTGTGAGATAGAGGAAAGATGATGAATTCAGATTTGTCCACCTTGAGTTTGAGGAAGCGAGAGAAGGAGGATATGGCTGATAGACACTCCGGGATTCTGGTCAGCAGAGAGGTGACTTCTGGGTCAGAGAGGTAGATCTGAGTGTCATCAGCCTAAAGGTGGTACTGGAATCCATGGGACTTTGAGTTGCCCCAGGCCAAGTGTATAGATTGAGAAGAATAGGGGTCCTAGAACAGACCCTTGGAGGACTCCAACAGAGAGGGTGGGATGAGGAGGTAATGTGGGAGTGGGAGACGCTGAATGTGCGGTTGGAAAGGTATCGGGAGATCCAGGATAGGGCAAGGTCTTTGATGCCAAAGGAGGAGAGAATTTGTAGTAGGAGGCAGTGGTCAACTGTGTCGAAAGCAGAGGACAGGTCTAGAAGGAGGAGTATAGAGTATTGTCCGTTAGCTTTGGCTGTAAGTAGGTCGCTAGTAATTTTGGTCAGGGCAGTCTCAGTGGGGACGGAAACCAGATTGTAGATTGTCAAAAAGCAAGTTAGATGAGAGGTGGGAGGAAAGTTCAGCGTGGACGTGCTGCTCCAGGAGTTTGGAAGCGAATGGGTGCAGCGATATTGGGCGATAGCCGGACATATCTGTTGGGTCGAGGGTTGACTTTTTAAGGATAGGCGTGATTATGGCATGTTTTAAAGCAGAAGGGAAGGTGCCAGAAGTTAGTGATAGGTTGAAGAGGTGGGTTAGGGATGGGATAAGAGTGGTGGTGAGGTTGGGGAGGAGATGGGATGGGGTCGAGTGCACAGGTTGTGAGGTGCGATTTGGAGAGGAGACAATTAAGTTTCCCTTCAGTGATGTTGGAGAGGAAGGTTATGGGGTTTGGACATTGGTCTGGTATACAAAGGGGTTGTGGTGTTTGAACAATGAAGACTTGCCTTGTTTAGACGATCTTATTTTTGAAGTGTGTGGCAAAGTCCTCAGCAGAGATGAGGGAGGAGTGAGTTAAAAGTTTAGAATAACGGGTTGTAGGATAGGGAAGATAAGAGGGTTGTGAAGTAGGCCTGTTTAGCAGAGGTGAGGGCAGATTGAAACGGAGTGTTGCCTGTTTGAATGCAGTGAAATCGTCTTGCGAATTTGTTTTCTTCCAACGCCGCTCCGCCACCCTGGACACTTGCTGCAGCTTTTTAGTGATGTTATTTTGCGCACTCTGCCATGAGCGAGAGGAGCTACCTCGTCAATAGCTGATGCGAGAGTGGCATTGTAGAAAGCAGTGGCACTGTCTGTCGTGGAGTGAAGATATGGATGCCAGTGGCAGAATGGAGTCAGAGAGCATGTGGGTGTCTAGGTGTGCGAGGTTTCTGCGGGGGTGCACATGTTGCTGGACATGGGTGACAGGAGGACAGGAATGAGAAAGTGAGTAGATGGTGGTCGGATAGAGGGAGAGGGGAGGTGGTGAAGTTAGATAGAGAGCAGAGACGGGTGAAGACCAGGTCTAATGTATGTCCGTCTGTGTGGGTGGCTGAGCAGGACCACTGAACAAGTCCAAAAGATGAAGTAAGGGACAGGAGTTTGGAGGCTGTTGACTGAAGGGTATCAGTAGGGATGTTGAAGTCACCCATGATGATAGTGGGAATGTCAGTGGAAAGAAAGTGAAGAAGCTAGGTAGAGAACTGGTCAATAAAGGCAGTGGCCGGGCCCGGAGGTCGGTATATGACGGCCACTTGGAGGTTGGAGGGAGAGTAGATGCGGACAGAGTGGACTTCAAAAGAGGGGAGGATTAGGGAGGGAAGAGATGGGATTGGGTTAAAGGTACAGTTAGAAAGACCCACTCCTCCACCATGTCTGTTGCCAGGCCGAGAAGTGTGGGTGAAGTGGAGGTCGCCATAACACATCACAGCAGGGGAGGCTGTGTCAGAGGGTTTCAGCCATGTTTCTGTGAGGCCGAGGAAGACAAGATTGCGAGAGAGCGAGGTCATGATGCTTATTGCAGATGGAGCGGGCATTCCAGATTGCTTCAGAGAGAAGGAGTAGGGGGGTGGACGCCAGGGGCACGGGTTTTACGTTGGAGAGATTGAGGTAGTTCATATTAGATAGGGTAGGAGGGGGAATTAATGGGAAGTATTAGCTGGGGGGGGGTTTCAGAATTGGGAGATAAGTCGCCAGCAGTGAGGAGAAGCGGAGAGAGGGGAGAGCAGGTGGGAGAAAGAGAGTGGCCGGCTTGTTTTATTAGGAGAGATCTGAGGTTGAGGAGCATTATTCTTTTAATTGCATGCTTTTATTTATTTTATTTTTTTTCTTTCACACCTTCTTGTATTCCACAGATAATCCTTTTTACGGCCTCAAAGAAAGTCTATGCAGACAAATTACTGAATATTTTGGATCCCAAAAAGCGACTGGTCAGGTAAGTTCACACCAAGCTTCAGAAATGTAGTAATAATTTTATTTCTATAGCGCCGACATATTCCGCAGCACTTTACATTTTAGAGGTGATTTGTACAGACAATAGACATTACAGCATAACAATAAACACAGATCAAAGTAGATAGCAAGAGGAATGAGGGCCCTGCTCGCAAGCTTACAATCTATGAGGAAAAGGGGGGACACGAAAGGTGGATGGTAACAATTGCTTTCATTGTTCGGACCAGCCATAGTGTAAGGATCGGGAGTTCCTGTAATGTTGCATGAACCGGTTATCAGCCCAAGTATGTAACAGTACAGACACAGAGGGCTATTAAATGCATAAAGCAAGTGAGAACATAACACTAGGAACCTGGTTATGGTAAAAGATTTTGAATGGGCCACATAGGGATAGTTAGGTTAATGCGTTGAGGCGGTAGGCCAATCTGAACAAATGCGTTTTTAGGGCACGCTTAAAACTGTGGGGATTGGGGATATAAGGGGCATTCATCCAGATTGGCATTTTACCCAAGATCTGCTGGAGTAAGATGCACCAAATTAATTTTATATGTGGCACATCATTCAGCCACCTGCATGCCTGAGTAGGGAAATATACTGTCATGACTCCGAACCCTGGCATAAAAGTGACTCCCGTGCAAAAACTTTCCACTAGTCTATGACTTTTTTTTTTCTGGTGAAAAAGGGCTTGATTGTTAACCATCTTTACTATTTTTCACCTTGTACATCTGATTTTCCCAGACACAGATTGTTTCGAGAGCATTGTGTTTGTGTCCAAGGGAACTACATCAAAGACCTGAACATTCTGGGAGGGATCTTTCTAAAACAATCATCATTGATAACTCACCACAAGCCTTTGCATACCAGGTAAGTTAATTTTATGGTTATATTTGAGATTTAACCCCTTCATGACCCAGCCTATTTTGACCTTAAAGACCTTGCCATTTTTTGCAATTCTGACCAGTGTCCCTTTATGAGGTAATAACTCAGGAACGCTTCAACGGATCCTAGCAATTCTGAGATTGTTTTTTCGTGACATATTGGGCTTCATGTTAGTGGTAAATTAAGGTCGATAATTTTTGCGTTTATTTGTGAAAAAAATGGAAATTTGGCGAAAATTCTGAAAATTTTGTAATTTTCAAATTTTTAATTTTTATTCTGTTAAACCAGAGAGTTATGTGGCACAAAATAGTTAATAAATAACATTTCCCACATGTCTACTTTACATCAGCACAATTTTGGGAACAACATTTTTTTTTGTTAGGAAGTTATAAGGGTTAAAAGTTGACCAGCGATTTCTCCTTTTTACATCAAAATTTACAAAACCATTTTTTTTAGGGACCACCTCACATTTGAAGTCACTTTGAGGGGTCTATATGGCAGAAAATACCCAAAAGTGACACCTTTATAAAAACTGCACCCCTCAAGCTACTCAAAACTACATTCAAGAAGATTATTAACCCTTCAGGTGCTTCACAGGAACTAAAGCAACGTGGAAGGAAAAAATGGACATTTTAATTTTTCCAACAAAAATTTTCTTTTAGCATCAATTTTTTCATTTTTACATGGGCATCAGGATAAAATGGATCCTAAAATTTGTTGGGCAATTTCTCCTGAGTACACAGATACCTCATATGTGGTCATAAACCACTGTATGGGCGCACAGCAGGGCTCAGAAGGGAAGGAGCGCCATTTGACTTTTTGAATAGAAAATATGCTGGAATATTTAGCGGTTGCCATGTCACATTTGGAGAGTCCCTGTGTGCCTAAACATTGGAGCTCCCCCACAAGTGACCCCATTTTGGAAACTAGACCCCCTAAGGAACTTATCTAGATGCATAGTGAGCACTTTGAACCCCCAGTTGCTTCACAAATTGATCCGTAAAAAAAAGAAAGTATTTTTTTTTCACAAAAATTTTCTTTTAGCCTCAGTTTTTTTCATTTTCACATGGGCAACAGTATAAATTGGATCCTAAAATTTGTTGGGCAATTTCTCCTGAGTACACAGATACCTCGTATGTGGTCATAAACCACTGTTTGGGCGCACGGCAGGGCTCAGAAGGGAAGGAGCGCCATTTGACTTTTTGAATGGAAAATATGCTGGAATATTTAGCGGTTGCCATGTCGCATTTGGAGAGTCCCTGTGTGCCTAAACATTGGAGCTCCCCCACAAGTGACCCCATTTTGGAAACTAGACCCCCTAAGGAACTTATCTAGATGCATAGTGAGCACTTTGAACCCCAGGTGCTTCACAAATTGATCTGTAAAAAAAAGAAAGTACTTTTTTTTCACAAAAATTTTCTTTTAGCCTCAGTTTTTTTCATTTTCACATGGGCAACAGTATAAATTAGATCCTAAAATTTGTTGGGCAATTTCTCCTGAGTACACAGATACCTCATATGTGGTCATAAACCACTGTTTGGGCGCACGGCAGGGCTCAGAAGGGAAGGAGCGCCATTTGACTTTTTGAATGGAAAATATGCTGGAATATTTAGCGGTTGCCATGTCGCATTTGGAGAGTCCCTGTGTGCCTAAACATTGGAGCTCCCCACAAGTGACCCCATTTTGGAAACTAGACCCCCTAAGGAACTTATCTAGATGCATAGTGAGCACTTTGAACCTCCAGGTGCTTCACAAATTGATCCGTAAAAAAAAGAAAGTACTTTTTTTTCACAAAAATTTTCTTTTAGCCTCAGTTTTTTTCATTTTCACATGGGCAACAGTATAAATTGGATCCTAAAATTTGTTGGGCAATTTCTCCTGAGTACATAGATACTTCATATGTGGTCATAAACCACTGTTTGGGCGCACGGCAGGGCTCAGAAGGGAAGGAGCGCCATTTGACTTTTTGAATGGAAAATATGCTGGAATATTTAGCGATTGCCATGTCGCATTTGGAGAGTCCCTGTGTGCCTAAACATTGGAGCTCCCCCACAAGTGACCCCATTTTGGAAACTAGACGCCCTAAGGAACTTATCTAGATGCATAGTGAGAACTTTGAACCCCCAGGTGCTTCACAGAAGTTTATAACGCAGAGCCGTGAAAATAAAAAATCATTTTTTTTCTCAAAAAATGATTTTTTTAGCCCACTTTTTTATTTTCACAATGGTTACAGGAGAAATTGGACTCCAAAAGTTGTTGTCCAGTTTGTCCTGAGTACGCTAGTACCCCATATGTGGGGGGGAACCACTGTTTGGGCACACGTCAGGGCTCGGAAGGGATGTGGTGACGCTTTGAAATGCCGACTTGATGGAATGGTCTGCGGGCATCTTGTTACGTTTGCAGAGCCCCTGATGTGCCTAAACAGTAGAAACTCCCCACAAGTGACCCCATTTAGGAAACTAGACCCGCAAAGAACTTATCTAGATGAGTGGTGAGCACTTTGAACCCCCAAGGGCTACACAGAAGTTTATAACGCCCGGGCATGAAAATAAAAAAATCATATTTTTTCCACAATCAGGATCTTTTAGTCCCCAATTTTTTTATTTTCCCAAGGGTAACATGAGAAATTAGACCCCAAAAGTTGTTGTCCAATTTGTCCTGAGTATGCTGATATCCCATATGTGGGAGAAAACTACTGTATGGGCACACGTCGGGGCTCGGATGGGAAGTAGTGACGTTTTGAAATGCCCACTTGATGGAATGGTCTTCGGGCGTCATGTTACGTTTGCAGAGTCCCTGATGTGCCTAAACAGTAGAAACTCCCCACAAGTGACCCCATTTTGGAAACTAGATCCCCCAAGGAACTCCTATAGATGTGTGATAAGCACTTTGAATCTCCAAGTCCTTCACAGAAGTTTATAACGCAGAGCCGTGAAAATATAAAATCATTTGTTAACAGGAGAAATTAGAACCCCCAAAGTTGTTGTGCAATTTTTCCCGAGTACGCTGATACCTCATATGTGGGGATAAACCACTGTTTGGGCATACGTCGGGGCTTGGAATAAAGGGAGCACTGTTTGACTTTTTGAACGCAAAATTTGCAGGAATCAATGGTGGCGCCATGTCGCGTATGGAGACCCCTGATGTGCCTAAATAGTGGAAACCCCTCAATTCTAACTCCAACACTAACCCCAACACACCCCTAACCCCAACCCTAACCCCTACACACACCTAACCCTAATACAAACCCTAATCATAACCCTAACCCCAACACACCCCTAACCCTAATCCCAACTCTAACCATAAACCTAACTACAAGCCTAACCCTAATTCCAACCCTAACCCTAATTCCAACCCTAACTCAAATTCCAACCCTAACCGTAATTCTAACCTTAACCCTAATGCTAACCCTAACCCTAGTTCTAACCCTAAGGCTGGGTTCATATTGCGTTTTACCAGCCCGTTCAACACGTAGCGTTGACCGGCTGGTAACGGTATAGCATAACGCGATCGCGTTATGCTATACCCGCTAGCGCAGATGAATCAGCAGATAATCAGCCGCGGATCAGCAACAAAATCAGCCGCGGATCAGCAGCGAAATCAGCCGCGGATCAGCAGCGAAATCAGCCGCGGATCAGCAGCGAAATCAGCCGCGGATCAGCAGCGAAATCCGCCGCGAATCAGCAGCGAAATCCGCCGCGGATCCGCAGCGAATCAGCAGCAAAATCAGTCGTGGATCAGCAGCAAAATCCGCCGCGGATCAGCAACGAAATCCGCCGCGGATCCGCAGCGAAATCAGTCGCAGATCCGCAGCGAAATCAGTCGCGGATCTGCAGCGAAATCAGTCGCGGATCTGCAGCGAAATCAGTAGCGGATCTGCAGCGAAATCCGCCGCAGATCAGCAGTGAAATCCGCCGCGGATCAGCAGCGAAATCCGCCGCGGATCAGCAGCGAAATCCGCCGCGAATCAGCAGCAAAATCAGTTGCGGATCAGCAGCGAAATCCGCCGCGGATCAGAAGCGAAATCAGCCGTGGATCCGCAGCGAAATCAGTCGCGGATCCGCAGCGAAATCAGTCGCGGATCCGCAGCGAAATCATTAGCGGATCCGCAGCGAAATCCGCCACGGATCAGCAGCGAAATCCGCCGCGGATCAGCAGCGAAATCAGCCGCGGATCCGCAGCGAAATCCGCCGCGGATCAGCAGCGAAATCCGCCGCGGATCAGCAGCGAAATCAGCCGCGGATCAGCAGCGATATCCGCCGCGGATCCTCAGCGAAATCCGCCGCGGATCCGCAGCGAAATCCGCCGCGGATCAGCAGCGAAATCAGCCGCGGATCCGCCACGGATCAGTCGCGATATCCGCCGCGGATCAATCAGCTGCGGATCAGCAGCAAAATCCGCTAGGAAAAAAAAAAAAAATTATTTTTTTTATTATTTGTCCCTACCTATGACGGGGGGGTTCATTTACTTTTTTTTATTTTGATCACTGTGACAGTTTATCACAGTGATCAAAATAAATTTTTTTACAATGGAGGGCGCATGCGCCGGCCGGCGGGCGCACTGCGCATGCGCCCGCCATTTTCCAAGATGGCGGCGCCCATGAAGAATCCCGGGCAGCCGCCGGGACGGATCCAGGGACATCGGTGGACCGGGAGAGGTGAGTAGGGGACGTCGGAAGGTGAGGGGGGGGATCGGAAGGTGAGGGGAGGTGATCGCAGGAGCAGGGGAGCAGACAGCGACGGCGGTGACCGATCGCTGCCATCTTTCGATGGCGGCGGCCGATCACCGCCGTGACATGGTGTGGGGGGGTCTGATCGCGGTCTCCAGCCATGGCAGATGCTATTGCAGCATCGGCCATGGCTGGATTGTAATATTTCACCAGTTTCATTGGTGAAATATTACAAATCGCTCTGATTGGCAGTTTCACTTTTAACAGCCAATCAGAGCGATCGTGGCCACGTGGGGGTTAAGCCAACCCCCCTGTGGTGATGCAGTAAGGGTCCTGTTACTGCGGGTCGGGTGACCTTTCAGTGACCCCGGACCCCCGACCCGCAGTAACATGATTTATAGCATGACGCCTACGTCGGCGTCATGGGTCGGGATGGCACAGGTTTTCATGACGCCGACGTAGGCGTCATGGGTCGGGAAGGGGTTAAATAGGTGTCAGGACAGCAGCTGTACCCAGAGCCTTCATACTGAATGGTCATGGGTTTGGTCCTGTTAATCCTAGCTTTATGTCCTATTTAAGCAAATTGCACAATCTATTCTAATTTTTAATTTCTTTTGTCACCACTGTATACCTTTGGTATAACTTACTGTATTTTTCGGACTATGAGACGCGCTTTTTTTCCTCCAAAAAATGTGGAGGAAAATGGGGGGTGCTTCTTATAGTCTGGATGTACCAGCTGTGGTGGGGAGGTGGGGGAGCGGTTTAGGCGGAGCAGTGGGTCACAGAGTCAGGAGCCGGCTGCTGCCGCTAACTTCTTTGCCCGCTGCTAAAGAGAAATGAATATTCACTGCATTCCATGCCATGGGCGTGGAGGGCAATGGATATTTATTTCTCTTTAATGGCATCCTGGTATGGTGGCCCCCCCATCACTGGTCCTGGTATGCATGGTCCCATCCTCTCCTTATCCTGGTATGATTGGCCCCCACCCTCATCCTGGTATGCATGGCCCCATCAGAAAACATTAAAAGAAACAAACCATTTTACTTACCTTCCTGGAGCTCCCTCACAGCGTCCTGCTCCGATGCCAGCAGCTGCTTAATGCTTGTAAGCAGGGCATGGTAGGGACATCATGCGCTGCTTGCAAACCTAAGGGGAGCCGCTGGAATACTCAGTGCTCTGCACGCAAAGCAGTGAATATTCATTGCTCTCTAGCGAGCACAGTCTCAGCTGGAGCTTTCTGCTGCTGCCAGCAGTATGCTGATACTTAAGAGAAATGAATATTCACCCCATTCCATGAATATTTTATTTCTCTTAAGTATCGGCACACGTGACCACTGGCAGCTGCAGGAAGTAGCCGGGTGACGCTGTGCAATGTGCTTGCTAGAGAGCAATGAATACTCACTGCTCTGTGGGCACACAGTTTCGGCACCTGCCCTACGGCTTGCAAGTAGCGCATGATGTCCCTGCCATGCACTGCTTACAAGCATTAACCAGTTGCTGGCATTGGAACAGGACTCTGCGAGGGAGCGCCTGGAAGGTAATTGTGATGTTTTTTTTTGTTTTCTGATGGGGCAATGCATACGGGGATGGGGGTGGGGGTCAATCATACCAGGATAAGGATGGGGCCCTGCATACCAGGATAGGGATGGGGCCATGCATACTTGGATGAGATGGGGGACCATTCCTACCAGGATGGAGATGTGGGGACCATTCCTACCAGGATGGGAATGAGGGGGACCATTCCTACCAGGATGGGAATGAGGGGGACCATTCCTACCAGGATGGGAATGAGGGGGACCATTCCTACCAGGATGGGGATGAGGGAGCCATGTGTTTCAGTTTAAGGGCTATTAAGTACAGAATTGACCACATTTTTTTGCTTCTATTCCCCCCCCCTAATTTCCTCCTCTTAAACCTAGGTGCGTCTTATAGCCTGAAAAATATGGTACATCCAAGTGTACAGTAGAACGGGTTGTATATTCGGATGGCAACATGTTTTGACACGTTTCAGCGCTTTGTTGGTTGACATGACTGTGGCCCCATTGATGATGTAGTATTGTGTCAGAAAAATGTATAGGTTAGGCTGACGTGTTCAACCTATAGCAAATATGCTATATGAATTAATATATAATTTGCTTCTTTTAGCTTTCAAACGGTATCCCCATTGAGAGTTGGTTTATGGATAAAAATGACAAGGAGCTGCTGAAGCTTGTCCCTTTCCTGGAGAAGCTTGTAGAACTGGTAAGCTTCACCCTTGTTTTTATACAGGACTAATTGTTTCTTCTGTGCCAGATTCAATTGTAGCAAGAGAAAAGAAAGTCGGCTATTCTCCATATTGTTTTTCTTACATCAGTGTTACCTGTTCATCAAGGAACTTTTGCTATACAAAATTAAGGAAAAGAAAGATGCAGGCTTGGTTTGTGATCCCTCATCTCAAAGTCAGGGACCCGGCATATGATGTAACAGTACGTGATATCTCGAGAAGGGGTAAATATTGGAGCAAACCTTTAACCACACAGTGCAGCACCCCCCTACATCTCCTCCCTCATTTCTATCTATCGGCCTAACCGACTGCTGCGCTCTGCAAACGACTTTCGAATAGCCTCTGCAATAATCCGTACCTCCCGACTCCAAGACTTCTCCCGCGCTGCGCCAATCCTCTGGAATGCTCTACCCCAAGAAATTAGGACCGTCCACAATTTGCATAGTTTCAGGCGCTCCCTCAAAACACATTTGTTCAGAGCGGCCTATCACGTTCCCTAATCAAAGTCATTCTTGGTGTAAGTGTGCGTGTGTAGCCCATTCACTATCTCCATCCATCCCTCACTCCCTCAAGATGGCTGTACCATCATTGTAAATGCACCATTGTATATACACACCTGTACTTTGTATCTCCCCCACCTCATTGTAGATTGTAAGCTCTCACGAGCAGGGGCGGCTTATTTTGCTTTAATTATTGTATTGTTAGCGTTGTTACTTATGACTTGTTTTTTGAAACTGTTAAACTGTAAAGCGCTGCGGAATATGATGGCGCTATATAAATATAGATTATTATTTAACCCCTTTCTGACCTCGGACGGAATAGTACGTCCGAGGTCAGGAGCCCCGCTTTGATGTGGGCTCCGGCGGTGAGCCCGCATCAAAGCCGGGACATGTCACCTGTTTTGAACAGCTGTCATGTGCCCGCAATAGGCGCGGGTGGAATCGCAATCCGCCCGCACCTATTAACTGGTTAAATGCCGTTGTCAAATGCTGACAGTGGCATTTAACGCCCGCATCAGGCCAGAAATACGCCAACCGCTTGACCCCTGTCACGTGATCGGGGGTCAGCGGTGCGTCGGCATAACAACCAGAGGTCTCCTTAAACATGCCGGATTGCTATGCGCGCCACCCTGTGGTCGGCGCTCATAGCAATGCAGTAATTCTACTACATACATGCGATCTGAGCATCGCCTGTATGTAGCAGAGGCGATCGAGTTGTGGCAGCTTCTAGCCTCCCATGTAAGCTATTGAAGCATGCCAAAATTTAAAAAAAAAAAATGTTTTTAAAAATATAAAAAAAAATATAAGTTAAATCACCCCCCTTTCGTCCCATTCAAAATAAAACAATAAAAAAATCAAACCTACACATATTAGGTATCGCCACGTTCAGAATCGCCCGATCGATCAATACAAAAAAGGGTTAAACCAAAATGGTGTAGCAATAAAAAAAAAAAATCAAAACTTTTTTTTTTGTCACCGCAACATTGCATCAAAATGCAATAACGGGTGATCAAAGGAATGTATCTGCACCTAAAAGGTATCATTAAAAACATCAGCTCGGCACGCAAAAAATAAGCCCTCACCCAACCCGAGATCACGAAAAATAGAGATGCTACAGGTCTCGGAAAATGGTGCAATTTTTTTTTTATATACAGTATTTCTCCTTCGCCTCATTGGGGGACACACAGACCGTGGGGTGTTATGCTGCTGCCACTAGGAGGACACTAAGCAATACAAGCACAAAAGATTAACTCCTCCTCCTGCAGTATACACCCTCTGTTGGCTCAATCCTGAACCAGTTCTTGCTTCGTGTCTGTAGGAGGCACTAGGGTCTGCTTTCAGACCCCACTTTTTTTCTGATTTTTTTCTGATTTTTAAAATTTTTATTATTTTACTTCACGCACGGATGGGCGACGGGACTTGTACGAAAAGTCACGATCTCCCAAAAACCAACAACAGGCGGCATCGTGCGAGTGTCGCCTCCACGTACCCCTACTGCCACGCTACCATGGGGCGACAGATCCTTATAACAGGCCGCTCTCCCCATGAGATACCCTTACTTGAGGATGATGATGATTTTGCGTGGCACCTTGGATGGTCACCCCCACCACCTCTCCTGAAAGCGGTGGCGGTCTGGAGGCATGTAAGAGCCCTCTCCACCCCCCTATTGAAAGGGGTTGGTGGATAGAGGATGTACAGCCATAGTCGCTGTAGTGCTGTGGAGTTCTCCCTCCTTCATCTTCGGGCTCTCCCCGCAGTGAGTATATGAGGGGCACTGTTATACCGGTCACTGCAACCGCTTCTGCGCACTGCGCCCCGCATGGCATTGCGCCGCCGCAGCACACAATCGCGCCGCTGGCGTTCCCTATCGCGCCACGGCCTCAAATTTAGTCCCCAGCTCCGGCCCAGGGTAGGCCGCAACTTTAAAATTTACTCCCCGGCTTCGGGCCGGGATAGGCCTCAAGGGGAGAGGGCGGTCCGTGTGGCTCCGCCCACACCGCACGCTATTGGCCGTCACCAGTTAACAGGGGACTTCCCCTGTTTCCTCCCCTCTCCTCCCACTGTTTCTGGCGCCTCTCGTCTCACACGGGAGGCGCTTCTAAGATCTCGGGCGCCATATTTTCCTGGGACAGCGCTGCATCGCCATCCTCACTTCCCTGGTGCACACACATAGGCCCTGGGTAAGTGCACGCTGCGACTAGGTCTACACAGCGCTTAACCCTTCTCCTGCAGAAGGTTCTCTGGTGAGGAAATATGTCGCAATCAAAGGGAATTAAAAAGGCTGACAAGAACTACTCTGTAGTATATGCCGCCTGCGCTTCATGCAACGCTCCCCTGCCA
The DNA here is from genome assembly GCA_033576555.1 of Oophaga sylvatica. Classification (NCBI taxonomy): domain Eukaryota; kingdom Metazoa; phylum Chordata; class Amphibia; order Anura; family Dendrobatidae; genus Oophaga; species Oophaga sylvatica. The sequence goes on from JARQOD010000004.1 coordinate 475,504,758, forward strand.
TCAATGCATAGTTCCCAATTCTGTGCATCATGTGCCCAGGAGCCCATGGCTTCCTCTGCTCAGGAGCCCCCTATTACCGAGCAGGAGTCCCTACCTATTCCTGATCCCATTGAGTCAGGTTCTTCAGGGTGGCCCGAATATCTGGCGCACTCCATAAACTCTCTGACTAGAGCCTTGGATACCTTTCGTGGATCTGCTCCTAGCCAGAGCGCCCCTTTTCCAGAGAGGGGTCCGTTAGCCTTCAGAGATGTCTCATCTGACAGGGGCCGTCTCACGGTGTCCGCAAAGCGGTCGTCCAAAAAACGCCGCCATAATGCATCTCCCAATCCATCTAGTGGCTCAGCATCTGCGAGTTCAGGTTCTCGTTCACCTTCTCCCAGAAACATCAGTGACCATGATTCGGAATACGAGTCGGACATTGGTGATGATCCCAACTCACCAGAATTTCAGGAGTCGTTAGACTCTAATTGAGGCAATTAATACAATCCTCAAACTAGAAGAAGAACCTGGGTCTCAGCCGAATCATCCTATCTCCTTCAAAAGGGCAAAACGTGTTCACAAGGTGTTTAGTAACCACCCTGAATTTACTGATATTGTTCAGGGACACAGGGAGCGTCCGGACAGACGTTTTTCAGGACTGAAGTCTCTGAAAGCTCGATACCCTTTTTCAGCAACCGTGGCGAAAGAGTGGACTGAATCTCCTGTTGTAGATCCTCCAGTATCTCGTCTATCTTCAAAAACCCTACTGTCTGTTTCTGATAGTTCATCCATTAGGAACCCTTCAGATAAACAGATTGACAACCTCGCCAAATCAATTTTTGAGGCGGCTGGAGCATCTCTATCTCCCTCTTTTACAGCCACCTGGGTGGCAAGAGCTATGGTGGCTTGGGTTGAGGGCCTAGTCAAAATGACTAGTCATATCCCTCTTTCCCCCGAGGCACGTAATCTGGCCTATCAGATTACTCGGGCAGGTGACTACATGGTTCATGCGTCCCTGGATGCAGCTAACTGCGCTGCTATCACGGCCGCCAATGCTATCGCCATTCGGAGGTCCCTATGGCTCCGTGAGTGGCGTGCAGACGCTGCTTCAAAGAAGACTGACTTCATTGCCTTATCACTCAGGGCGTCTTTTTGGAGATCGCCTTGATCAGATTATTTCTGACGCTACTGGGGCAAAAGCAAATTTCTTCCACAGCGCAGAATCAGTAGGCCTTTTCGGTCTCAATTCCAAAGTCGTTTCCGGCCATTTCGTAGCTCCTTTAATTGGTCCCCTGCTTCGTCCTCTGCTCGAGCATCCCGGCCATCTCGTAGAGATAGGGGCTCGCAACCATCGTCCAGATCCTCTCAGCCCTGGAGAAACAGGTTTCTCAGGCAGGAAATAGGAGCTCCTCCTCTCGCAAGTTGTCATCACAATGACTCCTTGCTGGGGATGGGGGACCCAAACAAGGTAGGCGGCCGCCTACTCTTGTTCCACAAAGTCTGGGGGTCAGTAGTTCAAGTCCAGTGGGTCCTCGATCTAGTACACTCAGGTTACAAAATCGAATTCTTGTCCCTTCCCCCAAGACGTTTCTTTCAGTCTCGCTTCCCCAAGTCCAAGGATCTTGCAATTCCTTTTCTTCAGGCTCTGAACACGCTCCGTTCCAGCGGAGTCGTCGTCTCAGTTCCTCACAACGAAAAATTCAAAGGGTTTTACTCAAACCTCTTTGTGGTTCCCAAGAAGGACGGCTCCTTGCGTCCTATTCTGGACCTAAAATTGCTAAACAAATTCATCAGAGTCCGTCATTTCAGGATGGAATCCCTCCGTTCTGTTGTCGCATCTCTAGAGAGGAAAGAATACTTGGCGTCTATCGACATCAAGGATGCGTATCTGCACATTCCAATTTTCAGCGGACATCAAAAGTTTCTGCGTTTTGCTGTCGGAGAGGATCATTTTCAGTTTACCGCTCTGCCCTTCGGTCTCGCAACCGCCCCCAGAGTGTTCACAAAGGTCATGGCGGCCGCCATGTCAATTTTACACTCTCGGGGTGTGGTAGTCCTCCCGTATCTGGACGATCTACTCATAAAAGGTCCGACTTTTCGAGCCTGCGAAGAGAGCGTCGAAATCACTATCGACACCCTCTCCCGGCTCGGTTGGTTAGTCAATTTAGACAGGTCTCTTCCCATTCCCTCTCAGAAGATTCCTTTTCTGGGAATGATTTTGGATACCTCCCAAGGATTGGTATCTCTCCCTCCAGAGAAGATTATCTCTCTGAAGCGGGGAGTGCTCCTACTTTCACTAAACCGCCCTCATTCTCTGCGGAGCGCCATGCAGGTCCTTGGAAAAGTGGTAGCTTCCATCGAAGCAGTACCTTTCGCCCAGTTTCATCTCCGCCCTCTTCAACAGAAGTTGATATCAGTCTGGGACAGGAACCCAGCGTCTCTAGGTCGCCGCTTCCGTCTGTCTCCCACAGTCAGAAGCTCCTTAAAATGGTGGATGAATGCCTCATCACTGAATCACGGCAAATCTTTCCTGCCTGTCCATTGGCTGGTGGTGTCCACCGATGCCAGTCTTCTCGGATGGGGAGCTGTGTTCCTTCATCACACGGCTCAAGGCCGCTGGTCTCTGTCAGAGTCCCGTCTACCGATCAACATCCTAGAGATCAGAGCTATCAAGTTAGCTCTCGTGCATTTCCATCATCTCCTGGCCGGTCGTCCCATCAGGATTCAGTCAGACAACGCCACGGCCGTGGCGTACATCAACCGTCAGGGGGGCACTCGGAGCAGATCAGCGATGCTCGAGGTATCGCACATTCTGCGCTGGGCCGAGAAAAACCGCTCGCTCATCTCCGCGGTTCACATTCCAGGAGTGGACAATTGGGAGGCCGACTTCCTCAGTCGCCAGGGCCTAGACTCAAGGGAATGGTCCCTGCACCCGGAAGTGTTCCATCTTATTTGCCAGCGATGGGGCCTGCCGAATGTAGACCTCATGGCATCCAGACTGAATGCCAAGGTTCAGACTTTCATAAGTTGTTCTCGCGATCCACTAGCCGTCGGCTCGGATGCGCTAGTCCTCCCTTGGAGTCATTTTCGCCTTCCTTACATTTTTCCTCCTCTTCCGTTAATCCCCAGGGTGATTCGGAAGATCAAGGCGGAAGGCGTTCCTCTCATTCTGATCGCTCCGGACTGGCCTCGCCGTCCGTGGTATGCGGAACTAGTGCGTCTGGTCGCAGACGTTCCCTGGAGATTACCAGATCGGCCTGACCTCCTTTCACAGGGTCCGATTTACCATCACAATTCAAAAGCGCTGAATTTGACGGTATGGCCATTGAAGCCTGGATCTTAACTCGGGCTGGTTTTTCTCACAAAGTCATCTCTACAATGGTCAATGCCAGGAAGCCGGCTTCCGCCCGCATCTATCATCGTGTCTGGAAGACATTCCTTTCCTGGTGTGAGAACAAAGGTCGTTCCCCTTTGGTTTTCTCTATCCCTTCCATCCTGGAATTTCTTCAAACAGGAATGGATTCGGGATTAGCCCTTTCTTCCCTCAAGGGCCAGATTTCTGCCTTGTCCGTCCTTTTCCAACGACGGATCGCATCTAAGTCTCAGGTCAAGACTTTTATTCAGGGAGTGTCTCATCTTGTTCCACCTTACAAGAGGCCTTTGGAGCCTTGGGATCTTAATTTGGTCCTCAGTGCCTTACAGGACTCCCCCTTCGAACCTTTGTCGGAAGTGTCCTTATCGCTTCTTTCCTGGAAGGTGGTCTTCCTAGTGGCGATTACCTCTATCAGACGAGTATCGGAATTGGCAGCCTTATCTTGTAAACCTCCTTTCCTCATTTTTCACCAGGACAAGGTGGTCCTTAGGACTTCTCTGTCTTTCACGCCAAAAGTCGTTTCGGCTTTTCATATCAATGAGGAGATAGTTTTGCCTTCATTCTGTCCGGCGCCAATTCACCGTACTGAAAAAACCCTTCACACTTTAGACTTGGTGAGGGCTCTCCGAAGGTACATTTCGAGAACGGCACCTTTCCGAAAATCGGACGCTCTGTTTGTGCTTCCGGAAGGACGCAGACAGGGTCTTCCTGCTTCCAAGGCCACATTAGCCAGATGGATTCGCTCGGCGATCCAAGAGGCGTACCGTGTTAAAGGTCAGCCTATCCCGGCTGGGATTAAGGCACACTCCACTCGTTCTGTGGGGGCCTCCTGGGCCATTCGGCACCAGGCTTCGGCACAGCAAGTGTGCAAGGCTGCGACTTGGTCCAGTCTTCATACTTTCGTCTAACATTACCAAATTCATGCTCAAGTTTCTTCAGATGCGGCTCTTGGCAGACAGATTCTGCAATCAGCTGTTGCGCATCTGTAAGTTGTCTGTTGACTAGTTAAGCGTTATATGCATGAGGTTCACGAGGCTTCATCTGTTGATTAGTTCCCACCCAGGGACTGCTTTGGGACGTCCCACGGTCTGTGTGTCCCCCAATGAGGCGAAGGAGAAAAGGAGATTTTTGTGTACTCACCGTAAAATCCTTTTCTCCGAGACGCTCATTGGGGGACACAGCTCCCACCCTGGTTTAACTTGTAGCCTCGTTGTTCATTTGAATTGTTGGCATATTGCACTCTGTTATGAGCTTCTACTGCTTTGGCACCGAACTGGTTCAGGATTGAGCCAACAGAGGGTATATACTGCAGGAGGAGGAGTTAATCTTTTGTGCTTGTATTGCTTAGTGTCCTCCTAGTGGCAGCAGCATAACACCCCACGGCCTGTGTGTCCCCCAATGAGCGTCTCGGAGAAAAGGATTTTACGGTGAGTACACAAAAATCTCCTTTTTTTTTTTTTTTAGCAAATTTGGAATTTTTTTTTTCACCTTTTAGATAAAAGAGAACCTAGACATGTTTTGTGTCTATAAACTCGTAATGACCTGGAGAATCATAATGGCAGGTCAGTTTTAGCATTTAGTGAACCTAGCAAAAAAGCCAAAAAAACAAATGTGGGATTGCACTTTTTTTGCAATTTCATCGCACTTGGAATTTTTTTTTCCCATTTTCGAGTACACGACTTGGTAAAACCAACGGTGTCGTTGAAAAGTACAACTCGTCCTGCAAAAAACAAGCCCTCACATGGCCATATTGACGGAAAAATAAAAAAAAGTTATGGCTCTAGGAAGGAGGAGAGCGAAAAGCGAAAGCGCAAAACCGAAAAAAGCTGGGGTCATTAAGGGGTTAAGGAGAACCTGTCTGCTCTAAAGTAACGTCTTTTTTAAAGCATTTTTTTTCCTTGATGCCTTTTTAAAGTTGAGAATATACTGACAACTGGTATCAAGTTGTCCATTTCTTATAAGATGCTGCAGATTTGTTTTCTATTTTCGTAAAACTGACGTTTCTGGGAGCTGAAAGGTCTTTAGTGTGAACAGGTAACCAAGCACTGTAATTAAGAAATGTTATGAGTAAGAGTTAATACTCTTAGGCTAAGTGCGCACGTTTGCAGAATGTTTGCAGAATATTCCTGAGCAAAACCGGACTTTTTTTGCGGCAAAAACGCACATTTTTTTCTGCGGATTTTGCGCGGATTTGACACGTTTTAACCGCGATTTTTTCCTGAACTTTCTAGGTCAATAATATAGCGGGAAAAACGCTAGAATTCCGCAAAATTAATGGACATGTTGCTAGATTTTCCGCGATGCGTTTTTTTCGCGGAAAAAAAACGCACCATGTGCATAAAAATTGCGGAATTCATTCTAAATGATAGGATGCTTAATACATGCGTTTTTGACGCGTTTTTTCCCGCGAAAAAAACGCAAATATTCCTGAACGTGTGCACTTAGCCTAATAGTTAGGCCTCATTGTGATGTCCGTTTGTAATGTACAAGTTCAGTCCCTTTCAGTATGTGAGCAGTGCAGACATGCTGAATTTAGGTTTGTTTGTGAAAATGAAGACTTTTAGTATATCTGATAAATTGTGAGGGTTTTATTTTGTAGGTGACTTCTCTACACTCTCGGCACACATTTATTTCATTTTTTCTCTTGCAGAATGAGGATGTGCGGCCTCACATCAGAGACAGATTTCGCTTACATGACTGTTTGCCACCAGATTAGGAGGACATAACGCACCTGCAGGATCCCCCAACAGGGGGGCAGCTTTCAGATACCTGCAGGGGAGCAAAGCTGCACACCCACAGGACTAAGCGTTCATGTACACAAACATTTGCCATAACTGCTCAAGGCATTTCTTTACTTTGCTGTCTAAAAAAACAAAAACAGAAAAAAAAAATCTATATGGGATAACAAAAAAAAAAAAAAAAAAGGAACGGTTTCACCGTGACGTGTTGTGACTGGTTTGGTGGCACATCACTGGGCAGCTTGGCCTCCTCCCAGGAATTATGTCTCAGAGAGAAACCCCGCTGTCTGTGAGCTGCAGATCGCATCCTATCCGCTGTTGAGTAGTTTGTTCGTGTCATCAGGAACAGATAGTTTTTCTCAAATTTTTTTGGATTTATCTTCCTACACAGTGATCCTTATTAGTGTAGATTATTCATTATCCATTCCTTGTATTTCAGTCGCTTCAATCTGTTCTAGTAGCCAAATTTTACTTATTTTGTATATGTTTGGCTGTTCCTATTCTCTGCTTGCATAATGTATTTTTTTTTTTTTTTTTTTTAGATAAATTCTTAAGGTTCAATCCATGTAAGCTCCATTTTAGAAATTCATATATTTTTTATATGTTATCTGTAATCCATTCTAGTACCTTTTTTAAAAAAACAAACAAAGCTTTTAAAAAGCAAAGTAGAGAGAATGGGAATATGGAGGCTTGTACAGAAGGTGTGGACTTTGAGTACAGTACAGAAGTGGAGGGGATATATGACCTGCGACTAGGCCGGGTTTCTGTTATCACATTCTTTCCTCTCTGTCTGTACATGCAGAGCCAAACACCCATCACTCACATATAAATATATATATATATTTACGTTCACACATGTATCCACGCAGCCTCTCCCTCCTATACGTGTCCATCCACAGCTCTGCTACTGATGCAGCTAATTTGAATGGTGGGTATTTTTGTATGAGGTGCTCTGTCCTGCAGGAAGAAGTGCAGACGATGTGGGTGCAAGGATGCTTGCTGTCTCTCGTGTGTGCACTGTTTCAGTTGTGCACTTACTGCATAAAGAAAGAAGAGAAGGCACTTTTTTTTCTTTTGTTTTTTCCCCTTTTTTGCCCCTCCTTTTCTAAAACTAAGAGGTTTGTATTTTGTAAGCTTGTTCAGAGAGTACAGTATTGGAAATTAAAACTCTACAGTGGAGGCTGTTCATTCTTTTTTGTTTCTATGTATATTACCTGTTTAACTGTATGCCATTTTATTGTATAAATTTACACATGCGTTCATTTTAAAGTCACTCCTTAAAGTAAGGAGTTTTTTTTAGTAAGTTTTTAGGAAAACATTTAATTTTTGTATTTTTGATTTTAAAGAAAAAGCATGAGTTCTGTCATATTTTCAGTGTATTAATGAAGATTTTAACCTTTCCTCCGTGTGGCTCTTTTACTCCGTACTGTTTGTGTTTTATGGGTAGTGTTACTTTGATTTGCGCAGCCTGTTTTCTACTTTAGTGCCAAGGCCATGATTGAGGCTTCCATAACAGCAGCACCTTGTCCTAAAGGCACTGTCACACTTAGCGATCGCACCAGCGATCACGACAACGACACGAACTGGCGAGATCGTTGGTGCGATCGCTATATGGTCGCTAGTTAGCTTCCAAACACAAAGATCTCATCAGAGATCAGCGATCTGTATAACGACCTCTGCGGTAGTTTTGAAAACCTAGTCCCGCCTGCGACGCTGGTGAAGTTGTTCATAAAGGGTGTCACACTCAGCGATTCAGGCTCACCAGCGGGACACCAACGACCAAAAAACGGCTCTGAACGATCAGCGATATCGCAGCGGGGGCCACATCACTGCTACATGTCACAGCGAAGTCGCTAGCGAGATCGCTGCTGCGTCATAAAATCGCTGACGCAGCAGCGATCTCGTTAGCGATCTCGCTTAGTGTGACAGTACCTTAAGAGTGGCTTAATTTTTATTCAGTGGGCAAATCTGATACAAGGAAGGATTTTCTTTTTCCCTTGTAATCTTCAATGGTGAATACAGGAACCCTTGGGTTTTGTGTGCTGCCACTTAGGAGATGTGACACTTAGAAGAAAAGTTGTCTTTTCCTGCCTGGTTATTACCCTGTTGATAAACGCTGAGATATTCCGATTGTGCATTAGGAAAAGTGTTTTAAACCTATGATAAGGGGTCAAGGAGGAACAGCAAAACGTAACCAAAGGCAAGTAAAGCATTGTTTAATGGGTAGGTGTTGTCCCCCAATGAAGAGTATGAGAAAGCTTTTTCCCCCATTGTGTTCCATTGGAGGACATAGAAAACCATATGATGTTCTTAAACAGACCCTAGTAGGGCAGCATGGCTGCTACTGATAAAAAAAAAAAAAACATTGTTAAAAAGTTTCATTGTTACAAAAAAAAAAATGTCTGTATGCCCAATGATGGCTAGTGTCAAAAGATTGTAAACTGGGCACTATGGCGGTGGCAGTACACCCATCATATCTCTAAAAGTGCCTAAAAAGCATGGTGATGAAAAGCGATGAGTAAAAGTGGAGCCCTAAAGGGAGCGGTATGGTGAGGGAAGATTTCTGTTAGTTTGCTTCCTTACAGCAGCTAGGCAAGAGTGGGGAGCCGGGGCTGCAGGATTAGGAAGGAGGAGTTGGCAAACGTAGACGGCGAGATAGAAAGGAGGGGTAATAAACCAGTACTGTTTTCTCCCAAGGTATTCCTGGTGTCTGAGTGCCGAAGACCTTTCCCAACCTCTACACTGCAGTAACTTTAGCTCTGAGCTGTAAATTTACAATAGCGCAGGGTTAAAGCTCACAACCAATTGCCGTAAATTTACTTCACTTGATCCTAATGAGGTTAAAGTAATAAACATTTAACTTGTTTTACTGGAGCCTGTGGATCAGTCTAGTCTATTTTGGTGTGCCATAATACAAATATATACACACTTCCTTCTCACCCCCACTGGGAGTGGTCTTTTGTTGTCCTTTCTCATTCTCGGGTCCTCTACCAGAGGCCTGGGAGTTTGAGGGTTCTGCGCAGGATCTTCGTTGTTCCCAGCATTCCGCTTTTCTGAACAGAGAGCTCAGATGTTGCTCCTGAGATCTGTTATAGCTATTCTTCCAACTTATGGGTCACATATATATCCCTATCCTGGAATGCATTGTCCCCTCATCCATACCCTGGTATGCATGACTCCTCATCTCTATCTTGGTCTGAAATGGCTCCTCATCCCTATTGTATGCATGGTTCTTCATTCCTATCCTTGTATGCATGGCTTTTCATCCCTATCCTTGTATGCAGACCTTATCACCAGGTATGCATGGCTCTTCACCCCTATCCTTTTATGCATGGCTCATGGCTCCTCATCCCTATCCTTGTATGCATGACCTTCTCATCCCTGTCTTGGTATGCATGGCTCCTCATCCCTATCCTGGTCTCCATGGTTCCTCATAACTATCTGGGTCTGCATGGTTCCTCACCCCCATCCTGGCATGCATAGCCCCCTCATGCCTATCCTTGTATGCATGGCTCCTCATCTCTATCCGTGTATGCATGACCTTCTCATCCCTATCCTTGTATGCATGGCTCCTCGTGCCTATCCTGGTCTTCATGGTTCCTCATCCCTATCCTTGTATTATTGGCCCCCATTCCGTCCTGGTATGCATGGCCCCATCCTTATCGTGTTATGATTGGCCCCCATCCTAGTATGCATGGCCGCCATCAAAAAACATTAACAAAAATAAACCATTATACTTGCCTTTCTGGGCTCCCTTGCAGCTTCTTGTTCTGCTGCCAGCAGCTGCTTTGTGCTTGTAAGCAGCGCATTGCAGGGACGTCATGCGCTACTTACAAGCAGAGCACAGCTACCGGAATACTCACTGCTCGCCACCCAGGAACTATATGCGTGGAGGGCAGTGAGTATTCATTGCTATTAAGTAGCGTGCACAGTGTCAGCTGCAGCTGTCGGATGGTCATGTGTCCCCGCTACTTAAGGGAAATAACACCACAAGGACAAAAACATCGACCATGGGTCCCACAATTGTAATATCAAATTTTATTAATAAACCAGGCAGATGATAATGAGGAAAATGACAATACAGAGATAAAATCCGTACATATAAATAGGGGCAGAACTATCCAGAAAATTCTTATACACAAGGGTATTCCAAATTGACAATAAAAAATAATAAAAGTACTCTCACTACTAAAAAATATATCATACGGTGCATATAAAAAGCACAATTATACTCAATGTGAAGCATGAACAATGTGCATATGAATGGAGTTCATTAAACATACATGTGCTAGGAGACACCAAATTGTGTCAATATGAGGGTACAATGCACAAGAAACCACTAGGTGGTGGTATAATGGCAAGTAGTCATTTCATGTAAAAAGAATCACTTGTGCAAAAGAGTGCATATATCAAAAAATGGATGTCAGGATCAAGGTAAACCGCATGTGGGATACACAGAACACCACATAGGCGCTAGTATCACGAGTATAATAACACAGACCAGGGTTCAAAGATTTCTAAACAAATAAAGAATAATGAGACTAAAGTCAAATAATAACTTACAATAAATTGTACCCGGCCACCTGGATAGACGCCCACCCCAACGCGTGTTTCGGCACGTTGCCTTCGTCAGGGGGGTCGATGTTTTTGTCCTTGTGTTGTATTTTCCGACTGTCCTAGTTGTTACTATTTTGTCTATTTAGCCAGTAGGTGATATTTTATCTAAATACTATAATATTGTGATTTTTTTTTTTATTTTTTTTTTTTTATATCTATATATTACTCTACCTACTGACTTTTCTCTTTTCATACGTCGTATTACTTAAGGGAAATGAATATTCAGCTCTCCAGTCCCATGGGAGTGGAGAGAGGTGAATATTCGATTTTCTTAACCCCATGACGCCTACATAGGCGTCATGAAAACCTGTGCCTTCCCGACCCATGACGCCTACGTTTTGCGTTCAAAAAGTCAAACGGTGCTCCCTCCATTCCGAGCCCCGACGTGCGCCCAAACAGTGGTTTACCCCCACATATGGGGTATCAGCGTACTCAGGAAAAATTGCATAACAACTTTGGGGGTCTAATTTCTCCTGTTACCCTTGGGAAAATAAAAAAAAATTGGGGACTAAAAAAATTATTTTTGTGGAAAAAAAATGATTTTTTATTTTCACGGCTCTGCGTTATAAACATCTGTGAAGAACTTGGAGATTCAAAGTGCTCACCACACATCTAGATGAGTTCCTTGGGGGATCTAGTTTCCAAAATGGGGTCACTTGTGGGGGGTTTTTACTGTTTAGGCAAATCATGAGCTCTGCAAACGTAACATGACGCCCGCAAACCATTCCATCAAAGTGGGCATCTCAAAACGTCACTACTTCCCTTCTGAGCCCTGCCGTGTGCCCAAACAGTGGTTCCCCCCACATATGGGGTACCAGCGTAATCAGGACAAACTGTACAACAACTTTTGGGTCCAATTAACCCTGTTACCCTTGCGAAAATAAAAAATAGCCGGCTAAAAAAATCATTTTTGAGGAAAAAGATTTTTTGGTTTTCACTGCTCTGCATTTATAAACTTCTGTGAAGCACTTGGGGGTTCAAAGTGCTCACTACACATCTAGATAAGCTCCTTGGGGGGTCTAGTTTCCAAAATGGGGTCACTTGTGGGGGGTTTCTACTGTTTAGGCACATCAGGGGCTCTGCAAACGCAACATGACGCCCGCAGAACATGCCATCAAGTCTGCATTCCAAAATGGCGCTCCTTCCCTTCTGAGCTCTCCCATGCCCAAAACAGTGGTTGCCCCCCACATATGGGGTATCGGCGTACTCAGGACAAATTGCACAACAACTTTTGTGGTATAATTTCTCTTGTTACCCTTGTGAAAATAAAAAATAGCGGGCTAAAAAATCATTTTTGAGGAAAATTATTTTTTTTATTTTTACTGGTCTGCGTTATAAACTTCTGTGAAGCACTTGGGGGTTCAGAGTGCTCACAACACATCTAGATAAGTTCCTTAAGAGGTCTAGTTTCCAAAATGGTGTCACTTGTGGGGGTTTTTCACTGTTTAGGCACACTGGCTCTGCAAACGCGTCATGGTGTCCGCTAACGATTGGAGCTAATTATCCATTCAAAAAGTCAAATGGTGCTCCTTCCCTTCTGAGCCCTGCTGTGCGCCCAAACAGTGGTTTATGACCACATATGAGGTATCTGTATACTCAGGAGAAATTGCCCAACAAATTTTAGGATCCCTTTTTTCCTGTTGCCCATGTGAAAATGAAAAAACAGGCTAAAAGAAAATTTTTGTGAAAATATAAGAAATAGCGGGCTAAAAAATCATTTTTGAGGAAAAAAAATATTTTTTTTATTTTCACTGGTCTGCGTTATAAACTTCTGTGAAGCACCTGGGGGGTTTAAAGTGCTCACTATGCATCTAGATAAGTTCCTTGGGGGATCGAGTTTCCAAAATGGTCACTTGTGGGGGAGCTCCAATGTTCAGGCACACAGGGACTCTCCAAATGCGGCATGGCAACCGCTAAATATTCCAGCATATTTTCCATTCAAAAAGTCAAATGGCGCTCCTTTCCTTTCTGAGCCCTGCCGTGCGCCAAAATAGTCGTTTATGACCACATATGAGGTATCTGTGTACTCAGGAGAAATTGCCCAACAAATTTTAGGATCCATTTTATCCTGTTGCCCATGTAAAAATGAAAAAATTGATTCTAAAAGAAAATTTTTGTTGGAAAAATTAAAATGTCCATTTTTTCCTTCCACGTTGCTTTAGTTCCTGTGAAGCACCTGAAGGGTTAATATTCTTCTTGAATGTGGTTTTGAGTACCTTGAGAGGTGCAGTTTTTAGAATGGTGTCACTTTTTGGTATTTTCTGCCATATAGACCCCTCAAAGTGACTTCAAATGTGAGGTGGTCCCTAAAAAAATGGTTTTGTAAATTTTGCTGTAAAAATGAGAAATTGCTGGTCAACTTTTAACCCTTATAACTTCCTAACAAAAAAAAATTTTGTTTCCAAAATTGTGCTGGTGTAAAGTAGACATGTGGGAAATGTTTTTTATTATCTATATTGTGTCACATAACTGTTTTTTTTTTTTTCAAATTCGTTTATTAGACAAAAACCAACAAACGTACATTATGTAGACAACGAATGCATTGCATATATAGTTATCATGACATCTATAGTGGGTGAATACCATCCAGCTTGCATGTAAAATCATTAATACAGATTTCGATATCACTGGTCCTCTTTCTTTTGCGAGGCCTATGACTAAACCGGAAGCATTCACAAGAACCGTTATTCATCTATGCAAATGCTTGGTACCGCATATCTCCGAGTAATACATTACAACTAACTAACACATCTAACTTCTTATCCTGCTGCCACAACAACTTCCATGACATAACGTATTAACCTGTAGAGTATAAACCAATTTATTTCTTTCACAACTATTGTGCTAATAACAATCTACTGTCTGCGCACTGATATAGTGAGGTGAGATGCATTCCATACATCCCAGATTTTATTAAACTTCTCCAAGCAGCCCCTGTTCTGGTATAGTGTCCGCTCGTATGGTATTATTGAATTCACCAGTTCAATCCAAGCTCTAAGAGAAGGATGTTGATTACCCATCCAGCGTAAGGCCAGTATTTTCCTGGCTAAAAAAAAGTGCCTCCCACAAAAGAATTTTAACGTGGTGTCCCCATATCTCTTCCTTCAGCACCCCAAATAGACATACCAATGGAGTGAGAGGAACAGGAATGCCTAAGAGGGAGGTTAACAGCGAGGTCACCTCGCTCCAATAGGATAAAACAATTGAACATCCCCACATCATATGTATGAAATCTGCATCCATTGTATCGCATCTCAAACATTCTGAGGATTGGGACCACCCCATCTTAAATAGCCTTAATGGGGTTAAATACGACTGGTGTATTATGTACCTTTGCATCATTTTGTTGTTGGCTGATGGGGACACTCTGGCTGGGGAATCAAGAACCTCCTCCCAGTCTTCATTTTGAATATCTGGAATTAAAGCTCTCCACTTCTCCTTTACTGACATTAGAGCAGAGTCAGAGCCCGCGAACAGCATATAAGTATACAGGGTAGAGATAAGCCCCTGAGGGCCTTGCGATTTGAAAATTCCTATCAAGGGAAAGGATGATATTGCATAGGTTGCATCTCTGTTGTGCAAGTGCAATTGAATTGCTGATATAAGCTGCAGATACCGGAAAAATTGTGATCTTGGGACACTGTATTTAAGTTGTATTTGTTCAAAGGACATTAGGACATTGTGATCATATAAATCTTTGATTAAGGAAACATTATATGAGTTCCAGAATTGGGTGGATGGGTGATTTAGAAGCTTCGGGAAACAGGGATTATTCCATGATGGCATTTCGGCTATAACGTCAACAAAACGGACTTCTCGTTTAAGTTGTCTCCAGACTGACCGTGCCAATCGGAGTAAGGGTAATAATCCAGAGATATTAGGTTTGTCTATTTCTAGAAACCCCAACAATCAGTCCCTGCCGCGTGAGCCAAATGACTCTCTGAGTTAGGCAAATAATTATTAGGCATCCATCTACTCAGAGCTCTGACTTGCCCGGCCAAGTAATATAAAAAAAAATCCGGCAGAGCCGCCCCACCCATCTGTTTAGACCTGTGTAAGGTAGACAGTTTGAGTTTAGGTCTAGTCTTCCCCCATATAAAGGATGAAATTAATGAATTAAGTCCTGAAAAAAAAGATTTAAGGGTTCAGTACTGCACTATGTTGGAGGGAATAACTGAGTTTGGGGAGTAGGATCATTTTAATCAAATTGATACGCCCAGAGACAGATAATGGTAATTTACTCCAGGTAGCAAATTTGAGTTTAACAAGATCTATCAGCGGGAGAATATTTATTTTAAAGTCTAGTGTACTATATTTTGAAATATTTATTCCCAGATACTTAAAACTAGTTACGACAGGTAATGGGGATAACATTTCAAGATGATCCATTGGACCCAGGGAGAGAGGCATCAGGCGGACTTATCCCAATTTATGTATAATCCAGAATAATTACTAAATGTGTCTATAGTGTCAATCACATGGGGTAGTGTTTTTTCTGCTTTGTCCTTAAATATTACCATGTCGTCGGCATATAAGCCAATGGTATCTAATTGGTCCGCTATTTCTATACCTTTAATGACAGGAGTTGATCTTAAGCGAATCGCCAGTGCTTCAATTGCAAGTGCAAACAGGGCCGGGGAGAGGGGGCATCCTTGGCGTGTTCCTCTCACTAAGGAGAATGATTCGGATACAGAAATATTTTATTATTCAGCTTTTGGTTTCTTATACATTACACATATCCATTTCCTAAATTTGGAACTGAATTCATATTTTTGTAAGCATGCAGATAAAAAGGACCACTCGAGAGAGTCGAAGGCCTTAGCTGCGTCCAACGAAGCCAAGGCCCATTCATTATCTGGCACTAGGGAGCTGTACTGGACCACTGATTGAACTCTCCTAATGTTAATGGATGTACTATTCCCAGGCATGAAACCGGTCTGATCTGGATGTATTGTCTCCAATGTCACCAAATTCAGTCTAGTGGCCAGAATTTTAGTGAAGATCTTATCTACATTTACCAGCGATATGGGGCGATATGATCCACATTCAAGAGGATCTTTTCCCTCCTTCCTAAGCACTATTATATTTGCCTCATAAAAAGAGTCTGGTAGAGAGCCCCCCTCCCAGACCCTCTGAAACACCCCCAAGAGAAGTGGAGCTAGAACATCTCGGTATTTCCTGTACATTTCTATGGGAAATCCATCCGGCCCAGGCGCCTTCCCAGAGGCCATATCCGCTATGGCTTCATGTACTTCTATTGTAAAGTGTGCGTCTAGAAAGGCCTGTTGGGCGGGACTCAGTGTGGGAAATTTTACATCTGATAAATATTTGAGACAATCCAAGGTGCTAAAACCCCCTCTGGAGCTATATAGTGTTTTATAATATTCATGGAAGCTTTGAAGTATGTCATCCGTTGAGGTTGCAACCGATTTATCTGTTTTTTTTAATTTGAAGTATAGTATTAGACGTGTTATGTTGGCGCACCATAAATGCTAATGACTTACTGGACTGATTTCCCAATTGAAATATGATTGACGAGTAAAAAATAATTTACGTTTGGACTTGGTATCCATATATTGAGTATACAATCTATGGAAGCTTAGCCATTCATTTCTATTTTCATTTGTTTGATTGGCTATATACTTTGCTTCTGAATCACTCAATCGTTTTTCCATTTCCTCATCTTCCCTGGATGTCATCCGCTTAACATAAGAAATTGTGGAAGATAAGCATCCCCTTAGATACGCTTTAAGGGTATCCCAAAACAAGTTAATATTTTGGGGTTCCGGGTGGGAGGAGATAAAGCAGTCTTATTGGTCTAGAGTTCTGTCATCGGGGCCGATCAGTTTCAGCCAAAATGGGTTCAGCTTCCAGAACAAATTATGATTCCTTTGACCAAATCCAAGCGTAAGTATTATAGGGCTGTGATTAGTGTTGCGCGATACTGCTCGATATCTAAAAATATCGGATCGGAATGGTATCGCCGATATCACTAAATATCGTCGATATCCGATTCCGATACCGTAAGTCCAATGTAAGTCTATGGGAACAAAATATCGCAACTAAAAAAAACCATTCTTGCCTTGTTGGTTAATTGTACATGAAGGAAAACAACAAAGACTAATGTAGAATGTATTGGGGGAGGTTGAGGAGACAATAAAGGCATACATGTTTAACCCAATGCATTGGAATAGCATTAATATATATTTTTTTGGAAATACGTTTGGATTGACTAACAAATTGACAATGTTAACCTTTTTTCTATTTTGTCAAATATGTATGTTTCACAACTTCCATGCTCTTCACCTTTTTAACTTTTGCCAGTGCCACACTTTCTCCTTCATAATCTTCAGCAGCATCATCTTTCTCATCAAATTATTCTTTATCTTCACCTTCTTAATCTTCTTAAACTTCTTGCTATTCATGTTTTTTTTTTACATTACTCATATTGTTTTATTAAACTAATTAATCTTCTTCATATTCAAATTCTTCATCTTCTTCCTCTTCATCTTCTTCATCATATTCTTATTTGTGACAGAGATTCCTGTACTTGTAATCTGTAAAAGTATGAATTGTTCATCCTTCCGTTCTTGCTGTCACAAAAGATTTATATTACAACAGTATTTGTCCGTGTTCAGTTTAGCCTGCAGCAGCAGCAGCAGGCATTTTCCAGGGGCACCACGAGGAGGAACGGACTCACCCCCATACACTGCTTAGTCTTCTTCTGCTTAGAATTTAGAGCATATATTTTGCTCTTCATTTTGGTCTTATACTTCATGTTCTTCTGCTTTTTGATCTTCTGTCTCTTGTTCTGTATCTTGTAGTTTGTCTTAACCTTCTTTGTGCTGTTGGTGATCTTCTTCTGGGTAATCTTTTATTTTTTCTTTGTGATGGTGTTCAGGCTGGTTGGCTTCATGCTCGTCGTCCTTGTTGTCGTCATCTTCTTCTGGGTGGTCTTTAAGGTCGTCTAATTTCCGAGAAACAGCTGACGTTACTGGAACCCTGACGGGTATCAGATGGAGCAAGAGACAATGGAAGTAACGAGGACCAGCTGACTGTGCTGGACCCCGGACGGGTAGCAGAAGGAAAAAGGCAATGTCACAACCGAGTACCAGCTGACGTTACTGTGACACGGTTACTAAGCAGGAGGTACCTGTGCTCCAAAGCACTACCAAGGACCAGCAGACGTTGCTGGAACTCGGATACGGAGATGGAGGCACCTAGGCCAAAGGCACTGGGGAGAACCACTTGACGGTACTGGACCCCGGACGGGTAGCAGAAGGAAAAGAGGCAATGTCACAACCGAGTACCAGCTGACGTTACTGTGACACGGTTACTAAGCAGGAGGTACCTGTGCTCCAAAGCACTACCAAGGACCAGCAGACGTTGCTGGAACTCGGATACGGAGATGGAGGCACCTAGGCCAAAGGCACTGGGGAGAACCACTTGACGGTACTGGACCCCGGACGGGTAGAAGAACGCACCCATGAAAATGTAAGTTGACAGGACGCAAGCCGTCCGCAGTTACCGAATCACACAGTCCTACAGTGGGTGCTTATCCTATTGTCACAATGGAAACCGCCTTTATTTACATATCCCACAGCACACATAGGAATCACCTAAACTGCAGGCACCATAGAGTCGGCTAACCCGAATGCAACACGACAGCACAACTTATTGGAGGATAATTGACGTTCACACTGCCAGGAAACAGCTGTCGTGCTGTAACCAGGCTGGCCAGGAGTCAGTACCCCTGCCAATTACTTACGAGCAACAAATGGCGGTGTTGTAGCCCAGGGAGTAGAGTTCAGGTGGTAGAAAGATGAACATAACAGGAGACATGGAAAACGTTGCCAAACAGTTATTTAATCTGAAAACGGACAGGCAAATTCAGGTGAGATCCATGCCTTGTTCATTTTCAGAAAAGTAAGCCGGTCTACATTCTCTGAGGATAGTCGCATGCGACGGTCTGTTACTACACCACCTGCAGCACTAAAGACACGCTCAGATATAACTGGCAGCAGGGCAAGCCAGCACCTCCAATGCATACTGGCTAAGCTCTGGCCATGTATCCAACTTAGAGACCCAAAATTTGAAAGGGGAAGAGGCATCTGGGAGTACACTTAGAGGGAAAGCCAAGTAGTCTGTCACCATCTTACGGAAACGTTTCTTCCTGGTGACTGGAGCCGTCTCGGATGGTGTAGACCTTGCTTGAGCTGTCACAAAACTTTGCCACATTTGTAACATACAGTTCTTGCCCTGTGCAGAGGCGCTGCTTCTGATCCCTCTTGTTGTAGAGGTGTCTACACTGCCTCGACGCACAGAGCTGCTTTGTAAAGCAGCAGCAGCTCTCTCGGCTGGAATGTACAACAGTATGGATTGCACCAGTGTGTCTTGGTACTCCTGCATTTTACGGTCCCGGTTCACCGGTGTGATGAGGGTTTGTAAGTTGTCCCGGTAGCGAGGGTCTAGGAGGGTGTACACCCAATAATCTGACGTGCTGAGAATGTGGGCGATGCGGCGGTCGTTTCTCAGGCACTGAAGCATGAAATCAACCATGTGCTGCAGACTCCCAACTGGCCAACAAAGGCTGTCCTCTGGAAGAGGCGTCATCTCTGCCTCCTCTGCATCACCCCACCCTCGCTCTACATACTGACTAGAGCGTTGTGTACCTCCCTCTGTAGGGATTTCTTCCTCCTCCATTGACTCCTCCTCATCCTACTCACAAAGTGAGCCCTGCCCAGCCCTTTGTGAGGAACCACGTTGCGCTGATTGTCCTGAAGGTAATTGAATTTGTGACTCCTCATCCTCCACCTCTTCCAAAACCTATTCCTTTAGTGCTTTCAGTGATTTCTGAAGCTGGCAGATAAGTGGGACAGTCATGCTGACTAGTGCATCATCTGCACTCGCCATCCGCGTTGAGACATCAAACGCACGCAAAACGTCGCAGATGTCCTTCATAGAGGCCCACTCAGTAGTGGTGAAGTGTGAACGGCGCAAATTGCGAGTTGATTGCGCCTGTTGCAGCTGATACTCCATTACTGCTGGCTGCTGCTCACACAACCGCTCCAACATATGTAACGTGGAATTCCACCTGGTGGGTACGTCACATATGATGCGATGTTCAGGAAGGCGAAATCTGACTTGCAGAGCTGCAATGCGCGATCTGGCCATGCTGGAACGTCGCAAGTGAGCGCACTCTAGGCGGACCTTGTGCAGCAGTTCATCAAGATCCGGATAGTCCCTCAAAAAACTCTGCACGACCAAGTTGAGCACATGTGCCAGACATGGTATGTGAGTGAGGTTGCCAAGGCCCAGAGCTGCCACCAGATTTCGGCCATTGTCACACACTACCAAGCCTGGCTGGAGATTAGCTGACAAAAACCACACGTCGCTCTCCTGCTTGATGGTATCCCAGAGCTCCTGCGCTGTGTGGCTTTGATTACCCATGGGAATTAATTTCAGGACGGCCTGTTGACGTTTGGCCACGGCTGTGCTCATATCGGTCGCAACAGGTAAGCGTTCACGGGTCCATGTGGAGGTATACCGTGACGGCTCGTGCAGCGATGATTCTGAGGAACTGGAGTAGGAGGAGGAATCAATGTGCACAGACTGGATTCCTGCAATCCTTGGAGTTGGCAGAACACGTACAGCGCCACTGGCAAGATCTGTACCCGGCTCCACAACATTGACCCAATGGGCAGTGAGGGAAAGGTATCGTCCCTGGCCATGGGTACTGGTCCACGCATCGGTGGTCAGGTGGACCCTGCTACTGACGGCGTTTAGTAGCGCATGTTTAATGTTTCCCTCGACATGTTTTTGCAGAGCAGGGACAGCTTGCCTGCTGAAATAAAATTGGCTTGGCACATTATATTGTGGGACTGCCAATGCCATAAAGTTCCTGAAACTGTCAGTCTCCACCAGCCTGAATGACAGCATTTCAAGGGACAGGAGTTTTGCAAGGCCAGCATTCAGAGCCTGTGCTCGTGGATGGTTTGCCGAGTATGGCCGTCTTTTATCCCATGCCTGTGTTACCGATGGATGTTTTTTGTTCTGGGAGTGTGACGATGACTGTGAACTTGCTGCAGTGGGTGGAATAACAGTTTGTCTATGGACAACAGTGACCGAGGTTCTTCCATGGAGATCCTGTGAGGAAGCCGAAACAGGTGTGTGAGAGCTGGAGGTAGAGGCTCGAACATGACCTAAAGATGTAGGTGCTGCTGTAGGTTGGCCTACATCTCCAGTGTGTCTTTGGAACTCAGCTACGTGCTTTGTCCGTACATGTTTCCACATATTTGTGGTATTCAGGTTCCTGATATTTTTACCTCTTTTAACTTTTTGCTTACACAGCTTGCATTGAACATAGCAAATATCATCTACAAGTCTGTCAAAAAAGGACCACGCAGTGCAAGTCATGGGAGCGCCAATTTTGACAGTTCTAAGAGAACTGCTCCCAACAGGTGCCAAACTGGAGGCTACAGGCAAGCGAGTCTGCAGCCTACCTCTCCCTCCTCTTTGTACCGTTGGGACAATCCCTTCCTCAGAGCTGCTCCCACCACTTTCCTGTTGCTCACGCCATGTTGGGTCTCGGACTTCATCATCTCCACTACCCTCTTCCAACTCCTGCTGCTGTTGGATGGTCTGGGCAGCACCATGCTCCACAAAACCTGGCACCTGAGTCATCATCATCATAAGATGCGTTCTGCGGTGTGCTGTCCATCGGCACTGGCTCACCCGCCTCTTCAGATTGAGAGAGACACAGCTGTTGCGCATCACTGCATACTCCCTCTTCTTCAAATTGCAGAATGCTGCTTGCCTGTGCCCGTGTTTGCGAGCCAACAGATTCTGAGAACAGAAGCAGAGACTCAGCTGGCTCCTGTACAGAACTCTCTGACTGCCTGGGCAATTTGACAGGCGGTGAACAGACAGATGGTTGCTCAACAGTGTTGTGTTCCTGAGAGGAGGTGGAAGGAATTGAAGTCGATGCATTGGCTGCCATCCAACCAACAACGGCTTCAATTTGTTCTTCCAGCAGCAGGGGGGCACGCCGAGCTCCTACCAAAGTGCGCATAAAGGAACGCTCACGGGGAAAACTGGTGGATGCTGTGTCACTGAGGGCGGCAGCAGACACAGAATCCCCACGTCCTCTCCCTGCTGAAACTCCACGGCCACGACCACGTGCCTTACTTACTGACTTCTTCATCTTGGTAGATTGATAAAGAAAGTCAGAAAAGTTATAAGGCCTAAGTGTGGTTATTACGCAGACACTGAAGTGAACACTGAAACACAACTGTTCACAATCTGTGAAAGGCTACTCCTTTGTCTACTTCTATAGTGTTTGCAACCAATGTATTGTATACGGATGGAAGCGCGTCACACTAATAGATTATATTTTAAATGGAATGGAGCAGAACCAATTGGAGATAAATGAAAAGGATGAGGCACTGAGACACGCTCAGCAGAGTACAAGCAGCAGTGCTTGAACAAGTAACTGGAGCGTGATGTGCACTCAAAAAATAAAAAACACAGACTGAAGTGAACACTGAAACACAACTGTTCACAATCTGTGAAAGGCTACTCCTTTGTCTACTTCTATAGTGTTTGCAACCAATGTATTGGATACGGATGGAAGCGCGTCACACTAATAGTTAAATTGCATGGACCTGCAAGAATTACACTGAAGGGAAAAAAAAAGAGTCTGTGAGTGACATGTGCAGATGCCTACAGACAGCGTTGCATGCAGAGCAAACTGCAGCGTCACCTGCACTCTCACACACACACACCTTGCAGAGCTGTTAAAACAACACTGCAGGCAAAAGGAAGCTTTACACAGCGGTTGGTGCTAGCCTGCCTACAGCACAGTACACTAAATCGCAATCTCTAACTGTCCCTCAGAGTCAGCACAGCAGCGTTCTGTCCCTTACTGAATTCACAGCACAGTGACGCTAAAATGGCGGCGGCGCCTTTTATAGTGCATTCTGACATCATTTCAGCATCCAATCACAGCCATGCCATTAGTTAACATGACCGCAGCAGTACAGGATGTGCCCACACTTCTTAGGATTCCTCATTGGCTGACTAAAATCACATTGCCTCGCAAAGAATTATGGGAACTTCCGATTCCGGTATTCGATAAGACGAAAATATCGAAACGAAGTATCGAAAGACCGATAGAGCTAATATCGGCCGATACCCGATATTTGCAGTATCGTATCGCTCAACACTAGCTGTGATCCGAGATGCCCTTATTCCCGTGTGCCACACTTGTCACCCACGTTGCCAAGCTGCTGGAACCAAATATATAGTCTATACGAGATAGAGTGCGTCTAATGGATGAGTGACATGTATATTCTCTCCCGTCAGGGTGACGTACTCTCCATAAGTCCAACCAACCACTACCCTCAATGAGCAGTGATAGCGGAGCCGGAGAGCAGGCCGTCCTGGGTACTCCACCATCTAGTCTAAGTCTATCGAGATCATTGTTCATGACTAAGTTAAAGTCTCCCATGCATATATCTAGTGCCTCTGGATAATTTAAAGCGAAGCTTACCGCCTTTCTGACAATTGATATATTATTTGGGGTGGGTTATAGATACACATTCTGACATAATCTTTCAAATCTATCAACGCATACACAAAGACAAAGCGCCCTTCAGGGTCTTTCCGAGCTTCCTTGATCTCCCATCTAGTGTCCTTATGAATTAACAGAGAAACCCCTCTAGAGTAACTGGTGGGAAACGCATGTATGGACCATTGTACCCATGATTTCTGCACGTAACGAGCTGAATCTCTAGTCAAGTGTGTTTCAACCAGGGCCACAATGTGCGGACGGTGACTTTTAATCTGGGAAAAAACCTTAATTCTTTTTCGAGGGACCCAAGACCTCTCACATTCCAGGTCATGCATATCAATTCAGACCCCATAGTCTTTTGTGATGGTATGGTATACAGTGTCACACAAATTGAACCCTACAGGCATCATAATGAATGTTCTGGCAGCAGTACCGACATAAACTTCAATTAACATTAGTATAGTAAGAGAAAACAGATCAACGTTCATAGAGGAGCATAGTCCCAAGCTCCTGTAAACTAAAACGAAAAAAAGCTCAAAAGTGGAGGAGCAAATTTTTCGCTCCTAGTGTGAGGTAAACGGGGATACCCTCACTGAAAACAGCATCCGGTATTGTTGTTAAAGTGGGACGCTAGTGGTGAGAGCTCCATTTTATAGCTGATAGGAAAGTTCCGAACATCCGTATACAGGTCATGACTCCTTCCCACCAGATCCCAGATGGGTCCGTAGCCATTCAGATGCCCCAGCCGGATCCGTGAAAAATACAGAAGAACCGTCAGGACAATCCGAAGACGAGCCGGGTAAATCATGGAGTATGGAATATTCTTTCCTCGAAGTTGACTTTTGACCGCCATAAATTGTGCCCTCTGCTTCTGGAGTTCCATAGAAAAATCAGGGAATATCGAGATTGTGGCACAGTTAAATTTGATGGGACTTCTTTGCCGCGCCATGCGCAATAAAGCATCCCTGTCTTTACAATTAAGGAGTCTCGCCAGGAAGGGTCTAGGTGGGGCGCCCGGAGGGAGTGGTCTTGTAGGGACTCTATGAGCCCTTTCCACAGAGAATGTAGAGGAGAATTCGTCACCCAGAGTGTCTTAAGCCAATTCTCGAGGAACTGCTCGGGTTGTTGACCTTCCGATTTCTCTGGTAAACCGATAATGCGAATGTTGTTGCGTCTGAGCCTATTTTCCAGGTCATCCGCCTTCTGCCTCCAAGCATTTATAGAGCCAGACACTTTGGTTAATTTGGCCTCCATGGGTGGAAGAGTATCTTCTAAGTTAGACACTCTCGTCTCCACTTCCGTAATGAGCCCCCTCATGGCCTGCATATCATGCCGGAGACGTCCCACCTCAGTGCACGTCCTCTATTTTTTCGGTCAAAGACGTTCTGGTCGGAAATGGCCTGCATTAACTGCTCGGATACCTGCCTTAGAGTCAGATATTCGGTGGCGCCACTTTCCACATTATCAGAGGACGGACTTTTACGTTGATCTCCAGTTTTGGAGTTATTCCTGAGAGAACGTGCATTATCAGATGGGTTGGACCTTGCAAATTCCTTTAACTTATCCGCCATGCTTGACCCCCTTGAGCGATTCATGATCAGTAGCAATGTAGTATGGCAGGTTCAACAGCTATATAATAATAAAGTCCCCTCATCCAGGAGGGTCAGCACCACTATTGGGCTATATATGATATGGATGTGTCTGTTATGCAAATAGCCGTAAGGACTTCTCTTTATTCCAAACCAATAGTGACGCGATGTGGTGATTTAGCAACCATGTAACAGATCTCCTCCAGAAGCAGAAGCGTTACTGCATATGAGTATATATATATATATATATATATATATATATATATATATCTCCCCGGCTCCGTATAGGGATATAGACGGCCACAGATAGTTTATTAAGGCGATTTACTAATTGTTGCAGTGATATAGAGGCATCATATTCGTTCTGCGGGTCAGGCTGAATTGCTGCGTCTCGGCACTTATGGGGGGCAGCGGTAAGTGATCAGAGATCCCAAGATAGTGGGGGAGGCACAGGAAGCAGGGGAAGCTAGGTTGTTAGCAAGGGAGCGCAGGGCTCATTTTTCAGAGCTCACACTGCGTCTCCCAACGGTACCTACAGCAGGATGATCGCTCCTCTCAAGCTGTGCGACTGCGACCTCCGCTCGTGCGTCCTTCCTGTCGGACCGCACTAGAAGTTGGCCACCGCCTTCCCCAGGCTTTGCGTTCCCGCCGGTTTCTTCGTCTGCGTCCTGCTCACAGGGACCGCGCAGCGTGACCCCGAGTACCGGATGGTGCCTGGGAGCTGGTGGAATGTATCGGATGCCGGTAGGTACCGGTTAGAGAGTATGGCACCAGGATATATTGAAGGATCCGAGGAGCAGGGCCGTATTTGCCACTAGGCACTCGAGGGCACGTGCCTAGGGCGTGACTCTGCGGGGGGCGGCACCTGAGCATGATTTTGATTTTTTTTTTTTTAAAGTCCGGGGGTCGGCCCTCCCCTTGCTTCCCTCCCCACCCCCCATCATACTCACCTCCTCCTCCTGCTGCCTGCAGCTACGATGGTCCAGCGCTGACATCTTCCTGTATGAGCGCGCGGACCACTGGTGGTACCGCTCATTAAGCTCATGAATATAGATGTCACTCTACTCTCATAGGCGTGGCGTCCATATTCATGACCTTAATGTGCGGGACCACCGGACCGCGCGCTCATACAGGAACAGGATGTCGGCGCTGGACCATCGGAGCTGCAGGTAGCAGGAGGAGGTGAGTATGATAACGGGGAGGAATGAGCAGGGAGGGCAGTGAACGCTGGGGGGACAGTGAACGCTGCGGCTGGGGGTACAGTGAACGCTGGGGCTGGGGGGACAGTGAGCACTGGGGCTGGAGGGTACAGTGAGCGCTGGGGCTGGGGAGACAGTGAGCGCTGGGCTGGGGGGGACAGTGAACGCAAGGGCTGGGGGGGACAGTGAAAGCTGGGGGACAGTGAATGCAAGGGCTGGGGTGGACAGTGAACGCTGGGGGGACAGTGAACGCTGGGGGACAGTGAGCGCTGGGGCTGGGGGACAGTGAACGCAGGGGCTGGGGGGACAGTGAACGCTGGGGGGGACAGTGAACGCTGGGGCTTGGGGGCAGTAAGCGCTGGGGGGGACAGTGAGCGCTAGGGCTGGGGGACAGTGAGCGCTGGGGCTGGGGGGACAGTGAACGCTGGGCTGGGAGGACAGTGAACGCTGGGAGGACAGTGAACGCTGGGGGACAGTGAACGCAGGGGCTGGGGGGACAGTGAATGCTGGGGGGACAGTGAGCGCTGGAGTGGGGGACAGTGAACACGGGCTGGGTGGGGACAGTGAATGCTGGGGCTTGAGGGACAGTGAACGCTGGGGGGACAGTGAACGCAGGGGCTGGGGCGGACAGTGAATGCTGGGGGGACAGTGAGCGCTGGAGCTGGGGGGACAGTGAACGCTGGGCTTGAGGGGACAGTGAATGCTGGGGCTAGGGGGACAGTGAACGCTGGGGGAGGCTGGGGGGACAGTGAGAACGTCTGGGGGGACAGTGAACGCTGGGGCTGGGGGACAGTGAGCGCTAGGGCTGGGGGGACAGTGAATGCTGGGCTGGGGGCAGTGAGCACTGGGGTGACAGTGAACGCTGGGGGGGACAGTGAATGCTGGGGCTGGGGGGCAGTGAGCGCTGGGGGGACAGTGAGCGCTGGGTCTGGGGGGACAGTGAGTGCTGGGTCTGGGGGGGACAGTGAGCGCTGGGTCTGGGTGGGACAGTGAGCGCTGGGTCTGGGGGGACAGTGAACGCTGGGCTGGGGGACAGTGAACGCTGGGGCTGGGGGGACAGTGAACGCTGCGGGGACAGTGAGCGCTGGGGCTGGGGGACAGTGAACGCTGAGGCTGGGGGAGTACAGTGAATTCTGGGGCGGGGGGACAGTGAACGCTGGGGCTGGGGGGACAGTGAGCGCTGGGGCGGGGGACAGTGAACCTGGGGGGGCTGGGTGGGGACAGTGAGCGCTGTGCTGGGGGGACAGTGAACGCTGGGGGGCGTGGCGGGGGGGACAGTGAACGCTGGGGGGACAGTGAACGCTGGGCTGGGGGGGACAGTGAACGCAAGGGGCTGGGGGAAGTGAACGTGGGCTGGGGGGCAGGGCTGGGGGGGACAGTGAACGCTGGGGCTGGGGGGCAGTGAGCACTGGGGGGGACAGTGAGCGCTGGGGCTGGGGGGGACAGTGAATGCTGGGGGGACAGTGATGCTGGGCTGGGGGGACAGTGAATGCTGGGGTTGGGGGGGTAGAGTGAACGCTGGGGCTGGGGACAGTGAATGCTGGGGCTGGGGGGACAGTGAGGCTGTGGGCTGGGGACAGTGATGCTGGGGCTGGGGGACAGTGACGCTGGGCTGGGGGGGACAGTGAACGCAGGGGCTGGGGGGGACAGTGAATGCTGGGGGGACAGTGACGCTGGTGGGGGACAGTGAGCGCTGGGCTGGGGGGACAGTGAAGTGGGGGGGACAGGACTGGGAACGCTGGGGGGACAGTGAACACTGGGGGGGACAGTGAACGCTGGGGGGACAGTGAACCCTGGGGTGGGGGGACAGTGAACCTGGGGCTGGGGGGACAGTGAATGCTGGGGGGGACAGTGAGCGCTGGGGCTGGGGGGACAGTGAACGCTGGGGGGACAGATGAGCGCTGGGGCTGGGGGGACAGTGAACGCTGGGGCTAGGGGGGACAGTGAACGCTGGGGCTAGGGGGGACAGTGAATGCTGGGGCTAGGGGGGAACAGTGAATGCTGGGGCTAGGGGGGACAGTGAATGCTGGGGCTGGGGGGGACAGTGAATGCTGGGGCTGGGGGGGACAGTGAAGCGTGGGGCTGGGGGGCAGTGAGCGCTGGGGGGACAGTGAGCACTGGGGTGGGGGGACAGTGAACCTGGGGGGGACAGTGAGCGCTGTGGCTGGAGGGGCACAGTGAAGCTGGGGCTGGGGGGACAGTGAAGCGCTGGGGGGACAGTGAACCTGGGGCTGGGGGGACAGTGAACGCTGGAGCTGGGGAGGACAGTGAACCTGGGGGGGCAGGAGCGTGGGGCTGGGGGGACAGTGAAGCTGGGTGGGGACAGGAAGCATGGGACTGGGGGGGACAGTGAACGCTGGGAGCTGGGGGGACAGTGAACACTGGGGGGGACAGTGATGCTGGGGCTAGGGGGGACAGTGAATGCTGGGGCTGGGGGGGACAGTGAAGCTGGGGCTGGGGGGGACAGTGAAGCTGGGTGTGGGGGGCAGTGAGCGCTGGGGGGACAGTGAGCATGGGGCTGGGGGGGACAGTGAACATGGGGGGGGACAGTGAGCGCTGGCTGGAGGACAGTGAACGCTGGGGTGGGGGACAGTGAACTCTGGGGGGGGACAGTGAACCTGGGGCTGGGGGGACAGTGAACGCTGGAGCTGGGGAGGACAGTGAACACTGGGGGGGACAGTGAGCGCTGGGCTGGGGGACATGAACGCTGGGGGGGACAGGAGCACTGGGACTGGGGGGACAGTGAACGCTGGGGCTGGGGGGACAGTGAATGCTGGGGCTGGGGGGACAGTGAATGCTGGTGCTGGGGGGGACAGTGAACGCTGGGGCTGGGGGCAGTGAGTGCGGGGGGACAGTGAGCCTGGGCTGTGGGGGACAGTGAACGCTGGGCTGTGGGGGGACAGTGAACGCTGGGGCTGGGGGGGACAGTGAACATGGGGGGACAGTGAGCGCTGGGTGGGGACAGTGAACGCTGGGGGGGGACAGTGAGCCGTGGGGCTGAGGGGGACAGTGAGCCTGGTGGGGGGGACAGTGAAGGTGGGGGGGAGTGAGCGCTGGGGCAGTGACGCTGGGGGGGGACAGGAACGGGGCTGGGGGGACAGTGGCATGGCTGGGGGGACAGTGAGCGCTGGGCTGGGGGGACATTGAACGCTGGGGGGGGGACAGTGAAGCTGGGGCTGGGGGGGACAGTGAACGCTGCGGGGACAGTGAACGCTGGGCTGGGGTGTACAGTGAATCTGGGGCTGGGGAAGGAAGTGGAGCTGGGGGGACAGTGAACGCTGGGGGCTGGGGGGACAGTGAGCACGGGGCTGGGGGGACAGTGAACTGGGGCTTGGGGGACAGTGAACGCTGGGCTGGGGGCAGTGAAGCAGGGCTGGGGGGGACAGTGAACGCTGGGGGGGACAGTGACGCTGGGGCTGGGGGGAACAGTGAACGCTGGGGCTTGGGGGGACAGTGAAACGCTGGGGTGGGGGACAGTGAACGCTGGGGTGGGGGCAGTGAACGCTGGGGCTGGGGGAGGAAGGAGCTGGGGGGACAGTGAACGCTGGGGTGGGAGTGACGTGAGCGTGGGGCTGGGGGACAGTGAACGCTGGGCTGGGGGGACAGTGACGCTGGGGGACAGTGAACGCTGGTGGGGA
>JARQOD010000004.1:475534561-475569973 GCA_033576555.1 Oophaga sylvatica
TACGTGCCTGGGGCTGGGGGGACAGTGAGCGCTAGGGGGGGGGACAGTGAAAGGGGGGGTGGGGGCAGTGAGGTTGGGGATGACAGAGAACGCGGGGGGGGGACAGTGAATGCTGGGGCGGGGGGTGTTGGAGTGGAGGGGGGGAAGTGAGGCTGGGGTGGGGGGGAAAGTGAACGCTGGGGGGTGGGGGGACAGTAACGTGGGGTGGGGGGGACAGTAACGTTGCGGGGACGTGACGCTGAGGCTGGGGGAGTACAGTGAATTCTGGGGCTGGGGGGAAAAAGTAAAACTGGGGTGGGGGGACAGTGAGCGCTGGGGCTGGGGGAGAAGTGAACGCTGGGGGCAGTGAACCCGGGGTGGGGGGGACGTGAAGTGGGGGGGGGAGGACATGAACGCTGGGGGGGACAGTGAGCGCTGGGGCTGGGGGGACAGTGACGTGGGGCTGGGGAGGCGTGAATGGGGGGGGGGGGACAGTGAGCGCGGGAAAGTGGGGGGACAGTAAACAGGACGGGGGGCAGTGATGTGGGGTTGGGGGGACGTAAACGTGGGGCTGGGGGGCAGTGAACGTGGGGTGGGGGGGACAGTGAACGCTGGGGGGGAAGTGAACGCTGGGGCTGGGGGGAAGTGAAGCGCTAGGTGGGGGGACGTGTTGCTGGGGGGGGGGGGGCAGTGAGCGTGGGGGTGAAGTGAACGTGGGGGGGACAGTGAAGTTTGGGGCGGGGGGGGAGTGAGGCTGGGGGGACAGTGAGGTGGGGCTGGGGGGACAGTGAAGCGGGGGGCTGGGGGGGACAGTGACGCTGGGGGGGGAAGTGAGCTGGAGTTTGGGGGGGACAGTGAACGTGAGGTGGGGGGTACAGTGAATTCTGGGAGGGGGGGGACGGAACGTGGGGGGGGGGGACAGTTAGGCTGGGGGGGGGGGACAGTGGCCGGGGGGCTAGGGGGAAGTGAGGCGGGGGCTGGGAGACAGTGAACACTGGGGCTGTGGGGAGTGAGCGTGGTGGGGGAGGCCCAAAACGCGGGGGCGGGGGGGGGTACAGTGAATGCTGGGGGACAATGAACGCTGGGGCTGGGGGGACAGTGAACGCAGGGGCTGGGAGGGGTAAAGTGAACACTGGGGGGGACAGTGAGCGCTGGGGCTGGGGGGACAGTGAACTCTGGGGGGGGGGGACAGTGAACCTGGGGCTGGGGGGGACAGTGAACGCTGGGCTGGGGGGAAAGTGAACACTGGGGGGACAGTGAGCGCTGGTGCTGGGGGGACAGTGAACGCTGGGGGGGACAGAGAGCACTGGGGCTGGGGGGACAGTAAATGCTGGGGGGCTGGGGGGACAGTGAATGCTGGGGCTGGGGGGGGACAGTGACACTGGGGCTGGGGGGCAGTGAGCGCTGGGGTACAGTGACATGGGGCTGGGGGGGAAGTGAATGCTGGGGCTGTGGGGGACAGTGAACTGGGGCTGTGGGGGACAGTGAATCGCTGGGGCTGGGGGGGACAGTGAACCTGGGGGGGGGACAGTGAGCGCTGGGGCTGGGGGGGACAGTGAACTGCTGGGGCTGGGGGGGACAGTGAACGCTGGGGCTGGGGGGGACAGTGAACGCTGGGGCTGGGGGGGACAGTGAACGCTGGGGCTGGAGGGCAGTGAGCGCTGTGGGGCAGTGAGTGCTGTGGGAGCAGTGAGCGCTGTGGGGCAGTGAGCGCTGTGGGGCAGTGAGCGTGGTGGGGGAGTGAGCGCTGGCAGGCAGTGAGCGCTGTGGGGGCAGTGAGCACTGTGGGGCAGTGAGCGCTAGGAGGAGTGAGCGCTGGCAGGCAGTGAGCACTGTGGGGGCAGTGAGCGCTGTGGGGGAGTGAGCGCTGGCAGGCATTGAGCGCTGTGGAGGCAGTGAGCGCTGGGGGAATGAGCACTGGGGGGGCAGTGAGCGCTGTGGGGGAATGAGCACTGGGGAGGAGAAATGAGCGCTAGGGGGTGGGGAATGAGCCCTGGGGTGGGGAATGAGCGCTGGGGGTGGGGAATGATCCCTTGGGTGGGGAATGAGCTCTGAGGTGGAGAATGAGCGCTGAGGTGGGGAATGAGCGCTGAGGTGGAGAAGGAGCGCTGAGGTGGAGAAGGAGCGCTGGGGGGAATGAGCGCTGAGGTGGGGAATGAGCGCTGAGGTGGGGACAGTGTGCGCTGGAGCTGGGGGGGACAGTGAACGCTGGGGGGGACAATGAACGCAGGGGCTGGGGGGGACAGTGAACGCTGGGGCTGGAGGGGACAGTGAACGCTGGGGCTAGGGGGGACAGTGAATGCTGGGGCTGGGGGGGACAGTGAATGCTGGGGCTCGGGGGAACAGTGAACGCTGGGGCTAGGGGGGACAGTGAATGCTGGGGCTAGGGGGGACAGTGAATGCTGGGGCTGGGGGGGACAGTGAATGCTGGGGCTGGGGGGGACAGTGAACGCTGGGGCTGGGGGGACAGTGAGCACTGGGGCTGGGGGGGACAGTGAACACTGGGGGGGACAGTGAGCGCTGTGGCTGGGGGGGACAGTGAACGCTGGGGCTGGGGGGGACAGTGAACTCTGGGGGGGGACAGTGAACCCTGGGGCTGGGGGGGACAGTGAACGCTGGAGCTGGGGAGGACAGTGAACACTGGGGGGACAGTGAGCGCTGGGGCTGGGGGACAGTGAACGCTGGGGGGACAGGAGCACTGGGCTGGGGGGGACAGAGAGCACTGGGGCTGGGGGGGACAGTGAACGCAGGGCCTGGGGGGACAGTAAACGCTGGGTCTGGGGGGACAGTAAATGCTGGGGCTGGGGGGGACAGTGAATGCTGGTGCTGGGGGGGACAGTGAACACTGGGGCTGGGGGGCAGTGAGCGCTGGGGTACAGTGAGCACTGGGGCTGGGGGGGGACAGTGAATGCTGGGGCTGGGGGGGAAAGTGAATGCTGGGGCTGTGGGGGACAGTGAACGCTGGGGCTGGGGGGGACAGTGAACACTGGGGGGACAGTGAGCGCTGGGGCTGGGGGGACAGTGAACGCTGGGGCTGGGGGGGACAGTGAACGCTGGGGCTGGAGGGCAGTGAGCGCTGTGGGGCAGTGAGTGCTGTGGGAGCAGTGAGCGCTGTGGGGCAGTGAGCGCTGTGGGGCAGTGAGCGTGGTGGGGGAGTGAGCGCTGGCAGGCAGTGAGTGCTGTGGGGGCAGTGAGCGCTGTGGGGCAGTGAGCGCTAGGAGGAGTGAGCGCTGGCAGGCAGTGAGCACTGTGGGGGCAGTGAGCGCTGTGGGGGAGTGAGCGCTGGCAGGCATTGAGCGCTGTGGGGGCAGTGAGCGCTGGGGGGGCAGTGAGCACTGTGGGGGAATGAGCACTGGGGGGGCAGTGAGCACTGGGGAGGAGAAATGAGCGCTAGGGGGTGGGGAATGAGCCCTGGGGTGGGGAATGAGCGCTGGGGGTGGGGAATGATCCCTTGGGTGGGGAATGAGCTCTGAGGTGGAGAATGAGCGCTGAGGTGGAGAAGGAGCGCTGGGGGGAATGAGCGCTGAGGTGGGGAATGAGCGTGCGGGGAATGAGCGCTGAGGTGGGGAATGAGCGCTGAGGTGGGGAATGAGCGCTGAGGTGGGGAATGAGCGCTGAGGTGGAGAATGAGCACTGGGGGGAATAAGCGCTGAGGTGGGGAATGAGCGCTGGGGTGGGGCATGAGCACTGAGGTGGAGAATGAGCGCTGGGGAGAATGAGCGCTGAGGTGGGGAATGAGCGCTGAGGTGGGGAAAGAGCGCTGAGGTCGTGAATGAGCGCTGGGGAGAATGAGCGCTGAGGTGGGGAATGAGCGCTCGGGGGGAATGAGCGCTGGACTAATGTAAAGAGTCGGTTGGACCGAAATGACATCACAAATCTTTTTTTTTTGTTAAATAACATCTTTATTTAGCTTACAAAAACGCATACAAATCCACATGTAAAAAACGCATCAAATACGCACCTGTGTTTTCTGCCAAGAGATGCGGATTATGTACGGAAACTTCTGCAGACAAATCTGCAATGTGTGCACATACCCTATGGTTATGTTTCCACGTTCAGGTAACGCTGCAGAAAGGACACAGCTAAGTCCAAAGCTTTGCCGGCTTTTGTACGCGCGATGAATCCACATGTGTTCATTGAACCGTGTGGAATCACCGCATCCTATACATAGGATGGTGTTATTTATCTTGCATAGACTGAGCGTCTCGGCTAGATAAATAGACATGCTGCGGTCTAGAAAGACGCGCCACATGTGCATATACACAGTTCTGCCACCTAAAACAAAAAACAAGAAACAAATATCCTAAAATAAAACAAAATAAAAAATATATTGCAAAACATGCATGAAGTTGTAATAATAATAATAAGGGTATTTGGTAAACATAATTTTGATCAAAAGAATGTACAAGCCATCCCGCCACGTCAAGGCAACCCTTTGTGGGATAGTCCTACTCTAATATTAAAAACCTTTCCACTTGTCAAGTGACGTAACCCACCAGTTGAAGCATAGGCCAGACAGGATGGATTTTTCAGCTCAAAAGCAGGGCAGTCACACCCTTATATGCACAAAATGCACTAAGAACTAAATGAAAAACTGGGTCTGAACTGAAAAAGTAAGTTGATGTGTATGCAAAATGTAAATGCATATCAAACACATGACCATTAAACAGAGAAAACAAAAAACAAGAAAAAATATCCTAAAATAAAACAAAATAAAAAATATATTGCAAAACATGCATGAAGTTGTAATAATAATAATAAGGGTATTTGGTAAACATAATTTTGATCAAAAGAATGTACAAGCCATCCCGCCACGTCAAGGCAACCTCCAATCCCGAAGCTCTTTCAGAGCGCCTCTTGATTACACCATCTGGACTTGTACGCTACCATTGGCTATCAGTGGTATAAATATACATACTGGCCAAGACCTAACCACCCCTGGACGAAGCATTTCCGTGCGAAACGCGCGTCGGGTGTGGTGGGTCCCCTGTCTGCAGCATTTGGTAATTATGTCCTAACCAACATCATTCCTCTTATTATCTGGTTATTTTTACCTTTACTACTGCCTCAATACCTGCTGTTTGTTACCTAAGGCATTTACTATTTACCTCATTTTGAGGCTTTCACCTACGTCATTTTTTGACTATGTTACCTTCTACTACAGCAGCTATTGATGCCCTGCGCTCTTTATAATACCTTTGCAAATTTTTGCTGTGCATGGTGATATGGAATTTTTATATATAATTACCTTTTGACATTGTTGATGTTTATATTGTCACTTGACACATACTTATAATTACCTTTTGATATTGATAGTGCACATTGTGTTTTTTGACACATATTTATTCTATACATGTATTTTGAGATAACAAAAAACAAGAAACAAATATCCTAAAATAAAACAAAATAAAAAATATATTGCAAAACATGCATGAAGTTGTAAAAGAAAAAAAAGAATGTACAAGCCATCCGCCACGTCAAGGCAACCCTTTGTGGGACAGTCCTACTCTAATATTAAAAACCTATACATTCTTTTGATCAAAATTATGTTTACCAAATACCCTTATTATTATTATTACAACTTCATGCATGTTTTGCAATATATTTTTTATTTTGTTTTATTTTAGGATATTTGTTTCTTGTTTTTTGTTTTCTCTGTTTAACGGTCATGTGTTTGATATGCATTTACATTTTGCATACACATCAACTTACTTTTTCAGTTCAGACCCAGTTTTTCATTTAGTTCTTAGTGCATTTTGTGCATATAAGGGTGTGACCGCCCTGCTTTTGAGCTGAAAAATCCATCCTGTCTGGCCTATGCTTCAACTGGTGGGTTCAGTCTCTCTGTCCTTGTTCACATTTACGTCACTTGACAAGTGGAAAGGTTTTTAATATTAGAGTAGGACTGTCCCACAAAGGGTTGCCTTGACGTGGCGGGATGGCTTGTACATTCTTTTGATCAAAATTATGTTTACCAAATACCCTTATTATTATTATTACAACTTCATGCATGTTTTGCAATATATTTTTTATTTTGTTTTATTTTAGGATATTTGTT
Source organism: Oophaga sylvatica (assembly GCA_033576555.1). Lineage (NCBI taxonomy): Eukaryota > Metazoa > Chordata > Amphibia > Anura > Dendrobatidae > Oophaga > Oophaga sylvatica. The sequence continues at coordinate 475,540,599 of JARQOD010000004.1, forward strand.
TCTTGTTTTTTGTTTTCTCTGTTTAATGGTCATGTGTTTGATATGCATTTACATTTTGCATACACATCAACTTACTTTTTCAGTTCAGACCCAGTTTTTCATACAGTTCTGCCACCTGCATCTTTGTACGCATAGTGGATATGGGATTTCATAAAATCCCCTCCACTATTCTGTAACATCTGGACGCTGCGGATTGGACTCTGCGGCTGTTCTCAGCGTCCAACCCGCAGTGCTTCCTGAACGTGTAAACGTACCCTACATGTATCTCTGCCTCTGGACATTATATAATATAGATTTGCCTGGACTGTACATTATTATAAATCTACTACCTCAGCATTATATATTATAGATCACCCTGGACATCATATATAATAGATTGTACGTCATATATTACAGATAATTCTGGACGTTTTATACTATAGGTCTCCTTGTACATTATATATTATAAATCTATAATAATATACCGGGAGAGCTATAAGATAAATTGTCCAGATTTATATCTAAGTATCTGTTTAAACCCAAACATATGAATAAGGCCTTAGTCAGAGACTGGGCAGTAATAGAATAATAACATCCATCTAGTAATCCTCCAATGTCTGCCGGACATGGTATGGGGAGAGTTTCTAGTTCAGTTAGTACACAGACACCAGATTTCTTGCTGTTAACCAGTTAAAAAAGTCAAAAGAGGAAGACAGCGAGACAGGCAGCAACATCGCATCAGAGAGCGCTTGACCTCGAAACAGAAAATCCTCAGATCCTGGTATTTTAACCTAATATTAAGAATAATATTTATTCATTGATATTGCGCTATTAACTCCACAGCACTTTACACACATCATCAACACTGTCCCCATTGGGGCTCACAATCTAAACATCCTATTTGTATGTCTTTTGAGTGTGGTAGGAAACCACTGTTTTTGAAAGAGCTACATGGGTACACACATAGATTCGGCCTCATTCATTCCCTATGGTACTTGCAAACATGTGCGACACTTGCGGTGAGACAAAAAAACACTGCTAGTAGCGTTTTTTTTCTGTTGCTGCAAGTATCGGATTTGCGGGATCGCGTCAAAACCGCAAGTGTCGCACATGTCTGCAAGTCGCATAGTGAATGAATGAGGCCGAATGCAGTGTTGCTATAAGTGATCCGTTATGTGGCAGATGCGGAAAAACTGCCGGATCAGCAGCGAATGGCAAAAATCGCTGACGTGCAAGTAACCTAAGTCACTGACGACTGTGTCTGCATTAGTCATACTCACCAATGGGGGAGGCAGAACGAAAAGTGCCTAGGGCAGCAGAAACTCTAAATATGGCCCTGCCGAAGAGCTCTGCCACAGCGCGTCCTCCTTGTTCATTACATCACCACGCCCCCCATAACTCTCTGGTTTAACAATAAAAATTCAAAATTTGAAAATTGCAAAATTTTCAAAATTTTCGCCAAATTTCCATTTTTTTTCACAAATAAACACAAAAATTATCGACCTAAATTTACCACTAACATGAAGCCCAATATGTCACGAAAAAACATTCTCAGAATCACTAGGATCTGTTGAAGCGTTCCAGAGTTATTACCTCATAAAGGGACACTGGTCAGAATTGCAAAAAATGGCAAGGTCATGAAGGGGTTAAGTAGCAGGGACATGTGACCGCCCGACAGCTGCAGCTGACACTGTGCACGCTATTACAGAGAAATTAATATGCATTGGCAGCGCATTGAATATTCATTTCTCTTTCGCAGCGGGCACAGGCTTTAGCCGTAGCAACCGGCTCCTGCCTCCTGTGACCCGCTGCTGCTCCCCCTCCATGTTCTGGACCTCTCACTGGAGTATAAGCCGAGGTGGGAGTTTTCAGCACAAAAAAAGTATATACGGTGTGTATGTGTATATATATGTACAGTACAGACCAAAAGTTTGGACACACCTCATTTAAAGATTTTTCTGTATTTTCATGACTATTAAAATTGTAAATTCACACTGAAGGCATCAAAACTGTGAATTAACACATGTGGAATTATAGACTTAACAAAAAAGTGTGAAACAACTGAAAATATGTCTATTATTCTAGGTTCTTCAAATTAGCCACCTTTGCTTTGATGACTGTTTTGCACGCTCCTGGCATTCTCTTGATGAGCTTCAAGAGGTAGTCACCGGAAATCGTCTTCCAACAGTCTTTAAGGAGTTCCGAGAGATGCTTAGTACTTGTTGGCCCTTTTGCCTTCACTCTGCGGTCCAGCTCACCCCAAACCATCTCGATTGGGTTCAGATCTGGTGACTGTGGAGGCCAGGTCATCTGGCATAGCACCCTATCACTCTCCTTCTTGGTCAAATAGCACTTACACAGCCTGGAGGTGTGTTTGGGGTCATTGTCCTGTTGAAAAATAAATTATGGTCCAACTAAACGCAAACCGGATGGAATAGCATGCAGCTGCAAGATGCTGTGGTAGCCATGCTGGTTCAGTATGCCTTCAATTTTGAATAAATCCCCAACAGTGTCACCAGCAAAGCACCCCACACCATCACACCTCCTCCTCCATGCTTCACGGTGGGAACCAGGCATGTAGAGTCCATCCGTTCACCTTTTCTGCATCGCACAAAGACACGGTGGTTGCAACCAAAGATCTCAAATTTGGACTCATCAGACCAAAGCACAGATTTCCACTGGTCTAATGTCCATTCCTTGTGTTCTTTAGCCCAATGAAGTCTCTTCTGCTTGTTGCCTGTCCTTAGCTGTGGATTCCTAGCAGCTATTTAACCATGAAGGTGAGTCGCACAAGGTACCAGGGCTTATGGGGTACTCGGCACCGAGCCCGTCCACTTCAATGGGGGAGAGGTCACGGGTAGCACAGCTCGGTCCGTTGCCCTGGGCGCTCATTCAAAGGGGGATATTTACAGGGGATAATAGTAATTGTTCGTGACGCCACCTGTGGTTTCTGATCAGGGTGACGAGCGCTGCAGGGTGAATCCTCTGAGGGGTTGTTATTGGCAGCAAGGTGTTAAGTCTCCCACAGGCGAGACTGGATCCCTCAGGGTATATGGCGGTGCAGGGTACAGGCAATAAGGCAGACCACACACAAGTCAGTCTCTTTCCATACCTTTACTGGTGGTATTTGCAGGCATGTCCCGGGAAACTGCTCAGGGTGGAGGATGCACATCCAGTAGTGTTGAGCATTCCGATACCGCAAGTATCGGGTATCGGCCGATATTCGCTGTATCGGAATTCCGATACTTAGTTCCGATATTTTTCATATATCGTATACCGGAATCGGAAGTTCCCATAATTCTTTGAGAGGCAATGTGATTTTAGTCAGCCAATGAGGCATCTTATGAAGTGTGGGCACATCCTGTAATGCTGCGGTCATCTTAACTAATGGCATGGCTGTGATTGGCTGCTGAAATGATGTCAGAATGCACTATAAAAGGCGCCGCCGCCATTTTAGCGTCACTGTGCTGTGAACTCAGTTAGGGACAGAACGCTGCTCTGCTGACTCTGAGGGACAGTTAGACATTGCGATTTTGTGTACTGTGCTGTAGGCAGGCTAGTTTACCAACCGCTGTGTAAAGCTTCCTTTTGCCAGTGTTGTTTTAACAGCTCTGTGCAAGGTGTGTGTGAGTGCAGGTGACGCTGCAGTTTGCTCTGCATCCACCGCTGTTTGTAGGCATCTGCACGTGTCACTCACTGACTCTTTTTTTTTTATTTGATTTTGTGGAATTGGTGCAGCTCCATTATATTTGCCAAAAATCTAATCTATTAGTGTGACGCGCTTCCATCCGTATACAATACATTGGTTGCAAACACTATAGAAGTAGACAAAGGGGCGTTTCACAGCTACTGAACAGTTGTGTTTCAGTGTTCACTGTAGTCTGTGAGCTTTTCATTTTTTGAGTGCAGATCACGCTCCAGTTAGTTCTTCAACTACTGCTGGTTGTAGTCTGCTGAGCGTGTGTCACTGCCTCATCCTTCACTAATTGGTGCAGCTCCATTATATTTGCCAAAAATCTAATCTATTAGTGTGACGCGCTTCCATCCGTATACAATACATTGGTTGCAAACACTATAGAAGTAGACAAAGGGGCGTTTCACAGCTACTGAACAGTTGTGTTTCAGTGTTCACTGTAGTCTGTGAGCTTTTCATTTTTTGAGTGCAGATCACGCTCCAGTTAGTTCTTCAACTACTGCTGGTTGTAGTCTGATGAGCGTGTGTCACTGCCTCATCCTTCACTAATTGGTGCTGCTCCATTATATTTGCCAAAAATCTAATCTATTAGTGTGACGCGCTTCCATCCGTATACAATACATTGGTTGCAAACACTATAGAAGTAGACAAAGGGGCGTTTCACAGCTACTGAACAGTTGTGTTTCAGTGTTCACTGTAGTCTGTGAGCTTTTCATTTTTTGAGTGCAGATCACGCTCCAGTTAGTTCTTCAACTACTGCTGGTTGTAGTCTGCTGAGCGTGTGTCACTGCCTCATCCTTCACTAATTGGTGCTGCTCCATTATATTTGCCAAAAATCTAATCTATTAGTGTGACGCGCTTCCATCCGTATACAATACATTGGTTGCAAACACTATAGAAGTAGACAAAGGGGCCTTTCACAGCTACTGAACAGTTGTGTTTGTGTTCACTGTAGTCTGTGAGCTTTTCATTTTTTGAGTGCAGATCACGCTCCAGTTAGTTCTTCAACTACTGCTGGTTGTAGTCTGCTGAGCGTGTGTCACTGCCTCATCCTTCACTAATTGGTGCTGCTCCATTATATTTGCCAAAAATCTAATCTATTAGTGTGACGCGCTTCCATCCGTATACAATACATTGGTTGCAAACACTATAGAAGTAGACAAAGGGGCGTTTCACAGCTACTGAACAGTTGTGTTTCAGTGTTCACTGTAGTCTGTGAGCTTTTCATTTTTTAGTGCAGATCACGCTCCAGTTAGTTCTTCAACTACTGCTGGTTGTAGTCTGCTGAGCGTGTGTCACTGCCTCATCCTTCACTAATTGGTGCTGCTCCATTATATTTGAAAAATCTAATCTATTAGTGTGACGCGCTTCCATCCGTATACAATACATTGGTTGCAAACACTATAGAAGTAACAAAGGGGCTTTCACAGCTACTGAACAGTTGTTGCAGTGTTCACTGATTGTCTCTGAGGAATAACCACATTAGGTCTTAAACTTTTCTGCTGAGCGTGTGTCACTGCCTCATCCTTCACTAATTGGTGCTGCTCCATTATATTTGAAAAAAATCTAATCTATTAGTGTGACGCGCTTCCATCCGTATACAATACATTGGTTGCAAACACTATAGAAGTACACAAAGGGGCCTTTCACAGCTACTGAACAGTTGTCTGCAGTGTTCACTGCAGTCTCTGAGGAATAACCACACTTAGGCCTTATAACTTTTCTGACTTTCTTTATCAATCTACCAAGATGAAGAAGGCAGGGAGTAAGGCACGTGGTCGTGGCCGGGGAGTTTCAGCAGGGAGAGGACGTGGGGATTCTGTGGCTGCTGCCGCACCCAGTGACACAGCATCCACCAGTTTTCCCCGTGAGCGTTCCTTTATGCGCACTTTTGTAGGAGCTCAGCGTACCCCTCTGCTGCCAAATTGCCCAGGCAGTCAGAGAGTTATGAACTGGAGCCAGCTGAGTCTCTGCTTCTGTTCTCAGAATCTGTTGGCTTGGAAACAGGGGCCCAGCCAAGCAGCATTCTGGAATGTGAAGAAGAGGCAGTATGCAGTGATGCGCAACAGCTGTGTCTCTCTGAATGTGAAGAGGCGGGTGAGCCAGTGCCGATGGTCAGCACACCGCAGAACGCATCTGATGATGATGAGACTCAGGTGCCATTTTCTGTTGAGCAAGGTGCTGGCCAGACCACCCAACAGCAGCAGGTGTTGGAAGAGGGTAGTGGAGATGATGAGGTCCAAGACCCAACATGGCGTGAGGAACAGGAAGGTGGTGGTAGCAGCTCTGAGGAAGAGATTGCCCCAACGGTCCAAACAGTAAGGAGAGGTAGGCTGCAGACTCGGTTGCCTGTACCCTCCAGTTTGGCACCCGTTCGTAGCAGTTCTCTTCCAACAGCCAAACCGGGCGCTCCCAGGACTTGCACTGCGTGGTCCTTTTTTGACACACTTGCAGATGATATTTGCTATGTCAAATGCAAGCTGTGTAATCAAAAAGTTAAAAGAGGTAAAAATATCAGTAACCTCAATACCACAAATATGTGGAAACATGTACGGACAAAGCACGTAGCTGAGTTACAAAGACACACTGGAGATGTAGGCCAACCTACAGCAGCACCTACATCTTCAGCTCGTGTTGGAGCCTCTTCCTCCAGCTCACACACAGCTGGTTCGGCTTCCTCACAGGATCGCCATGGAAGAACGTCTGTAACTGTTGTCCAGAGACCCAGTGTTATTCCACCCACAGCTGCAAGTTCCCTGTCATCCTCACACTCCCAGGCCACAAAACAGCCATCGGTAGCACAGGCATGGGATAAAAGACGGCCATACTCGGCAAACCATCCACGAGCACAGGCTCTGAATGCTGGCATTGCAAAACTCCTGTCCCTTGAAATGCTGTCATTCAGGCTGGTGGAGACTGACAGTTTCCGTGACTTAATGTCATTGGCAGTCCCACAATACAATGTGCCCAGCCGATTTTATTTCAGCAGGCAAGCCGTCCCTGGTCTGCAAAAGCATGTTGAGGGAAAAAGTAAACATGCGCTACTAAACGCCGTCAGTAGCAAGGTCCACCTGACCACCGATGCGTGGACCAGTACCCATGGCCAGGGACGATACCTTTCCCTCACTGCCCATTGGGTCAATGTTGTGGAGCCGGGTACAGATCTTGCGAGTGGCGCTGTACGTGTTCTGCCAACTCCAAGGATTGCAGGAATCAAGTCTGTCCACATTGACTCCTTACTCCAGTTCCTCAGAATCATCGCTGCAGGAGCCGTCACGGTCTACCTCCACATGGACCCGTGAACGTTTACCTGATGCGACCGATATGAGCACAGCCGTGGCCAAACGTCAACAGGCCGTCCTGAAATTAATTTACATGGGGAATCGAAGCCACACAGCGCAGGAGCTCTGGAATGCCATCAAGCAGGAGAGCGACGTGTGGTTTTTGCAGCGAATCTCCAGCCAGGCTTGGTAGTGTGTGACAATGGCCGAAATCTGGTGGCAGCTCTGGGCCTTGGCAACCTCACTCACATACCATGTCTGGCACATGTGCTCAACTTGGTCGTGCAGAGTTTTTTGAGGGACTATCCGGATCTTGATGCACTGCTGCACAAGGTCCGCCTAGAGTGCGCTCACTTGCGACGTTCCAGCATGGCCAGATCGCGCATTGCAGCTCTGCAACGCAGATTTCGCCTTCCTGAACATCGCATCATATGTGACGTACCCACCAGGTGGAATTCCACGTTACATATGTTGGAGCGGTTGTGTGAGCAGCAGCCAGCAGTAATGGAGTATCAGCTGCATCAGGCGCAATCAACTCGCAATTTGCGTCGTTCACACTTCACCACTACTGAGTGGGCCTCTATGAAGGACATCTGCCACGTTTTGCGTGCGTTTGATGAGTCAACGCGGATGGCGAGTGCAGATGATGCACTAGTCAGCCTGACTGTCCCCCTTATCTGCCTGCTTCAAAAAACACTGCAAGCAATAAGGGATGAGGTTTTGGAAGAGGTGGAGGATGAGGAGTCAAAATTCCATCACCTTCTGGACAGTCAGCGCAACGTGGTTCCTCACAAAGGGCTGGGCAGTGTTCACTTTGTGAGGAGGATGAGGAGGAGTCAATGGAGGAGGAAGACATCGCTCCAGAGGGAGGTACACAACGCTCTAGTCAGTATGTAGAGCGAGGTGGGGTGATGCAGAGCAGTCAGAGATGACGCCTCTTGCAGGGACAGCGTTTCTTGGCCAGTTGGGAGTCTGCAGCACATGGTTGATTTCATGCTGCAGTGCCTGAGAAACGACCGCCGCATCGCCCACATTCTCACCACGTCTGATTATTGGGTGTACACCCTCCTAGACCCTCGCTACCGGGACAACTTACAAAGCCTCATCACACCGTTGAACCGGGAGCGTAAAATGCGGGAGTACCAAGACATACTGGTGCAATCCATAATGTTCTCCATTCCAGCCGAGAGCACTGCTGCTGCTACTGCTTTACAAAGCAGCTCTGTGCGTCGAGGCAGTGGAGACAGCTCTGCAACAAGAGGGAGCACAAGCAGCGCCTCTGCACAGGGCAAGACCAGTATGTTCCAAATGTGGCGAAGTTTTGTGGCAGCGCCACCAATGTCTACACCATCCGAGACGGCTCCAGTCAGCAGGAGGCAACGTTTCCGTAAGATGGTGACAGACTACATGTCTTTCCCTCTCAGTGTACTCCCAGATGGCTCTTCCCCATTCAAGTTTTGGGTCTCTAAGCTGGATACATGGCCAGAGCTTAGCCAGTATGCATTGGAGGTGCTGGCTTGCCCTGCTGCCAGTGTATTATCGGAGCGCGTCTTTAGTGCCGCAGGTGGTGTACTAACAGACCGTCGCATGCGACTATCCTCCGATAATGTAGACCGGCTTACTTTTCTGAAAATGAACAAGGCATGGATCTCGCCAGAATTTGTCTGTCCGTTTTCAGATTAAATAACTGGTTCGCAACGTTATCCATGTCTCCTGTTCCCTACACATGCACAGAAAAACCCATGTCGAACATGCTCCAAATAGGGAAGAGCCGTCACCCTGATTGTTATGCTTAAAACAGGAAATTGTGAAGTTTTCCAGGCCTAGAATGATAAATTTTTATGACAAATATGGACAAATAATAATTTGTCATCACAGCGCATATCTGCACATGTCTATTAGAAATGGTAACAAAAACTAAAACAGTCTTCACTTTTTGAAATTAATGCATAAAAGTACATTTCATACTTATCAATTAATGCTTTTTAAGGAACTTTATCTGTACCTGTAAGATAATGCAGTCAATGGATGTACAAATCATAAAATCCTCATAATCATCATCACGATTTTTATTTATGACAGACATTATAAAATACACATACTGATGCCAACTGTAACTTCACACACCATATATGAAATGGCCAGCATCTAAACCTGGTAATAATGTGCAATAATAAATTATTACATCTATAAAGTGCATCATGCATACTGACAATAGGTAGTACTAGTTATACCTGCAAGTGCTGTTGAAACAACCACAACAGATATAAATTAATAATGGTTTATAGGTATCACAGTGCATAGTTACTCATGGACAATGTCGATGTAATACTGTACCTCAATAAAGTCAGCGTGAACCATTATGCTTGTTAGTCTTGTAGATTGTTAAAGAGGGAACGGTCTTTTTTTGTTGGTCATAGGTGGAGTATTAGACAGTAAATGATTACTGCTGTTGTATTTTTGGCGTCCCTAGGGCGCAATAACGCTGCGTAACGTCACATTTTATAGAGTCATCTAATTGACACACGCTACCCTACCCTACGCGTGACAGTAGGAAGGTAGTGTTGACGGATAAAGCCTTGCGCAACCAGACATGCTTTTACCCTCTTCAACACTGTCCAAGCAAAAAATGCATGATTGCAGCCGCAGACTTTATTGACGTACAGTATAACATCGCCATTACCCATCAGAGGCTGTCCACTGTCTGATACAGACATAGAATATACCTTTGCTATCCGAAGCCTTTCTTTCACCTACACTTGCAGGCACACACTTAAATTGTGACAATGCATTATGTTTTTTTAAATGGTTATTTTTTATCGTACATTATTGTGTCATCACATTGATGAGTCCATGCTGGACATGTCATACATGCTGTACAAAGTAACGATTTTATTAACTGAAATAATTGAAATGTCTGTGACTGTCACATCTAAATTGCAATGATGATGAGTGACGATTACAAAATCCATTGTCTTCACTATGTTATGGTTTAACATAGCGTTCCTTAAGCATTATTCATAAATACAAAAATGGACTTTTATTCTTAAATTTACAACACTATATTTTGTAACCAATTTTTTGGGTGGTGTGTTGTTCCATTTCTTGTTGGCATGTGCATATATGCATTTATATTTGCAGTGTATTTATTTTTATTATTGAAGTTAGGAAACATGTGTATCTTCGTACCGTGTTAGCCATTACATAGAAAAATATTTACACTTGAGAGTCCACAGTGGTTGATACCTTTGAATGGATAACTGAAAAGATGGTAACAAATTGCAAGCTTTCGAGGCTACTCACGTCTCTTCAACAGGCAAAGACTAAAACAAAAAATGAAGCATCACATATTTCTATACACAACAGGACACAGGAATAGTGCAATAGGTAAGACAAGTAAGTGACGTGTAGCAGAACTGTCATTATCACAGAGGGATGAACATAAATATTGGAACAGTTCCTAGATAAGGATAGAAAGTTTTATTGCCCTCTGATTGGGGTCTGGTTTTGTGTTTTAATGCCCCTGGAAGGGCAGAGACGCAGATTCCTTAATTGATATAGAATGACATAAATCCGTGTGATCTATTCATTCCATCACTAACAGTGTCAAAGGTCATGATGAGCTTATATTCTGAAACCTTTGTATCTTTGTCATATTTGAAGTTATATTTTAATACCAGTAATTCCATATCCATCATGCTATGACCGGGCATACAAAAGTGTTTTGCCACAGGTAAATCCATTATTTTTTGTCTTATCGTGTGGCGCTGATAATTCATCCTTGTTCTCATTTTTTGGCCGGTCTACCCTCACTTGTCCCTCCCTCATTTGTCTTACCTATTCCTGTGTCCTGTTGTGTGTACAAATATGTGATTCTTCCATTTTTTTTGTAGTCTTAAGGGTATGCCACACTAAACAATATCGCTAACGAGATCGCTAAAAAACGTCACTATTTAGCGATCCCGTTAGCGATATTGTTCAGTGCGGCAGCTTCCAGCGACGAGCTTCCTGCTGTGATCTCGCTCGTCGCTGGAATCGCTCCGGACCCTATTTCATCGCTGGCGCTCCCGCTGGGTGAGTATCTAATCGCTGTGTGGCACCTTTTCTTAGCGATTTAGCGGTACTTTTGTACCGCTAAAGTCGTTAAGAAGATCGCTAACGGCGATAGCGTCGTTAACTATATCGCTAAATGTGGCCGCATTTAGCGATATAGAAACAATCCCGCTAGCGATCTCATTAGTATGCGTCGTTATCGTGATCGCTAGCGGGATTGTTTAGTGTGGCAGTACCTTTAGCCTGATGAAGAGACCTGAGTAGTCTCGAAAGCTTTGAATTTGTTACCATATTTTCAGTTAGCCATTAAACGGTTATCAACCACAGAGGACTCTCAAGTATAAATATTTTTCTATTCTTGGAATTGAAATTCATCATTTTATTGTCCTAGTAAAACTTCATTTATTCTTGTTTTAAGTACATACATTTGCAATGGCCACGTAACAAGGCAATAAGTCAATATTTTGTGCCTACACCCTCCTTGACCCTGGGCTTCAATAGCGCCAGTTGCTGCTCAGAAGTGTTAGATGCACAGATGAAAACAATCGCTGATGTGTTTGTGGGGTTCAGTAACGCCTGCTGTTCCCCTGCTGTGTGTCTGGCAAAAATTACTGCTGCTAACTACAACTTCAACTTCAAACGTCTCATACTAGGCCTCTGCCTACACCCTCCTTGACCCTGGGCTTCAACAGCGCCAGTTGCTGCTCAGAAGTGTTAGATGCACAGATGAAAACAATCGCTGATGTGTTTGTGGGGTTCAGTAACGCCTGCTGTTCCCCTGCTGTGTGTCTGGCAAAAATTACTGCTGCTAACTACAACTTCAACTTCAAACGTCTCATACTAGGCCTCTGCCTACACCCTCCTTGACCCTGGGCTTCAACAGCGCCAGTTGCTGCTCAGAAGTGTTAGATGCACAGATGAAAACAATCGCTGATGTGTTTGTGGGGTTCAGTAACGCCTGCTGTTCCCCTGCTGTGTGTCCGGCAAAAATTACTGCTAGCTACCTAATCATGGTGAAAAAAACCTGACATCTCAAAGTGTCTAGTGCTACACATAGATATGAGGCTACACCCTGATTTCTAAGCTGTAAACATTTGAAACGTCAACTTTCAAACCATAAAATGATTAGTCTTTGTCACAAATCTGTAACAAAATAAATGTGACATATTATTACAGATATGCACATGTCGAAAACAAATGCAAACACAAAATCCTACTTATGCTATAGGATACTGATGGTCAACCTTGTCACTCCATAGCTTAGACAAATCCAACTCACATCATGATGACTCCAATGCTGCAATGTTGGAAGTGCATAATGTGGGTTGAACTTTGACAACTGCTGCAGTGCGAAGGTTATACTTCAGTGTTCTTGCCTTTGAAATAAAAGCATACAAGTTAATATAATAATCCAATGTTGATTAAGGGACGTGATGTACACGTGTAATATTGTGCAAACAATGCATGTAGGAATAGTCCTCTTCAACATTACTTATATTTGTGTCATTTTAAAAAATACATATTTGATTAGAAAGTTAACAGCCCATATCATAAAGGTCCTTCATGTAAACATGATAATCGCTAACAAAAATCATGCATTACCTTGGTAAAGTCAATAGTGCATAGTCACAATAGCAAAATATATACCTGTAAGTGGTGCTGAAAGAACGACAACTGATAGAATACGTGAATGATATATATTTATCAGACTGAATAGCGACATCTGTACAATGTCGATATAATACTGTACCTTAACAAAACAGCTGTGTCACACCTCACACTCGTTTTTCTTGTAGCTTGTTATGTAATAGGGCACATGCGTGTATGTTTCATCATAGGTGCATGTTTACTGAGTAAAGCAGTCATGACAACGCCTTTGTGTTGTCGGTACGCTTGCGATGATGAACGATGCGCACCGTGAATGTTAGTCTGCGTCATAAGACGTACAGACGCTCCAATACCCAACGCGTCACAGCAGGAAGCCAGTCTGTGCGTCCAAACAAAGGCGCAACCATACATGCACGTAACCTTTTATAAAGCTACATAAAAAAAAGGATGTAGTAGTAACGCACACTTTATTGAGGTACAGTATTACATCGCCATTCACCATCTGTGGCTATGCAGTCTCATCTATATATACCTTATCTATCCGTTGTCATGCTTGCAAGTCCACAGTCAGGCATAAATATCTGTTTTCACTCTGCACTATGCACTTTTTAAATTTTTGTTTTGTTAATATAAATGATTGGCACATATTATCAGTATTACATGATGGAAATTTTAGATATTTTTTAAAAAATTTTAGTGATATTATTCACCAAATGTAAAGTTTTATGAATGTCAAAGAAAACTTGTAATGCTGATTATGTTTTTAAGTCAGCCATTCATTGTCTACACAATAAAAATGGTGTACATACTGTTACTTACCCATCATTAATGGATTCTGATGTGTACTTGTATGCTTTTATTTTAAACCGTATAGCAGATTATTTAACCTATTTTAATTGTGGTTTGCATTGCTTTTCAACATGTTAATGTATGCGTTTATGTTTGTAAATTATTAATTTACATATATTTTTTTAAGTAAATCCATCATCTTATGGTACTAAAGTTTATATTTCTCTTGTTTGGAGTATAGACATTTTTAATTGACACGTAACAAGGAAAATACTTGATAAGTATTTAACATCCTCCTTGACCCTGGGCTACAACACCGCCAGTTGTTGCTCGGAAGTGCTGTTAGCACAGTCAACACTTGCTCCTGTGTTACTGGGGTTCAGTAATGTCAGCTGTTCCCCTGCTGTGTGAACGGCAAAAAGTCCTGCTGCCTCCACCCTGTTCTCTTCTCATCCCTGGGCTACAACACCGCCAGTTGTTGCTCGGAAGTGCTGTTAGCACAGTCTACACTTGCTCCTGTGTTACTGGGGTTCAGTAATGTCAGCTGTTCCCCTGCTGTGTGAACGGCAAAAAGTCCTGCTGCCTCCACCCTGTTCTCTTCTCATCCCTGGGCTACAACACCGCCAGTTGTTGCTCGGAAGTGCTGTTAGCACAGTCTACACTTGCTCCTGTGTTACTGGGGTTCAGTAATGTCAGCTGTTCCCCTGCTGTGTGAACGGCAAAAGTCCTGCTGCCTCCACCCTGTTCTCTTCTCATCCCTGGGCTACAACACCGCCAGTTGTTGCTCGGAAGTGCTGTTAGCACAGTCTACACTTGCTCCTGTGTTACTGGGGTTCAGTAATGTCAGCTGTTCCCCTGCTGTGTGAACGGCAAAAAGTCCTGCTGCCTCCACCCTGTTCTCTTCTCATCCCTGGGCTACAACACCGCCAGTTGTTGCTCGGAAGTGCTGTTAGCACAGTCTACACTTGCTCCTGTGTTACTGGGGTTCAGTAATGTCAGCTGTTCCCCTGCTGTGTGAACGGCAAAAAGTCCTGCTGCCTCCACCCTGTTCTCTTCTCATCCCTGGGCTACAACACCGCCAGTTGTTGCTCGGAAGTGCTGTTAGCACAGTCAACACTTGCTCCTGTGTTACTGGGGTTCAGTAATGTCAGCTGTTCCCCTGCTGTGTGAACGGCAAAAAGTCCTGCTGCCTCCACCCTGTTCTCTTCTCATCCCTGGGCTACAACACCGCCAGTTGTTGCTCGGAAGTGCTGTTAGCACAGTCTACACTTGCTCCTGTGTTACTGGGGTTCAGTAATGTCAGCTGTTCCCCTGCTGTGTGAACGGCAAAAAGTCCTGCTGCCTCCACCCTGTTCTCTTCTCATCCCTGGGCTACAACACCGCCAGTTGTTGCTCGGAAGTGCTGTTAGCACAGTCTACACTTGCTCCTGTGTTACTGGGGTTCAGTAATATCAGCTGTTCCCCTGCTGTGTGAACGGCAAAAAGTCCTGCTGCCTCCACCCTGTTCTCTTCTCATCCCTGGGCTACAACACCGCCAGTTGTTGCTCGGAAGTGCTGTTAGCACAGTCTACACTTGCTCCTGTGTTACTGGGGTTCAGTAATGTCAGCTGTTCCCCTGCTGTGTGAACGGCAAAAAGTCCTGCTGCCTCCACCCTGTTCTCTTTTCATCCCTGGGCTACAACACTGCCAGTTGTTGCTCGGAAGTGCTGTTAGCACAGTCTACACTTGCTCCTGTGTTACTGGGGTTCAGTAATGTCAGCTGTTCCCCTGCTGTGTGAACGGCAAAAAGTCCTGCTGCCTCCACCCTGTTCTCTTCTCATCCCTGGGCTACAACACTGCCAGTTGTTGCTCGGAAGTGTCATTGGCACGGGTACTCACTCCTGCCCAGACTGGTTACAGCACGCCATCTGTTTCCTGTCAGTGTAAACGTCACTTAGCCTCCAATAAGTTGTCCTGTCGTGTTGCGGTCGGGTTAGCCGACTCTATGGTGCTTGGAGTTTAGGTGCTTCCTATGTGTGCTGCGGGATATGCAAATAAAGGCTGTTTCCGTTGTGACAATAGGACAATCACCCACTGTAGTACTGTGGGATTCGGTAACTGCGGCCGGCTCGCGGCCTGTCATCTTAAATTTCCATGGGTACCTTCTGCTACCCGTCCGGGTTCCAGTACCGTCAGCTGGTTCTCCGCAGTGCCTTTGGCCTAGGTGCCTCCATCTCGGTATCCGAGTTCCAGCAACGTCTGCTGGTCCTTGGTAGTGCTTTGGAGCACAGGTACCTCCTGCTTAGTAACCGTGTCCCAGTAAGGTCAGCTGGTCTTCGGTTGTGCCATTGGCTCTTTTCCTTCTGCTGCCCCTCCGGGTTCCAGCACAGTCAGCTGGTCCTCGTTACTTGCATTGGCTCTTGTACCTTCTGCTACCCGTCCGGGTTCCAGTACCGTCAGCTGGTTTCTCCGCAGTGCCTTTGGCCTAGGTGCCTCCATCTCGGTATCCGAGTTCCAGCAACGTCTGCTGGTCCTTGGTAGTGCTTTGGAGCACAGGTACCTCCTGCTTAGTAACCGTGTCCAGTAAGGTCAGCTGGTCCTCGGTTGTGCCATTGGCTCTTTTCCTTCTGCTGCCCCTCCGGGTTCCAGCACAGTCAGCTGGTCCTCGTTACTTGCATTGGCTCTTGTACCTTCTGCTACCCGTCCGGGTTCCAGTACCGTCAGCTGGTTCTCCGCAGTGCCTTTGGCCTAGGTGCCTCCATCTCGGTATCCGAGTTCCAGCAACGTCTGCTGGTCCTTGGTAGTGCTTTGGAGCACAGGTACCTCCTGCTTAGTAACCGTGTCCCAGTAAGGTCAGCTGGTCCTCGGTTGTGCCATTGGCTCTTTTCCTTCTGCTGCCCCTCCGGGTTCCAGCACAGTCAGCTGGTCCTCGTTACTTGCATTGGCTCTTGTACCTTCTGCTACCCGTCCGGGTTCCAGTACCGTCAGCTGGTTCTCCGCAGTGCCTTTGGCCTAGGTGCCTCCATCTCGGTATCCGAGTTCCAGCAACGTCTGCTGGTCCTTGGTAGTGCTTTGGAGCACAGGTACCTCCTGCTTAGTAACCGTGTCCCAGTAAGGTCAGCTGGTCCTCGGGTTGTGCCATTGGCTCTTTTCCTTCTGCTGCCCCTCCGGGTTCCAGCACAGTCAGCTGGTCCTCGTTACTTGCATTGGCTCTTGTACCTTCTGCTACCCGTCCGGGTTCCAGTACCGTCAGCTGGTTCTCCGCAGTGCCTTTGGCCTAGGTGCCTCCATCTCGGTATCCGAGTTCCAGCAACGTCTGCTGGTCCTTGGTAGTGCTTTGGAGCACAGGTACCTCCTGCTTAGTAACCGTGTCCCAGTAAGGTCAGCTGGTCCTCGGTTGTGCCATTGGCTCTTTTCCTTCTGCTGCCCCTCCGGGTTCCAGCACAGTCAGCTGGTCCTCGTTACTTGCATTGGCTCTTGTACCTTCTGCTACCCGTCCGGGTTCCAGTACCGTCAGCTGGTTCTCCGCAGTGCCTTTGGCCTAGGTGCCTCCATCTCGGTATCCGAGTTCCAGCAACGTCTGCTGGTCCTTGGTAGTGCTTTGGAGCACAGGTACCTCCTGCTTAGTAACCGTGTCCCAGTAACGTCAGCTGGTACTCGGTTGTGCCATTGGCTCTTTTCCTTCTGCTGCCCCTCCGGGTTCCAGCACAGTCAGCTGGTCCTCGTTACTTGCATTGACTCTTGTACCTTCTGCTACATTTACAAATTGAAGATTTTTTCAATGCTTTTTTGGGTAATCACTCTGGATCTCCAACAATGAAGACGACGACCCTGATGACCACCCCGAAGAAGATGACGACCACAAGGACGACGAGCATCAAGCCAACCAGCCTAAACACCATCACAAAGAAGAAATAAAAGATTACCAAACAGGACTAAGAAGGTTAAGACAAACTACAAGATACAGAACAAGAGACTTAAGAACAATAAGCAGAAGATCAAAAAGCAGAAGAACATGAAGTATAAGACCAAAATGAAGAGCAAAATATATGCTCTAAATTATAAGCAGAAGAAGACTAAGCAGTGTATGGGGGTGAGTCCGTTCCTCCTCGTGGTGCCCCTGGAAAATGCCTGCTGCTGCAGGCTAAACTGAACACAGACAAATACTGTTGTAATTTAAATCTTTTGTGACAGCAAGAACGGAAGGATGAAAAATTCATACTTTGACAGATTACAAGTACAGGATTCTCTGTCACAAATCAGAATATGATGAAGAAGATGAAGTACAATATGAATAAGAATAATAGTTTAATAAGAAGAATATGAGTAATGTTAACAAAAGATGAATAGCAAGAAGTTTAAGAAGAAGATAAAGAAGGTGAAGATGAAGAATAATTTGATGAAAAAGATGATGCTGCTGAAGATTATGAAGGAGAAAGTGTGTGAAAAGTTAAAAAGGTGAAGAGCATGGAAGTTGTGAAATATACATATTTGCCAAAATAGAAAAAACGTTAACAACATTGTCAATTTCTTCGTCAATCCGTACATCTTTAAAAAAAAAATATTTATGCTATTCCATTTGATTGGGTTAAACATCTATGCCTTTAATGTCTCCTCAACCTTCCACAATACATTGTACATTACTCTTTGTTGTTTTCCTTCATGTACAATTAACCAACAAGGCAAGAATGGGGTTTTTTGAATTCCGATATTTTGTTCCCATAGACTTACATGGGACTTCCGGTATCGGTATCGGGTATCGCCGATATTTTCATGGTATCGGCGATACCATTCCGATTCCGATACTTTTGGATATCGGAAAGTATCGCTCAACCCTAACATCCAGTAATCACTGAGTAGGTTTAAGGCCTCCTTACTTCTTGTGTGAGTTTCCAACTTGCATGAAGCTAAGTTTAACTCCGTATAGAACAGCTACGCCCGGCCAACATTGTGGTGGAGCCTTCTTTTGGCAAGAACTAAGTCTATATCTGCAGCGTCCTGCTAGACTCCTGTTCTTCCTGACCCCGGTTACGTATCAGCACTGTAGGGCCCCTCTGCGACCTGAAGTCCAGCAGGGATCTCCGGTTTCTCTCACTAGCCGTGAAGGAACTAGCAAGCTCGGACCCGGTGTCCGGTTGGGCAGAGTGGAGGTCAGCTATCGTTGCTATTTCCCCTCAGTCACTCTTTCTTCCTTTACCACTCGCCTGTCGCCCTACTCACACCCTTAACATAAGCACAGGCAACAGTAGGTGTAGTCGTCAGCTTCCTTCTATCACCGCTCACTGACCGTTCCTCAGTCGACTCGTTGTTATAATAACTGTAGCTCCCTTCCTTCTTTTCCTTCATAGGCTCTGTCCAGAGTAGCTATCAGGACCTTCCGTCAGACTGATTTCGTGCACACTCTGAGAGTCACTTTCCACGTTCATAGGGAACCAACAGTCAGCCTGTTCTGAAGTAACAGCTTGTCTTCCTTCCTCTGTCTCATCTGACAGGAATCACCAATCATCTGAACTCGCACTGGCTCAGACTAAGCTCTGACTGGAAAGACTCTACTGCTGCGTCTCCCACACCCTTATATATTCTAAGGCTCCCTCTAGTGGCACTATAGGGAAGTGTGGAGTGTGAATCAGGTGTTTGTGCATTACCTTTCTGTGCATCCTCCAGGGAACATGTGTCACCAAGTGCAGCTGGGCCACACATCGGCCTGCGGCACAAAGTCTCCTCTTAACAGTTGTTGTAGAGATCTGTCTGCTGCTAGAACTCTGTGTGGCATTGACCTGATCTCTAATCTAAGCTGCTGTAAACCTGCGATTTCTGAGGCTGGTGACTCGGATAAACTTATCCTCAGAAGCAGAGGTGACTCTTGGTCTTCCTTTCCTGGGGCGGTCCTCATGTGAGCCAGTTTCTTTGTAGCGCTTGATGGTTTTTGCAACTGCACTTGGGGACACTTTCAAAGTTTTCCCAATTTTTTGACTGGCTGACCTTCATTTCTTAAAGTAATGATGGCCACTCGTTTTTCTTTACTTAGCTCTTTTTTCTTGCCATAATACAAATTCTAACAGTCTATTCAGTAGGACTATCAGCTGTGTATCCACCAGACTTCTGCACAACACAACTGATGGTCCCAACCCCATTTATAAGGCCAGAAATCCCACTTATTAAACCTGACAGGGCACACCTGTGAAGTGAAATCCATTCCCGGTGAATACCTGAAGCTCATCAAGAGAATGCCAAGAGTATGCAAAGCAGTCATCAAAGCAAAAGGTGGCTACTTTGAAGAATCTAGAATATAAGACATAATTTCAGTTGTTACACACTTTTTTAAGTATATAATTCCACATGTGTTAATTCATAGTTCTGATGCCTTCAGAGTGAATGTACAATTTTCATAGTCATGAAAATACAGAAAAATCTTTAAATGAGGAGTGTCCAAACTTTTGGTCTGTACTGTGTATATATATATATATAATATATTATATATATATATTATAATTATATATATATACTGGGCTCTGCTATTTGTACATGTTTAGCGCATAAGTCAGTTTTACTGAAGCACACACGAGGAATAAACAAGATCTGATGTGAGCAAGGCCTAACATGCATTCAGAACGCCTGTTAATAAGAACTTGAATCTCTGTGGGATCCTTTGGATCTAGTAAAGAGGCCCGTACCGTCTGTAAAAAATGTTGCATAAATTTTTGACTCGTTAGTGTTGAAGACCAGCAGAGCATAGCGATGAATGAGTGTTAGTGTGCATGATTAGCCACAGCTCCATTCACCCGGCTGTTCAGCTCAGTGGTTCTGGGGATCGATTGGTCTTAGTGGTTGGATCCTCAGCGATCGGGAAGTTAACCTCAAACTCCCCCTTCCCTTCTATTTATCCAAACTTGAGAATACCTCTCTAAGGGCGGGGTCACACTTGCGTATCACATCCGTTGTGAGAGCATCGGATGCGATATGCTAATGACCCTCGGCTCCTGCTCTGCTGTGTGCGGGAGCCGAGTGTCATGCTACTGAGCTCCGAGCCTCTCGCACAGAGCGGATCGGAGCACAGCTGCTGGGGAAGCAGAGAAAGAAATTTCTCTCCTCCATTGTCGGCGTATATCGCACAGTACTCGGATGATGTGCGCTGTGTCACTCGCACTCATAGCCCTTTATATGGGTGCGAGTGCGCCGAGAGTCGGCCAAGTGTCTCACACGTAGAATACGGCCGAGGAAAAAAGGTGATGGGATCTGCCCCATAGATTACTACTGGTCCGAGTGCTATACAATGTTTTATCACATAGCACTCATCCGTATTCATCGCTAGAGTGACTCCAGCCTGAGACAGACTAGTTGTAATGGGTATATGAACTGATCATCCACCGGGCTCTTAACACAAACCTCTGTATTGTCCAGGCACGGGGACTATAAGGCTAAGTGCACACGATCAGGAATAATTGCGTTTTTTTCGCGGTTTTTCCGCGGTTTTCCGCGGTAAAAACGCGATAAAAACGCAAGCATTAAGCATCCTATACATGTTAATTGATTCCGCATGTTTTGGCCACATGTTGCGTTTTTTTCCGCGAAAAAAACGCTTTGCGGAAAAAATAGCAACATGTTCATTAATTTTGCGGAATGTAAGCGGTTCATGTGCGGTGGTACCCAGGGTCTGGAGGAGAGGAGACTCTCCTCCAGGCCCTGGGTACCATATCCCTGGTAAAACAATAATTAAAATAAAAAATAATGATATTCTCACCTTCCGGCGGCCCCCGCAGCCTTCCCGCGGCCCCCGCAGCCTTCCCGCCTTCAGCGACGCTCCCGGCAACTTCCGGTCCCAAGAGTCCTTTGCGAGAATCACCCAGATGGCATAGCGGTCTCGCGAGATGCTACGTCATCGGTGTGATTTGTCGCAAAGCATCCTTGGGACCGGAGTTGCCGGGAGCGTCGCTGAAGGCGGGAAGGCTGCGGGGGCCGCCGGAAGGTGAGAATATCATTATTTATTATTTTTTTTATTATTTTTACATTAGATCTTTTTACTATTGATGCGACATAGGCGGCATCAATAGTAAAAAGTTGGTCACACGTGTCAAACACTATGTGTGACTCGTGTGACCAACCTGTCAATCAGTTTTCCAAGCGATGCTACAGATCGCTAGGAAAACGCTAGCATTCTGCAAGCTAATTACGCTTGCAAAACGCTATTATTCTGGCGGGAATCAGCATAAAAAAACGTGCGTATTTCCTGCGGGAGAAGTGCGGGATTGCCGCGGAAATTTCCGCGGCAATTCCGCAACGTGTGAACTTAGCCTAAATGGTTTTACAAAGGGAAAATGTGCTGATCGCTTACTCTGGAGCCCCAATGGAAGCCCCCAATTCTACCATATGCAATATGTGGGCTTAATAGACTGTCAGGCATAATACAGTGCAATTTAAATAAATACATATATTTATGTGTGTGTATATTAAATTATTAAAGGATTGCAATCAAGTTAATGGGGTATTCTGACTCGGTGCACATTGACGGCAGATATCGGAAAACCTCTCCAGCTCCGCTCACATCCCTATGTACTGTAGCAGTGAGGGGAGCTGGCATATTTAAAATGGATCAGAAAAAAATTTAAACATAGCATAACGCTGGATGCGTCTTTCTGTCCGAAGCCAGAATAGATTGCGCCTGCACAGTGTGGCAGGAGTCAGAAGGATACATCCAGTGGGGGGAGGACGAGGCTGGAGGAATGTGGCCCCAGAGTCAGCGCTTCTCTCTGGCACCATGAGGACAAGGCTCGAGGAGAAGTGTGGTGTCGGGGGTCAGCGCCTGCGCATGCTGTGATCTCTGGAGCCATTTTATTGAAGACATATATTCGCACAGTGTCTTCAACAAAATTTTATTTAAATATTTTACACAGACGACGTGCAGAGGGAGAAAGGTGAGTAGGAATTGTGTGTTTTTTTTGTTTTTTTTTGTGTATGGAACAGCAGCAGCACAGGCAGGATGGGGAGCATATAATAGGATGAAGAACCAGGCAGGGTGGGGGCATATATTGGGACTAGTTATTGAACCTGTTCTATGGTGGCGAGCATTTTTATTAGTACTTTTTTGTGCTATGTTAAAGGTAACCTGTCACCAGAAATAACGCTAGGCAGTTAATCTGCAGCTTCAGTAATGGGCGCTACGAGTTCAGTCATTGCTTGAGAATACAGAACCACTGCGGCTGTTACCGCACCGCTGGCGGTTGAGGTTACAGTGGCTTCTCTGTATACTCAGAGCAATGAACCCGTGGTGCCCCCGCCTCCATGACTGAAACCAAATGCTGGCGGGGAGAGTTAAGTTCATTTTCTCCCTGCTGCATTCGACTGCAGGCAGGCGCAGAGCAGCATAATAACACTGTTAACCTGCAGATTATTTTTTTTGACTAAGCTGTGGCCACCGCCATCAGGGGCTTATCTACAGCATTCTGTAATGATGCAAAGCATCACGAAAGACAAGCATCGAGTAAACGGCAGTTATCCATGGCGAGGAATTAACATTCATCTTCTCTCTTCACACAGGTATGAACTGCATTCAGTGGAAGCAAACAGCTGAATGATAGAATCCCCACCTCTGCTATCTGTGTTGTATGCTGCACTATATATGAATGGTATGAACTGCATTCAGTGGAAGCAAACAGCTGAATGATAGAATCCCCACCTCTGCTATCTGTGTTGTATGCTGCACTATATATGAATGGTATGAACTGCATTCAGTGGAAGCAAACAGCTGAATGATAGAATCCCCACCTCTGCTATCTGTGTTGTATGCTGCACTATATATTAATGGTATGAACTGCATTCAGTGGAAGCAAACAGCTGAATGATAGAATCCCACCTCTGCTATCTGTGTTGTATGCTGCACTATATATTAATGGTATGAACTGCATTCAGTGGAAGCAAACAGCTGAATGATAGAATCCCCACCTCTGCTATCTGTGTTGTATGCTGCACTATATATTAATGGTGTGCACTCCATACTTCTGCTTGCTGCCAAGCACTGCTTTACCATCTTGCAACATAGTTTAATGTGCCTGGTAATAATGCTTTGGAATAATTCATTTTTGCACTGTGTTTAAAATACTTACTGCTTTATATCCCGGTGACTGGGGCCTCTCTAGATCCTATCAGGTGGAAGGTGGTAAAGCATATAGATGTTGCCAGGTTGCCTTTGATGATCTAACCACCCCCTGGTGTGCTGGCCCCAGCTGGCAAATTATCCCAAAACAGCTCCCACAATCCCACTTTCCTGACCCTGTAGTGTGGGCTATATATTTAGGAGTAGTCTAAGGGGCCACGCATCACAGAAAGCAAAGCATCACGAAAGACAAGCATCGAGTAAACGGCAGTTATCCATGGCAGTTAATCAGGGCTGGAATCAGGTTGCCCACACTTTGCTTTCTTTTAAATTATGTTCTTTATCTCTATCCTCCTGTGTTCCCTTGCCACCCACATTCACTGCCCCATCCCCCCTCCATCACGACTCATATACATCAGCCCCTCCATACTTCCCTCTCCCATGTACAGTTCCCATGCACTCCTCACCTTCCTGAGAAACCTCAGCCCATCTTGCCCAAACATATCACAGAAAAAACCTACTTACAACTCCAACAACTACCTGCTCTTTATCTTCCTACTCTTACTGATTTCAGGGGACATCTCCCCCAACCCTGGTCCATCCCCCAACCTCAATCCCTACCCTACCTCATGTCGAAACCATAATAATCTTGTTAATATTACTTGCACTCCCTCATCTCCTTCTTTCAATTGTGCCCTCTGGAATCCACGGTCTGCATGCAACAAACTATCTTTCCTGCACAACTACTTTCTGAACAACTCTCTTCATCTGTTGGCCCTCACTGAAACCTGGATTCAGGATTCTGACACGGTCTCCCCTGCTGCCATTTCCTATGGTGGCTTACAGTTCTCCCATTCCCCGAGACCCACAAACAGACATGGTGGTGGAGTTGGCATACTCCTGTCCCCACAATGCACTTTCCAGGTCATCCCCCCAATTCCATCACTCTCATTCCCTTCTTTTGAGGTCCACACCATCAGGCTCTTCCATCCCCTCTCCCTCAGAGTAGCGGTCATATATCGGCCCCCAGGCTCATCCACCCAGTTCCTTGACCACTTCTCAGCCTGGCTGCCGCACTTCATGTCCTCAGAACTACCAACCCTTATCCTTGGAGACTTCAACATCCCCATTAACAGTTTTTTTTTTAACCAAAAGAGGCCAATTTATAAGCGCTCATTCATATATATTGTTAAATTAAATACCCAAGAAAGTATATGAAAACCAGAGCCAGTTTATAGAAAAATACAAAAGCAATTTTATTGAATTACAGAACAATTTAAAAAGACATAACAATCATCGTATATGATATTACTGACAAAGAAGAAGGCAAAAAAAAACCTAAAAACCGTTATTCAAAAATGTAAGTGCATGAAAAAACACATAAAGGATACTGGTATAATGTCAAGAAAAAATGATGACTATGCTGTGGTATACATATATAGATCTTAGTGTTTTGACATTTGTCCCATCAATAGGAGGATAATCAAAAAATATTATTTAGCGTAATAGAAAAGAAAAAAATTGTTTTTAATGTGCTCAAATGAAACAAAAAAAGAGGCAAAATTATACTGAGTATTCAGAGGCAAAACAATTCATGTATCCAATCTAGGCATGTCATAAATACACAGTATACATAAGCGGAAGGAACTATGTAAACATGAATCAGTACACAGGAATATATCAAACGACTGCGCAAGTGCAAATACAGCCGAAAATGCTAACAGCTAATGGGTATAGAGAGGCAGACATGCCTATAATATCAAATAATAATGGTATATACCCAGATGTATACATATATAAATGGAGATAAGGCTAGAAGATAATGCTATATAAATCAATATCCATATATATATATATAGAGGGGAAGCACAAATATTAGTATATGCAAGCATAAATCAATGCACAGAATAAATATAACAAATGGCTGCGCAAGTGCAAGTACAGCCAAAATTACTGCCAAAATTACTAATGTGCTCCCATATATTTTACACAAAAGAAATTATTATAAATGCATGTACCACTATAGCCTTTGATATACCATCATATAAGTATACAAATATTGTTGTGTCCCACAGCCAAAAACATAGAAATCAGATATATATATAATATTCCTGTGAAGATAAAATAAGCATCTAGGCAGAGTGCATATGTTGTTATCGTACTAAGCCTGCCAACATGCATATATATATATACACACATGTAAACACCAATGTGGTGATTAAAGACTATAATCCGCAACATATCGCTAAAGGATTCCTTCCCATGTGTCCCCAAGTAACATGGTAGTGCAGAGTAAACTCAATAACACATGGAGACAATAAACACAGATAGATAAAGTATCCAAACTTACTGAATAACGGGCAGGAGAGCCCCAACATCCCCATTAACAGTCCTACTTCCACATCTGCATCTCAGCTTCTATCACTAACCACTTCTCTAGGCCTCTCACAGCTTTCAACCTCTGAGACACACAAGTATGGCAACACCCTTGACCTGGTCTTTGTCCGCCTCTGTTCAATCTCCCACCTAAATAACTCACCGCTTCCACTCTCTGACCACAACATTCTCTCCTTCACGCTCACAAATCCTCCACCACCCCAGCGAACTCCTACCTACCACACATTCAGAAATCTACAAGCCATTAACCCTCAGACACTTTCAGACTCCCTACACTCATCGCTGTCCCCAATCTCCTCTTTTTCTTGTCCTGATCTGGCTGTTCATCACTACAATGACACTCTTAGAAGCACCCTTGACCAAGTAGCACCGCTCACCCTCAGAACTTCCAAACACACAGTAAAACAGCCCTGGCTCACATCGCAAACTCACCTTCTCCAGCGATTCTCTAGGAGTGCTGAACGCCTATGGAGAAAAACCCGCACACCAGAAGACTTCATCCACTTTAAATTCATGTTAAGAACTTATAATGCAGCCCTTCACCTCGCTAAACAGACCTACTTCACCACACTGATCTCCTCACTAGCCAACAACCCCAAGAAACTTTTTGACACTTTTCACTCCCTCCTCAGGCCAAAAGCACAAGCCCCTATCACTGACATTTGTGCTAACGACCTGGCCTCCCACTTTATAGAAAAAATAGATACTATCCGTCAGGAAATCTGCTCTCAACCACCAAGTGCTGTGACTCCCATCCCTCCCTGCATTTCCCCTGGCTCAATTTCCACATTTGATCCCATCACAGAAGAAGAAGTCTCCAGACTCCTCTCTTCCTCTCGTCCGACTACATGCACTACCGACCCCATTCCCTCACATCTCCTCCAGTCTCTCTCTCCTGTTGTCACAACTCACCTAACTACAATCTCCAATCTCTCACTCTCCTCTGGCATTTTCCCATCCTCCTTCAAACACTCCATCATTACTCCACTACTAAAGAAACCCGCTCTTGACCCTTCCTCCACAAACAACTACAGACGGTCTCCAATCTCCCCTTCATCTCTAAACTTTTGGAGCGCCTAGTCTACTCCCGCCTCACCCGTTACCTCTCCACTCACTCCCTCCTAGACCCTTCACAGTCTGGCTTCCGACCCCTACATTCGACTGAAACTGCACTCATCAAAGTGACCAATGACCTTCTGACAGCAAAACGTAACGGCGACCACTCTCTGCTCATTCTACTCGACCTTTCTGCAGCTTTCGACACGGTTGACCACCGTCTCCTACTGTCTAGGCTCCAGTCACTAGGTATTAAGGACACTGTTCTCTCCTGGTTCTCCTCCTATCTTTCTGACCGCTCCTTCAGTGTTTCGTTCTCTGGCTCCACTTCATCTCCTCTTCCTCTCACTGTCGGTGTACCCCAGGGCTCAGTCCTTGGCCCCCTTCTCTTCTCTTCTCTACACCGCCCCAATTGGACAAACCATCAGCAGATTTGGCTTTCAGTACCATCTTTATGCTGATGACACACAATTATACACGTCATCCCCTGACCTTACCCCCGCTGTACTACAGAACGCCACCGACTGTCTGTCCGCAGTCTCCAACATCATGTCTGCTCTCTATCTGAAACTTAACCTCTCCAAAACTGAACTTCTTCTGCTCCCGCCGTCTACTAACCTCCCTAAATCTGACATTTCCCTCTCAGTGGGCGGCACCATAATAACACCCCGGCAGCAGGCTCGCTGTCTGGGTGTTATGTTTGACACCAATCTCTCCTTCACCTCCCATATACAATCTCTTGCCCTCTCTTGCCGCCTACACCTAAAGAACATCTCTAGAATCCGCCCTTTTCTCACCATGGAAACAACAAAAACCCTCACTGTAGCAATGATCCACTCCCGCCTGGACTACTGCAACGCTCTATTACTTGGCCTCCCCATTACTCGACTATCCCCTCTCCAGTCCATCCTTAATGCAGCAGCCAGGGTCATCCATCTGGCTAATCGGTACTCGGACGCGTCCGCTCTTTGCCAGTCCTTACACTGGCTGCCCATTCATTATAGGATCCAATTCAAAGTACTTGTTCTCACCCACAAAGCTCTCCACACTGCAGCACCCCCCTACATCTCCTCCCTCATTTCTATCTATCGGCCTAACCGACTGCTGCGCTCTGCAAACGACTTTCGACTAACCTCTGCACTAATCCGTACCTCCCACTCCCGACTCCAAGACTTCTCCCGCGCTGCGCCAATCCTCTGGAATGCTCTACCCCAAGAAATTAGGACTATCCACAATTTGCATGGTTTCAGGCGCTCCCTCAAAACACATCTGTTCAGAGCGGCCTATCACATTCACTAATCAAAGTCATTCTCTGTGTAAGTGTGTGTGTGTGTAGCCCATTCACTATCTCCATCCATCCTTCACTCCCTTAAGATGGCTGGACCATCATTGTAAATGCACCATTGTATATACACACCTGTACTTTGTATCTCCCCCACCTCATTGTAGATTGTAAGCTCTCACGAGCAGGGGCGGCTTATTTTGCTTTAATTACTGTATTGTTAACGTTGTTACTTATGACTTGTGTTTTGAAACTGTTAAACTGTAAAGCGCTGCGGAATATGATGGCGCTATATAAATAAAGATTATTATTATTATGTAGATAAGCCCCCGATGTCACCTGAAAGAGAAGAAAAACGAGTTAGATTATACTCACCCAGGGGAGGTCTGGGTCCGGTCTGATGGGTGTTGCGGTCCGGTGCCTCCCATCTTCTAGCAAAGACGTCCTCTTCTTTGCTTTCCGTCGCGGCTCCTGCGCAGACGCACTGACCTGCCCTGTTGAGAGCAGAGTAAAGTACTACAGTGCACAGGTGCCGGACCTCTCTGACCTTTCCCTGCGCATAGCAGTACTCTGCTCTGCCCTCAACAGGGCAGAGCAGTGTGCCGGGGCCACGACGGGAAGCAAAGAAGAGGACGTCTTCACTAGAGGATGGGAGGCGCCGGACCCTGGACCACCCCGGGTGAGTATAATATGACTTGTTTTTCTTCAGGTTACATCGGGGGCTTATCTACAGCATTACAGAATGCTGTAGATAAGCCGCTGATGGCGGTGGCCGCAGCTTATAGTCAAAAAAATAGGTGACAGATTCCCTTTAACTGCATACCTGCTGGGTAATGGTGTTATTTCTGGTGACAGGTTCCCTTTAATTTTGTAGCACAATCTGGTGCCATTTTTTTTAACACTTCAAATTTGCATATACAGTGTCTTCAATAAAATGGCCAGAGATCACAGTATGTGCCTTGTTCCTATGGCTGGCACGTGTGCACTGCTATGTTGACGTTGTAGTCAGGGCCAGTTATAGGCAAAGTGGGGCCCTAGGCTAAAGTTTAAAATGGGGCCCCAAATGCTAACAAATTGCACCATCACACAAACATTTTGGTTGTACAGTACTTACATGCGCTAATTTCAGGCCACTAAATGAGTGTGATCTACAATATTGAAGTCATT
>JARQOD010000004.1:475570073-475640070 GCA_033576555.1 Oophaga sylvatica
GACCTTCCAGGACACAAAAACCATCAAAATGTCCTGAAGCGGTTCAAAGGGGGGTTCCTGTATAGCGCTCAGAACCAAGTTAAGGTCTCAAGGCTCTAAAGGTATGCGAAAGGGAGGTGCCATATGTGAAACCCCTTGCATGAAAGTCTTCACCTGAAGTCTTGTTGCGATCCTTTTTTGAATAAGACCGATAGAGCGGAAAATTTGGCCCTTGAGAGAGCGGAGTGCCAGGCCCAAGTCCAGACCGGCCTGTAGGAACTCTAAAATGGTGGGAATGGAGAAGATGATAGGAAGAAGTCCATGATCCTTGCACCAAGCAAAAAAGGTCTTCCTGTTACAGTGATAAATGAGTACCGACATGAGTTTACGCGCACTAACCATTGTGGAGGCGACTTGTTGAGAAAACCCAGCCTGTGTCAAAATCCTGGATTCAACAGCCACGCCGTTAAACACAGGGCCCCTGAGTTCTGGTGGTAAATCGGACCCTTTGAAAGCAGATCTGGATGATCCGGCAGCTTACAGTGTACGTCGGAGACGAGGTGCACCAGCTCTGCCAACCACGCACGGCGAGGCCAGTCCGGAGCTACCAGGATCACTGGGACTCTTCTGCCTTGACCTTCCTGATGACCCTCGGAAGGGTAAGGGGAAAAATGTACGAAAAATAAAAGTGGCACCACGGAAGAACCAGAGCATCCACTCCGATTGCTCTTGGATCCCGAGACCGCGCTATAAACTGGAGAACTTTGGCATTCAGCCTGGATGCCATCAGATCTACATTTGGGATTCCCCAGCGAAGACAGAGCTGGTTGAAAACTTCCTGATGAAGTTCCCACTCCCCCGAGGCGAGCCCCTGACGGCTGAGGAAATATGCTGTCTAGTTTTCTACGCCTGGAATGTGCACCGCTGAGATTAACGAGTGGTTCTTCTCTGCCCAAAAGAGAATGTGTTACCTCGGACATGGCCGCCCAGCTGCGGGTACCTCCTTGATGATTGATGTATGCCACAGCCGTGGCGTTGTCCAATTGAATTCGGATGGGGCGACCCGCTAGAAGATGATGGAACTGCTGCAGGGCCAGTCTTATCGCACGGATCTCCAGAACATTGATTGGGAGCCTCGATTCCCAGAGCCCCTGAGCAGTGTGGTGACGAAAGACTGATCCCCAGCCCAAAAGACTGGCATCGGTAGTCACCACTAGCCATTGAACTGGGAGAAAAGACTTCCCCGAATGAGGGAAGAGCTCGATGTCCACCATCTGAGAGCTTGCCTGACCCTCAGGGATAAATGGCACCTGCGGTCGAGGGAGAACAGGTTCCTGTCCCAAGCAGCCAGAAGAGCATGCTGCAGGGGACGAAGGTGCAGGTGCGCAAAAGGGACAGCTTCCATTGCAGCCACCATTTTCCCCAGTACCCTCATGGCAAACCAGATGGAATGAGGGGATGAATGACAAAGTGTGCGGGCTCCTTGTTCAAGGGCTAGGACTTTGTCTTGAGGGAACATTACCAACCCTCGAGAGGTGTCCAGGGTCATCCCTAAAAAGGATATCTACTGGGCTGAGACAGGGGAGGATTTGCTGAAGTTTATCAACCAGCCCAGGCGAGAAAGAGTATTGCAAGTGATGAGCATGGATTCCGCGTAGTTGTGGAAAGTCTGATCTTTGACCAAAAGGTCGTCCAGATATGGCAAAATGACCACGCTCCGAGAGTGCAAGATGGACATGACGGCTGCCATGACCTTTGTGAAAACTCTGGGAGCCGTCGCGAGGCCGAAGGGCAGGGCCGTGAATTGAAAATGCTGGTCTTGAATGGCGAAGAGAAGGAATCTCTGGTGGGGAGGAAAAATCGTGATATGCAGGTAAGCATCTCGGATGTCGATGGATGCCAAGAATTCCCCTTCTTCCATAGAAGTGATGACTGAACGCAGAGATTCCATGCGGAAATGACGCACCTTGACGAACCAGTTCAGATATTTGAGGTCTAGAATGGGTCTCACCTTTCTGTCCTTCTTTGGGACAATGAAAATGTTTGAGTAGAAACTCTGAAACCTTACGCTTTCTGGGATGGAGACAATGACGCCGTCATGACGCAATGCGTCTATGGCTCGGGAAAAAGCCTTTGTCCTTGCCTCTGATGATGGAGGACAAGAGAGGAAGAAATATGTTGCTGGGCGTGTAGCAAAATCAATCTTGTATCCGGATGACACCAGATCTCTGACCCATTCGTCGTGGACGACGGAAAGCCAGGCCTGGCGAAATACAAGTAGGAGGCCACTTACCCTGCTGGTGTCGACTGGATAAAACCAGGAGTCATTGGGCGGAAAATCTTTGAGCCCTAGGTCCCCTAGATCTAGACTGGGTCGAGATTTCCACTGCTGGTTGGGCCTATAGGAGACCTGGGATCCTCTGCCCCTGCGTGGAGAGAGCCCTGACCCAGAAGACGTAGTAGGGATTGGAAATGGAATTGTTGTTGTCTGCGAAAAGGATGCCCAAGGGTCCTGTCACACTCTTCAATGTCCCAGCGATCTCACCAATGATACGACGTGGATGGGATCGCTGGGACATCGTTAGTCTGCCCATGTGACAGCTCACCAGCGAGCAGGACCAGCGAGCACGCTGGTATCCAATGTACACATCGGGTAACTAAGCACCGCGCGGCAGCTAGTTACCCGATATGTACCCTAGATACTGGCTCTCAGCGCTCTACAGCAGAAGCTGGGAGCCGGTAACCAGGGTACATATCTGGTAACTAGGTGCCGCGCGGTGCTTAGTTACCCGATATGTACATTGGATACCAGCTCCCAGCTTGCTGATCGTTGGTCTCTCGTTGTCACACGCAACGATGCGCGCTGGCCAGCGGGAGACCAACGATGAAAAAATGGTCCGGGGCATTCAACGACGATCAGCGATACCCAGCAGGAGGGCTGGTCGTCGCTGCGTGCCACACTAAGCGAGATCGCTGGCTAGGTCGCTGTCGCGTCACAAAATCGGTGACGCTTCAGTGATCTCGCTTAGTGTGACGGGGGATTAAGTCTCTGTTGAGGAAGAAATTTGCTCTTCTCTCCTGTAGCATCGGAAATAAGCTGATCCAGCTTTTCTCCAAATAAGTGGCCACTCTGATAAGGCAGAGATGTGAGAGACTTTTTTGACGCAGAGTCCGCTTTCCACTCTGAGCCATAATGCTCTTCTGATCGTGATGGCATTAGCTGCTGACAGAGCAGCACACCCGGCCACATCCAAAGATGAGTGTACCAGGTAATCTCTTGCTCGAGAAATTTGAATGGCAAGGCAGCCTTCGGGGGAAGGTTACTGCTCTGAATGGACTTAGCTAAGGTCTCTGACCAGAATACCATTGCCTTAGCTACCCAGGCTGTAGTGAAGGATATATAGAGAGCCGAACCTGAGGCCTCAAATACCGAGCGAGACAAATTTTTTATCTGGCAGTCCGTGGGATTTTTAATGGATGATCCATCCAGCACGGACAGAAAAGTTTTGGATGCCAGGTGAGATACTGGGGGGTCCACAACCGGAGACTCAGCCCAATCTTTCCGTAGCTCAGCTGAAAAAGGATACTTAGCCTCAAGCGTTTTTTGTCCTGTGAAGCGTTTATCCGGTCGCTCCCTGTGCAGATTAACTATGGCCCGAAACTCCGGGTGAATGGAAAATGCCTTATGAGGGCGTTTAGACCTCTTAAAGGACACGGCATGATCCGTAACGGAGCCGTAATCTTCCTCATCTTTTAGAGTCTGGTTGACAGCTTCAATCAATCCACTGTTTTCTAAAAATCTGGATTGTGAAGAAGCCCCCATCAAGCCCCATCAAGAAGCCCCCATCAATCTGGTTTCCGCCCCCATCACTCCACTGAGACAGCCCTGACCAAAATTACTAATGACCTACTTACAGCCAAAGCAAACGGACAATACTCTATACTCCTGCTTCTTGACCTGTCCTCTGCTTTTGACACAGTTGACCACTGCCTTCTACTACAGATTCTTTCCTCCTTTGGCGTCAAAGACCTCGCCCTATCTTGGATCTCCTCATACCTTTCCAACCGCACATTCAGCGTCTCCCACTCCCACACTACCTCCTCGTCCCACCCTCTCTCTGTTGGAGTTCCCCAAGGCTCTGTTCTAGGACCCCTACTCTTCTCAATCTATACACTTGGCCTGGGGCAACTCATAAAGTCCCACGGATTCCAGTACCACCTTTACGCTGATGACACTCAGATCTACCTCTCTGGCCCAGACATCACTTCTCTGCTATCCAGAATCCCGGAGTGTCTATCAGCCATATCCTCCTTCTTCTCCTCCCGCTTCCTCAAACACAATGTGGACAAATCTGAACTCATAATCTTTCCCCCATCCCACAGATCTTCCTTACCTGACCTATCTACCACAATTAACGACATCACGCTTTCCCCCGTACCAGAAGTCCGCTGCCTCGGAGTAACCCTTGACTCTGCCCTGTCCTTCAAACCGCACATCCAAGCTCTTTCTACCTCCTGTCGCCTTCAGCTCAAAAATATTTCAAGAATCCGTCCTTTCCTCAACCCTCAATCTACTAAAATGATTGTGCACGCCCTCATCATCTCCCGCCTCGACTACTGCAACACCCTTTTCTCTGGCCTCCCTGCTAACACCCTCGCACCTCTCCAGTCCATCCTTAACTCTGCTGCACGACTAATTCACCTCTCTCCTCGCTACTCCTCCGCTTCTCCCCTCTGCAAATCTCTTCACTGGCTCCCATTCCCTCAGCGTATCCAGTTCAAATTACTAATACTGACCTACAAGGCCATCTATAATCTGTCTCCTCCATATATCTCTGAACTAATCTCCCGATATCTTCCCTCACGTAATCTCCGATCCTCCCAAGACATCCTTCTCTCCTCCACACTTATTCGCTCCTCACCCAACCGCCTCCAAGACTTCTCCCGAATATCCCCCATCCTCTGGAATTCTTTGCCCCAACACATCCGACTATCAAACTCATTCAGATCCTTCAGACGGAACCTGAAAACCCATCTCTTCAGGAAAGCCTACAGCCTGCAATGACCCTGCTGCCTCCTCACCACTACCGGAGTTATTGCCTCAACCAACACCGGAACTGCTGCAACCCCCCGACCTACTGTCTCCTGCCTCACAATCCTGTAGAATGTAAGCCCGAAAGGGCAGGGTCCTCTCCCCTCTGTATCAGTCTGTTATTGTTAGTTTGTTTACTGTAAGTGATACCTGTAATTTGTATGTAACCCCTTCTCATGTACAGCACCATGGAATCAATGGTGCTATAGAAATAAATATTAATAATAATAATAAAAAAAGCCCACTCAGGGAGACTAAGTACACTGGGCTCGGTGGCGGTGGAGGGCTCCTTGGTGCATTTGGGGTCACAGGCCTGACAGAGCGGTGAACTCTGAGCCTTAGGAAATGCAGATTGGCAGGAGGTGCATGAAGTGAAGAAGATTGCAATAGCCTTGTTAGCCTTTTTAGATGCTTTAGGCTGAGACATTGTACTTTTCTATGCGTCCCCTATAAAAACTTCAGGAATTCCTGCAGTGAAAGCGTTACAGCAGGGAGGAGGAGGGTGGTCTAGAGCAGTGCTCCCTTACCTAGATTCTGTGTAGCCAGGTCCTTCTGCGTGGAACTGTAGCTGCTGAGCCTCCCCAGAGAGTGCTGACACCTATGTTGAGATGTTCCCGACAAATTGTCTCAGGGACCGCTGCAGGATACCAGTGTGTGTCCGGAGGGTCCGTGGGAGAGGGGAGATGGCCGCCGAGATTAGAAGAGGCGCTTCTCGTCCTGTACGAGAAGCCCCAGAAAGGTGGGCGAGCCACCAAATGCATCATTGCATGGGCGGAGCCGAAGCCGGGGACTAAGTTTATCGGCGCCGGCAGGACTGGGGAGCCCGCCACTGCAAGAAAGAGCCTCACTTATGCCAGCACCGCCCCAGACCGCCTGCCCAAAGCCCTGTAGCCCCGGCACTTACCCGAAGCTGCTGGGCGGCAAGTAAGCCAGCGATATGCGGCGGGTACATGTCCTCCTGCTGCCGCAGCTGGTCATGGACGGTGCAGGGATAAAGTGGTAACACTCAATACACCATCCCTTTAATAGGGAGGTGGAGAGGGACCGTCCGCCTCCTTGCACCATCCGCTTTAACAGTGGTGGTGCAGTGGGGGCTGCACGGATGCCAAAAAAAGGGGCCTCTGTACATCCAAGAGGTTAAATCCCCTATGATGGGACAGTGCTAAATGTCCGGCATTAGGCCTGGCTGCAGAAGAGGATATATGTAGGCGACACTCCATGTGCTCGTCCGTTAAGGGTGCGGGGAGATCGGTGCCCTTTAAGGGACCCGTCGTCCCTAAAAATCAGCCCAGGATGGCATCCTATGTCACAAGAGAGGATACGGGGAGGTGACACTCCCCGTGCTCGCCTGTTGATGGTTAGGGGAGATCGGACTCTTGAAAGGATCCGTCGCCCCTTCATCTGAGGAAAAAGTTAAAAAATGTAAAAATAAAATGTCAAAAATGTAAAAATAAAATAATAGTTTTTTGGTCTGAAGACCAGACCCGTGTGCCTCCTACGGACACTAAACAAGAACTGGTTCTCTCGGAGCCAGCATGAGTGTGTATACTGCAGAGGAGGAGCTAACTTTTTTGTATTAACTTAGTATCAGCCTCCTAGTGGCAGCAGCATAACACCCATGGTCCTGTGTCCCCCAATGAGGTGAAGGAGAAAATAAAAAATTACAAAGTCTAATATTTTTTGACTCACTTACCTGAGTTGGTTTTCTTTATTTTTAAGACTTGTGTGAAAGTCTTACGCAGTTTTAGGTCACATTTATGCCAAAATATGAAAAACTAAAAAGGTTCACAAACTTTCAAGCATCACTATATGGGCTTGTTAATTAATGCTGGCTGCAGTCACACAGACGCAGCTAGTCAATGGAGAACCGATACACACTTTACTCTGCATTAAAAAGATCACTGATTCAGCAAGACATCTAAGAATTACATGCATTATGTAGACTATTTGCTCCTACCTTGACAGGTTACTGCATTCATAACTTGAGGGTTTGGCAAACTGAATGAAGGAGGAGAGAAGAAAAGAATCCAGTTACATTTGTGATTACTTGTAAATACGTACATAAGATGGGAGACAGAGGGATAATGATATATTATACATACCACGCCCTTGCTAATGGATTTCCACGTATCCTGGAAAGTAATCCAAGCGCCATGATCCACATCGTTTTTCAGAAACATGTTGACCGAACTGGGGGGAATGTTGAACTACAAATAACAATTACCGTAATCAGTTCATCCAGATACTACTGCTGTCTGCTTGTGACAAAAAGGCTTCACTTTAAGTTTTTTGTTGAATTAATTCACATTGGTTGTAACTAACATATTTCTACACATCTGGATGGCAATTTATGATTTAATTGACATTTAATCAAATTAAAGGGTTTCTCCAAAAGACGTGATAAAATGCTTTTGAAAATATTAAACCTTTTTCTAATTACCTTTATTTAGCAAGAAGGTATGCTATATGTACTGCACCCTGTCAGGATTTTAAAGATGGGTAATTGCCATATAGAAGTGTGCAACCGTCAGAATTCAGAGGACACACAGTAGGATGGGCTGCGTGAAGACGATCTGTGAGACAGACGTACTACTTGCACTGCACTGAAACTGTCAGGATGTTCATATTCAGCCAGCTAAACAAAGATGTTCATCTTCTCCAGTAGTCCAACTCCACTCAGTGTCCTGTCAGGTTGACTGAACAGAGGAATGTGTGTTCATGATGCCTGACAGGACTCTGCTCTGACCTGATGTTCTTCAAGCAGCCCGTCCTACTGCGTGTCCTCTGAAATCTAGGACGGGCTGCACACTTGATTTATGGCAGTTGCCATGTTTTAAATCCTGTTGAAGATAAAGCATACCTTTTTGCTATATGAAGGTATTTAGAAAAAAATGTAATATTTAAATGCGTTTTTATTTTTGAACCATGATTGGAAAACCCCTTTAAAATGTTTTCTACAATTATCAGGATGTGGATGCAAAAAGGAGAAGGTGTTAAAGCCCTTGGAGTTGAAGGCATTTTTACATTTTTCATCCACTGTTCATGATCCATTGGCATTTGTCACTATATTCTCCGATCCACTATTTTTTGTCGTTGAGAAATCCGTGTGAGGACATGTTTTTCTGTGGTGCAAGATGAAAGTTTTATTGTAAAACAGTTTGGGGTACATATCACTTTTTGATCACAATGTATTCCATTTTCTTTCGGTGGGAAAGGAAGAACTGAAACCAGGAATTCTTGCAAATGTAATTTTTTTTTTAGTTTTTTCGGTTTCACGACTTTCACTTTTACAGTATAATTACATCATCTTTTAATAGTTCCTAACACACAGCAGTATCAAATATGTGAATCCTTTTACGTATTCGATACAAAAGAGTTGGAAAAAGGAGAGATTAAAAGACTTTTTTTCCCTGGTACAATGCACCTCAATGACAGAAGTGCTATGATGACTGGTCTGGAAGACTTCATTAAGGCTCACTCTGTAATGAGCAACCATCTCCAGCCAGCGATCATGTGGCATGGGGCCGACAGGGTGATGGTCAGCCCCCTTACCTAACCACTTAGGCTAATGGATGTTACTGACCATTATCTTCAAGTTAGGAAATTGCCTGTCAGTATCAGTTGTATATATATCATCTTTATCAGCCACCGTATATTAAGCAGGTTCACCACCTGGGCCCGCTCTATAAGGCTGGGTCTCACATAGCGATACACCAGCGATTCCGACAACGATATGCACTTGTCAGGATCGCTGGTGTATCGCTACATGATCGCTGCTGAGCTGCCAAACAGGCAGCTCAGGGCAGCGATAAGCACAAGGACACTGCGGGTAACATCGCTTAGTTACCGCAGTGTACCTTGGATACCAGCGCCCTGATGCAGGGAGCTGGTATCCAAGGTACACAGCGGGTTTCCAAGCGCTGCGCGGTGCCTGGAAACCCGCTGTGTACCTTGGATACCAGCTCCCTGCATCGGGGCGCTGGTATCCAAGGTACACAGCGGGTTTCTAGGCACAGCCCCGCGCCTGGAAACCCGCTGTGTACCTTGGTTACCAGCGGATCGCTGGTCTCCCGCCTGTCACACGCAGCGATGCGTGCCTGTCAGCGGGAGACCAGCGATCAAAAAAATGTCCTGACATTTCACTGACGATCAGCGATACCCAGCAGGGGGGCTGATCGTCGCTGAATGTCACACACAGCGATATCGCTGGTGAGCTCGCTGCTGCGTCACAAAACTAGTGACTCAGCAGCGATCTCGGTAGCGATATCGCTATGTGAGACGGGCCCTTTACACTCCATCTCGACATCAATCTCTTAAAGGGTCTTTGTCAGCACAGAATAACTACTTAAACCAAAGCACAAGTGCTCGGTGTATCACAGTGTGGCTAAAGTTGAAATGCACCTTCCCACCCGCTTGTTTTCCCACTACCTCCATTCTTCCCTCTTCCTTGATTGGCAGCCATGGCTGTGCGTGTTCCTACATACACTTTTAGGGTTAAAAAAAAGAGGAACTAAAATATCCTGTGAAACATTTAGGAATTGCAACCATTTTTATACAAAGCCCAGCTTCATTTGAAAGGCTCAATAATAACTGGACAAATTAACTTTAAATCTGATGCTTTTTTAATTGAATTTTTTTTTCAGTTTATAAATAGTACAAAACAAGAGAATACCCTCACAAATCCCCAATCCCTTCCACCCCTACAAAGTACAGTGAGATATAAAGTGCAAAATGAACAGTAAAATCACGGTTCGAAGAACAAAAGGACGGAGTATTTGGTTAGCAGTATTCAGCCTGTCAGAATGTATAACGAGTCTCAACAGTTGCCGATATAATATGAGGGATATTGTCATTACATGTGTGAACACAAGGATTCTTATTATATTCCAGAATTCAGGAGATTAAAATAGACCCTGGATGTATCTTTGTAGATCATACAATGCCAAACTGGATAAGTCAGCCCAAGAGGTCCAAATTTTTTCAAACTTAGTGACGTTTTCCAGAGTCAACAGCCAGTTAATCATATTTATGAATTCTGGGTTGTGGGAATATGATCATTTATCCAATGTTGAGCTATTAATTTCCTAGTCCTATAGAACATTTAAGAAATCGAAGTTTTACCGTAGTCATCAGTAACTAAGTCTTCAATGTACCCCAACAGGTATACCACAGGTGTGTTAATCTATTTCTACTAAGTAAATTGTATGTTTAATGTCTAGTACGTCCTTCTAAATGATTCTAGAATAGGGCAAGACCAAAGGATATGCAATATGTCTGCCGAGTTTATCTTACATCTAAGACATAGTGAATGTAGTCTACGCCCAATTTCAAATAGGAATGTAGGTGTTCTATAGACTTGGTGTATCACGTACAGCTGGGAAAGTCTATGAGATTCACTTAAGGATAGTTGGGGCATCCTTTCTAAAATGCTCTGCCATCGCTCACCTTCAATGGGGCCTAGCAAGCCCTTCCATTTTGCTTTAGAGCATATAGGATATTTCACTAGCGTGAGATCCAAAACTGCACTGTACAACACAGATATTAAACCACCGGAGCAGTGTGAAGTGCCTACTCTGTGTGTAATCATATTTTTAGATAGGGATGTATACTGATTATCCTTTCCCGTTTTGTAAGTGTGTCTTAGTCCAGGGTTCCCCAACTCCAGTCCTCAAGGCCCACCAACAGATCATGTTTTCAGGATTTCCTTTGTATTGCACAGGTGATGCAATTATCACCTGTGCAATACTAAAGAAATCCTGAAAACATGAACTATTGGTGGGCCTTGAGGACTGGAGTTGGGGAACCCTGTCTTAGTTGGAGGTATTTATACAATTCAGATTGAGGTAGCCCAAACTCAGTTTATAACCGAGAAAATTCCTTGAGTAGATCATCTGTTAACATATAAGGTAGCCTGAGTATCCCTCTACATTTCCAATTCCCAAATCCTTGTAATTCGCATAGATTAGGTAAGGCTGATGGTTTTGGTGGGCTGTTGTTGTGGTACCATGTTCTTTACATTAGCTGATAATGGATTTGATGGTGATCCAGGGGATCATAAGAGACTGAGATATTTTTTTCTAACCTAACCCTGACTTGTACTTCTCAACATCTTTGACCCTTGGTCTTCATGGTGATGTTTGGATAGTGGTGCCTCTTGATTATTGGTGTTGCAGCCTCCGAAGCCTTTCAGAAAAGGTAAAGTGTATATACTGATAGACCATGTGACACTTAGATTGCACACAGGTGGACTTCCTTTCAACAGAAATTTCTTGAGCTTCATAGCAAAAGGGATGAATACATATGCAGATGCCAATTTTCAGTTATCTGATCCTACAAATGTAATTTATGCCTATATTTTTCTCACTTTACTTAACAGACGATTTAGTGCTGATGCATCAGGCACAAATCAGATTAGAAAAATATTTAAACACAGGTTGTAATGTAACAAAATAAGTAAAAAAATAACAACAAATGACAGAGGGAGGGGGTGAATACTTTTGCAAGCCACTGTGTATTTGCCAAGAGTAAAGGGGCCTTTACACATAGCGAGATCGCTCAAGCGCCACCGATATTGTGACGCAACAGCTGTGTTTGAAGCTGAAAAACGACGAGCGACCTCGTTAGCGAAGCAGGCGTGACAAAGCTATGTTACCGGTCACGCCCCCCTCGGCCCCTATTGGTGAGTACAGTGCTCCCAATGTGTGAACATTGGGTCACAACGCTGTAGCGCCTCCTTCCATTCTTTGTTCCTGTGCAGTGGATGGTATTAACCGGTTTGCCTTCTGCGTTCCCGTCCCGTGTGAGTCGCTATAGCGTTGATATTTTAACTGAAATCACACCGCGGTTGCTTCAGCGTCCCTGTCTGAATCGCTATTGCGCTGTTATTCGTGGATTCATTTTATTCATCAAAGGACTGCTCTGTCTGCTGAAGCACGCCTTAACATTTTGCCCATTTATAGATTAGATTATGTGCCCATACTTTTTATAGGTAATGTGACTTTGGATTCTCTAAGGGCCTTTTCAGGATGTCAATACGACAACCTCATTGTTTTTCGTTATTTTGGACTTCGTCAATTGCATTTTTCATCTTAATATAAGTTTCTTTGCCTTTCTTCTCTTTTCTTCCACTGTTAGCATACATGGGGGTTGTTTTGCTATATACAGTTATTGACCCAGTTCAATTGCACCATTACATGTGGGGATTTGTGGACAGCCATTGTTGAGATAAGGGTCTCTATGCGCCACAGATTAGAGTGCAATTGAAGGGGTACACCTGCCCGAAATTGAGCACGGATATGCTCCAGGCTGTAGCGCATACAGTACCAACGGGAAGCAGTTGCTTATGTGCTCCAAGGTAAGTTGCACATGACTGTACATGACCTGAAATGAGCGTGCCTCTGATCTCGCCTGCCTACCTGAGTAATGTGACACAGCCACATTGCGCTGATGCGTTCCAAAGAGGAGAGGGAGTTTTTAGCGCAGATTGGAGCACACAGGCAGTAAAATCACATGCCCAATGTGCACTCCTGGTCTAGCATCGGCATACATGCATCTGGGACCTGGGAAAGGTGATCTGGTAAGTTTGAACAACTGTCCACTCTTTATGAGGACAGATGACATTTGCACCTTAATTATTACACCTGAAAGACCGGTGGGCGAAGGCATACCTATTGGTATTTAAGGACTGCTACTTACTATGGTCTTATTTGAAGGACAAGTCTCTAGATGGTTATACTGAGCGGCCTGGGTCATGGCATGGGTTCAATTACCCTACAGACTTTGAGTCTTAAGCTGTCACACTAAGCGAGATCGCTGAAGCGTCACCGATTTTGTGACGCAATAGCGACCTAGCCAGCGATCTCGCTTCGTGTGACACGCAGCGACGACCAGCCCTCCTGCTGGGTATGGGTGATCGTCGTCGAGTGGCCTGGGCCATTTTTTTATCGTTGGTGTACCGCTGGCAAGCGCGCATCGCTGCGTGTGACAGCGGGAGACCAACGATCAGTGAGCTCCCAGCGCGTACAGCAGAAGCTGGGAACTGGTATCTAGGGTACACATCGGGTAACTAAGCGCCGCGCAGCGCTTAGTTACCCGATGTTTACCCTGGATACCAGCGTGCTCGCTGGTCCTGATCGCTGGTGAGTCTGCCCATGTGACAGCTCACCAGCGATCAGCTAACACTGTCCCAGCGATCCCATCCACGTCAGATTGTTGGTGGGATCACTGGGACATTGAAGAGTGTGACGGGGTCCCTATAGAAGTTCCCCTGAAGAATCCTGGCTGAGGAAACGCATTTGCAGGCACAAAGGAAATGGACAAGGCCGAAAGTAATACAGGGTCAGCTGCTAACTGCCATTGTAAGGGTGGGAGTCTTTGGGGACGTTGA
The DNA here is from genome assembly GCA_033576555.1 of Oophaga sylvatica. NCBI lineage: Eukaryota > Metazoa > Chordata > Amphibia > Anura > Dendrobatidae > Oophaga > Oophaga sylvatica. The sequence continues at coordinate 475,583,531 of JARQOD010000004.1, forward strand.
GCTTTTTAGGCGACAATACTTAGGGTCATCTTTTTATTCTCCCTTCATAACGAATGCATAATGATGACATCCCTGACAGACCCTGACACCAACACAGAGGTGAGATCGTTTCACTTTTATATTTCACCACTGTTTTTGAAGAGTTAAGGTACTGCCACACTACACGATCCCTCTAACGATCTCGTTAGCGTCGCATACTAATGAGATCGCTAGCGGGATCGTTTTAATATCGCTAGTAGTGCCCTAATTTAGCGATGTCGTTAAGGACGCTATCGCGGTTAGCGATCTCCTTAACGACTTTAGTGGTACAAAATACCGCTAAATCGCTAAAAAAAAGGTGCCACACTCAGCGATATATACTTACCAGCGGGACGCCGGCGATAAAAATAGGGTCCCGAACGATCGCTGAGATGAACGAGATCACAGCAGGATCTCAGCAGGGGCCACGTCGTCGCTAGATGCCACACAACGTCACTAACGAGATCGCTAAATAGTGACGTTTTTTAGCGATCTTGTTAGCGACGTTGTTTAGTGTGGCATACCCTTTAGGAATATTATATTTATTAATAATCATTGCAGCTTCATTTTATATAGGATCACTTTGACTTAACTGTGTAAGAACATCGATTTATTAGTCAGTTTCTGGACAAGTCTAATAGAGGTTACGGCTGAACATTCAGTACTTACATCCAACCACTGATGGTCTCTTTTTGTGCTATATTTAATTATATGAGAATGTCTGTTCTGTTTGTTAGTTTCTGAACACATTTTATAGGGATAGTGAATGTATTTAAGTATTTGTGCGCAACCACTGTTGGCCTATTTACCCAGTGTTCAATTCTGTTTTCTGGAATTGGGTTTAATTCCAATTGTGGATTTTATCTTTCCTGGGGTCTGATACTCAGGATTTTGTACTTAGGATAGATACACCGGTTCCCCCATAATTGGAATCAACACATGTTGCAATTCTTTAGAGTATGTCAATAGGACCTTTTTTATGTCCACTAATTGATATTGGCAAACTTGATAGAACTACTTTATAGTCCGACATTTCATACTATAATCTAGGATAGGGCGGATCATAATGTAAAACACACACCAGATAAGGTTTATCCTACTATGCCCCTTTTTTTGTATTATTGATTAGTCTCAATTTTAGATTTATCTAACAAAAAGTAGTTTTTTAACGTAATTCTCACATATTTGATGGAAAAAATAACTACCATAAATAAAATGTTCATTTTTAATACTTTGTAGAAAATCTCTAGCAGGCATTGACTGCCTGAAGCCTGGAAGCCATGGACATTAATGCTGGGTTTCTTCCTTTAGGGTATGTGCACACATTGCGGATTTTTTTTCGTATCCGCAGTGCTTTTTCAGCGCGGAATTGCACCAAATCAGCAATGCTAATTAAAACAATGTTAATCAATGGGAATCCAGTATTGGTGTGCACATGCTGCGGAAAATTCCACACTGATTCGCAGCGTTTTATTTTCCGCAGCATGTCAATTCTTTTTGCGGATCTGCAGCATTTCTGCACCCATTAACTTCCATTGAGTCAGTCAAATCTGCAGCAAAACCGCAGGTGTAAAAGGTTTGAGGGTTTGCTGCGGATTTTCTGCAGATTTGGCTGTCAAAAACTCTGCGGAACTGTCAAAGGGAAATGATGACAGAAGGAGGAATTGTGTGGGTGGAGAATATAGACTAGTGACCATCTTGGAAGAAGCATATCCAAAATGGAGTCCTATCGTCGCATGGGCATTGATGTTGCCCGTCTAATTTAGATGGTAAATTGTGTGTCTGTGTGTGTTCCCATGCGATGATAGTGACAGTCATTGTACTTAGGCGTAGTCTGATGGACTACTACTCCTGGCTATTGTCTGCTGACAGCCACAGCCGATGATGGGAGAGTAGTCCCTTCATCAGGCACCTCAGTACAATTGTAAAAAAACAAACACAAATACATACATATTCACATACTTACCGAACACCTAATCCCCAACATCCTTGTTCTCCTGCAAAAAAAATCCAAAATAATAAACCAACATATACTCCCTGTCTGCCGTAGTGCAATAACGAGTGTCCCACGTCGCTCTCACCCGACCGCCGGCGATACAGTGTATAGCAGCTGTCGCGAGAGTTCACCGGAGTTCAGCTGCTCCTGTGCTGTCACTACTGCTGTGAGAACTTTCCCACGCAGCGGTGCCGTGATAGTACCAGAGCTGCTGAACTCCGGTAAACTCTCACGGCGGCGCACTGATACACTGCAGGAGCGATTAACTCCTGTCAGTGTATCACCGGAGGCCGGGTAGAGCAGTCGCATCTCCCGATGTGACTGTTCTACACGTGAGATCGTCGTGGGACACTCGGTAAATGGACTACATTAGACATGGAGTTTTTTATGTTGGTTTATAATTTTATTTTTTTGCAGGAGGTCGAGGGCTTCTTTGGAATTAGGCGTTTAAATAAAAATGGAAAACTGTTTAGTCTTATTTAAAATAAAAGACTTTATTCTGGCTGTGTCTTTATTTACCATATAACTATAGGATTAATAATGGATAGGTATCTTATAGACGCCTGTCCATTACTAATCCGTGGGCTTGATGTCACCAGACAATACAAAGGTGACACCAACCCCACAAATATTACCCCACTTGCCACTGCTACAGAGCAAGTCAGAAGAGCGAGGTTAAGTGCAAGAATTGGCGCATGTATAAGATGCGCTATTTTGGGCAGCTGATATTTTAGCCTGGTGGGGTGCCAATATCCATGGCCCCTTCCCAGGCTATTATTATCAGCCCGCAGCTGTATGCCTAGCCTTTGCTAGTTAGATTTTATAGGGGGATGCCATGTAAATTTTTTTTTCTGGGGTTCCCCTGCAGAATAGCCAGTGAAGGTTAAGCAAATATTTGTGAGCTGATATTAATAGACTGGGAAGGGGCCATGGATAATGGCTCCTACCCAGAATATTAACATGAACCCTTCAGCCGTCGACTTTCCCTCTGCTGGTTATGAAAATTACGCAGGAGCACACACAATTTTTAAAAAATGTTTTTTGAAAAACAGATATTGTGTTTCACGCAAAAATTTTTTGAGTGATGTGGCGATCATAAATTTATGTGGCGAGGTATAAATTTATCTCAATCAGACGTTCTGATGAAAAAAGGCCATGATCGCCACATCACTCAAAACTTTTTTTGCAACAATCAGGAAAATAGGTTCACCTTTTGCTTCAAGCATAGCCCTATTGACAGGATTGTTCACACTGCAATAAGAAAAAACTCGCACCTTTTAAGAGTCCAACAAGGACTTGAATAAGCTTTGCAGGTCAAACCCTCAATTTGCATATAAAAGGACACATAATATCACAGATCTATAGGTACATAATTGGCTTTTGTCACCACAAGAGAATTGGATTACAAATAATTCCCTAAAGGTAATTTGAAATGCTGCAATTGCAATTACTGTCACCTACAATTAACTAATAATCCTTTGCAAATCGGGCACATCCAACATCGGGTGAGAGATTTTATCACCTGTAAAATGAAATTTGTGGTGTACATATTATTCTGCCCCTGCTTCTTTTTCTATATGGGCAATTCAGACCTCATGTGGCTGGAGTGTGTCAGCAGTTCCTGCAAGATGAAGGCATTGAAGCTATGGACTGGCCCGCCCGTTCCCCAGACCTGATGTCCCAGCACATCTGGGACATCATGTCTCGCTCCATCCACTGTCAAGTTGCACCACAGACTGTCCAGGAGTTGGCGGATGCTTTAGTCCAGGTCTGGGAGGAGATCCCTCAGACCATCCGTCGCCTCATCAGTAGCATGCCCAGGCATTGTAGGGACTTCATACAGGCACGTGGAGGCCATACACACTACTGAGCATCATTTTGACTTGTTTAAGGATATTACATTCCACTTTAATTTTGTCGGTGACTCCAAATCCAGGCCTCCATTGGTTAATAAATTTGATTTCAATTGATGATTTTTGTGTGATTTTGTTGTCAGCACATTCAACTTTGTACAGAACAAAGTATTCAATGAGAATAGTTCATTCATTCAGATCTAGGATGTTATTTGAGTGTTCCCTTTATTTTTTTGAGCAGTGTATATCTCCATATGCCAAAGCACGTGTACAGTAGAGAATAGGGAGTAGGGACTGTGGGGATAAATGGTGGGGACAGTAGGAATGATGGATGGGGCACAGGGTGGGGCTAAGGAAGTCCATGGCACATCACAGCTGTCTTTCTCCCAGCATATGGCACGCGCTTACATACTGTGCTGCTATCTCCACTGTGCTTTCTTCTTCCCCAGAAGGATATATGTTTTCTCTTCCTCCTTCATGGAGCTGAAATCTGGGAAGAGATCAGGTAGTCACTGCTGAGTATTTGGTGCAGTGTAGCAGGAAGTGGGTCTCATCCTCCAGGTCACAGTGTAGGCAGTCTTGTCTTCCCTGGGCTTGTAGCTCTGTCTGTGCCGGCCGACCTCGATGGCCAGATTGTGGGCACTGAGTCTATACCGGCTCAGGATCTGGCAGTCTCTGGGGTCCGAGTCTCTCCAGATATGGAGCCAGTCTGTAGTCTCTGGTACATGGTCAGTTTCTGAGTGCTGCTGATCTCGTTCTTCCAGTCATTGATGTACTTCTCCTGCCCCTCGTCTACTATCGTCCTGATTCTGCCTTTTGTCAGGTAACTTTGGTTGACGGTTCGGCCAAGTTGGGTTTGGGTGAGCTGTTCCAGGGGTCCTGGTTTGTGGGGACCACCTATATGTAGCATGGCTTTATGGTGATGGGAGCTTGGGTTGCAACTCTGTAGGTGAGCCTGGAAGGACAGCGCCCTCTTCAGTATGGCTAGGTGCAGTGGGAATCTGCCCAGCTCAGCCCTGCAGGCATTGTTGGTGGTGCTCTGATGGACTTGGAGGTGTTTACAGAATTCCAGGTGGAATATTTCTGTTGGACTGGAATCCCAATTTGACCAGTCTGGGTATGTGTGAGGGCCCCAGACTTCACTGCCATACAGGATTGGGGTGATTATGGCATCAAAGATTTTTAGCCAGACCCTCACTGGCAGCTTCAGATGGTAGCGTTTTCATAGGATGGCATAGGTTTTGCACACCTTGTCCTTTAGGGTCTCTATGGCTTGTTGGAAGCTCCCTGGCTGGTGAATTTCCAGGCCCAGGTAGGTATATTTGTCCGTTTCTATAAAAACGCAGTTGTTTAGCATGAATGGAATGTGCTGGTTCAGTCTTGGCTTTCTACTCTGGAACACCATGATGTTGTTTTTCTTTGCATTGATCGGTGGTGCTCATGTGGAGCTGAATTTCTCCAAGATTTTCAGGTTTTCTTGGGGATCTTTCTCAGCTGGTGACAGCAGCAGTAGGTCATCTGCATATAGCAAAAATGTCACCTGGGCATCATGGAATGTGAGCCCTAGTGACGTGGAAGATTCCAAAGCGGTGGCCAGCTCATTGATGAAAATATTGAAGAGCGTTGGACTTCGGGTGAAGCCCTGTCTTACTCCGCGGCTCTGCTGGAAATCAGGAGTTCTTCTGTTGTGAATGGGTTTGAGATGAGTTCTGAGCAGAGGCTCCCTCTGGTGGTTACAAGCGGTACTAGTGAGGATTGTGAGGACTGGGAATCAGGTGTTACTGATTGGTCTTATATAAGGGAGTCATTTTCCCATCAGGGTTGCCGGTGAACAATTGTTCTGGTCTGAATCCTTCTTTCCAGTTTCCCTTGTAGCCTGCTGTGTCGTGTCTGCATCTCCTGCTATCAGATAAGACAATTTCTTATTTTGTGTTTTTGCTATATTTTTGCATTTTGTCCTGCACTTCTGTGGGGGCCTTCAGGGTCCCCTCCGGGGGCTTTTGCCCTCTCAGTTTAGTCCAGCCACTGTGTTTTGTACTTTTGCTTTTTCCAGTTTTTTTTCAGTGGCTGCTGTTTTGATTTTTTTTTACACCAGAGAACTAATTTAGGTGGTAGAGGTCGTGTGATCTCAGGTGATTTTGAAATTAGTAGAGTTGGTGTTTTTTCAGGGTTTTCTGAGATTGCAGTGGGTACCCTTCCTGTCCTTTTCTATTTAGATAGTTTGGGCCCCAGCGTTTGCTCATACTATTTTCTTTCTGTGTCAGTATTTCCTCTTGTCTAACCGCCATTACATGTTTGGGGGCTTTCTATTATCTTTGGGGTTCTGCTCCGGGGCAGATAGCGTTCCTATTTCTATCTTTAGGTGTAGTTAGTTTCTCAGGCTGTGACGAGGCGTCTAGGACCAACGTAGGAACGCTCCACGGCTGCCTCTAGTTGCGGTGGTTAGTCAGGGTACTGCAATCTCATAGATTCCAACTGCTCTGGTGTATTTCCTTTTTTACCTGCACTCCTCAGCTACCGTAACATAACAGTATCACCGGCCATAAAAATTGTATGGTACTCACAGAAGGGAAAAAATATTTTGAAGGAAAAAAAGTTGTCAGAGATATTTTTCTGTTTGTTGCATTTTTTTTTTTTTCCCTCTGTATCTCTGGGTGCTGGGGAGGATCTTTTCTCCCAATGGAGTTTGCACAGTTGTCTGGCCGTGTGGATCAGCTTGCCACTGAGGTTCAGAGTATTGCTGCATATCTTGCTAGGTTGCCTGTTGTGGAACCTAGGATCCCCATGCCAGATTTGTTTTTAGGGGATCGAGCTAAGTTTCAGAATTTCAAAAATAATTGTAAATTGTTTCTTGCCTTAAAATCTAAGTCCTCAGGAAACGCAGCGCAGCAGGTTCAAATTATCATCTCTCTAATGCGCGGCGATCCTCAGGATTGGGCTTTTTCCCTGATACCTGGGGATCCTGTTTTGAGTGATGTTGATGCATTTTTTCAGGCTTTGGGGTTATTGTACGATGAGCCTAATGTCACTGATCAAGCTGAAAAAGCCTTGTTGGCATTAAATCAGGGGCTTGATGACGCTGAGTTATACTGTCAGAGATTCCGTAGGTGGGCAGTCCTGACCAAATGGAATGACGACGCTTTGGCGGCCCTTTTCCGGAAGGGTCTGTCGGATAATGTAAAGGATGTTATGGTGGGATTCCCTGTCCCCTCTGGTCTCAATGATTCTATGTCATTAGCGATTCAAATTGACAGACGTTTGCGTGAGCGGAGAAGTATGCGTGGAGTGGTGTTGCCTTATGAGCCAGCTGCTGAGCCCATGCAGTGTGATGGAGTGGTGTCTGGGGCACAGCGTCATGAGTTTCGAAAGCGCAATGGGTTATGTTTCTACTGTGGTGATGCCTCTCATGCTATTTCAGTCTGCCCTAAGCGGGGAAGACATTTTGCACGCTCAGTTGTCTTGGGTAGTGTTCAGACTAAGTTTTTATTAACTGTCACTCTGATATGCTCTCTGTCCTCATTTTCTGCTCAGGCTTTCGTTGATTCTGGAGCAGCTATTAACCTGATGGATTATGATTTTGCTAAACGTTGTGGGTTTCCCTTGATACCCCTACAGAAGTCTATTCCTTTACTGGGGATCGATTCTACCCCTTTGGCTGAGAATAAACCCCAGTTTTCTACTCAGGTGATAATGAGGGTTGAACCTGATCACCAGGAGTGCTGCAAATTTTTGGTTCTATATAATCTGCATGACATTATAGTGCTGGGTTTCCCTTGGTTACAGTCTCATAATCCTGTTTTGGATTGGAAATCTGTGTCTGTAACCAGTTGGGGCTGCCAATGTGTTAATACCAACACTCCTGTTTTTTCTGCCTCCCCCAGGCTGAGGATGTTCCTGACTTTTTGTTTGATTTTTCTGATGTGTTTAGCGAAAGTAAATCTGCATCCTTACCTCCCCATAGGAGCTATGACTGCGCTATTGAATTAGTGCCAGGTAGTAAATTCCCTAAAGGTCGCCTTTTTAACTTGTCTGTACCTGAACATGACGCTATGCGGTCTTATATCAAGGAATCATTGGAGAAGGGTCATATCAGACCATCCTCTTCACCCTTAGGTGCCGGTTTTTTCTTTGTGGCCAAAAAAGATGGTTCATTAAGGCCGTGTATTGATTATCGTCTCTTGAACAATATTACTGTGAAATATCAATACCCGTTACCCTTGATTTCTGACCTGTTTTCCAGGGTGAAAAACGCTACTTGGTTTACCAAGCTTGACCTCAGGGGGGCGTATAACCTTATTCGCATTAAGCACGGGGATGAATGGAAGACGGCATTTAACACCCCTGAAGGGCATTTTGAGTACCTTGTGATGCCCTTTGGGCTCACTAATGCTCCTTCCGTCTTCCAGTCCTTCATGAATGACATTTTCAGGGATTTTGTGGACAAGTTTCTGATTGTTTATTTGGATGATATCTTGATTTTTTCTAATGACTGGGACTCTCATGTGAAACATGTTCGAACTGTATTTCAGATTTTGAGAGAGAATGCTCTGTATGTGAAGGGATCAAAGTGTCTTTTTGGCGTACAGAAGATCTCATTTCTGGGATTCATTTTGTCCCCATCTGTTATTGAAATGGACCCGGTCAAGGTTCAGGCCATCTGTAATTGGGTCCAACCTACTTCATTAAAGGCTCTTCAGAGATTTTTGGGTTTTGCCAATTTTTATCGTAAATTTATTGGTAATTTCTCGGTTATTGTTAAACCATTAACTGATTTGACCAGAAAGGGTTCTGATGTGGTGAATTGGCCTCCTGAGGCAGTCTCTGCGTTTCAGGAACTTAAGCAGAGATTCACTTCTGCTCCTGTTCTACGGCAGCCTGATGTTTCTCTGCCATTTCAGGTGGAGGTTGATGCCTCTGAAATTGGGGCAGGTGCCGTTTTGTCCCAAAAAGATCCAGAGACCTCTAAAAGTAACCCTTGTGCCTTTTTCTCTCGAAAATTTTCTCCTACTGAACGTAATTATGACGTGGGTAATCGGGAGTTATTGGCCATGAAGTGGGCTTTTGAAGAGTGGAGACATTGGCTGGAGGGAGCCAAACATCAGGTGGTGGTCCTTACGGACCATAAGAATCTGGTCTATCTGGAATCTGCCAAGCAACTCAATCCTAGACAGGCCAGGTGGGCCTTGTTTTTCACACGTTTTAATTTTGTGGTTTCCTTTCTTCCTGGCACTAAGAATGTTAAGGCGGATGCCCTCTCGAGGAGTTTCCTTGCGGACTCTCCTGAGCTATCTGATCCCTCTGTTATTTTGAAGGAGGGTGTAGTTCTTTCCGCCATCTCGCCCAATTTGAGACTTGCTCTGGAGGGGTGTCAGGAGGATAGGCCCGAGCGCTGCCCTGTTGGAAAATTGTTTGTCCCGGACCAATGGAAAGAGTGTGATGTCTGAGATTCATTGTTCCGCATTGGCTGGGCATCCCGGAATTTTTGGTACCAGAGACTTGGTTAGTCGGTCCTTTTGGTGGTCTACCTTGTCTCGCGATGTCAGGGAATTTGTGCAGTCCTGCGGGACTTGCTCTCGCTCCAAGCCTTGCTCTCGCTCTAGTGGTTTGTTGATGCCATTGCCTGTGCCCAAGAGACCATGGACCCATATCTCTATGGATTTCATTTCCGATCTTCCTGTTTCTCAGAGAATGACCACCATCTGGGTAATTTGTGATAGGTTTTCCAAAATGATACATCTTGTGCCATTACCTAAGTTGCCTTCCTCCTCTGAATTGGTGCCGTTGTTCCTTCAGCACGTGGTTCGTTTACACGGCATTCCTGAGAACATTGTGTCTGACAGAGGAGTCCAGTTTGTTTCCAGATTTTGGAGGACTTTTTGTTCTAAACTGGGTGTTCAATTGTCTTTCTCCTCGGCATTTCATCCTCAGACCAATGGTCAAACTGAGAGAACAAACCAGACATTGGAGACTTATCTAAGATGCTTTGTGTCTGCTGATCAGGATGACTGGGTCTCTTTTTTGCCTTTGGCTGAGTTTGCTCTTAATAATAGGGCTAGCTCTGCCACTTTGATGTCTCCGTTTTTCTGTAATTCTGGGTTTCACCCTCGATTTTCTTCAGGACAGACGGAGGCTTCTGTCTGTCCAGGTGTTGACTCTGTTGTTGAGCGTATGCAGCAGATTTGGGACCAGGTAGTGGAGAGGTTGTCCCTCTCTCAGGAGAAGGCCCAGCGGTTTGCTAACCGGCATAGGACTGATGGTCCTCGGTTTAAAGTGGGGGACTTGGTCTGGTTGTCCTCAAAGAATATTCCTATGAGAGTAGCATCTCCTAAATTTAAGCCTAGGTTCATTGGACCTTATAAGATCATGGAGATTATTAATCCTGTTTCTTTTCGTTTGCTTCTTCCAGGGACATTTAAGATCCATAATGTGTTCCACAAGTCCTTGTTGAAGAGGTTTGTTGAGCCAGTGGTTCCTGCTGCTGTGCCTCCTGACCCTGTTTTGGTTGAGGGCAATCTGGAGTATGTGGTTGAGAAAATATTGGATTCTCGTTTTTCTAGACGAAGACTCCAGTATTTGGTTAAATGGAGAGGTTATGGTCAGGAAGACAATTCTTGGGTGTTTGCTTCGGACATCCATGCTAGGAGACTTATCCGTGCGTATCATAGAACTCATCCTGACCGACCTGGTTGCTCAAATGAGGGTTCGGTGACCCCTCCTCAAGGGGGGGGTACTGTTGTGAATGGGTTTGAGATGAGTTCTGAGCAGAGGCTCCCTCTGGTGGTTACAAGCGGTACTAGTGAGGATTGTGAGGACTGGGAATCAGGTGTTACTGATTGGTCTTATATAAGGGAGTCATTTTCCCATCAGGGTTGCCGGTGATCAATTGTTCTGGTCTGAATCCTTCTTTCCAGTTTCCCTTGTAGCCTGCTGTGTCGTGTCTGCATCTCCTGCTATCAGATAAGACAATTTCTTATTTTGTGTTTTTGCTATATTTTTGCATTTTGTCCTGCACTTCTGTGGGGGCCTTCAGGGTCCCCTCCGGGGGCTTTTGCCCTCTCAGTTTAGTCCAGCCACTGTGTTTTGTACTTTTGCTTTTTCCAGTTTTTTTTCAGTGGCTGCTGTTTTGATTTTTTTTTACACCAGAGAACTAATTTAGGTGGTAGAGGTCGTGTGATCTCAGGTGATTTTGAAATTAGTAGAGTTGGTGTTTTTTCAGGGTTTTCTGAGATTGCAGTGGGTACCCTTCCTGTCCTTTTCTATTTAGATAGTTTGGGCCCCAGCGTTTGCTCATACTATTTTCTTTCTGTGTCAGTATTTCCTCTTGTCTAACCGCCATTACATGTTTGGGGGCTTTCTATTATCTTTGGGGGTCTGCTCCGGGGCAGATAGCTTTCCTATTTCTATCTTTAGGTGTAGTTAGTTTCTCAGGCTGTGACGAGGCGTCTAGGACCAACGTAGGAACGCTCCACGGCTGCCTCTAGTTGCGGTGGTTAGTCAGGGTACTGCAATCTCATAGATTTCAACTGCTCTGGTGTATTTCCTTTTTTACCTGCACTCCTCAGCTACCGTAACATAACATTCTTCTGTCATTCACACTCACGCTGCAGCGATTCTTGGTGTAGGAGCTTTTGATGACGATAGGTCTTTCTTCCTATTTCAATAACAGGCCTGGGTTCCACACCGAGTCAAAAGCCTTTCTAAAATCCACAAAACAAGTGTACATCTTCCCGTGCTTTGTGTTGTAGATGTGACTCTGAATGAGGCTGTGCAAGATGTAACGAATGGAAGCGGAGGCAGAGGTGGTGAAGTTCACATTCGTTTTTATTTTTTAATGTGGAACCTCGAGACCGCGGTCCGGGGGACTCCGAAGGGGGTGTAACTAGTGAGCCCCGGGTACCCGTAGTAAGGCCCCTCGAACAGGACCAGAATGGAATACCCGGAGGACACAGGTGCTACCTCCAGTTAGACCCCGGACACGTGGCAGCTGTCCCAGAGGGACCAAAAGGGTAACAGGTATTTACAGAGTCCGTGGAGGGTTCTTTACGGAGAAGGGTAAGGTCCTGGTCCAGAACGGATGGTAGTAGGCTGGCTCCAGTGACCTTGTCACGGTCCACGGGTACGGATGGCTGATGGCGGAACGGGATGACACTTGCGCCAGTAATAGCTGAGATTGTCCAGGTTAGCCAGATACGGGTTAGCAATGATCTGAGGAGACAAACAGTATCAGCGAAGCACAGAGACTGCAGACGCAGCGCAGACAGATCAGGAACAGAACCGGATGTAGCAATGATAGAACACGTTGCTCCGGCACTCCCTAATTGTGGAGTGACCAGATATAGTACTGAGTGCGCAGCCATTGGTTAATTAGCTATTTCAAAAAATGCACGCTGCCCCTTTAAGAGAGACGGTGGGCGCGGCCTCGCGTCCTAAGCAGACTATCTGGAGGCCTGCCAGCAGCGTGCCAGGAAGTGGAGGAGGACACAGGACGCTGAGGAGCAGATGGGACAGGTGAGTGAGCAGAACGGAGTGCAGAGCCAGCGCTGGGACCGAGTGTAACAGTATCCCCCTCTTTACTCCCCCTCTTTTTCAAGCCTGCGTGAAATCTTTTAAGAAGAAGAGGAGCCTGGATGTTCTCTTTAGGCTCCCAAGATCTCTCCTCAGGACCAAAACCTTTCCAGTCCACCAGGTAATAGATCCTACCTCTTACTCTCTTAGAGGCCAAGATATGTTTTACCTCAAAAACATCATCCTCAGAGACCGGATCAGGAGTGGTACCCGGGTCCTTAAAGAAGGAGCTCAACACTACTGGTTTGAGGAGGGAAACATGAAAGGAGTTAGGTACTCGTAGAGAATTAGGCAATTTCAGTTTATAAGAGACCGGGTTGATTTGTCTCAAGACTTCAAAGGGACCAATGAAACGGGGACCCAATTTGTACGATGGTAACTTCAGACGGATGTACTTGGAGGAGAGCCATACCTTGTCTCCTGGACGAAAGATGGGAGCCTCCAAACGTCTTTTGTCCGCATGCGTTTTCATACGTTGAGAAGCTTTCTCCAAAGCGACCTGGTCTCTCTCCAAATGTCCGAGAAATTCTTAGACAAGGTATCGACTGCCGAAACATCAGACAATCCCGAGACAGGAAGAGGATTTCCGGGTTGCAGTCCAAACACAATCTGAAAGGGAGACTTTCCAGAAGATTCACTTACTTGGTTGTTGTAGGAGAATTCCGCCCAGGGCAGTAATTCTACCCAGTCATTATGATGAGCGTTGACGAAGTGACGCAGGTATCCAGCCAGGATTTGATTGATCCTCTCCACTTGCCCATTAGACTGGGGATGATATGCAGAAGAAAAATCTAGTTCAATTTTTACCATTTTACGGAGTCCTATCCAGAACTTAGAGGTGAACTGGACGCCCCTGTCGGACACGATGTGGAGAGGAAATCCATGTAGACGGAAGATGTGCTGAATGAAGTGAGTGGCCAGTTCTGGAGCAGACGGGAGGCCAGACAGCGGAACGAAGTGGGCCATTTTAGAGAAGCGGTCCACCACAACCCATACCACTGAGCAGCCAGAAGAAATGGGAAGATCCGTGATGAAATCCATTGCGATGTGCTGCCAGGGAGCGGACGGAATCGGAAGAGGCAGAAGCCTGCCGGCTGGTAGATGTTTAACAGTTTTGTTACGGGCACATGAAGGACAGGCTGCGACGAACTCCTGGATATCCTTGCCCATGGTAGGCCACCAGTAATAACGGGAGATGAGTTGCTGCGTCTTTCTCTGACCAGCATGGCCAGCCAACTTAGAAGAATGACCCCAGCGCAGAACACGACTACGATCAGAGGCGGACACGAAAGTCTTCCCAGGAGGAAGCCGGGCCAGATCAGTAGAGGCAACAGAGACTAACTTAGAAGGTTCAATAATGTGCTGAGGTTCCTCCTCCAGTTCAGGAGGCAAGAAGGCTCTAGAGAGTGCGTCTGCCTTGATGTTCTTGTCAGCTGGACGGAAATGAAGTACAAAATTGAAACGGGCAAAAAATAATGCCCAACGGGCCTGACGGGGATTCAGTCTTAAAGCAGATTGGAGATAGGCAAGGTTTTTATGGTCGGTGAATATGATTACCTGGTGATGAGCTCCTTCAAGAAGATGTCTCCATTCTTGCAGAGCCAATTTGATGGCCAACAGTTCGCGATCACCGACAGAGTAGTTCCTTTCTGCAGGAGAAAAAACCTTGGAAAAAAAAAACACACGAGATCATCCGCCCGGTAGATGACTTCTGGGTCAGAACTGCTCCTGCACCTATGGAAGAAGCGTCAACTTCAAGAAAAAACTGCTCACTTGAATTAGGACGATGGAGAATGGGTGCGGAAGCGAAGGCTTTTTTGAGAGAAACAAAGGCCTCTTCTGCCTCGGAGGACCATTCCTTAGAGTTTACACCTTTCCGGGTTAAGGCTGTGATTGGAGCCACTCGGGTGGAAAAGTGTGGAATAAATTGCCGGTAGTAATTGGCGAACCCGAGGAACCTTTGTATGGCTTTTAGCCCAGACGGATGAGGCCAGTTGAGAACTGCAGACAACTTCTTCGGATCCATCTTTAATCCTGTGGAAGATACAATGTACCCAAGGAAAGGCAAAGAAGACTGCTCAAAGAGGCATTTCTCATATTTGGCATATAGCCTGTTCTCTCTCAGTCTTTGTAAGACCAGGCGTACTTGCCTCCGGTGTGACGTCAAGTCAGCAGAAAAAAAATCAAAATATCGTCCAGGTAAACCACGACACAAGTATAGAGCAAGTCCCTGAAAATGTCATTAACAAATTCCTGAAAAACCGCAGGTGCATTGCTTAGGCCAAATGGCATTACCAGGTATTCATAGTGGCCGTCACGGGTGTTGAAGGCTGTTTTCCATTCGTCCCCCTCTCTGACTCGGATCAGGTTGTAGGCCCCTCTGAGGTCCAATTTGGTGAAGATCTTGGCCCCTTGGAGACGATCAAACAGCTCTGAAATAAGAGGTAATGGATACCTGGTTTTTACCGTGATTTGATTCAGACCTCGATAGTCAATGCAGGGCCGCAAGGATCCATCCTTTTTCTTCACAAAGAAGAATCCAGCTCCTGCCGGTGACGATGACTTTCGGATAAATCCTCTAGCCAGATTCTCTTGGATGTAGTCCGACATGGCCTGAGTCTCTGCCTGTGAAAGGGGATAAACTCTCCCGCGAGGAGGAGATGCTCCAGGAAGAAGCTCTATCTGACAGTCATACGACCTGTGTGGAGGTAGTCTCTCAGCCTCCTTTTTCCCAAAGATGTCAGAGAAGGACCAATAGACGGAAGGCAACCCTGGCAGGGTATCAGGCTGGACTGGAGGCGAAACAGGTTGAATCCGGGTTAAGCAACGATTCATGCAGGTATCTCCCAACGCAGAACTTCTCCAGTTTTCCAATTAAGGACTGGTTCATGCATCTAAAGCCAAGGTAAACCTAAAAGCATGGGATGGGATAAACCGGGATATACATAAAATCGCATTCGTTCAGTATGCATTAGACCTACCCGGAGTTCCACCAACTCGGTTTGAAACTGGACGGACTCGGTCAGCGGTTTGCCATCCACGGCGGACACCTGTAACGGATCAGGAAGACGCTGGACTGGTAAGCGGTAATGATCCACAACCGCCTGCTGGATGAAGTTCCCTGCAGCTCCAGAATCCAGTAGACAATGTTCGGAGAATTTTATTGCTCCATAGGACACGGAGACTGAGATGTGTAAAGAGGGAGAGGACTGTTCTCTACCTAGGTTGGCCCCTCCTACCGGACCTAGGCACTGGAGTTTCCCGACTTTTTAGGACAGAAATGGATCAAATGTTCAGAACTACCGCAGTAGTAACAACTTCCCTCCTTGCGACGTGCCTCCAGACGGCGGGTGGCCAAACTTACATGGTCCACCTCCATGGCCTCGGAGGCGGAGGGCGAAGTACCTGTTTTGTACAAACTAGAGTCCAGGTGATAGGACCTTTTGTCCCGCTTGATCGCCATGGAGCGCTCCTGAAAACGCAGGTCAATTCGGGTTGCCAAGGATATTAGCTCTTCCAAGAGGGTAGGTCTGTCCCGTCCCGCCAGCTCATCCTTGATTCTTCCGGATAGGCCTTCCCAGAAGCTAGCAACCAGGGCCTCATTGTTCCACGATAATTCAGACGAGAGGGTGCGGAATTTAACAGCATACTGAGCTACCGTGAGAGTACCTTGGCGCAGGCGGAGCAGAGCTGAGGCAGTCGAAGTGGTGCGACCAGCTTCATCGAAAGTCCTGCGAAAAGCCTCTAGGAAAGATTGAAGATCGTTAACCAGCGGATCCCCTCTCTCCCATAGCGGGTTTAGCCAGGCGAGGGCCTCTCCTCCCAGGTGTGACATGATGAAGCCCACCTTGGCTCGGTCAGAAGCAAACATATGCCCCAAGATTTCGAAGTGTAGAGTGCACTGATTGAGGAAACCCCGACACAGAGTAGGGTCACCCTGGAAACGGGTAGGAGCCGCCAGACGGGGACCTTGACTTGCCATGGGAACTGGTACCTGATTATTGATAGAAGAGTCATGTGCAGACGAGGACCCCAAGGAATCCATGCGGGTAGACAAGCTGCGTAGATAAGTCGTGATCTTGTCCTGTTGAACTCCCAAACGGGTCACCTCCTGGCACAGATCCGTGGTCGGAGATCTCTGGGATCCAGCGGGTTCCATGGCCGGAGCAATCAGTAACGAATGGAAGCGGAGGCAGAGGTGGTGAAGTTCACATTCGTTTTTATTTTTTAATGTGGAACCTCGAGACCGCGGTCCGGGGGGCTCCGAAGGGGGCGTAACTAGTGAGCCCCGGGTACCCGTAGTAAGGCCCCTCAAACAGGACCAGAATGGAATACCCGGAGGACACAGGTGCTACCTCCAGTTAGACCCCGGACACGTGGCAGATGTCCCAGAGGGACCAAAAGGGTAACAGGTATTTACAGAGTCCATGGAGGGTTCTTGACGGAGAAGGGTAAGGTCCTGGTCCAGAACGGATGGTAGTAGGCTGGCTCCAGTGACCTTGTCACGGTCCACGGGTACGGATGGCTGATGGCGGAATGGGATGACACTTGCGCCAGTAATAGCTGAGATTGTCCAGGTTAGCCAGATACGGGTTAGCAATGATCTGAGGAGACAAACAGTATCAGCGAAGCACAGAGACTGCAGACGCAGCGCAGACAGATCAGGAACAGAACCGGATGTAGCAATGATAGAACACGTTGCTCCGGCACTCCCCTAATGGTGGAGTGACCAGATATAGTACTGCGTGCGCAGCCATTGGTTAATTAGCTATTTCAAAAAAATGCACGCTGCCCCTTTAAGAGAGACGTGGGCGCGGCCTCGCGTCCTAAGCAGACTATCTGGAGGCCTGCCAGCAGCGTGCCAGGAAGTGGAGGAGGACACAGGACGCCGAGGAGCAGATGGGACAGGTGAGTGAGCAGAACGGAGTGCAGAGCCAGCTCTGGGACCGAGTGTAACACAAGGTGTAGATGTGGTCGGTAGTGCTGTGGTTTGGCATGAACCCTGCTTAGCTGAGGACGTTCTGCTAGGTGAGTAAATTAAGCATCCTTTTGTTCAGGATGCTGTTGAACAGTTTCCCCAGGTTACTGCTGACACATATTCCTCTGTAGTTTGCAGGGTCGTATCTGTCACCACTCTTGTGAATGGGTGAGATGAGGCCTAGATTCCAGATACGAGGGAAGTAGCCAGCACTCAGCGCAATATTGAACAGTTTAACCATTGCTGTCTCTATTTCCGGTGGGCTGTATTTCAGCATTTCTGGTGGGATTTCAGCCGGGCCACTGGCTTTTTTTTTTTTTTTTTTTTACACATTATGGAAGAGATTCTCTCTAACTTCCTGTAGTGTGATTTGTGTATCTCCAGTGGGTTTTGGAAATGTTTGACTTTTTCCTCCATTGCTTTTAGTTTTTCAGTTGTTTTTCTGTTCTTCGTTTAGTTCTTCCTTCGGGAGGTCTTTGTAGAGGTCTCTGAAGTACTGAAGCAGATATTGCCATTTTGGATATGGATGTTGTTTTTCTTGCTTTTTGTGCCCATGTGGTTCCATAGTTCCCAGAAGGAGTTGTCTTGGAGTTAGTTAAGTTTGGTGGAGATGTAACGCTGCTTCTTCCTCTTGAGGATGGTTTTGTATTGCCGTTGTATGGTGTCGTATTCATCCATCAGACCCGGATGGTTAGGGTCTCCGCATTTCCTGTTTGAGGCTCTTCTCAAGGTCTTCCGTACGGCTTTACATTCTTTGTCCACCCAAGCATTGGTCTATTTTTCTTTTGGCCTTTTATAGTTGACTTTTTTAAGGTCAGACAATTCGACCATGGTGTGGAATATATAATTGGGTTCTTTTGAAGCTTGGTTCACTCCTTCTGGGTTAGGCTTGTACTTGTAAAAGTGGTGGAGCATCTCCTGTATTCGGGGTCTGTTGGGACCATCTTGATATTTTATTGCTGACGTTTTGCACCATGGATGGAAGCAGGTTGAAGAGGCCGCTCTGCTGAGGCTTTTGTGCCGATGGTTTCTTTGTAGATTTCATGTATAGAAGTTGGCTGTGATCTGACAGTTGCGTTTGTGGGTTGACTATAAAGCCGCCGATATTTACCATGCCCATATCTGTAATGGCGTACTCTACTATGCTCCTTCCTACATGGCAGTTTAATGTATATCTTCCTAGGGAGTCTCCTTGGTACGGTCATTAAGAATATTAAGTCCTAAACTTTTACATAGGTTCAGCATCTTTTTGCCACTTTTGTTGATTGTAATGTAACTGTTTCTCTCCCTGTGTACTGAGTCATGGCCATCAGTCTCTGCGCCAAATATGTAGATGTTTCCATCCGTGGTCAGAAAGTCATTTTCTCCCAGTTCTTGCATTGAGGTCTCCAATGAAGAGAACTTTGCCCAGGGCCTGATAATGGGCAGCTTCTCCCTGCAAGATCTCTGGACTGAAGTAGGGCGACTCTGGCGGTGGTAAATAGGTGGCACAGACAGACATCAGACTGATCGGTGAGGATGGAGCTGCTGATTCTAAACCATATGTTGTCTCCTCTATTCATCGGTTTGACGTACTGGTGGAGCTCTTCTTTATGCCAGGATCAATATTCCTCCTGAGCAGCGGCCCTGTTTAATGTTTTTATTTTTCAGGGTAGGGACACAGATTTCCCTGTATCCGATGGGCACCAGGGATTAGTTTTCGGCCTGGTCCATGTTTCTAGGATAATCTGAATGTATTTTTCAGTCTTTGTATACAATCTGGGTCATTTGTTTTACATCCAAAGGCCGAGGTGTTCAGGCCTTGGATGTTCCAGCTGATAATTTTAAGTGAAGTCATTTTTCTATATCACTTGTGTGTGTATACCTTGTAATGAGAGTGGCTGTGTAGGCCACACCGGATCTCTGACTGGTTTATTAATGATGATGCTTCCATCCAGTCACATTAGTTTCCTTGCACAATGTGTTGAGCAGAGTCTTTATTTCCTCCATATCTCTGCTCTGGATGCCTGTTTTGTGTGTCTCTGTGTGAGTTCGGTGGTCTCCTCCTCTGATGGTCCAGTTTTGGGTGAGGGTGTATGTTCCCACCTGCCTTTGATATGTTGTTTCTTGCCTTCTCATTGTCATGGGTCTTTCCATGGGATTCTGTTTGGTGTTGGATCCAGGCTTAGGGTCCCTGTTTAGTACAATTTCCTTCAGCTCTTTGGCCAGAAGGCTGACCCCTATTTTGTTCAGGTGCTTACTGTCATAGAGGTGATGGTGATTTATGGAGGGGTGTTGTGTCAGAATCACTACTGGCACAGATTTCATTCTTGCTGTTAGATCAATATTGATGTTCTGGATGGTGTAGTTATATATCCTTTTTTGGGAGCAGAGATGACAGAATGATTTTGCTGTCAGGGAATTTTAGTTGTGCTGTCCTTGCTAGTTGGGTCAGTTGTCCTGAGATCTGCTGGTTGCAGGTCTGGCAGATTGTTTGTACCTGTGTGTATAATGAATATGGTTTGGGTTGGTAAACCGTGGATTATTGATGACCGCTGTCACCTGTTCAATAGTTGCACAACGGATTTTATTGACCCTTTTTCCTGGGAATAGCCGTGTATTCAGGCATTTCCCATTTGAGTCCACTATGAGAACTGTATCATGACTTTGTGGGTGGGTTATGTGGCTGTTAATGGGGGTCTGTGCTGGAGATTATGCTGGTAGCAGGTTCTCTTCTATGGGTCTTATTTCTGTCTCACTTTTATTAGACTCAAGTTCCTCCATGTCACGAATAAAACCAACACACACGGTCTGGGGTTGCACCTGCAAGGGTTAATCTATCTCCTCTCACTCAGTCCAGCATTCAACCTCTGTCCTATGCTGCAATGGGAGCATAAATCACACCCCGACACAAACCACACACCCGCTTCATACACGCTGCCACGACTCACCGAACACATGGGCGATAAGTCCCTGAAATATTACTGCTGCTATGTGCCAATCACAAGGAGCACACACTTTCTAAGGCTATGGATTCTTTAGAGCAACACGGTTCAGACTTATTAAAGTTTAAAGCTTTAATATAAAAGGTACAGTGCTTACAATAAAAGGGGTATAAAAATAGGAATAAAAGACATACAAATATACAAAACAGTATAAAATAACAGGGAGAAAAACTTAAAGAAATATCAAACTTTGCATTCTGGTACTCTGTCCCCGAGGGAGGGGGGAATATGAGATGATCACATCAGCTTGGCTGCCCCCATATATGACACGGTTCTTTTGTGTGGAAGTCTAATTTATAGATGACTTGGGAATCCAATTCCTAGAACAGCCTCTCATTATAATATTCTAATTGCTGGTTTGTGAGTGGACCATGCCATGCTACCAATGAATACATTATTTTCTCTCAACCTCTGGTGTAAACTTTCTCATAAATAGCTAGCATTGACATCTAACTTCAAAAGAGCCAGATGTTGTGAAACACTCCAATTCTATGTGCTCTCAGGAAGGCACCCTGGAGAAATTGGAAGATTGGAAACTAGGAGACTGCCAGTCAGGCTAACATGAGGTCATGACCTGTGTGGAGAGCTGTAGCCTAAGGCAAACGTACTTGTACTAGGACGGTGCCATTGTTGTACAGAGTGATGGTGAATGAGCTGCACTTATCTTCATGGTTTCTGACTCTGATCTGCCGGCCATTATTGCTATTAGACTTGGTTGGGGGGGGGGGGGGGGGGAATAGGGTGGGGTGGTGAGGGGCGCGGTGTGCCAGGCCAGGAGATTCGTTGTGGTGAATAGCACATTGGTATTTCTTTAATCTTCCTCACTTGATGTAAAGTCAGCATAGAGGATCTCAATGGTTTTCTCTAATTGTGGCAGTGTTTATGGCTTTCTTTGCATGAGTGCTCTTCTGCCCTGCAGAGTATGTGATCTCCATGATCTCTGACCCCCTGCTGGCCTGTGTCCCCCCAGCTCTCCGTCAACATACGGATTTTTGTGTTACTCACCGTAAAATCCTTTTCTCCGAGACGCTCATTGGGGGACACAGGACTGTGGGTGTATGCTACTGCCACTAGGAGGCTGACACTAAGTAAACATAAAAAAAAAGGTTAGCTCCTCCTCCGCCGTATACACCTCAGCACTGGCCGCAGGCAAACCCAGTTTAGTGCAAAAAGCAGTAGGAGGCTAAAATAAATCAGAGTTAACACAGATACAGTATATCCAGAAGAAAAAACTGCTGATACAGATTAATCAGAGAATAAAGTTAACTCAAAACAAAGCCATCCGGCTCTTAGGGAGGGTGCTGTGTCCCCCCAAAGAGCGTCTCGGAGAAAAGGATTTTACGGTGAGTAACACAAAAATCCGTATTTCTCCTTCGTCTCATTGGGGGACACAGGACTGTGGGACGTCCCAAAGCATCCCTTGGGTGGGAAACCGACTCCACAGTGTAATTTATAATCAAGCATTGCTTATAGGTGCGCAACCGCGCCCTGAAGAATCCTTCTACCCAGACTGGCATCCGCAGAAGCCTGGGTATGGACATTATAATGCTTGGAAAAGGTATGCAGACTGGACCAGGTTGCTGCCTTACAAACCTGTTCCACCGAAGCCTGATGCCGGAGTGCCCAGGAGGCACCCACCGCTCTGGTGGAGTGAGCCTTGATCCCTGCAGGGACCACCGCGCCTCTGATGTGGTAAGCCTCCTGAATGGCTAACCGAATCCACCTAGCCAAGGTTGATTTAGAGGCAGCGAGTCCCTTCCTGCGACCTTCAGGGAGGACAAACAGCGTGTCCGTCTGTCGAAAAGACGCCGTCCGAGATACATATTTCCTGAGTGCTCTCACCAGATCCAGCGTATGGAGAGCCTTCTCCACTCGGTGCGTCGGAGCTGGGCAAAATGAGGGCAAAACAATGTCCTCATTAATATGAAAAGAGGACACGACTTTAGGCAAAAAAGGTGGTGTTGGTCTGAGCACTACCTTATCCTGATGGAAAAGAAGTACGGAGCTCGACAAGACAGTGCGGCCAGCTCCGAAACCCGCCTTATGGATGTTATGGCTACCAAAAACACCACTTTCCAGGAAAGAAATGACAGAGAAACCTCCTGCAAAGGTTCAAAAGGAGACTCCTGCAGGACTCCCAGGACTAGATTGAGATCCCAAACATCTAAGGGAGCCTTGTAGGGGGGAACTATATGGACAACCCCCTGAATAAAGGTCCTAACCTGAAAATTAGACGCGATCCTTCGCTGAAAAAGCACTGATAAGGCTGATATCTGGCGTCTAAGCGTACTTGGCGCTAGACCTGAATCTAGGCCTGCCTGGAGAAATGACAGAATGTTTGGAATTGAAAACCGAAGCGGGGAACAACCATGTTCCCTGCACCAAGAAAAAAAGACCTTCCAAGTCCCGTGGTAGATGCGAGCCGAGACAGGCTTTCGGGCGCTAGCCATCGTCGCGGCGACCTTTTTAGAGAATCCAGCCCTGGTCAGGATCCAAGATTCAACGGCCAGGCCGTCAAACACAGGACCGCTGAGTTCTGGTGGTAAACTGGGCCTTGGGAGAGAAGGTCCGCGCGCTCTGGCAGTCGCCAGGGTGCGTCGGTGAGCAATTGTACCAGCTCCGCGTACCATGAGCGACGCGGCCAATCCGGAGCGATTAATATCGCTGGGACCCCTTCTAACCTGATCTTTCTGATCACCCTTGGGAGCAGAGCTATTGGTGGAAACAAGTATGGAAGATGAAACTGATTCCATGGTAAAACCAGGGCATCCACTGCAATTGCCTGCGGATCCCGGTACCGGGAAACAAAGTTGGGCACCTTGGCATTTATCTTGGAAGCCATCAGGTCCACATCTGGGGTTCCCCAGCGTCGGCATATCTGCTGAAAGATCTCGGGATGTAGAGACCATTCCCCTGACGCTATGCCGTGACGGCTGAGAAAATCCGCTGCCCAGTTTTCCTCGCCCGGTATGTGGACTGCTGAAATCACAGAGTGATTTACCTCTGCCCAGGTCAGAATCTGTTTTACCTCGTGCATGGCCGCCCTGCTGCGGGTACCTTCCTGATGGTTTATGTATGCCACCGCCGTGGCATTGTCCGATTGTATTCGGACTGGGCGGCCCGCCAGATGCTGGTGAAAATGCCTCAAAGCCAGCCGAACAGCTCGGATCTCTAAAATATTGATCGGGAGGGTCGATTCTTGCTGAGACCAAGTTCCCTGAGCTGTGTGGTGACGAAACACTGCTCCCCATCCGAGCAGGCTGGCGTCCGTTGTGACTACCAACCAAAAATTTGGAGGAAACAAACGACCCTGTCGAAGAGTGGTGTCCCTCGTCCACCACGTAAGAGTCTGTCTGACCTGCAGGGACAGACGGCACCGCAGATTGAGGGAGTAAGGGCTCCCGTCCCATACTGCCAAGAGTGCATGCTGAAGGGGGCGAAGATGAAACTGGGCAAAAGGAATAGCCTCGATTGCCGCCACCATCCTTCCTAGGACCCTCATGCAAAACCGGATGGTGTGAGGAATTGGTTGGCGAAGGATCCGTACCTCTTGGCGGAGAACTAAGGCCTTGTCCTGAGGAAGAATTATCAACCCTTGAGCGGTGTCGAAATTCATCCCTAAAAAGGTGATCTTCCGAGATGGAACGGGAGATGATTTCCTCATATCCACCAGCCACCCCAAGCGAGCAAGGGTGTCTAACGTAATGTTGACACTTTCCTCGCAGGTCTGAAAAGACGGACCCTTGATGAGGAGGTCGTCTAAGTAAGGCAGGATGACTATCCCCCTGGAGTCCAGAATGGACACAACAGCAGCCATGACCTTTGTGAACACCCTGGGGGCTGTGGCTAGCCCGAATGGCAGGGCTGCGAACTGAAGATGAAGTTTGTCGATGGCAAACCGAAGAAACCTTTGATGAGGGGGAAATATGGGGATGTGAAGATAGGCATCCTGGATGTCTATTGATGCTAGAAATTCCCCTTTTTCCATGGCTGCAATGACCGAACGGAGAGATTACATTCGGAAATGCCGAATTTTGACAAACCGGTTCAATCGCTTTAGATCCAGAATGGGCCTTACGGTACCGTCCTTCTTGGGTACAATGAACAGGTTGGAATAAAATCCCTGACCTCTTTCGACCTCCGGTACAGGTACGACAACCCCGCTGTGCCGAAGAGACTCGACCGCCTTGAATAAGGCACGAACCCGAGACTCCTCCTTGGGAAGACGCGAGGGGAAAAAAGCGATTTGGGGGAAGGCTGGTAAATTCTATTTTGTACCCCGAGGAGACTCACTTTCTGACCCACTCGTCGTGAGTCACTGATAGCCAAGTGGGGCGAAACCAGAGTAAGCGGCCGCCTACCCTGGATAAATTGACCGGATTCTGCCTCCAGTCATTTGTCCGAATATCTTTGGGGTTTGGACCCTCTAGATCTTGGCTGATAAGATCGCCCTCTTCCCAGAGGGTTGGTCCTGTAGGTGACCTGGCGATCTCTGGCCTGATTAGGCCGACCTGAGCCGCTGGAGGTGGCTGGCATGGCCCAGCCTGGGTTACGAAAGGCCCTAAAACGAGGCTGAGGTTGTCGACGAAAAGGTTGTCTAATCCTTTGCTGAGGAAGGAAACTGCTCTTCCCTCCCGTGGCATCAGATATGAGCTGATCCAGTCTCTCGCCAAATAACCGACCACTCTGATATGGTAAAGATGTAAGCGACTTCTTTGAGGTTGAATCCGCTCGCCAGGTTCTTAGCCACAAGGATCTTCTAATGGCAATTGCATTAGCAGCGGCTAATGCTGCGCAATTTGCCGCATCCATGGACGCATTAATTAAAAAGTCTCCAGCAAGAGCTATTTGATTAGAAATCTGGGTTACCTCAGACGGCACCTCTATGCCGTGAAGAGCTCTATTTAGAGACTCCGACCAGGATATCATGGCCTTGGCAACCCAAGTCGCTGCAAAAGAAGGAGAGAGAGCAGAACCTGATGCCTCAAATACCGAACGGGCCAAACTCTCAATTAGACGATCCGTTGGCTCCTTAATAGAGGAACCGCTGGGAATGGAGAGAAGCGTTTTAGATGCCAAACGCGAAACAGGAGGATCCACCGAAGGAGATTCTGTCCACTTCTTAAGGAGCTCAGGAGCAAAAGGATATCTAGTATTGAGAGCCTTTTGTCCAGCAAAGCGCTTGTCCGGTTTCTCCCGGTGGCGCTGCACTAATTCCTCAAACTCAGGATGAGCTCCAAAAACCTTATGGGCTTGCCTGGCTCGTTTAAAGGACACCTTGTGACCAGAGGTTAAGGTGGACTCATCGTCTATCCCCAGGGTTTGATTGATAGCTTCGATCAAACTGTCAATTGTCTCCTGACTATACGGTGCCTCTATATTAAGTGATTCTTCCAAATCGGAATCCGAATATTGATCACTTGCCAAAGGAGAGGGAGAGCGGGAGACGGAACTAAAAGATGCCGAGGCTCCGGACGGCATGGGTGACACAGTGTGGGTTCGTTTCCCCTGTGTCTGCCTGGTGAGAGCGCGGCCCCTGCAGGCCGGAGGTTCCTGAGACGTAGCCAAGACGGGTGAACCACTGTCCCTGCTCCTATCGGGAGCTTGAAGGGACTCGACCGCTCTGGTTAATGACGCCACAGATTGAGCCAGGGATAGGGCCCATTCAGGGGGACTTGATGCACTAGGCTCGGCTATAGGAGAGGGTTCCTGAGCCCGTTCAGAGTCACAGGCTTCGCAGACCCGAGAAGTCTGGGCGTGCGGAAAAGGGGACCTACAAGCAGTGCATGCGGTATAAAGTATCATATGAGTCTTAGTTCTTTTGGACATTCTGAATCCGTCACAGAGTACACAATAAACTGGATGTGTCGGTCAGCGGAAGGGGCGCAAAAGTGCGCAACAATCAGGCTGGAGGTATAGCCTTACCCCAGTCCTGTATCCCCTGCGTCCTTAAACAGCGTGTTCCGGATCGGAGTCCGAATATAAATGTGTCCCCCAATGCGCAGAAAAAAAGACATCCGAGCTCCAAAACTTTCAAAAAAGAGCGCTCCTCTGTCAGAGAGGAAGTGCTCATGTAGCCGAGCCTCAGGAGGGAGGGTCAAGAGGCGCGGCCTAGAAGTTAGGCTTCCGGCCGCGGCCTAAACTCCGGCAAAAAGCCGGGGGCTAAATTTGAAGCCGCGGCCTAGCGCCCACCGAAGCCGCGGCCTAAATTTCCGGCGGAGGCCGCCCCATAAGCGGAGGGCGGGCCCGCCGGAAGAAGACGCCACCGTGGGTGGAGCCCACTCCCGCGACCGCTCTAGCTGGCGCCGGCACTATATTCCGGCCCGCGGCCTAGTCCCCGGGAAAAGCCGGGGACTAGATTTGAAGCCGCGGCCTAGCACCGGCCGAAGCCGCGGTCTAAATTTCCGGCGGCGGCCACCCCAAGTCGGGGGGCGGCCCGCCGCCGCCGGGAACGGAGCCCCACTCTCACGACAGCGCCCCCCTCCGGCCGACGCCGGACAAGATTGTCACTTCTTCCAGCCCGCGGCCTAGTTCCTGGATAAAGCCGGGGACTAAATTTTACCCGAAAATGCTGCTGCAACCTTCGGGCGGCCGTCCAGGCGGGGAACGACAGTCTGATGCTCCCCAACAGAAAAAAAAAATGGTCTGGAAAAAGAACCAGACGTGTGCCTCCATCAGACACTAAGCAATAACTGGGTTTGCCTGCGGCCAGTGCTGAGGTGTATACGGCGGAGGAGGAGCTAACCTTTTTTTTTATGTTTACTTAGTGTCAGCCTCCTAGTGGCAGTAGCATACACCCACAGTCCTGTGTCCCCCAATGAGACGAAGGAGAAAATTACTTTGTTCTGTTTCTTTTGTTCCAAATTTAAATTTTCCATTTTTATAATTATAATTCCTGATAGTTTGCAAGACTATGAGTGTGGTGAGGCTGCGTATGGTTCTACCTGAGGGTGCTGTCCTCTGGATGTCAGACCTGGTGCTGCCTGGTGTTTGCTGTCTGTACTCCAGAGATTCTTGTTTTGTTTATACAAAAATCTTTAGTTCGGCTCAGTCCAGCTTGCTTCCCTAATCCATGGAGATTAATTTTTCCAGGTTGTGTCCTAAAGTTTCCTTATTACAAGGTATAAAGTGATGAAGATTCAGGAGCTTATGTTCAGTGCTGCTTACTCCTGGAATGGTGGGCGGGGATATCTATGTCTATATCCATATCTACATCCATATCCATCTCTATAGATATCTATCTATATATATTTTTTATTTTCAATTATATTTGTGTGTGTAAACATTATAAATTAGAATATATAGCATGTAATGACATTATGGTACACATTGTAGGTAAAAGACATGCCAGCTCTGTGGGACGCAGCTTGTGAGGGATATAAAGACAAATACCATTGGGATGTTTGCTGGACCAAAATCTACAGAGACCTCTATCCTGAGTGGGAGTCATTCACAAGTGCACTTCAGTTGCGAACTGGTAGAATATTTTTTTAAAAATTGATAATGGTCATAGTGGGTTGTATTTTTTTATTTTAGCTTGTGATATTAAACAAAGGTGGTGGTCTGTAAGGGATAGGTTCAATAAATTCAATACCCTATATTCCAAGAGTGGCATTTCACCACCTATACATAAATGCCCATACTACGGACAGCTGATGCTTACATTAACAAGCAGGACATTACGGAGTTAAGTTTTTCAAAATAATTATAAATTATTTAAAGATGTATATTGCTTTTATAATGAAGACTTTTTTTATTTACACAGCACTGAAGGGAACCTTCAACCGGCTGAGCCCCAAGACACCGACATAGAAGATGCAGAAGTCACAACTACAGAAGCAGGCACATCTGCTTCTGCAGCTGCAGAAAGTGCACCAACTGCGATCACATCCAGTGCTGCCTATCCCGTGGCACTGAGCCAAAAACAAAGAGTCTGAGGCTACAAGACTTGCTAGTGAAACATTAGAGCTGTTCAAAAAACGACAACAGAAGATCAAGTTGATTTTTTTGGGTCAACTATAGCCAGCAAGACTCGCTTACTTCCACGGGATAGGCAGACACCATTCATGGCTGCTGTGTTTTCTATGAAGGCACCACTTGAGGACCCAGCACCAATCAGTAGTTTAAACGACCTTTTGGTGGTGGTCACTAGTATTGTACGGCCGAAACCCCAACCACCAGCATCGGAACAACACCAGCGATACCCAGCAAGTGCAACACCAGCAAGTACGTTTCAGTACTATTCGGAGTCAACAAGGTCACAAAGGCTGGGCCCCTCACCCAATGAAAGTTTTAGTTTGATACAGGTACTAGATATGGGTATTGCCCGGAGTATCAGTTTTTAAATTAACAACCCATCTTTGATATCTGGGGGAACAGAGACCTGACCACAGCTGGGGCCGTGACCCTCTGCTACCGTGATATGGGTACACGCCATCGTGCTCGTGCCTACTCCATTAACATTTTTAAAGTTGTAGTGATTCCTGCCAAGTGTCGCACACCAGACATCAAGCAGTTTCATGATTCAAAGATCAAAGTCTTCCATACAGAGGTTTGCGTTGCCAGTAAAAGCCGCGCTTGACCAAGAGACCAAACACCTTCTTCTAAGCAAGGCAACATTCTCGTTCTGTGGTCAAAGAAATGACTTATTTGGCCAAAAATTAAAAACTGGTTTTGATATTGAAAAAAAAAAAAAAGACAATGTCATAATGTTTTTATTGTTTATAAAATAAAGCTATCTTTGAAAATTTTTGTTTCAGCAACATTCACACAAGGGCTCTTGTGCTGAATGACAAATACTTTTACCACTACTCCAGCTCATTTTATTACAGCGCTGGAGTGGTGATACAAATGTAAATAACCTGACCTACTAAACAGCAGCAATTTAATTTTATTCCTGATGACCTTCCCACCCTACATCACCATCTTTTGACCAATACTTGTGACTTAACAGAATAAAAAGTCACCTAGCAAGCTAAAATCTATGATAGCCATGTTGTAGCCCTGTTATGGCTGTCATGGACTTACATTGAGATCAGGGCAGGCGTTAGCGGCAGGCAGACCAGGCAGTCGCCTAGGGCCCCAGCTCGTCCAGGGGCACCTAACCTGCCGCTATGTGTCCCCTGAGTAAGAGGGTCTTGGCGCCGAACCTCACCCCCCCAAACGTGCATTCAACTTATCTGCATCATAGAAGCTGATACAGTTAAGCCGGGGTCACAATTGCGAGTGCAGCGTGAGTCTCTTGCCTCCATACCTGGCACTGCCGCCGGCACTCGGACCAGAGCGTTCAGCTGCATAGAAATACATGCAGCCGCACACTCCGATCCCGAGTGGCGGCAGCAGTGCCGGGTATCGAGGCGAGTTTCTCGCATTGCACTCGCAAGTGTAACCCCGGCCTTACAAAGCAGTGAAGGAGAAGAGAGAGTCATGTGATGCTCCCTCTCCCATCACTCATAATTGAAAGCAATTAAAATAAATAAAACACAAAAAAAATCAATTAGGGTTTATTTATGAACATGAAAATAGATCATGAACATTATTTGCAAAACCAAGAAATTTTTTTTCTTAGGTATCTTCTTTTTTTTTTTCAACTTCATTCAGTTCTTCTCTGCTGGTCAGGCTGAACATCACCAACACAGGACTACTGCCAGTGCATGGCACCTTCTGGACTCATGAAATAGTCAGTAAAGGTTTCTCGCACACAGGCACCAGAGTTGGATGGCGTTCCCAGACCCACATTGACCACTGGAGTAAATACTGGCTGCTGTGACTCCTCATCTACCTCAGTGCTGTACTCACGAGCATAGTTATGGAGTACACAGCATGTCTTAATCACGGCGTCAACTGTGTCTGTATGCAACTCGATGGCAGTGTGAAAGATCCTCCACTGACTACACATGATTCCGAAGGTGCATTCCACATATCTGCGTGCACGACTCAGCCGATAATTAAAATTCCTCCGCCGGGCATCCAGTCTCCTTCGTGGGTATGGGAGCAGCAGGTTGGTCATTAAGGGAAATGCTTCATCCGATACCATCACAAAGGGAACTGGATGTGTGGAACCCGGCAAAGGTCGTGGGGCTGGAAGCGTTCCGCAATCTTGAAGAATTTGCAGACCAATCGGTGATGTTCGCAACACCCGAGAGTCCTCAGTACTGCCATAGGCACCAACATCAATGGCAACAAATTTGTAATGGGCATCAGCCACCACCATCAGGACCACAGAAAAATACTTCTTATAATTAAGAAGCGTGATCCTGATCGTACTGGTTGCTGAACCCTTACATGTTTTCTATCAAAGGCACCTACACAGTTTGGGAAATTGACCACAGACTGAAAGCCTGCTGCAACCTGCAGCCAAGTCTCCTCAGTTGGGGAAGGCATCACGATGGGCTGCAACTTCTGCAAGATCACGTTACATGTGCACTTCACAATTTGTGAAATGGTGGATTTACCAACTCTAAATTGGAGGTGCAGTGATGAATAGCTTTCTCCTGTGGCCAGAAATCTGCAAAGGAAAAGAAGATTAGAAACGTCAACAAAAACTATTGACATACAAATAATTAAAAAAAAAAAAAATGTACTTACCGCAAGGTGATGAGCAGCCTTTCCTCAGCAGAGATCGCCTTTCTTATGAACGTACCGCAATAGATCAGCTCTGGGGATAATATCTGTAACAGCCTGTCAAATCCTCGTATTGGAATTCGGCAAAAAGCTATGAATTTATCCGGATATCTGTAAAAAAAAAAATAAAAAATGACAAAAAAAAATGACATGAAAAGAATGGTTAGGTAATAAATGGTGATTTTTTTGGGGACACATTTTACACAGGAAACTATCTTTACATATAGTTAAGTTACCTCCTTAAATCTCGGTATAACACATTGAAATGTCCCTCCTCCCTTCTCTTCGAAACTATAGGGTAGACCCAAAGCTTTTTTGCCATCCTGGACTGCTCCTATTAAGATAAAACAATTGGTTACTGCATAACACAGTTAAAAAAGACATGCAAGGTATTACTTACATATACCTTAGCTTACCTGCTCTCTGCGACTATGCAGAATATGTAGCACCAATCCCAATATCAGGTTTCTATAAGGCCTGCGGAGCCATAAGGGCTGCTTGGTGCTCATCTCTGCCCTCATCTGTGCGCTCATCTCTCCAAAATGGAGAATGAAACAAGGTTGAACAAGGAAATGACATCACACTTTTTTTTATTTTATATAAATAGTGAGGATTTTCAACTGCGAGAAAGTATCCATGCAGAAATTTCCGCAGGCAAATCTGCAACGTGCGCACATAACCTAGTGATGCTTTGTCAGGCCTTCACTGTGGCTGACTTCAGTTGTTGCTTGTTTGTGGCTCTTTCTGCCTTAAGCTTTGTCTTAAATGTTTCTGCACCTTTGGCATAGAAAAAAAATGTGTCACGTTTTTTGCTATGACTGCAGTGTGACTTTCTCCTATACATTATGCACTTGTCAGTGGATTTGGAGGACCGTACCCACTTTCTTTTCTATATGATATATATACACACACACACACACACAATACATATATATATATATATATATATATATACATATATATATATATATATGTATATATATATATATATATAGAGATCTATAAATATCACAATCAATTTAAATTTTCTGTTGCACACACTGATGGGGTATTCAGAGACCTCTCCAAGACATTACTCTCATATACAGTACAGACCTAAAGTTTGGACACACCTTCTCATTCAAAGATTTTTCTGTATTTTCATGACTATGAAAATTGTAGAATCACACTGAAGGCATCAAAACTATGAATTAACACATGTGGAATTATACATTACACTTTACAAAAAAATGTGAAACAACTGAAAATATGTCTTATATTTTGGGTTCTTCAAAGTAGCCACCTTTTGCTTTGATTACTGCTTTGCACGCAGAAATACAGATTTCTGTGTTACTCACCGTAAAATCCTTTTCTCCGAGACGCTCATTGGGGGACACAAGACTGTGGGTGTATGCTACTGCCGCTAGGAGGCTGACACTAAGTAAACATAAAAAAAGGTTAGCTCCTCCTCCGCCGTATACACCTCAGCACTGGCCGCAGGCAAACCCAGTTTAGTGCAAAAAGAAGTAGGAGGCTAAAAGACGGATTTTGGTAAGAACTTACCTGTAAAATCCTTTTCAGCGAAGGAAGGAAGAGAGACACAGTCATTACTAGTGGGGGTAGGCGGAGCCCAGATAGGATTGACACCTCAGATTAAAAAGAGTGTTGACCGGCCCCTCCAGCTCGGGCTCCTCCTACTCAGCTCTCCAGTCGTACACAAGCTTAAGGAAGAGCAATATCACCAGCGGAGCAACATAACCCCTTCTGAAGGACTTCAGAGAAAAAAACACAAGAATACAGGTTATGCATGCATTTAGGCAAAAGACCACACAGTTCCAGGTACTACTCACTGGACCTGACCACTGCGATGAGCTGGCGATGCTGGAACAGAGCCTTAGCGCGCCGACCTCAGCCCAGATAATCGCTATCAGAGAAGGGTCATGCCGCATCTGAAAACAACAACACACTTCTGCCATGGGAGGGAGCTGTGTCTCTCTTCCTTCCTTCGCTGAAAAGGATTTTACAGGTAAGTTCTTACCAAAATCCGTCTTTCAGCAGCAGATGGAAGGAAGAGAGCCACAGTCATTACTAGTGGGACGTCCCAAAGCAGTCCAGAAACTAGGGTGGGAAAAAAAAACCAAAATAAGCAGAATCCCAACAACCTAGATAAATGCACAACAGGCGCCAAATACAAGTTAACTAGAACTTTAAACTACAGCCGCCTGCAGGGCCCTACGTCCTAAGGCCTCATCAGCGGAAGCACTAACGTCCACCTTATAAAACTTTATAAACGTGTGGACGGAACGCCAGGTCGCCGCTCGGCAGAGCTGAGCTGCCGAGGCCCCTTGATGAAAGGCCCACGATGAAGCCACAGCCCTCGTGGAGTGAGCTCGAAACTTAATCGGGCAAGGTTCGCCTTTAAGTCGGTAAGCCTCCAAAATGGCCGACCGAATCCAACGAGCTATAGAGTCCTTGGAAGCTCGTTAACCACGCCGACGACCTGCTAGAATCACAAACAGAAAGTCTGACTTCCGAAAACTTTGAGTAACAGACAAACAGAACTTCAAGGCCCGCACTAAATCCAATGTGTGCAAGGCCCGTTCCTTTGCATTCCTCGGACCCAAGCAAAGCGAGGGCAACACAATATCCTGGTTAACATGAAATTGCGACACCACCTTAGGTAGAAAGTCGCCCTGTGTGCGAAGCACTACTCGATCCGGGTAAAACTCCAGGAAGGAAGGCGAGCAGGAAAGAGCCACCAACTCAGAAACCCTTCTCAAAGAGGTGACCGCCACTAAGAAGGCAACCCTCCAAGAAAGTAAAGAAGGGCTAGCAGAGTCCATAGGCTCAAAAAGGCCCATGCTGAAAAGCCTCCAAGACAAGGTTGAGCCGCCAAGGAAACACATGCGTCTTCCGCGGCGGAAACTGACGGATTACTCAGCGAAAAAATGAACGTACGTCCCTACGCGAGGCGATAGCCTTCCGAAAAAGCAAGGACAGAGCAGAAACCTGACCCTTCAGAGAGCTAACTGCCAAACCCTTGTGCAGCCCGTACTGCAGAAGGACCAACAAATTGGGAATGGGAAAAATCCTCGGGTTCCTTGAAGAACCCGAACACCACGAAAAGAAGGCTTCCCAAGTCTTGTGATAAATCTCAGTAGTAGCCGGACCTCTGGCAGCTCGCAGAGTGGCAATGACTTCGGCTGAGAAACCTCTACGGGTCAATATTTTGGTCTCAAGAGCCACGCCGTCAAACGCAGAGACTTCAAGTCAGGATGACGAACGGGCCCCTGGTTAACAGGCCCGGGTGAAGAGGAAGTGGGAATGGGGGTGCTGCCAAAAGCGACACCAGTGTCGAGAACCACGTCCTCCTTGGCCAATCTGGGGCTATCAACATAGCCGGGATTCTCTCCAGTCTGATCCGATGCAGCAGCAGAGGAAGCAAAGATATCGGCGGAAACACATAGATTAGCTCGAATTGGTCCCACGGAGCCACCAGAGCATCCACCGCCACAGCCTTCGGGTCCTTATATCTGGACATGAAGATCGGTAACTTGGCATTGAACCTGGATGCCATCAAATCCACTTGGGAGTTCCCCAACGGGAGCACAGCAGTGCAAAAAAATTTTCGGATGAAGACTCCATTCTCCGGGATCCATCTTCTCGCGACTGAGAAAGTCCGCCGTGATATTCTGGACTCCTGGAATGTGTCGCAGAGATGGCTGGCACCCTGGTCTCGGCCCATACAAGATCCGAGACACCTCCACCATGAGTCTGGAACTCCTCGTCCCGCCTTGATGGTTGATATACGCGACCGCCGTCGCATTGTCTGTCTGCACTCGGACTGGCAGACTGCTCAAAGGGACCGTCCAGTGTTGGAGGCAAAGGAAAAATTGCCCTCAATTCCAGGATGTTGATCGGTAGAACAGACTCTTCCGATGACCATACTCCCTGAATCCAGGGATCGTTCCAGACACCCCCCCAGCCCTTCAGGCCGGCATCGGTGGTTATGATCGACCGCCTCGGAGAGAGGAAAGACATCCCCAGGGATAACGCTCCTGGACGTAACCACCATCCTAGGGATTCTCGCACCCTGTGAGAGATGATGACACTGCAATCCAGCAAAGCCTGCGATCGATCCCAACGGCTCCGAATGAGCCTTTGGAGGGCCCTGGAATGAAACTGGGCAAATGGAAGTGCCCCCATGGACGCCACCATCAAACCCCGAAGGCGCATACACCTTCGAAGGGACAACGCTGTCGAAGACTTCATAACCTGTACATGTCGAAGGAGACTTGCTTGCTTGACTGGAGGCAGAGACACCACTGCTCGTACCGTGTCGAAATGCATCCCCAAAAACAGGAATGACTGCGACTGTTCCAGAGACGACTTCTCCCAATTGACCAGCCACCCGAAGTCCTCCAGGAGCTGAAGGGAAAGATTGCAAGCAGTCACCGCCTCCTTCTTTGAGGACGCCACAAACAAAAGGTCGTCCAGATAGGGAAGAATCGAAACCCCCTGTTTTCGAAGAATTGCCATGAGAGGCGCCAGAATTTTTGTAGAAACTCTGAGACCAACCCAAATGGCAAAGCCACAAACTGGTATCCTGGCAGAAACGAAGGAAGCGTTGGTGGGCCCTTCCGATTGGAAAGTGCAAATAAGCGTCGCGAATGTCGGTTGACACCAAAAAATCGTTCTGCGACAGGGCCGCCACAACGGAGCGAAGCAACTCCATGCAGAATTTCCGGGCGTGGACATGCCGATTCAATCTTTTGAGATCCAGAATGGGCCGAAATTTGTCCTCTTTTTTGGGGACCACAAAGAGGTTAAAATATAACCCTCTTCCCCGACCCTCCGGCGGAACCGAAACCACCACACCTTTCTGCAGAAGGGAATCTACCTCCCACAGTAGCGGGCTCTGACGGAACGTGAGATTGACAAAAAACTGTCTGGGGGTCGAGAAAGAAAACTCTATGACGCAGCCTGCCGACACAACCTGTGTCACCCAGGTGTCCGACACGCGGGAAGCCCAAGTCGGTTTGAATTGGAGTAAACGAACCCCCACTCGAGAGCGCTTGAGTGATACCCTGACGTCAGACCGTCTTAGCGGGCTTTTTGTCTTAACGGAAGTTCTGTTTCCAGGGAATTTTTTTTTGAAAAAAAGAGAGACGACCCGAAACCCCCAGCGGGCTGACCGAATCATCCCCTGGACCGAAAGGACTGCCGACAACTACCGCCACTAGTCCTGCCAGACGCAGAAGTCACAGCTCTGCGCTGCGGTAAAGCTGATTCTTTTGCCTTTACCTTGGCAATCAGCTCCGTAAGGTCAGGTCCAAATAGCTGACCTGTTTGGAAACTGCGTCCCCAGTCCACTGTCTAAGCCACAGTGCTCTTCCGACTGTGACTGCCGAAGATTGCGCCCTGGGTAGCAGTGACGCAGTATCCTCCAACAACTGGAAAAGCCCATCTACCTCGATAGAGGAGATCCACCTTGCCACGCCGTCCGTAGACGGTCCAACCGCTCAGGGAAACTTTACAAGCACACATGGATCCTTAATCTGAATCCATGATCCGCGGTCTCGCAGATGGATTTTTCTGCCATCTATGTTTTTCTGTCCAGCGGGTCCTGCAGACTCGCCTTCCCCTTAACAGGAGGATTTTGCTAAGCTGGGATAAAGGGACATCCACTTCAGGAGAAGGATCCAATTATCATCAACTCCGTAGAACACGGATACGGTGTCTCAATTTTCTGGACACAGGCGCTCCTTCTCCACTGCCCCATTAAGCTCATCCAGTGATGGTAAAGCTTGATCGTGACTGAAAACATCCGGGCCGACTTACCAGGATGTCCAGATACCTCCTCCGGTAACTGTAACGCCTCCAATAAAAACCTCTTTACGGCCCAAAAGAGAGGCAGAGTGTCCCTGCCGATCCCCCTTGTCCGAATCGGACATTTTCGTTACGCGGGAAGGAAGGCACCGGCTTGTGTCGCTTACTGACATGAGAGAATCTAGCTGACACTCAATAACAGAAAATCAGACAGGCCATCAATAGAAACTAGCGAGGGCCTCCATTCTGACACCACTGGAACCTCCGACCACTGCGCTTAACGCCGTCGAGGTCTGCGCGTCAGATACGTGAGACTGATCCTGTAGCGGATCTGGGAGACGGTTGCACAGTATATGGCAGGTTAAACCTGTCAGTAACTAGAAAGTGTGTTTCTTAAAGAAAAAACGAAACGCTGAAGGGTTAAAGCTCTTAAAGAGAGAGCTACCCCAGCTGTCCCCCATTAAGAGTTAACCGCCTAAGAAGGGGTTAAAGTCGCAGACTCCCCACAACCTTAATAATGAAAAGGGTGTGCGAGCCCCAAGTGCCTCTTATAAGGCAGCAGCTACAGGACAGCTATGCCACACTTAACAAGAAAACGTTCACAAGATTGCGCTGTTAGTAAATCGCAATGACCGCCAAAGTCATTAAGGGATCACTAATCGCTTATGCGTTGTTAATGAAATCGCCCAGATTGGCAGCTACTAGCGACATTAAAAATGGTTACGCCAACGATCGCATAGTATGCGTCGTTATCGGTCGTTAGCAGGAACGTATAGTGGCAGTATTACTGTCGCAGACTCCCCACAACCTCTTTATTGAAAAGGTGTGCGAGCCCCCTTATGAGATAACAGCTGCAGGCAGCGCAGTCTGCCACCCATTTGTGCCTCAGAAAGGCGCCCGCGCTGTGGGGGTGAAGGGGTTAAGCTTCTGCCCTATGGTAGAAGCGACTCACCCAGCTGGTTTCCATACTCTGTGCAGTGTCTGCCGGGAGGGGAGGAGAGCGATTCCGAGGGAGCTTCCAGCCTGTCAGTAATGGCTGCCGCGCTGTGCCTCCATGTGCTTCATGAGAGAAGCCGGAAAAGGAGACTGCCGTAAAGCGCGCGCTCAGAGCGGCGCGAAATTCAAAAAATAAAAAAGCGCGCACTCCTCTCTCCCTCCTCACTATGTCCTGCAGGCATCCACCTGCGGACAAAAAACACACAGTCACCGGCATGAATACTGTAACAGCGGCTGCCGCAGCAGTCGCTGAATCACTCACACACATTATAAAAATGTGGAGTACTCACCAGCCGAAAGCGCACGACCCAGGTTCTGCGTTATGCCCATCGCTTCCCCCCAGGGCAGGGAATGCAGTGACCCCTGCAGCGCGGTTTGCGCCCCCGCCAGGGAAGCCATCCTCATCCCCCCGGGCCGGCAGGGTTCTGCAGGGACCACCATATAGGGTAATACAGATCCGCCAAGGGAGAGGTTGGGGTCCAGCAGCGCTGAGACCCCTGAGACCTCTAGACCACTTTAGGTGATCCAAGTCTCTTGTCCGATAAAAAATAATAAAATCTTCTGAAGAGCTGCTTCCAGCAGCGAACATCCTCTGAGACCTCAAATTGTAAACTGGAGAGCTGAGTAGGAGGAGCCCGAGCTGGAGGGGCCGGTCAACACTCTTTTTAATCTGAGGTGTCAATCCTATCTGGGCTCCGCCTACCCCCACTAGTAATGACTGTGGCTCTCTTCCTTCCATCTGCTGCTGAAAAATAAATCAGTGTTAACACAGGTACAATATCAATATGTCCAGAAGTAAATCTACTGACACAGACCCCAAAAAAAAATAGAATTAACTCCAAAACGAAGCCATCCGGCTATTTAGGGAGGGTGCTGTGTCCCCCAATGAGCGTC
Source organism: Oophaga sylvatica (assembly GCA_033576555.1). NCBI lineage: Eukaryota > Metazoa > Chordata > Amphibia > Anura > Dendrobatidae > Oophaga > Oophaga sylvatica. The sequence continues at coordinate 475,622,246 of JARQOD010000004.1, forward strand.
TCGAGAAAAGGATTTTACGGTGAGTAACACAAAAATCCGTATTTCTCCTTCGTCTCATTGGGGGACACAAGACTGTGGGACGTCCCAAAGCAGTCCCTTGGGTGGGAAACCGACTCCACAGTGTAATTTATAACAGGCATTGCCTATAGGTGCGCTACCGCGCCCTGAAGAATCCTTCTACCCAGACTTGCATCCGCTGAAGCCTGAGTATGGACATTATAATGTTTGGAAAAGGTATGCAGACTGGACCAGGTTGCCGCCTTACAAACCTGTTCCGCCGAAGCCTGATGCCGAAGAGCCCAGGAGGCACCCACTGCTCTGGTGGAGTGAGCCTTGATTCCTGCGGGAACCACCGCGCCTCTGATGCGGTAGGCCTCCTGAATGGTTAACCGTATCCATCTAGCCAAAGTTGACCTAGATGCAGCGAGTCCCTTCCTGCGACCTTCGGGAAGGATAAACAGCGTGTCCGTCTGCCGAAAGGAAGCCGTCCGAGATACATATCTCCTGAGTGCTCTCACCAGATCCAGCGTATGGAGAGCCTTCTCCACCCGGTGCGTCGGAGCTGGGCAAAATGAGGGCAAAACAATGTCCTCATTGATATGAAATGAGGACACGACTTTAGGCAAAAAAGGTGGTGTTGGCCTGAGCACTACCTTATCATGATGAAAAAGTAAGTACGGAGCTCGGCAAGATAGTGCTGCTAGCTCCGAAACCCGCCTTATGGATGTTATGGCTACCAAAAACACCACCTTCCAGGAAAGGTATGTCAGAGAAACCTCCTGAAGAGGCTCAAATGGAGATTCCTGCAGAACTCCCAGAACGAGATTGAGATCCCAAACGTCTAAGGGAGCCCTGTAGGGGGGCACTATATGGACAACTCCTTGAATAAAGGTTTTAACCTGTAAATTAGTAGCGATTTTACGCTGAAAAAGAACCGACAAGGCTGATATCTGTCGTCTAAGAGTACTTGGCGCTAGGCCTGAATCTAGACCCGCTTGGAGAAATGACAGAATGTTGGGAATTGAAAACTGAAGTGGGGAATAACCATGTTCCCTGCACCATGTAAAAAAGACCTTCCAAGTATGGTGGTAGATACGAGCCGAGGCGGGTTTTCGGGCGCTAGCCATTGTGGCGGCGACCTTCTTGGAGAATCCAGCCCTGGTCAGGATCCAAGATTCAACGGCCAGGCCGTCAAACACAGGACCGCTGAGTTCTGGTGGTAAAATGGGCCCTGGGAGAGAAGATCCGCGCGTTCTGGCAGACGCCAGGGTGCGTCGGCGAGCAACTGTACCAGCTCTGCGTACCATGAGCGACGCGGCCAATCCGGAGCGATTAATATCGCTGGGACCCCCTCTAACTTGATCTTTCTGATCACCCTTGGGAGCAGAGCTATCGGTGGAAACAAGTATGGAAGATGAAACCGATTCCACGGTAGAACTAGGGCGTCCACCGCAATTGCCTGCGGATCCCGGTACCGGGAGACGAAGTTGGGCACCTTGGCGTTTATCCTGGAGGCCATCAGGTCCACATCTGGGGTTCCCCAGCGTAGGCATATCTGCTGAAAGACCTCGGGATGTAGCGATCATTCCCCTGACGCTATACCCTGACGGCTGAGGAAATCCGCTGCCCAGTTCTCCTGGCCCGGAATGTGGACCGCCGATATCACAGAGTGATTTCTTTCTGCCCAGGTCAGAATATGTTTTACCTCGTGCATGGCCGCCCTGCTGCGGGTACCTCCCTGATGATTTATGTATGCCACCGCCGTGGCATTGTCCGATTGTATTCGGACAGGGCGGCCAGCCAGATGATGGTGAAAATGCCTCAGAGCCAGCCGAACAGCTCGAATCTCTAAAACATTGATCGGGAGGGTCGATTCCTGCCGAGACCAAGCCCCCTGGGTTGTGTAGTGACGAAACACTGCTCCCCATCCGAGAAGGCTGGCGTCCGTTGTGACTATCAGCCAATGGACTGGGGGAAAATATCGCCCCTGTTGAAGAGTGGTGATTTTTGTCCACCACGTGTTTGTCTGACCTGTAGGGACAGACGGCACCGAAGTTTGAGAGAGGAAGGGCTCCCGTCCCATACTGCCAAGAGTGCATGCTGAAGGGAGCGGAGATGAAACTGGGCAAATGGAATGGCCTCGATTGCTGCCACCATCCTTTCTAGGACCCTCATGCAAAACCGGATGGTGTGAGGAATCGGTTGGCGAAGGATCCGTACCTCCTGACGGAGGACTAGGGCCTTGTCCCGAGGAAGGATTATCAACCCTTGAGCGGTGTCGAAAATCATCCCTAAAAAGGTGATTTTCCGAGAAGGCACGGGAGATGATTTTTTCAGATTCACCAGCCACCCCAGGCGAGCAAGGGTGTCTAGCGTAATGCTGACACTTTCCTCGCAGGCCTGAAAAGACGGACCCTTGACGAGGAGATCGTCTAAGTATGGCAAGATGACTATCCCCCGGGAGTGCAGAATGGACACAACAGCAGCCATAACCTTTGTGAACACCCTGGGGGCTGTGGCTAGCCCGAAGGGCAAGGCTGCGAACTGAAAGTGAAGGTTGCTGATGGCAAACCGAAGAAACCTTTGATGAGGAGGGAATATGGGGATGTGAAGATAGGCATCCTGGATGTCTATTGACGCTAGAAATTCCCCCTTTTCCATGGCCGCAATGACCGAGCGGAGAGACTCCATTCGGAAATGTCGAATTCTGACAAACCGGTTCAGACGTTTTAGGTCCAGAATGGGCCTTACAGTGCCGTCCTTCTTGGGTACTATGAACAGGTTGGAATAGAACCCTTGACCTCTTTCGACCTCTGGTACAGGAACAATGACCCCGCTGCGCCGAAGAGATTCGACCGCTTAAATAAGGCGTGAACCCGGGATTCTTCTTTGGGAAGACGCGAGGGAAAAAAACGATTTGAGGGAAGGCTGATAAACTCTATCTTGTACCCCAAGGAGACTAACTCCCTGACCCACTCGTCGTGAGTAACCGATAGCCAGGTGGGGCGAAACCAGAGTAAGCGGCTGCCTACTCTGGACAAATTGACCGGATCCTGCCTCCAGTCATTTGTCCGAATATCTTTGGGTCCTAGACCCTCTAGATCTTGGTTGCTGAGATCGCATCCTTCCCAAAGGGTTGGTCTTGTAGGAGACCTGGCGATCTCTGGCCTGATTAGGTCGACCTGAGCCGCCGGAGCTGTCTGCCGCGGCCCAACCCGGGTTGCGAAAGGCCCTAAACCGGGGCTGAAGCTGTCGGCGAAAGGGCTGTCTAATTTTCTGCTGAGGAAGGAAACTACTCTTCCCTCCTGTCGCATCAGATATAAGCTGATCTAGCCTCTCGCCAAATAACCGGCCGCTTTGATACGGTAAGGACGTAAGTGATTTCTTTGAGGTTGAGTCCGCCCGCCAAGTCCTCAACCACAAGGATCTCCTAATAGCAATCGCATTAGCCGCAGCAAGTGCTGCGCAATTTGCCGCATCCATGGAAGCATTAATTAAAAAGTCTCCTGCAAGAGCTATCTGATTAGAGATCTCAATTACCTCAGACGGCACCTCTATACCGTGGAGAGCTCTATTTAGAGACTCCGACCAGGATATCATAGCCTTAGCAACCCAAGTCGCTGCAAAAGAAGGAGAGAGAGCAGAGCCTGATGCCTCAAACACTGAGCGAGCCAAGCTTTTAATCAGACGATCCGTTGGATCCTTGATCGAGGAACCGTTGGGAAGGGAGAGGAGCGTCTTAGACGCCAAACGCGACACGGGGAGGGTCGACCGCAGGAGATTCCGCCCACTTCTTAAGAAGTTCAGAAGCAAAAGGATATCTGGAATTGAGAGCCTTTTGTCCTGCGAAGCGCTTGTCCGGCTTTTCCCGGTGGCGCTGCACTAGGTCCTCAAACTCAGGATGAGCACCAAAAACCTTATGAGATTGCCTGGCTCGTTTGAAGGACACCTTATGACCAGAGGCCAAGGTGGATTCATCGTCTACCCCCAGGGATTGATTGACAGCTTCAATTAGACTGTCAATTGTCTCCTGACAATTCGGTGCCTCTAGATTGAGGGACCCTTCGGAATCGGAATCCGAACATTGATCACTCGCCTCCAAAGGTGAGGGAGAGCGAGAAACGGAGCTGATAGATGCCGAGGCCCTGGACGGCATAGGCGACGCAGTGTGGGTTCGCTTCCCCTGCGTCTGCCTGGTGAGAGCGCAGGCCGGAGGTTCCTGAGACATGGCCTAGACGGGTGAACCACTGTCCCTGCTGCTATCGGGAGCTTGAAGGGACTCGATTGCTCTCGTTAATGACGCCACAGATTGAGACAGAGACAGGGCCCATTCCGAGGGACCTGACGCACTGGGCTCAGTTATAGGGGAGGGCTCCTGGGCACGTTCGGAGTCACAGGCTTCGCAGACCCGATTAACCTGGGCATGCGGAAAAGGGGACCTACAGGCAATGCAAGCGGTATACAGCACCGTGTGAGTTTTAGCCCTTCTGGACATACTGGATCTGTCACAGAGTTTTTCCTGCTGCAATGATTTGGATGTGGCGGTGCGGGGAGCGGTGGAGCGGAGCGCAGCAAAGCGGAGCAACCAGGCTGGAGGTAGTAGCACTTACCCCAGTCCTGTATCCCCGGACGTCTTTTAACCGCGTGTAGTGGTGCAGAAGAGACGACGGAGGCTCCAGACTTTTCAAAAAAAGCGCTTCCCTTTCAGGGAGGCGTGCCTAATATAGCCGAGCCTCAGGGGGAGGGGTCGTGAGGCGCGGCCTAGCGCCGGCCGAAGCCGGGGGCTAAAATTCCGGCCGCGGCCTAGCGCCGGCCGAAGCCACGGCCTAAATTTTCGGCGGTGGCCGCCTGAGAGTCGGGGGGCGGGCCCGTCGGAAGGTGACGCTGCTGAAGCCAGGCTGAATCCCCTGACCACCTCTCAGACGCCGGCTCCCAGCTTCCAGCAACCTCTTCCGGCCCCCCTCCACGACCGTCTATACCGGTTTTAAAGGTGGGTTTACCGGCCGTAGCTTGCAGATTCCTTGTCGTCAGGTTAGAGGGGGGCTCGCAGAAAAAAAGGGGGACGGTGCAGGCACCCTAACTCCATCACCCCTTCAGGGGATGAGGAGAGGGACCGTCCGCCTCCTTGCAGCACCGCAGTCTAGCATTGGTGGTGCAGTGGGGGCCGCACGGACTACCTCTTGCCTCTGTACAGCCTAGGGTTTCAATACTCTAGGGTGGTCAGGGCTGAGTCCGGCATTCGTGTCCCACGTTGCGGGAAAGGATACGTGGAGGCGACACTCCACGTGCTCGCCCGTTGATGGTTTGGGGAGATCGGACCCCTTCAAAAGGGTCCGTCGCCCCTATCTCGTCTTCGTGGGAAAGAAAAAAAAAAAAAAAGTGGTCTGGAAGAAACCAGACGTGTGCCTCCATCAGACACTAAGCATGAACTGGGTTTGCCTGCGGCCAGTGCTGAGGTGTATACGGCGGAGGAGGAGCTAACCTTTTTTTATGTTTACTTAGTGTCAGCCTCTTAGCGGCAGTAGCATACACCCAGTCTTGTGTCCCCCAATGAGACGAAGGAGAAAAGGTGAACGGATGGACTCTACATGCCTGGTTCCCCACCGTGAAGCATGGAGGAGGTGGTGTGATGGTATGGTGGTGCTTTGCTGGTGACACTGTTGGGGATTTATTCAAAATTGAAGCGGTGAGCGGTCCAGCTCACCCCAAACCATCTCGATTGGGTTCAGGTCTGGTGACTGTGGAGGCCAGGTCATCTGGCGTAGTACCCCATCACTCTCCTTCTTGGTCAAATAGCCCTTACACAGCCTGGAGGTGTGTTTGGGATCATTGTCCTGTTGAAAAATAAATGATGGTCCAACTAAACGCAAACCGGATGGAATAGCATGCTGCTGCAAGATGCTGTGGTAGCCATGCTGGATCAGTATGCCTTCAATTTTGAATAATCCGCAACAGTGTCACCAGCAAAGCACCCCCACACCATCACACCTCCTCCTCCATGCTTCACGGTGGGAACCAGGCATGTAGAATCCATCCGTTCACTTTTTCTGCGCGCAAAGCAGCAATCAAAGCAAAAGGTGGCTACTTTGAAGAACCTAGAATATAAGACATATTTTCAGTTGTTTCACACTTTTTTGTAAAGTGTAATGTATAATTCCACATGTGTTAATTCATAGTTTTGATGCCTTCAGTGTGATTCTACAATTTTCATGGTCATGAAAATACAGAAAAATCTTTGAATGAGAAGGTGTGTCCAAACTTTTGGTCTGTACTGTGTATATATACTGGGTATGCAGTGGTCACAGAGCATGAGGTAGTAAAAGCAGAACCACTCCCTCATATGTCTACAAAAGAGGCGGAGCTGACGGCGCGCTTAAAGGGCTTCAGGTAAGAGATGCACGATACACAGCAGCTCTAGATATTATTTGGGGTGGCCCCACGACTACAGTCCTATATGGAGGGCAAGGAACTTTCTTACATCAGCAGGCATTCCTGTCAAGCATGGGCACCTCATCAAACAGTTAATGGAGGCACTATTGCTCCTAAAGGAGGTCGCCATTGTGAAGGTAAGGGCACATACGAACCTCAGTACCAACGAAGCCGCAAGGAAGCCGAGGCAAAAATAAGACCTCTGGGGCGTCTCCACTGACCATGGTAAGCACTGAGTGTAACCAGTTAGACTTAAGTATCTTACAGGCTCTGACTCGGCAAGCCATTGGGGAAGAGGAAGAGGTCTGGTCGGAAGCTGGAGCACAGGACCATGAAGGTTTGTGGATGGTGGGGCAACAGGTATGCCTACCAAGATCCTTGTACCCCCGTGATGGCTCAAGCGGCTCATGGTACAACGCCCCGGTCCAAGAGTGATATGTGTGGCTCTGGTAGACAAAACCCCTGGTTTCATGATGGTTGCTACTAGTTTTACACAGGCATGTCTAGCATGTGCACAACACAGGTAGAATAGTAAAGATACCACAAACACACACATCCGCCTAAGTCCCTCTACTCGTTTCAATGATTGCACACTGACTTCATACAACTACCCCCAGGTAGGAATGTATGCTTGTGCTCGTGTGTGTTGATCTCTTCCCAGAGTGGTCAGAAGCCAAGAGCCACTACACTCTACTGGAGAGGTAATGCAAAGTGTTATGCACATATTGGGAGTCACATAGGCCACACAGCAAGTGAGGGATGGGGTGTCTGGGTCAGGATAAAGGTTAGGCCTGTATTTCCCCCACAAGACACCACAACTACAGTGTGACAGCCTCGCCAGCTGTGTCCAGAGCCTCCAAAGGAGACTCGCATCTGTCCATAAACAAGTCTTTGATTCTATTTCCAGGAGACTGACGGTCCCTTCCAAGTTCTACTCACTACAGCCACGTCGGTGAAGATTTGGGAAAGCCTATTTGGAGCCATGCAAACCACTGCAAGGTCCTGGAGTGGTAGAATGATGATCCTGCTCCTTATGATGATTACAAGCCTACCACAGGATGGACAGATGGCTAAGATAACCCAAAATAACACGGCAATGACCATGTGGTTTGATACTTCTGAGACATCAGCTACTTTTAGATTTGATTTAAGTAGAGTAGTAAGATGATACTGGAATCTCAAATTTGGTAGGAAAAGAAGTAATCCTAACTATAAATTTCTAACGGAGTGGAGCTGTAATATACACTGCTCAAAAAAATAAAGGGAACACTTAAACAACAGAATATAACGCCAAGTAAATCAAACTTCTGCGAAATCAAACGGTCCACTTAGGAAGCAACACTGATTGACAAATCAATTTCCCATGCTGTTGTGCAAATGGAATAGACAAAAGATGGAAATTATTGGCAATTATCAAGACACACTCAAAGGAGTGGTTCTGCAGGTGGGGACCACATCTCACTACCAATGCTTTCTGGCTGATGTTTTGGTCACTTTTGAAAGTCGGTTGTGCTTTCACACTCGTGGTAGCATGAGACGGACTCTACAACCCACACAAGTGGCTCAGGTAGTGCAGCTCATCCAGGATGGCACATCAATGCGAGCTGTGGCAAGAAGGTTTGCTGTGTCTGTCAGCGTAGTGTCCAGAGGCTGGAGGCGCTACCAGGAAACAGGCCAGTACACCAGATGTGGAGGGGGCCATAGGAGGGCAACAACCCAGCAGCAGGACCGCTACCTCTGCCTTTGTGCAAGGAGGAACAGGAGGAGCACTGCCAGAGCCCTGCAAAATGACCTCCAGCAGGCCACAAATGTGCATGTATCTACACAAATGGTTAGAAACCGACCCCATGAGGATGGTCTGAGTGCCCGACATTCACTTTAATTTTGTGGGTGACTCCAAATCCAGGCCTCCATTGGTTAATAAATTTGATTTCCATTAATGATTTTTGTGTGATTCTGTTGTCAGCACATTCAACTTTGTACAGAGCAAAGTATTCAATGGGAATATTTCATTCATTCAGATCTAGGATGTGTTATTTGAGTGTTTTCAAATGAGAAGAAAATTCAGCTCCACGATAAAGTGAAAACCCATTCTTTACTTGCACAAAAATTTACAAAATAGAGGATAAAAAGTACCAGCATAGATGGCAGCAAATAGTGCGTTATCAACACGTTTCAGGTGTCACAGCACCCTTAGTCATGAAGTTATTTGAGGGTTCCCTTTATTTTTTTGAGCAGTGTATATTTGTGTAACTAGACCTAGAAAAGAAAATTGTAACTAATGGACAGATGCAGCCTGGAATACAGGAACCTCATGGGATATAAGCCAGAGGAAGCTTTGACTTGTGTAAAGGCTGGGTCTCACATAGCGATACACCAGCGATCCCGACAACGATATGCACTTGTCAGGATCGCTGGTGTATCGCTACATGATCGCTGCTGTGCTGAGCTGCCAAACAGGCAGCTCAGGGCAGCGATCAGCACAAGGACACTGCGGGTAACATCGCTTAGTTACCTGCAGTGTACCTTGGATACCAGCGCCCTGATGCAGGGAGCTGGTATCCAAGGTACACAGCGGGTTTCCAAGCGCTGCGCGGTGCCTGGAAACCCGCTGTGTACCTTGGATACCAGCTCCCTGTATCAGGGCGCTGGTATCCAAGGTACACAGCGGGTTTCTAGGCACAGCCCCGCGCCTGGAAACCCGCTGTGTACCTTGGTTACCAGCGGATCGCTGGTCTCCCGCCTGTCACACGCAGCGATGCGTGCCTGTCAGCGGGAGACCAGCGATCAAAAAAATGTCCTGACATTTCAGCGACGATCAGCGATACCCAGCAGGGGGCTGATCGTCGCTGAATGTCACACACAGCGATATCGCTGGGGAGATCGCTGCTGCGTCACAAAACTAGTGACTCAGCAACGATCTCGCTACCGAGATCGTTGTGTGAGACGGGCCCTTTAGACAATCTGGGAAACCTCTTCCTGACAGGATAATAGCTACAGTTCCTCCAATAAGGGATTGCAATCCGAAGTGTTAACCTGGTGATTGTCTTGTAGCCCTCTTATCATAACCATAGATGAACCCTCTATTGGGAATGAAGGTCTTTATGTCTTAGGGTTGTATCACCCAGTTAGCAGGGTTCAGCAGGAAAGATTTTGGTTGAAGGCTTCTCCTTAACAGGACAATGAAAGTAAGGAAGAGAGCCAGCAATAGAAAAATCAAAGTTCAAAGTATTTGGGGATGTGAGTTATGAGGAGAAGTTAGCCATAGAAACAGGTTATACAGAAAGAAATGAGTGGCTTATGTGGATGAAATATATGGCAGCGCAAAATAATAAGTCCAACTATATCGCATGCGCAACTGCCAGACCCCATTTAGGGACAACTCCCCTCAGATTCTCAGATCAAGACCAAACAGGTTTACAATGCATCATAGCCTTGTATAACCCCTCCTATGACCCTGCTGATAATACTCTGTGCTACGCTCTCTCAGCCCTGTATCCGATAGTAAAAACGGATCAAGTACCTCCTGGGATTTTCCCATACCCACTTGTTTCCAAAGGAAAGGGACAGGAACGGGGAGATTGGTAGGAAATCTAACCTCAGAATTTTGTGGAATCACCATATCCATAGATACAGATACGAATGGTTACAAAGCTAAGTGGTTCAACAATCAGACTGTAGCAAGAAGTGACATATGGTGGGTATGTGAGGATATGAGGTTGAGGGCCCGATTGCCAACAAACTGGGTTAGCAGCTATGCATTAGACCAGATACTCATGCCATTCCAAATAATTTAATCAAAGAGATAAGAAGGGGTAATATGACTGTTGAGACTCTACGCAGAAACAAAAGTTCGTCACCGGCTGGATATTTTGAGCCAAGAATCTACATAGATAGTATAAGGGTTCCTCGAGGGGTACCGGACAAGCACAAAGCTAGGAACCAGGTCGCAGCAGGATCTGAATCAGTTTTCTTTTGGTGGGTTACACTTAATAAGAATGTGGATTGGATAAATTACATTTACTACAAGTAACAAAGGTTTGTAAACTACACTAGGGATGCAATAAAGGGGATAGCCGAACAATTAGCCCAAACTTCTTTAATGACATAGCAGAATAGTACTGCCTTAGACATGTTGCTAGCAGAAAAAGGAGGGGTCTGTAAAATGTTTGGCACTTACTGCTGCACTTTTATTCCCAATAACACCGCACCAGATGGAAGCATTACAAAAGCATTGGAGGGTCTTACATCGCTGTCTGATGAACGGGCAGAGAATTCTGGTATCGACAACCCGTTCACTGACTGGCTTGAATCGTGGTTTGGAAGATGGGGGTACCTGGTATCCAGTCTTCTGATCTCTCTGGCGGTCGTGACAGCTATACTCGTGACCTGTGGCTGCTGAGGCATACATGCATTAGGGGATTGCTTCAGAGAATGTTAGATGCATCTATTAACAAACCTACATATATACATTGGACTGTGACCTCGCAGTAATGACGACAACATACTGTAGTTGAGAATAGGATATGATCTCCCCACCGTATAGGGAACAGAAGAAAATAAGGGTAGGAAGTCCGACACTGGCATTAGGCCTTTGAAGTACCTATAGGTTAAGGGTAGAATCATATCTGTTCTCAAAAGAGGGGACTGATAGGGTATTCAGAGACCCCTCTAAGACATTACTCTTATATATACCGTATTTTTCGGACTATAAGATGCACCGGACTATAAGACGCACCCAGGTTTTAGAGGTGGAAAATAGGGAAAAATATATTTGAAGCAAAAAATGTGGTAAAATATTTAATAACATAAATAACATACTATTATATGTGGTGTTATTATATATAATAGTATGTTATTATGTTGGAAGCTACGGGTAGAAGATGGTGCTGCGGGACCAGTGTGGTGTATGTAAAGTACTATGTGAAGACGCTGGAGGCTGAGTATATGAATGGGGGCACAGGGCTTATATTTAAAGCCACACTCCAGCACTGAAAAATAACACTGGAGTGCTGCTTTAAGATCCCATGGGAGAACTATAACTCTCAGCATGTCCTGCAGATCCTATGGCATGCTGGGAGTTATAGTCCACCACAGGATGGCAGAGTGCTTTTTTATGTGCTGTAATTACTAACCTTTTAATTAATTCTTTTTTGTACAGTGTGTCTGCAGGACCAGTGATGACATCATGAAGAGGCAGGGCTTTGTGTGGTCATGTGATGCTCCCGCCCGCCCTCTTCATGACCTCATCACAGATCCTCCACAGAGCATTCAGCATCACATCAGCACAGCCCCTGTGCTGTCAGGTATGCCATGCCTCCTGCTGCACTCTGCTCCTGCCGCCTCCTTCTACTTCGGACACAGATCTCCCCAGCTGCTGCAGGAATCCAGCGCTGGGGAAACCATGTGGCTCTGTCATTTGCTGCTCCCTGCTCAGCTGACAGGTGGGCGGTGAACCGGCTAATGAATATTCACTGCACTTAAGTATCGGGACCAGTGGTTTCCCCAGCGGAAGGGATATTTTCCTACCTCCTGCGATCCCAATCCGCCGCAGCCCCCTCCCCACGTTACTTTCCAATCATAAGACGCACCTACACTTTCCTCCCAAATTTGGAGGAGAAAAGGTGCGTCTTATGGTCCGAAAAATACGGTATATAAAGACACTCTTTCCTTGTAAGAAGGACTTTGACATGTTATGCGAGTTTACCTCTCCCTGTGTCAATACGACCTAGCAGAATTACCCCTGCCAGCTGCTGTTAGTACCAGGGCTGTTGAGTAGGAGTCCATTTTGGTGGACTCGGTATAAAATGAATCAACTCTGACTCCTGACTCTGATTAATCTGTGCTGCAGTTTATGTTCATGGCAAGTAGTGAAGCTCCTCCTCTACAGATAAGGGAAAAAAATGAACAGACAGGGAAGGAAATCCTACATTCATCTCAATTTCTTGAGTGAACAGGAAAGCGGGATTAAAGAAGGTAAGTACTTATTAAAGCATATCTAAACTTTCAATAAACTGTGCATAAATCAATAGTCCAGTAACTGTTGTTTCTGTATGTTTGATGTTTTAGTTTGTTTTTCCTCTTAGCTCATGTTTGGAGGAATTAGCTGCTCTGATGACTTATATACACTATACATAGAATTAAAGGGGAAAAAATGTTTTCTAACATCTCAAATTCGGAAATACAGTAACAGGATCGATGAGTACATATATATATTTGTGTGTATGTGTTCTGCAATGTGATTCAGCACAAACATGGTCACTCCCCTCCCCCCTCTTCATAGACTGTGAAGAAATATGATGTGAAGCATTTAGTGAGCTGCACCCTGCTGAGACAAGACTTGACATTGAAAGTTCAGAGTAAAGTTATTTAACACATTTTACAAACTTTATATAATCTGTCCTATTGATTTATGCAAAGATTGTCTTATTTCTATCCCAAATTTTACAGTGCACGGTTCCCTATTCTTGCAAGAATTACAATATACTTTACTTGCTTGGCCCATGCGAAATTTTCGCACATTGGTCGTCGGGGGCGCAGGCAATTTCAGAAAAAGCAAGCTGGTCAAATGTAAATGTATTTCATGAGATGATGAACACAGACAGGTATTTATATATGTAACTTGGTAATACAATAAATTGGTTTGATAAGTAGAGGCCAAAAAATGTCTTCCGGTTGGGTTGGGGTGCCACCTGCAGGTCATTGTGTCTTTCTGTAGGTTTATGAAAATGAATGTTTAAACTGTATTTAGTGACAAAATCGTGAATGTGTGGTTTGTTTGGCTCTTTTCTTGCTGAAGGGAGAAAGTTTACCTTTCATATGGTGTATCATTTGTGTGTGTGTGGGGCGAAGTAATCAGCGAAAAAGCAGTGCATGTTTACAAATGTGTTTGCATATGTGACTCACCATTTGTGTGTGGGGCAAAGTAATCTCCAAAAAAGCAGTGCATGCATACAAATGTGTTTGCATATGTGACTCACCTGCAGTGAAGTGTGCAATCCTCCAATGTGCCTGAAATAGGCTGGGCAAGCACTGGAGCAAGCTGGAAAGACCCCAAGGCAAATGTTTGGTTTTGTTTGTGATGTCTGTAAGAAGCTTTGTGGTAGTGTGTTGCCACCTGCAGGTAATTTGACCTTTCAAATGGTGTATCATTTGTTTGTGTGGGTGGAGTATGAACGGAGCAAGTGTGCATTTCAATAGGCAGTGCGTGTTTACAAATGTTTGCATATGTGCCTCACCTGCAGTGAAGTGTGCAATCCTCCAATATGGCTAAAATAGGCTGGGCAAGCAGTTCGGCAAGCTGGAAAAGCCCCCAAGGCAAATGTTTGGATTTGTTTGTGATGTCTGTAAGCAGCTTTGTGGTAGTGTGCTTTGGGGTACTGTGGTGCCACCTGAAGGTCATTTTTCATTACTGCAGGTTTATGAAAATTAATGTTTAAACTGTATTTTGTGATCAAATCGTGGATGTGTGTGTTTGTTTGGCTATTTTCTTGCTGAAGGGGGCAAGATTACCTTTCAAATGGTGTATCGTTTGTGTGTGTGGGTGCAGTATGAACGGAGATACAAAGCAACCATCGAAAAACATTGTTTAGAAATAGAATAGATTTTTTTTTTTACAGGACAAAATTATTTTGAGAGCGAATTTACATAATTACAAAGTGTTTAAGGCTGTGGGCACACGTTCAGGAATTTCTGCATTTTTGCGGCAGTTTTCTGCTGCAAAAACGCTTAAAAAAATGTATGTATTAAGCATCCTATGATTAGAATGCATTCTGCAATTTGTGCACATGTTGCGTTTTTTTTCCGCAAAAAAAAACACATTGCGGAAAAAAGCAGCATGTTCATTAATTTTGCGGAATCGCGTCATAGGAATGCATTGAACCGCTTACTTTCCGCATGTGGGTATGCCCACCATGCGCAAAGTGAGCGGTTCATGTGCGGATGGTACCCAGGGCCTGGAGGAGAGGAAACTCTCCTCCAGGCCCTGGGTACCATATCCCTGTTAAAACAATAATTAAAATAAAAAATCGTGATATTCTCACCTTCTGGTGGCCCACGCAGCTTTCCCGCTCCTCAGCGATGCTCCCGGCAACTCCCGTTCCCAGTGATGCCTTGTGACAATGACCCCAGATGACGTAGCGGTCTCGCGTGATGCTACGTCATCTGGGGTCATTGTCGCTATGCATCACTGGGAACAGGAGTTGCCGGGAGCATCGAGAGGACCAGGAAGGCTGCGGGAGCCGCCGGGCGGTGAGAATATCACGATTTTTTATTTTTTTTAATATTAGATTGTTTTACTACTGATGCTGCATAGGCAGCATCAATAGTAAAAAGTTGATCACACTTGTCAAACACTACGTTTCACTAGTGTGACCAACCTGTCAATCAGTTTTCCAAGCGATGCTACAGATCGCTTGGAAAGCGCTAGCATTCTGCAAGCTAATTACGCTTGAAAAATGCTAGTTTTTAGCGGAATACGCATACAAAAAAAAAAACGTATTTCCCCGTGGCAGGGAGTTGCGGTATTGCCGCGGGAATTTCCACGGCAATTCCGAACGTGTGCACATAGCCTAAGAAGCAACTCCTCTTTTTACCATTTGACCAAGTCTTTATGTATATACTTCTGTTTCTTTAGCATGTTTAATATATTTTTCTTTTTGGTTGTTAATGTAGTGACTGATGAAGGTCCATGTTGCAGGACCGAAACGTTTCTTTTGTTACTACTGTGAATAAAACACCCCACGCAAAATATACTTCAAGCTGAGTACTGAGTTATTTTTCTATTTAGTCACGGTGTGGGAACCTACTCGGTCACCGCTTCCTTGGTTGTGCACACGATTATTTTCTCATAGCCTAAGAAGCATCTTATGAAGTCAGCTGTATTTAAGCATTTCACAGAGACTCAAGATAATAAACATTTTGTGTATCGGTGTATAAGTGACCCAGATGAAAACAAATGCTGTGATGCCAAAATAAGTGCATATTCAGGCAGTGGTAAAAATGCTCCTTCAAGAGCTTCCAATCTAAAAGACATATACAATGCTGCCACCCAGAAGTTTACAAAGATGTAAAGAAACCAGAGAACAGCACTTCCCGCCAGGCAAAGGAGGAAAGAGTGTCTCAAACGTCAGTTACAAGATATTTTGTAAGTGACAAAGTTACTGTAACAATGACAGCAGATGTGTTTAAAAGACAGCTCATCCAGCTTGTTGTGAAGGACAGTGTACCATTATCATTAATTGCGCGACCAGCTTTTGCAGCTCTTAATGGAGAAATGGCTCGCAAACTTGGCGTTTCTCTGGAAAGAGAAATTATTAGAGAATCAGAAGAAGCCCTTAACTAAAAGGAAGATCTTAAAAAGACTCAAGAAATGCTTTGTATTTCTTAAAATTAGATGCCTGCACACGTCACAGAGTAAACTATTTTGCTATCAACGTTCGATATGTTTGTGACAAAAAAAAAAATTTGTTACTAAGACACTGGCAGTAAAAGATACTAAAGCTCATCACAGCAGCCAGTTTCTCCAGACCTTAGTGGAAAAGATTCTGCAAGATTATGAACTTAAAAAGAACAGGTTCTTGCTATTGTAACTAATAATGCTTCAAAAATGGTAAGTACAATTAAACTGATGAATGAGAATAATGAAAGTGAACAGCGGCTAGAAGAACATTTCACACTCAGTATGCTGCAGATGGAAGGCCACAGTCCTGTTCCCATAACGGAGGAACAAACAGATATTACTACAGAAGAACAGCAAAATGATTCTTTACAATTAGATGATCTTGTTGAAGCTGCTTCACACCTCTTTCCTATTCATCACATGCGCTGTGTTGTGCACATGCTGCAGCTGGCAATAAGAGATAGTCTGCAAGAGGGACATGCTGGAACTCTGATTAGCAAAGTGAGGAAATTGGTTTTTGCTGCCAGAACCCCTAAAATTGATTCCATCTTGAAGAGACGTGCTGGAAAAGGGGCAACTGTGGATCAAGCCACTCGGTGGGGCAGCACCTATTTAATGATTGAGCGATTGCTTGAGCTGAAACCCTTCCTTGTAGATATGGCCAACCCTCAGGTAACACTACATGAAGGTCAATGGACACAGGTTGCTGAATTGAAGGAATTGCTTCATCACCCATTTACAGTGACTAAAAAGTTACAAGCTGAAGATTTAACTCCTGGCATTTTTTATAAAGGAGTGGAAGAACTTGTAGTTTTGCCTGTCCCAAAGAGGAGGTTTAATTGCAGATGGCATTGCTGCTTCAATGAAACGGAGAGAGACACTGCTATTAGAAAATAAAATTCTTCTGGCAGCTGTTTATGTGGACTCGAGTCATCGTATATTGCTGATCAACAGCCTACTAAAGGAAAAGGTTTGATTGAGTTAGCAGTTAGGATGAGTGGGCTACAGGATGGAAAAGAGCAAGACGACTCGAGCCCTGCCAGTGCTGCTGCTGCAGTTTCTTCATCCTCATCAGATGAGGAGTTTGATTTTGACAAGTATTTGGACGACATGGACCAGGAAAAGCGATGCCACAGGGAAAACAATTCCACTCCCATAGAAAACATATTGACCATATTTCAGAATCATTTTTTACTTGCTCTCAAAGAAGTAGAAGAGTTCAATCGTTCATCAAAACTGACTGCGCACGAGACAATTCCTTTATACCAGGGATCTCAAACTCGCGGCCCGCGGGCCAACTGCGGCACTCGGGACACTAGTTTGCGGCCCTCACCTCATGGGCCCTCGGTACAGTACTTTGCTGCCCTCACCGCGGCTGGGATCACACATGCGAGAAACACCGCATGTGAAATCCCAGTCACTCGTAGTACCGCTCATTAAGGTCATGAAAATGGATGCCACTCCACTCTCATGGGCGTGGCGCCCATATTCATGAGCTTAATGAGCGGTACCACAGAAAGATGTCAGCGCTCCGGGCGCTGGACCATCGGAGCTACAGCAGGAGATGAGTTGAGTATGATGATGGTGGCGGGCAGGGAGCGATCTCAGCAGCTCCGCTGCCTGCAAGACAAAATAAGCAGGAGCGGAGCTGCAAGGATCCTTCCTGCCCGGCGCCCGCGCTTCTTGTCTCTGACACAGAGAGCAGCACCGCTGGATGACGTCATCATTCAGCGGCCTGCTCTGTCAGAGCGAGGAAGAGCGGGCACCGGTAAAGCTGCGGACAAGTGAGAGGTGGTGTGTGTGTGTAGTGTGTAACCTAGGTGGAGGAGAATTATGGGGAAAAAGGAATGATGGGGAAAATTAGTGATGGGAAGAAGGCAATGATGGGGAAAAAGCAATGATGGGAGTTATGGGGAAAAGCAGTGATGGGGAAAAACAATGATGGGAGTGATGGGAAAAGCAATGATGGGAGTGATGGGGAAAAGCAATGATGGGA
>JARQOD010000004.1:475640170-475682588 GCA_033576555.1 Oophaga sylvatica
TGCGCCAAACGGATAAAATTACCCCTATTTCTTGAGGAATGACAATGTGAACGCCTTTTAAAGTGTATATATATAATAATATAGTATATATATATCTCAGCCTAACTGTGGAATAAATCATGTGACTTTAGATTCAGATACTTGTGTCTGTGTCTATTTGTCCAACTTGCTCGAGCAAGTACACCAATTCGGAACCCGTCCAATATACTTTGAGGGTCTCACACCCAAACCTAACAACACCTTTACAAAAAAAAAAAATGCAATAAAAATTGATTAAAAAAAAAAACACCAAATTTGCACCTTAAAATGGTTCAAAAAAAACAGTTCGCCACATAAAACAAGCCCTCACACAGCTCAAATCGACGAAGAAAATGTAGATGTCTAGAAACCTGATTTTTTTTTTAAACACACAAAAAAACAAAACAAACCTATGCAACTTGGTATGTAATGCTAAAAGTGAGCAATTGAAGAGCACAGTGCTAATATAATCACAAAGAAATATATTAAGAGGAATAAATGTTGCGGGGAGCACATCTTTAGATGGATATTCAACATTGTCCCCAAATCACTCATGGGTTAACATGATTTCAAGTAAATCAAACATTTTTAATAGCTTTATGATGACAATCAATTAAATGAATAGAATGAAAGCCCATACATGTTGGATGTCATTTTTTTTATCCCCCTGTTTATAATAAGTCACTCACAGGCTCTAACGGTGTCGGTAACCAAAAATCCTGAGAAACTCAGAAAGCAACCAGGGCTTCTCAATTTTTCCTTCTGGGCCTCACCAATGGGCAAAAAATGTTGCCTAGACCTCAAAAGATGACAATGTGCCCAAGCCTCCCCATTAGTGGTGAAAGTCCATGCCAAAACGAAATATACTACTTAATTTAACTTCTATTTGTTTCTGGGAATCTGAATAACATTAAAATATGAATAATCGTTAGTCAGGGGGTGTAGCCTGGATCCCAAGCTGAGCAGAAGTGCTCTGCAATAGCTCCTCGGGTTTCCTTGATTTGATATTATAAAAACACGCAAAAGGAGGAGGAATCGCACCAACTGAGCCCACACAGGCTTCCCAGCCCCTGCTGAACGCAGGAACTGCACTGGACGAGGTCCCGCCAACGCCTGACAACGGGGGATATAGAAGAGGCTTTGGAGGAAGGACGCCATCACTACTCCCATTCCCTCTCAAACCTTGGAGGAGACGCACCTTGCCGCCAGTGAGAACCAGACAGGACTGCAGTGGCAGTGCGGACAAGTGAGGTGTGGAGGGAGACCAGGGAGCGGAGGAGGTCTGGTGAGTGCAGGAGTACTGGCTGGGCTGGGAGGAAGACGGTCGTCACGGCTGCAGCTGCCATACTGACAGCTCCAGGAGGTACACGGACTGGGTCTGCTGCTTCTCTTCTCTGATTTCCCCTTGCACGGCCCGCTTTGTTGCCCCCCCTCCGGCACCCCCATCCGCGGGGGGTGCTTAGGGGACTGCCTCTGAGTGAAGTGCCTTCTTAGTAATTTTTTGGCGCCAAAACCACCATCTTGGGGACAGAGGGACAATTGCAGGGTCATAGTGACTTTTCAATATGACACACTTTAGAGGAATCTGAATACAACGCGCTGCTGTCATCAAGTGCCCCGTCTGGAAATTGCGTCTGTTGCACATATTTTTTCCTGTAATAGAATCTAATAAGAGAAATGACTTTGTGATCCTTGCTTTCTCTTTTTCTATCGATGTCCAAACCACTACCATTATCTCTAACGCATGCTGTTTGACCAGTAACGAGATTTATCCTTATATTGTACGTATATCTCGAAAAGAGGCATCATGAGCCCTTCTAAGTCGCAATCTGCTGCTGATAAGCTTAAGACCTGTGCCAGGGGCAATAATTTAGTGACCATGCAGAAGTCCTCAAATAAATCAACCCAGGAAGAGGCATCAATTTCTCAGGAATCAGAGGATATGGATACAGAGCTTACTCAAACAGATGTCCGAACTGTTAGTTGCCATTCAAGGCAGCACGGCCTCACCGACGGGGAAAATTGAGGAAATTAAAACTGACCTGGGACTCCTCCGCAATGACATGTCGAATTTGGGCGAGAAAGTCAGACAGGCGGAGGATAAAATTTCAAGTCTCGAGGACCAAACAGCACCTCTACCTGAGCGGATCAGAGTGTTGAAACAAAACTTGAGAGTTATGTGAACAAAAGCAAGACGACCTGGAAAATAGATTGAGGCAAAATAACATCTGTATTATTGGACTGCTGGAGAGGGCTGAAGGTAATAATCAGTGATTTTGTGGAAAGATGGATCCGTACTTTATTTCCGGAAGCCACCTTCGCTGCTGTATACGCGGTGGAGAGGGCGCACCATGTACCTGGGAGACCAAACCCTCCAGGGGCACCTCCAAGACCCCTACTGGCCAGATTTCTAAGTTGAAAGGACAGAGACTATATCCTACAATTCATATCAAAAACTGACCGGCACATCCAAACATAGATCCAATGTGAACAGGTGCTTAAACCTAGAGTCACCAACTCATACACATTCAAGAATAAAAGGTAGCACACTGTAGCGCTATAGCTTGCGGACACAAAAATATGAAAAAAGATGAAAAATGAATTGCATCACTGCCTTAGAAATATGAAAAATTGAGAAGTCTTAGCGCATAAAAAGGCCAATTTATATGTACCTGATAGCCACGTTAAGGCTCTTCTCGTATATCCTAGAAACCCGCTGTGTACCTTGGTTACCAGCTCCCTGCACAAGCGCGCTGGTATGTAAGGTACACAGCGGGTAACTAGGCGACGTGTGTCGCTTGTTACCGGCATAGTCGCTGTCCTGATCGCTGCCTGAGCTGCCTGTTTGGCAGCTCAGCAGCGATCATGTAGCGACACACCAGCGATCCTGACAAGTGCATATCGTTGTCGGGATCGCTGGTGAGTCGCTATGTGTAACGGGACCCAAACAGGCAGCTCTCAGCAGCGATCAGGACAGCGACTATGCGGGTAACAAGCGACGCACGTCACTTAGTTACCCGCAGTGTACCTTAGATACCAGCGCGCTTGTGCAGGGAGCAGGTAACCAAGGTACACATCGGGTTTCTAGGCGCAGCTCGGCGCTTAGTAACCCGCTGTGTACCTTTGTTACCAGCTCCCCTGCGCAAGCGCGCTGGTATCTAACGTACACATCGGGTTTCCAGGCGCCGCCCGGCGCCTGGAAACCCGATGTGTACCTTGGTTACCAGCTCCAGCTTGCTTATCGCTTGTCTCCCGCCTGTCACACGGAGCGATGTGCGCTGGCCAGCGGAAGACCAGCGATCAAAAAATGGTCCAGGACATTCAGCGACACCCAGCAGGGGGCTGATTGTCGCTGAGTGTCACACTAAGCGAGATCGCTGGCTAGGTCGCTGCTACGTCACAAAATCGATGACGTTTCAGCGATCTTGCTAGCGTTCTCACTATGTGTAACGGGGCCTTTATTTGACCCCAAGTAGATTGCATAGATTTGGTAAAAGAGCAACTGATGAATGTCATAGGTGTGGGTAAACGGGGACGGATTTCTGGCACCTTATTTGGAGCTATAGAATTATACGTAGATATTGGAGGGATGTCATGGGCCAGGCTACAATGGAGAGGATAATTGGGATACCAATCGAATGTACCTTGGAGTTGTGCATCCTGGGTGCCGTGGATGAAGAGATGTGGGTCCACCATGATAGAATATTTCTTCGGGAGGTTCTATTTATGGCTAGGAAAGCGGTGGCGTTGAGGTGGATGGAGGGGAAATTCCCTTCGATTAATCAGTGGAAGAAATTAGTGAATGATATAATTAATTATGAGAACATATTGTATAGAAACAGAGGATGTCCTCAGAAGTTCCATAAGATTTGGGAAAAGTGGTGCAATTCGCACTTGGCTCCTAATGCTTTGGTCTCCTCGATCTTGCGATATAATCCCTGATGTATATCCCTTCCGGACCATTGTGGGCTTAAGAATATGTGTCTATTATAATCTGACCTAGTACAAGCTTATGGCTCCTAAACAGAACCTGTTGGCTAGGAGGTGCAATGTTAGTAGAATGCATTATGTTGAATACCATGTTTCATTTATTTTGTCTGTTTATTTTATTATTGAAAGTGTGATATTATAGTTATGTCACTGTGAACAGTGATTATTTGGATTATTTTGACTTTATACTGTATTGCCATATGTTGGTTATACTATTTTGTGGAATCTTTCAATAAAAAGAGTTAAAAAAATAATTGTTAGTCAATTATTTTGCAAAATACAAATTTGCTTCAGCCATAAAAAAAGAGTGTGAAGCTTATATTGACTTCTGTAAATTTCACCTAACCAGCTGCAGCTTGCCAACAAGCGGGAGCCGCACTGGTGAGACCCACCTCAAAATTTGAGAAGCACTGCAGAGGCATTCATCCCAATGGGTTCCTAATAAAGCATTCAGTTCCTTGAAAAAGTATTTATACGCTGAAAATTTTTACACGTTTTCAAGTGACACTCACAGTCTTAAAGGGAACCTGTCAGCAGGATTGTGCACAGTAACCTACGCACAGTGTCAGGTCGGCGCCGTTGTACTGAATAAAATGATACCTTAGTTGACTAAATCAGTCCTGTGGCTGTTTCTTAATCTTTATTTGCAGTTTTGTTAATGATATGCTTGTGTCCTAAGGCGGCGTTCATGTATGTGGTGCTCTGATTAGCTATGATCCCTCACTGACCTGCCCCTTAGTTTGCATAATGAATACCATCACATACTGAATAAAAAAAACAAAAAAAAAAAAACCTTGTGCCGGCCGTGGCACTTACACTGCAGCCTAATCGCATGGTTACTGTGCACTTAATCCCTTTGCAGACTTACTTGAATGAGGAAAAAAAAAAAAAATCATTTTGAAAATGGCACACGGGCTGCCTGCACAGTAGTAGCTATCGGTTTGTATAGAGATCCGATAGCTGCTGTTGTGCATGCAGTGCCATCTTGCTGGAGAAGAAAAAAAAATGTCCTTCAAGATGGCGCCGCCCGCGCATGAGCAATAACAGCTGTTGGCGATTTCCGAAAGCTGCTACTGCGCAGGTGAGGGCGGCGCCATCTTGGAGGACATTTTTTTTTCTTCTCCAGCAAGATGGCACTGCATGCACAACAGCAGCTATCGGATCTCTATACAAACTGATAGCTGCTACTGCGCAAGCGCCCCGGGCTCAAGTAAATTTGCAAAAGGGATTAATTGCACAGTAACCATGCGATTATGCTGCAGCGCAGGGGCCACAGTCGGCACCTGCCTGCAGAAGCTTTTTTTTTTTTTATTCAGTATGTGATGGTATTCACTATGTAAACTCGGGGGCAAGTCATTGAGGGATCAGTGACCTGTCTGCATTATGAATACCTAATTAGAGCACAACGTAAAGACCATCCTCCAATTCCGCCTTAGGGCACAAGCATATAATTAACACAAAAATGAAAATAAAGATTAAGAAACAGCCACAAGACGGATTTCATCAACCAAGGTATCATTTTACTCATTATAACGGCGCAGACCTGACACTGTGTAGGTTACTGTGCACAATCCTGGTGACAGGTTCCCTTTAAATGTAATTTATGTGAAATCCCAACACAAAGTAGCAAGTATTTGTGAAGTGTAAAGGAAATGTGTTTCTAAATATTTTAAAAATATAAATCTGAAAATTGTGACGTGCATTTGTATTCAGCACCCCACCTCTTGTCAATACTTTGTAGCATCACCATTCGATGTAAATACTACTGTTAATCTTTAGTTAGTAGCAGGTCTCTTCTAGCTTTTCAAATCTACAGACTTGAGACTGGAGAGTAGGTTCACCTTCCAGCAGAGAATGACCCTAAACATACTGCCAGAGCTATAATGGAATGGTTTAGATACAAGCAAATGTGTGTGTGAATGGCCCAGCCTCACGCTGTGACTATACGCAATTAGAAAAAGGGGCTCGAGGACTGGGGCCCTAACTATCCGTGCTCCAAAAGGTACCTCTAAAGGTGAGGAGGTTTGGGCCACCAGCCTTACTGTTCTCGTTATTCCCTAAGCTGTCCTCTCCCCCAGGAGATCTGGGACAGAAATGCTAATGTATCAACACGTAAAACAGATAGGGAACAGAAAGCAACAAACATATAAAACACTCACCAAAAGGTAGAGAGGTATATAGGGAAGGACAGGAATGTACCAACCAAATGGGAATAGGACAATGAGGGAAGCATAGACCCAAAAACAGCACACAACAATCTCCAGTAGCAACAACAAACTTCAATTCAGCACAGTGTCTCTCAAGAGCTAGGAAGCAAAGCTTTCACTGGCAAAGAAGAGAAGGTCTGACCAGATTTTATGGGGAGAGGAAAGGACCAGGTCAGGAGCAGCTGTAATAGAGCTGCAAGTTTCTAACCACCTCTTCAGCACCAAAGGAAATGTAATTTATTTAATATTAAACACAAACACACAAGCTAAATGAAATATCTGTGATTCACAATATGCAGTGATCTTCTAACTCCAGATCTCCCAGGAGGATGTGACCCCCTTGCGACACCAAGTCACAGTCCAGACCTAAATACCATTGACAATCTGTGGCAAGACTTGAAAATTGTTGTTCACAGATGTTTCCATCCAAACTCACTAAGCTAGATGTGCAAAGCTGGTAGAGATATACCCCAAAAGACTGGCAGCAGTAATTGGTGGTCCTACAAAGTATTGACTCAAGTCACAATTTTCAGATTTATATTTTTAAAATATATAGAAAACCATGTATCATTTAGTTTACACTTCACAAATACGTGCTACTTTGTGTTGGTATAACACATAAAATCTCAATAATACACTTTTAAATTTGTGGGAATAACGTGAAAAATTGCGGAAAAGTTCATGAAGTATGAATACTTTTTCAAGGCACTCTGTTTGTACTGCACTTCAGGTGGTAGAGTCGTACAGTTTGCTGAGCTATTCAATTCTCCATTTGGTAAAAAAAAGCCCTGTGGAAAAGCTTAGTATAAATGCTACAAATAGGCCTTTACTTACTTTCTCCTGGATTAATCGCTTCTTTCCATCAGCCGTTTGTAATGAAGGTGCTATTCCTTGTAGCCTATTGGACCGGCGCATAACAGTATCCATTTGTGGCTTCTCCCTTACAAAAAAAAAATATCAAAAAACACTTAAAATATTTCAAGATTATCAGATAAGTGGTCACATGCCTCAGACAACCAAGAAATATCCAATTTTACCAAGTAGCACAAACCAAGCAGTTATCTAGGCCCATGTAACTAATGTCTCTAGAAGTACAAACCTGTGCAGAACAGCGCTTTTTTCCAAATGGTCAATTAACACATGGAAAAGCCTTGTATATTTCTGCCACAGTTTTGGATTGGGTTCTTAAGGCCCATGGCATTTATATGTAAAACAACCTATTTTAGTCATACGAGCAGTTTAGCCAAACACAGCATCTCAATAACGTGGAAATTTATAGTGTAAATCATGTTTGTTTTCTCTGCATGGTAACTGGCCGTGTACAACAATGTATTGAAGTCATTCAGTATATGCGCAAGTATCCCAACAAAGCAGGCGCCAGCTGCTTTCTATCAATGTCGTCCTTTAAAGGGAACCTGTCAGCAAGATTGTGCACAGTAACCTACAGACACAGTCAGGTTGGTGCCGTTATACTGATTAAAATGATATCTGGGTAATGAAATCAATCTTGTGGTCGTTTAATCTTTATTTTCAATAAAAATAAATTTGGCACTCCAAGGTTTAGTTGCAGAAAAATATAGGTAGTATTTATTTAGCCAAGGTACATCCACTGTGTATATATATATATATATATATATATATATATATATAACGTTTCGGCCAACACTAGGCCTTCATCAGAACTACAAACAATAAACAGACAATATTATTGTCACCATGATGTATAAATTCCATACATAGATGGAGACCTTATATAAGAAATGAAAAAGCAAAACAATAAAAAAAATAAAAAACAGACAAAAATGAAAACAAGATCCATATTGTCACTATATGACCTACTGGAGCTAGCACACTAAAGCAATATATCATAAATAGCATTGGGGTTCCATATGCGCTGCTTTACAAATAATGATGAAATATGTCACAGAGTTCAAGGAATGGAACACAAAAAAACAAAAGGCAGAATAACAACAGAAAAAGATAATCACAAATAGTTTATAGTTCAGAGGTGGCACAGCAGGTCAGATGTAACTGACCTAAAAAGAAGAATGCACATACAGTACAGACCAAAAGTTTGGACACACCTTCTCATTCAAAGATTTTTCTGTATTTTCATGGCTATGAAAATTGTACATTCACACTGAAGGCATCAAAACTATGAATTAACACGTGTGGAATTATACATTACACTTTACAAAAAAGTGTGAAACAACTGAAAATATGTCTTATATTCTAGGTTCTTCAAAGTAGCCACCTTTTGTTTTGATTACTGCTTTGCACGCAGAAAAGGTGAACGGATGGATTCTACATGCCTGGTTCCCACCGTGAAGCATGGAGGAGGTGGTGTGATGGTGTGGGTGCTTTGCTGGTGACACTGTTGGGGATTTATTCAAAATTGAAGGCATAGTGAACCAGCATGGCTACCACAGTATCTTGCAGCAGCATGCTATTCCATCCGGTTTGCGTTTAGTTGGACCATCATTTATTTTTCAACAGGACAATGACCCCAAACACACCTCCAGGCTGTGTAAGGGCTATTTGACCAAGAAGGAGAGTGTTGGGGTGCTACGCCAGATGACCTGGCCTCCACAGTCACCAGACCTGAACCCAATCGAGATGGTTTGGGGTGAGCTGGACCGCTCACCGCTTCAATTTTGAATAAATCCCCAACAGTGTCACCAGCAAAGCACCCCCACACCATCACACCACCTCCTCCATGCTTCACGGTGGGAACCAGGCATGTAGAGTCCATCCGTTCACCTTTTCTGCGTGCAAAGCAGTAATCAAAGCAAACGGTGGCTACTTTGAAGAACCTAGAATATAAGACATATTTTCAGTTATTTCACACTTTTTTGTAAAGTGTAATGTATAATTTCACATGTGTTAATTCATAGTTTTGATGCCTTCAGTGTGATTCTACAATTTTCATAGTCATGAAAATACAGAGAAATCTTTGAATGAGAAGGTGTGTCCAAACTTTTGGTCTGTACTGTATTCCATCAGTACAACGAGGCAAAAAACATTCACCACGTAGTATAATGCACCCCCATTTTGTTTTAATCTTTATTTTTAGTTTTGAGTTTAATGATATGTTCGTGCTTCGGGGCGGACTGTGAGCTTCATGTGGTGTATTCACCAGTATGGCTTGACAGGTCACTGATCCTTCACTGACCTGCCCCTTATTTTACATACTGTACATCTTCTTTAATCATGCAGGTGCTGGTGCCTGTGCTGTAGTATGATCGAATCTATAATATCCTTTTATTCATTTTATTTAGCGACATAAATTTGTTGAGAAAAAACTAAAGACATTTCTTTCTCAAAATGACCCCGGCTGCACTACACCGGAACTCAATAGATGCTACTGCGCAGGCGCCACCACCGGTGGCATTTTGCTAGAGGGGAAAAAAATTTTTGTCTCCACAAAGATGGCGCCGGCCACGCCTACGCAGTAGTATCTTGGTGGAGCCAATTTTTTTTTCCTCTAGAAAAATGGCACTGGTGGTGGCCTGTCAGAAGACATACTGATGAATACCTACCTAATCAGAGCACCACACATGAAGACCCCCCACAGGCCGCCCCAGAGCATGAGCATATCATTAACTCAAAACTGAAAATAAAGATTAAACAACCACAAGATGGATTTCATCAATCAAGGTATCAATTTAATCAGTATTATGGCACCGACCTGACACTGTCTGTAGGTTACTGTGCACAATCCTGCTGACAGGATCCCTTAAAAAAAGATTAGGACAATAATAACATTATCTATAGCATAGCTGCCGGAGACCGTGGGAGAAGAGCAGGAGCTGCAGAGACCGCGCCAGGAGGGGGTGAGTATAAGCGATATTCACCTGTCCCCGTTCCACCGCTGCGCACCGCTGTGTCCTCGCGTCCTCTAGCTGTGAATGTGCCCCTCGTCAGTGCAAAGTGTGAGATGATCTGGTTTGGCTGTATCATCTCACACTTTGCACTGACGAGGGGCGGTACCCCAAAACACAGTGTCTGCAAATTGAGATCCTGGTTTGGCTCTTATCGTAAGTCATGTAGCAAGGCTCGTTAAAGGGTCGACATTGACTTTTAGGATTGCTACTTCCAATAGGTGGCACTAGAGTTCTAGTCCTCTTCCTCTCTGAAGAGACAATTTGCATACTTCCCAGAGGAGCATTGCGGCTTTAAGTCTCCTCATCTCGGCATGCTTAGCATGTCAATCTCCGCAAGGAGAGACAGTACTTCTTGGAACTTGCCTGCTGTAAACCTTAGGGCCCGTCTCACATAGCGACACACCAGCGATCCCAACAACGATCAGGATCGCTGTTGTGTCGCTACATGATCGCTGCTGAGCTGCCAAACAGGCAGCGATCAGGACAGCGACACTGCGGGTAACGTCGCCTAGTTACTCGCAGTGTACGTTGGATACCAGCACACTGATGCAGGGAGCTAGTAACCAAGGTACACGTCGAGTTTCCAGGCGCTGCCCGTTGCATGGAAACCCGATGTGTACCTTGGTTACTAGCTCCCCTGCAGCAGCGCGCTGGTATCCAACGTACACTTCGGGTTTTCAAGCACAGCCCGCGCCTGGAAACCCGATGTTTACCTTGGTTACCAGGAGATCGCTGGTCTCCAGCCTGTCACACGCAGCGATGACAGAGATGAAAGAGAGAGAGAGACCTTGGATTCCGGATCAGTTTTCTGACGGATTTGTCAAAACACTGGTCCGGTTCCATAGGTTTGCATTGTTTCCGGCCGCCTGAAGTGCCGATTCAGGCACTATCAGGCGGCTCCGGAAAAAAAAAACAAACGTTGCAGCTAGCGTCTTGTCCGGCCGCCGGAATGTACATTTCCGACGGATCCGGACAAAGACGGATGCAACGCAATGACATCAGGCGCGATCCGGCGCTAATGTAAGTCAATGCTAAAAAAACGCATCCAGTACTGGATGCGTTTTTTTTAAAAACACGTCGGATCGCGCCTGATACAAAAAGCCTGAAGTGTGAAAGTAGCCTTACTCTGGAATGCAGACAGGAGCAGACAGCCCGGATTATAGTCTGCAGGAACAGATTACAAGGGTAGAGGGGCAGAAAGTGTGATTGATTCCTACATGCCCCCATTCTGTTTATGGTCAAAGTAAGGGAAAGGGAGAAAAACAAATTGAAATAACTGCCAGAAACAGACAAACCTGGCTTGTCCAAACCTGTGTCTGCCTCGTACAGACACGAAGCTTAATTGGTGTTATGTTGGTCACAGTAGGTAGGTGTACACTGAAGGGGAGGAATCAACTATTTTATTGTTGTATCATTAGTGTCAGCCTCCTGTTGACAAAAGTCAACACCTATGGTCTCCTGCGTACCCCATTGAAACAACATAAATCCCACATATGATAACTTTGCAAAAGAGAGCACTAAAGCCTTCGGGCTAGAAGAGTTGTGAGGGAAACAGCACTGCCTCCCTCAGTGTACAAACTCCACAGTTCAACATAGACTCAATGTTAAACTTTACCTTCTAACTATTGTACTTTTTTTCTTCAATTGACAAAGAGCTGATGAAACCTGTAAAACAGTATGAAAAACATTTAATAAATTTGCAGACCAACAATTTATCACACAAAAACGCATTTCAGCAAACTTCAGTAAATTATGGATACATTTTACGTCTTCACCTATCTCCATGCATTGATAGTGGTTTTAGGAACAGTACCTGTAAAGCTACGTTCTCATTTGGCGAGTTGTTGTTGTTGCAGATGTTCTGCAGCATCTCTGCACCACATAGTGGTAGGTAAATTGGTTAAAGGGAACCTGTCAGCAGGATTGTGCACAGTAACCTACACACAGTGTCAGGTTGGCGCAGTTATACTAATTAAAAACGATATTTGGGGTGATGAAATCCGTCTTGTGGTTGTTGTTTAATCTTTATTTTCAGTTTCGAGTTAATGATATGCTCGTGCTCTGGGGCGGTCTGTGGGGGACTTGCTACGCCTGCGCAGTAGCATCTATTGCGTTACGGCACAGGCACGGACTGCGCAGCTGCATCATTCCGATAGATGCTACTTGTGCAGGTGGCGCCATCTTGATGCAGCCTATTACTTTTTTTTCTCTAGTAAAATGGCGCCTACGCAGTACCATCTATCGGAACGCGATATATGCCACTGCGCTGGCGTCATTTTGATTAAGATAGTTTTGTTGAAAAAAAAAAAAAAGGTCTAAATAAAATTAAAACATGCATATTATCCATCGCCGTTGGTGCCTGCCCGATGAATGAATTTTTTTTCCACAAACAATATTCTATGAAGTATGCAAAACATAGGGCAGGTCACTGAAGGTTCACAAGCCATACAGATGAATATGTAAGCAGAGCATCACATGAAGACGCCACACAGGCCGCTCCGGAGCACGAGAATCTCATTTACTAAAATCTACAAATACAGATTAAACAACAACCACAAGACAGATTTCATCAACCCAGGTATCATTTTAGTCAGCAAAATAGCGCCGACCTGACAGTGCCTGTAGTTTACGGAGCACAATCCTGCTGACAGTTTCACTTCAACTGCAGTCTTCTCATTGCGGGCTTTCTTCAACATGCAAGTTAAGCTGCAGTTTTTGTCTCTTTTTGGTATGTTATGTTTTAAATTAGAGGAGTTGTCCAGAAATATGATAACAGTCTGCAGTCACTGTATGTGATCACAAACTTCAGAATCTCACATTGAGCGCAAAGCACGCTGTAAAGAGTCTCTGATGCCGGCAGAGTGTGTGTGGTCACATGCTTACTTGACATGCTTGGCCTTGCTCAATTCATTTATAGCGAGCGAGACCGCACACATCTAATCATAATGTGGCGGGAAGTATGCAAGTCACCTACTTGCACTTACAGTTAGGTCCATAAATATTTGGACAGAGACAACATTTATCTAATTTTGGTTCTAGACATTACCACAATGAATTTGAAACAAAACAAATCAGATGCAGTTGAAGTTCAGACTTTCAGCTTTCATTTGAGGGTATCCACATTAAAATTGGATTAAGGGTTTAGGAGTTTCAGCTCCTTAACATGTGCCACCCTGTTTTTAAAGGGACCAAAAGTAATTGGACAGATTAAATAATTGTAAATAAAATGTTCATTTCTAGTACTTGGTTGAAAACCCTTTGTTAGCAATGACTGCCTGAAGTCTTGAACTCATGGACATCACCAGACACTGTGTTTCCTTCTTTTTGATGCTCTGTCAGGCCTTCACCGCGGTGGTTTTCAGTTGTTGTTTGTTTGTGGGCCTTTCTGTCTGAAGTTTAGTCTTTAACAAGTGAAATGCATGTTCAATTGGGTTGAGATCAGGTGACTGACTTGGCCATTCAAGAATATTCCACTTCTTTGCTTTAATAAACTCCTGGGTTGCTTTGGCTTTATGTTTTGGGTCATTGTCCATCTGTAGTATGAAACGACGACCAATCAGTTTGGCTGCATTTGGCTGGATCTGAGCACACAATATGGCTCTGAATACCTCAGAATTCATTCGGCTGTTTCTGTCCTGTGTCACATCATCAATAAACACTAGTGACCCAGTGCCACTGGCAGCCATGCATGCCCAAGCCATCACACTGCTTCCGCCATGTTTTACAGATGATGTGGTATGCTTTGGATCTTGAGCTGTACCACGCCTTCGCCATACTTTTCTCTTTCCATCATTCTAGTAGAGGTTGATCTTGGTTTCATCTGTCCAAAGAATGTTCTTCCAGAACTGTGCTGGCTTTTTTAGATGTTTTTTAGCAAAGTCCAGCCTAGCCTTTTTATTCTTGATGCTTATGAGTGGCTTGCACCGTGCAGTGAACCCTCTGTATTTAATTTCATGCAGTCTTCTCTTTATGGTAGATTTGGATATTGATACGCCTACCTCCTGGAGAGTGTTGTTCACTTGGTTGGCTGTTGTGAAGGGGTTTCTCTTCACCATGGAGAGTATTCTGCGATCATCCACCACTGTTGTCTTCCGTGGGCGCCCAGGTCTTTTTGCATTGATGAGTTCACCAGTGCTTTCTTTCTTTCTCAGAATGTACCAAACTGTAGATTTTGCCACTCCTAAAGTTGTAGCAATTTCTCGGATGGGTTTTTTCAGTTTTTTGCAGCTTAAGGATAGCTTGTTTCACCTGCATGGAGAGCTCCTTTGACCGCATGTTTCCTTCACAGCTAAACCTTCCAAATGCAAACACCACACCTCAAATCAACACCAGCCCTTTTATCTGCTTAATTGAGAATGATATAATGAAGGGATTGCCCACATCTGTCCATGAAATAGCCTTGGAGTCAATTGTCCAATTACTTTTGGTCCCTTTAAAAACAGAGTGGCACATGTTAAGGAGCTGAAACTCCTAAACCCTTCATCCAATTTTATGTGGATACTCAAAGAAGTGAAGTCTGAACTTCAACTGCATCTGATTTGTTTTGTTTCAAATTCATTGTGGTAATGTCTAGAACCAAAATTAGATAAATGTTGTCTCTGTCCAAATATTTATGGACCTAACTGTACGTGACCAACCACTTATCACCAGCGCTGGAGAATCCTGACACTTTCATCCCAAAACTGAACACAACTTCCTGAAGCAGCTTGTTTTTTTTTGTTGAATATGTATTTATTAACACACATGTATAACACATATCAAGGGTATGAACAGTAACAAAACATGTCACATAATATAAGCCAAGCGTCATCATATCAAATCATGTTCAATAAAATAAAGCATCATATATCTGAATGAAACGGCGTGATCGAGGATCACTATTAGTATTGCGTGAGATTTGGCACACAAATTGGGTTCCCAAACCAACGAACCCCAATAACATTCTACAAGAACGAAAACTAAGAATAAAATATAACAAGAAGACACAGAAAATATAAGAGGAAATAAAGAAAAATAGGGGAAGGAAGAAGGAGAGGGGGGGTCGCCCTTGGCCTCCACCCACAGCACACCACGTGGCAGAGAATCTTACATACAAAAATAGTACTCCAATGAAACACTTACACTATGTAGGCGAAGGGGTACGAAAGGCAATCCACGGGGACCAGATGGTCTGGAATTTATCCCGGGTATGGTTGATCCATGCCGACAGGTCTTCCATGTCCCTGATATGGTCCACAGCAACAGTCCACTCCTCCAGAGAAGGCGCCACAGTAGACAGTCAATGCCTAGGCACTAGAAGTTTGGCAGCCGTCAACATAAAGGTCGCCAGTTTGTGCTTAATGGGGTTGTAACCCCTCGTCGGCACCCAAAAAAGGACTGAATCCCTGGGTAAGTCACAAGGCAGGAGGCAGATATCTTTGATTTTTTGTCGTATCGCCTTCCAGAAGGGCACAATGAGGGGACAATCCCACCAGATGTGAACATAAGTTCCTGAACCCGCCCCACATCTCCAGCAAGTGTCAGAGGTCTGCAAGCCATGGCGAAATAGGAAGGACGGGGTTCGATACCACCTGGCAATCAGTTTATAAGAATTCTCTTGGGTGCGAACGCATCTAGAAAATCCCAGTGCGTGTCTCTTAATACACCTGGCGACTCGTAGAGACAACGGGTGTCCCAGTTCCCAGGCAGCAAGGTAAGTAGGTTCAGTATCAGAGCGAAGAGACATAAGCCATTTGTAAATGGTGGAGATCACGCCTTTGACAGGACTCCGCGCCAGCAACAGCCGTTCCAAGTTGGAGGCAGCCCGTAAGGGACGATGTTGCTCCAAAAAGGTCTGACAGACATGATGTACATGTGCTAGCGATAAAAAGTTGGCGCGTGTAGGTCCGAGGATGGATGACAGGCCCTCCATCGAAGGGACATTGCCTCCAGCAAAAAAGGAATTGAGGGGCGTTACCAGCTTGCTCCACAAACCCTGAAAAGTCCAAAAACCCTCATCCGAGCAAGTCAACAAAGGGAGTAAGCGTACAGGCATGAGCGGAGAGGGGAACTTACTCATAGAATCATGATGTAGACAGTTCAGGCATGTGTGAAGCAAACCCTTCAGAAGAGGGGAGAAGCTGCGTGTACGAGGGATCTGAGTATGCACACCCCATAACTCAAGTGCCTCTTAGGCGAAAGAAGAGCCGTTTCTAGGGAGGACAAGAAAGACCTTTTGTTCCAGCTGTTTATCTCCACCCAACGACGAAGATGGCAAGCGAAGTAATAGTTCTTCAGGTCGGGCATACCCACTCCACCTGCATCTGTGGGCAGAGTCAAAGTCGAAAAAGCGATACGAGCCGGACGTTGGTTCCATAGGAACCGTGAGAACAGAACGTGTAAGGCACGAAAAAAGGAATTGGGAAGGAATATAGGAGCTGCCTGGAATAGGTAGAGGAACTTTGGGACTATATATGTGGACAGATAATTTTTTCGGCCCAACCAAGACATGAACGGTATTCGTAGATGTTGGAGCTGTGTCCTAACCGAGGAGAGTAAGCGTAGGTGGTTCAAAGCGTATAGGCGAGAAATATCCCTCGGAATAAGAATGCATAAATATTTTACATGGTCTGTCTTCCAGGTGAACGGTGACATTCGTTGGAGGCTGGTTAGAGTGTCCCTGGAAAAGCCGATAGCAAACGCGACCGATTTATTATAATTAATTTTGAAGTTTGAAAGAGTACCAAAATGGTGAAAAAGATCCAGTACAGCGGGTATAGCGGTCTCCGGGTTAGTAATACTAAGCATGATGTCATCAGCGTATGCGGATACGAGGGCCTCGCCTTTAGGCGTGGACGCGCCTCGGATGTCTGGGTGTGTACGAAAAGCCTGTAACAAAGGCTCCAGGCACAGAGCGAACAGACTGGGAGACAAGGGGCAGCCCTGACGGGTTCCATTGGATATAGAGAATGGAGCCGAAAAAGAATTATTCACCTTGACCCTGGCAGTGGGCGAAGTGTAAAGTGTAAAAATGGAGTCTATAAAACGATCGGGAAAATTAAATAGGCGTAGGACCGACTTCATGTAAGACCAATCTATGCGGTCAAAAGCCTTTTCGGCATCAGTACTTAACAACAACAAAGGCGTTTTTCGGGAAACTGCCCCATGGACTAGGTGTAAGATCTTTGTGGAGTTTTCTCTCCCCTCCCTACCCAATACAAACCCAGCCTGATCGCTCTGCACCAGGAGGGGAACCAAGTGAGACACCCGGTTCGCCAGAACCTTCGCCCAGAGCTTCAAATCACAGTTAAGAAGAGAAATCGGCCGATAACTACTACACTGTGCTGGATCTTTGTCCTCCTTATGGATTAAAGCTATATCCGCAGAAAGGGATTGGGGAGGAAAGGAGGAGCCAGTCATTAAGGCGTTAAAAAGTCGGGTGAGGTGTGGGAGAAGGGTAGTTTTAAACTTTTTATAGTAAAGTATTGTCAGACCACCTGGGCCAGGAGATTTTCCCGATGGAGTAGACTTCAGAGCTTCCTCCACTTCCTCCACTGTAATTGGAGATAACAATTCCGCGTGATGGGAAGGTTTCAATTTAGGGAGGTTCAGGGAGGAGACAAAGTCCACAAAAGCAGGATGGGGGTCTACAGTAGGGGCAGATTCATACATGGGGTTATGTAAGTTATATAAGGCGGCGTAATATTGATGAAAATCTTGCGCGATTTGCGTCGTCTCAGTGTGTGCGGCACCCGAGGGGCACCTTGTCTCAGCGATGAATGTACGCGGAGACGTTTCTTTGACATAAGCGGACATAAGTTTCCCACCTCTGTCACCTGAAGCATAAAGACGGTGTTTTGCGTGTAAGAAATTTTTCGCAATTTTTAGGTTTAGTAGGGATTTAAGGGCCATACGCAAGGACAGGAGATCGGAGAGGTGTTGCTGGCACAGAGATCGTTTGTGGAGCGACTCCAATTTGCAAATTTGAAGGAGCAAGGCATCGGTTTGTTTCTCCCTAGATTTTTTAAGTCTAGAGGCCAGTGAGATGAATTCACCCCTGACAAAAGATTTGTGAGTTTCCCAGACGATGGGGATTGACATGCCTGGAGTGTAATTTCTATGGAAGAAGTCCTGAAGAGGTATTTCAATGGCATTTATGTTATCTTGAGCGTCCAACAGTGTCTCATTGAGTCGCCAGGTGTACCCGAGACCACCCACCCCAGGTAAGGCCAGTGTTAAGGATATAGGTGTATGGTCCGATACTGTCATGGATCCAATATCCGCCGTAGAATAACACCCCAGGTGGCGTCGGGATAGAAAGAGGTAATCAAGTCTTTGGTATGAGCGATGCGGCGTCGAATAAAACGTATAATCCCTAGAGTCAGGATGGAGGACTCTCCAGGCGTCCACCAAGGACAGCTCCGCCAATAGCAGTTTAAGTCGTCTGAGATTCCGAAAAGAAATGGCGGAGCGGCCCGTGGAAGAGTCCACCAGAGGCTCCATAGTGAGGTTAAAGTCTCCACCCAGTACCACTAGCCCCGACATAAATTGCTGTAAAAGACGTAGAGTAGATAATAGCCAGTCGACTGTGCGAACATTGGGCGCATAAATTTTAGCAAAAGTCACGAAAGTGTTTCCCAGTTTACCCTTCAAGAAAAGATATCGACCATCTGTATCTGCCAACTGCGCTTGCAACTGAAAGTGAAGATTGCGGCAAAAAGCTATACTTACCCCTCTCGACGCGTGGGAGTCGCTGCAACTGTGGAACCATACTGGGAATGAAGAGCGAGACAGTTGTGGAACATGATCGTGACGGAAATGTGTTTCCTGCATAAAAATAACAGAGACACCATCTTTTTTAAGGAGTCGCAAAACCTGAGCACGTTTCGCAGGCGCATTCATACCCTTAACGTTATAGGATTGAATAACAATATCATGTGGAGTCATCATGGAGGTGCATTTGGAGGATAGAGAAGCGATAAAGCGGTGTACCGTAGCAAGGACAGAGCGACCCCAAGGAGAGAGGAGTGTGACAGGAGGACATAAGAGGGAAAGAACACAAAAAAAACAAAATCAAAACAAAGACAAAAAATAAAGCACCATAGGTAGCGGTGCTTGTGAACATTTGGAGACATGTGAATTAGGCGGATCCACAAAGGGAGCCGGGAGACACTGCACCCCTCCTGAAGAAGGAGGAGGGGGCAGTGGAGGCGATGCAAGGTTCGCATAAGAGCCTACCTGCAATAACCTCCAGCCAGCTTGTGGGACCCAAGAAAACCTGGGTCATAGTGAAATGTACTTGTCCAAAAATGGGGAGGAGAGTGGGGAGAGAGAGACAAGGGAGAAAAATACGAGCCTGAGTGAACAGAATCATAAGTTGGATATAACCACAGTGAGTTAACAATTCAACAGGAAGGCTGCAAAGTGGAAAATGTAAACCTCAGGTTTCAGGTAGGAGGAGGGCATAAGACCTCCAGAACAAAGGCATTACACCGGGTCTACCATGTCCTGGTAAGAACAAGAGCAGCAAGCTAGACCGGTAACAGCTCAGTCTCCAACTGGGTCATCGCGTGCAGGTAGAGAGCGACGATGCGACTTGTTCTTGGAGCGGGTGACTTGCCAATCGTCCGGGCGCGGCTGGATCGGTGGTATGGACGACTCCGGAACAGGTAGCCAGGACGGCACAGGCAGTGAAGGGATGGATAAGGCCTTCCACAAAGTAGGTAAGTCCTCTGGATGACGTATAGTAACTTTCTTGTCGTGGCGTGTGACAAAGAGCCCAAAGGGGAACAACCATCTGTACTGGGCGTCATGTTCCTTCAGGTGGGTCAGAAGAGGTTTTAACAAGCGGCGCTTCTGGAGGGTAGAACTGGCCAGATCTTGGTAGAAGGCCACTGGGGACCCGTCTAGCATCGGGGAACCCTGCTCCCTCGCGGCAGTGAGAAGCGCAGCAGTATGATTGTAGTCCAGTATACCACAAATAACGTCCCTAGGGGGATCAGTGTCCCTGGGGCGAGCTCTGAGGGCCCGGTGAATGCGCTCCACAACCACAGCTTCAGCAGGTTCTTCCCCCAGCAATGCAGAGAATAAAGTGCGTGCCACAGAGCGCAGGGCCTCGGGAGCATGGGACTCAGGGATACCTTTCATACGCACATTGCGGCGGCGATTCCTGTTCTCAAGGTCTTCGGCAGCACCGAGGGCCGCATTAAGATGCTTGGAGTGTTCCTGGAGCGTAGTACAGATACCATCGCCGAATTCCACATAGGAAGTGTGTGCCTGCTCCAGCTCCTCCACACGGCGTCCCACGAGGACACCTCCGCCTTAATGCTGGCCAGCTCCTGTAGCACTGGAGCAATGGTCCGGCGGATGAAAGAGCGGGTGACCTGGTTGGAACGTTCCGGCCTGTGGGGTGATTGCCCTGAACAAGCATCAGTGTCGATATCAGAGTCCTCTGCGTCAGACAGAGAGAGGGTTCCGGGCGCCATCTTAGGTGAAAGCACTGGTGCAGAAGCTGGCTTTCTCCGGAGATAATGATCCAAATCCCCCGTCTTTTTTGGGAGTTTTGGGGTGCCAGTGGAGTCTTTAGCCTTTTCTCTTCCTGATTTCCCCATTTTGGGCAAAGATACGCTATGACAATGCTAAAGCTGGCTGGGTTGAGGAAAGGAGCTCACAGGTTCAGTTCCTTCCTCATGTGCAGTTAGGCTCCGCCTCCGAAGCAGCTTGTTTTTGCCCCTTCCTGTTATTTGGCATTGATAAAACTTTATTGATATATTCATGTATGGACTACATGTGTTATTTAAGGGTTTCTGCAGTGGAAACTTACTAAAAATGTATTTATGTTCCGCAGCTAATGATCTAGGGGGAACTCTACATCAAAAACTCACCATACTCGCAAGAGAAATTGACATGTGGTGGATTTTAAACACACACTGCAATTCAGGTTATGATGGCCATGAAATTTCTATAAATTTCATCCTTTGTTGGAAATTTAACCTTACAGTCATAACTTCTAACCTCAAAAAAAAAAATCAAAGTGCACAGAAGACAAACCGTTTTATATACCTAGACAGTGCAATATTTCACCCATTAACCAGTTTGACCTTTCTGAGGGCGTTTTAACATTTTATTTCTACAGCACCAGCATATTCTGCAGCATTTTACAATTAAGCAGGGACATGTACAAACAATAAAGACATTATGAAGTAGAACATAGTTCAACAATTACATGAGTAGTGAGGGTCCTGCTCACAAGCTTACTATCTATAAGGAAATAGGCGAGACAATAGCTAGAAAATGCCTGTCATGTATGGTTCAACCATCTTTATAATAATTATGGGTTCTCATATAAACTGTATGATCCAGGCATCAGCCAGTATCCAAGCACAGTTACCAAGTGCTATCGGATGCATGGAAGTTGTGGAGACAGATGAGTGGGAGGAAGGGACCAAATTCTGGGGAAAAATTAGAAAAAAAGTAACAGGGGAGAGTTAGGTTAGTAAATTGAGGGGACAGGCCTGTCTAAAATGATGTACTTTTAAAGTTTGATTAAAAACACGGGAGCTAGATATTAGTTGGAGCACCTGGGATAGTGCATCCCAGAAAACTGGTGTAGCACAAGATAAGTCTTTGAGACTAAATTAGGAGGTGTAGATTATGGAAGAGGTTAGTCTTAGATCAGCTGAAGAGCTGAGAGCATGGGTAGGGTGATATACAGAGATGAGAAAGTAGATATAGAGTGGTGCAGAACTGTGGAGAGCTTCGTCGGTGAGAGAGATACGTTTGTATTGTATTCTGTAGAGGATGGGCAACCACTGCAATGACTGGCACAGGGAGGAGACATCAGTGAAGCAGCTGGACAAAAACACAACACTGGCTGTCACATTCAGGATGGACTGGAGTGGAGTAAGTTTGGTTAGTGAGAGACCCATCAGTAGAGAGGTGCAGTAGTCTAGACAAGAATGAATGAGAGAGACAGTAAGAGATTTTGAGGTTTCAAAAGGTGAGAAAACTTCAAATACATTTTTTTTCTCCAATGTCCCTTGTAACTAAGGCTGATATATCAGCCCCAGCAACAAGGGAACTACAGTTTGCATAGCAGAGCAGTCTGGATTTCCTAGGATCAGGGTGGATAAAAATCATGATTTTTTTTAAAAAAAATCAAAAAAATCGGATTTTTTTTGATTTAAATCGGATTTTTTTGATTTAAATCGGATTTTTTAATCAAGTTGTACACAAGCAAAACTTTGTCTTTTTGCAAATCAAATTATTTTACTCAAATAAAAATATTAAAACAGTTGATTATGAAACCTAATAATTTTTATTTGCACTATTAAACAATCAGAATTGAACTACAGAGAGTAAGTACTTTTTAACAATAGCCTATCTCTAACGTTTGAAGTAAGCAAACATCTTCAGTGAATACATCAGTCCTTTAAGCCTACTGTTTATTTAGGACTTTTAATAGGAAAACTAGTTGTCCTGCTTTAGCAGTTCCTAAGCGGTTTCGGACTGGTGTTGTGTGCACAAAACCAAATGAAGAAAACAATCTCTCTACTCCTGCCGATGAAGCCGATGCAGTCAGTAGCTGAGTAGCTACATTTATTATCTTCGCTGGAAGAACAAGTGATTGTGACTTCCACCAGTCCAGTGGTTTTAGTTCATTAACGACGTTATCTGCAAACATGTATTTTTGAAATGGTGCAGATTCACACTTCAATTTCAGCACAGTTGCCACAATGTCATGGTTAGTATTGGCGAGCCACTCCATTGCAGAGTTGATTTCCGCCTCAGATAGTTTTTTCCCTCTGTAGATGGGATGCAAGATATTGGCTAAATAGTGTTCTTCTTTTAATGCTTGGTCCTTGCGGTGGTGTATTGCAACCTTTACATTGTTTGAGAGGTTCAAGCGATCTAGCGAACCTTCTAAATCTTTCCAAACTTCTGTGGCATCAGCTATGGTTGCAGTATCTTTCTGCATTTTATCCAACGCAATAGATATTGGCTTTAACCTTTCCAAAAGGTCCTCGGCATTTCTCTTCACACCAAGATTTAATACTTTGCTTCGTATATTAGCATCAATTTTATCCCGATGTGTTTCGCAAATGGACACTAATTTTGACCAGTTGTTAATAAACAGTTCCAAGCATTCAGCCAAGGTATTCCATCTAACATCTTGTGGTAGAACCAACTTCAGTCCTCCCATTTCCTTGTAGGTTGCATGTGCAAAATGATTATTGCGGAAATATTTAACAATTTCTACAACATGTTCCTTGACACCCGAAATATGCAGGTCTTTTGCCAAAAGATGCAACAAATGGGCAGAACAACCGTATGTAATGACATTTGTGTCATCCTCATGTGCCAGTTCCGCTCGCATTTTTGCCACATTGCTTGCGTTATCAGTAACTAAGCTCCTTACTTTACATCCAAACTGTTCTTGGCATTGGTGAATTGAGTTCTTAGCAATTTCAAGTAAATATTCAGCAGTATGTGAATTTCCAGATGTGTCGATTGTGTCTGTAAGTTAAGTTTCACCATCTTCTGTTGTGACACAAGTGCAAATTATGGGGTCGTTGTGGATGTTGCTCCAACCATCCAAGCTCATGTTAACAACTTTGTCTTTCAAATATTTTGTACAAGCCGCTCTTTCTTTGTCGTATACAGCCTGAAGATGTTTTCCTGAGATATCAAATCTACTTGGTGGTTTGTAGCCTGGTCTTATTCCTTCGATCATTTGTACAAACAATGGGTGTTCAACTAGTCGGAAAGAAGAATTGGTTGCAAATATGAATTTAGCAATTAATTCATCAAAATGTTCTTTCTGGCTCGTCGTAGTCTTTAAGAGGAATTTTTCTACACTTTGCACGCAAAGTTTTTGTTGGGCTGCTTTGTTGAAGTTGTACCCAGATATTGATTGTCACGTGCAGCACAAGCCATATTTGACCCTGAAAGCACAGTAATTAAAAATAATTCGACTGCGTATTTGAAGAAATATAACGAAAATATTTTGAAACAAACTTTTTGAACAATGTTATGGTCCTCGTCCTATAAGGGCTGTCTCAAAAGTTATGCTACTCAAGTTTCCGGTGAAGTTGCTGTAATACTAGTAATATCAGAGCAACTGAAAAAAATTATGTCACAAAAGTTTTAAAAATGTTTTTTTTAAAAAAATGGTCAATTTGGCAGACTTCAAAAGTGAATTGTAGCCTACAATAAAAAAAAATAGGCGTATACACACTCTTTTATTTTTACTTAACGTTAATCTTCTGTGAAATATTGCCTTAACATAAATTTAAATTCTATACTCCAGAACTAGTGCTAGAAATTTTTCTTTTCATAGACTTTAACCATCCCAGTAAAACGTCTGTTAAAATAGGTTGTAATTGCCAGACTTACCACTAGTGCTAGGGTCCTGGACTCCTGGTGCATAAGAAGCTGTGGGGGTTCATTGACATTAGTTGTATCACTATCAACATTTTCATTTCCCTTCTGGTTGCAGTTTTCATAATGTGATTTCAAACGGCAAACAAGTCCTTGGATATCCTTTTGACAGTATTTGCACTTTGCTCTCCCACCTTTCTTTCCAAGCTCTGCTGGCATCTCAACAAAATGAACCCAAATAGGGTCTCTCTTACGACCTGCCATGGCTCACGCAGATCACTTCTGAAGTTTGATTGTTACTACAGCCAAGTACTGCTGACTGACTATCCAACAAGTTTGGGCATGTCAACTGAATGGAAAAAGAAACTTAAACCAAGCTACAGAAAGTGAAACCAAGCTAGAAGTGTGGAGTTAATTGAACAATGATTGAAAGTTTTAGATTTTAATCGTGATTTATATTAAAAAAATATTTTGATTTAAATCAGTGATTTAAATCATGATTAAAATCACGATTTAAATCGATCTGATTTAAATAGAAAAAAATCATTTGATTTAAATCATGATTTAAATCGTTGATTTAAATCGGCGTGATTTAAATCAATCCACCCTGCCTAGGATACAGCAACTCATGTTCCCTCCCTACACCCAGTGATCCCATGTTCCTTGGGTTGAGGAGCAAGCAGGGTAAGTGCTTCCTAATCTGTATTACATAACAGCTGGTTCAAGCTCTCGTGTATACAGACATTCACTGTAGATGTCTCCATTTAAACTATGGATCAGCATCAACGCCTCCACAATACAAAGCATCCAGGGGAATAATCCTCTAGGGTCATTGCTATAGGACAGACAGACATCCAACCACAGTATAGAACAGTAGTAATTGATTTATTAAAGCCCCACAGAAGTGGGTTTTTTTTTAGTACTAGAGTGGCGATTTAAATGTAAGCCGTTGATATAATCATTCTCCGGCCTCTTCCCCGTTTTTCAGCACCGCTGCAGGGAAGACGTTGGAGAACAGAAAGGAGAAGTCCCAAAAGATTGGAGAAGGGCAAATTTTTTTCTCCCTATCTTCAAAAAAGGAAAGAAGATGGATCCTGGAAATTCCAGGCCAGTGGGCCTTACTTCTATACCAGGAGAGATCTTTGAACATATTATTAAACGGCATGCATTTAACACTACAGTAATTAACCAGAACTAGTATGGGTTTGTCACAAACAAGTCATGCCAGACTAATCTAATTTCCTTCTATGATGGAATCACTGACTGGGTGGATCACAGAAATGCGGTACAGATAGTATAGTTCGACTTCAGCAAAACATTTGATAGAGTATCTCATACTATTTTTACTGAAAAAATGACCAAGTATGGGATTGACAAGGCTACGGTTAGGTGGATTCATAAATGGCTCAGTCCTTACTGTTTTACACCATGGATAGATGTCGGTTTGTCCTACAGAAGTAGTGCTGGAGGATTATTCACCTGGATGTGTTGTATTGTGAAGGACCTGACACCGATCCATGGTGGTTTAAATTGAGTCATCTATCTTATAAGAGTTTTGAACAGACGATCAGAAAACCTAACTGTGGTGGTTAGACGACTGTATTACCTTATGTTTTGAGAGGACCAACATTATATTTATTACAGCTTCTAACAGGCAGCTATATTCTAGTACTCGCACGCCCTCCTCTTGTCTGTGCAATGGACAGGGACAGAAATGGAGTCCTAACTGCGACAATTTGTGACAAAGTTTCAGTGGCAACAACGTGCAATGAATGGTTGTCTATTGCTTGCAACAGCACCCATGTCACATGGAGCAGTTGGGAAGGAGGGAACAGATTTCAAAACATATTGGCAAAGTCCTTTTTTATCAATAAAGGGCCTGGAAAAAAAATCGTTTCATAAGGGGGGAGGTCTCTTCTAAGGAATATTTCACCCCCAAATTATCTGTTATATTGGGGACTTGGCTTCAATAAAAAATTATACTAGAAGCATATTTATTTTATGCACTTATATAGCAGCATTAATTCCACAGCGCTTAACAGACATCAGTATCATCACGTCCCCATTGTGGCTCACAATCTACACTCCATATCAGTTTGTCTGGAGTGTGGGAAGACACCGGAGAATCCGGAGGAAACCCACGCAAACACGGGGAGAACATACAAGCAGAGGATCAGAAACAAAACAGTATACAAATTGAGAAGGTTTAATAGTGCACCAAGCTCTTGGCCACACCAAAAGGTGCCCCCAAGCACCCTCATTTTCATATCACAGAGGCTTCATAGAAACCAAAACAATGAAATATATACTACTAATGTGACTTTGATATGCGTAAATTCCTCTATATAACAGTAATTCACTTACATTTGCATTTTGGGGGTTATAGACTCCCTTTAACGACAAATCGGTCATCAAAATTAAAAAGATGGGCGGGTGTCCGACACCTGGCACCCTCACTGATTAGCCGTTATCAGCTCTGGCCATTGACATACATAAACACTGCGTGGAGCC
This sequence comes from Oophaga sylvatica, assembly GCA_033576555.1. Classification (NCBI taxonomy): domain Eukaryota; kingdom Metazoa; phylum Chordata; class Amphibia; order Anura; family Dendrobatidae; genus Oophaga; species Oophaga sylvatica. Next base: position 475,667,139 of record JARQOD010000004.1, read on the forward strand.
AGAATGTGAAAGCGCCATACAACGTGTAGTGGCCATTCTCTGGTACTGCAGCACAACTTGTCCACTCAAAGTATCTGAGATTGGCCACTACACAGTGTACGGAGCAGTTACATTCTGGCTCTGTACACTGTTTATATCCATCTGCTGTCAAAGCTGATCAGTGGAGGTCCTGGGACTCAGAACCACACCGATCTGACACTGATGACCAAATCTAAGGTTTTCAATATAACAATCTTTTAAAACCCCTAAATTGGTGCCCATAGATTACCAAAACAAAGCATCTGAACCCATTCTGCACTGTGAAGACATTTCAACAATGCACAGACTGATGACAGGTCCTGACCCAAACTTAGAGCCTTGTAGACATATGAGGCTGTAAGATGAGGACAGGAGACACGCGATCAATCCAGGTACTGTGGTTTGCATACGGACCACAAAATACATCCCTATGAACCAGGGTTCACTCTGTCTCAGAACGATTACAATCTTATCAGTGATGCTTCATTGAATCATTGTCTTCCAAGTGTCAGTGTCTTACCTCAAGCAATTTGATGGTCTTTAGAAATTTTGCATTTTGTTTAATATTCTTCAGCCTTTGACGCTCATATAGAGACAACATTTCAAGATCCTGAAAAGACAAGATACTGCTAAGTTTAAGTGTTCCAATTTAGTTTTTTACTTTAAAAGGAGTTCGGCACTGCTGACTTACACACTGGAAGTCAATGGTGCCGATCACGTTACAACCCCACACATCTAGCGAGACACATGCATAATCACCAGGCAATTGTACCACGAATGAACAATTGTCATCAATTTCCGTGGTTAGTACATTACTCAATAGGAGACTGTACCTGCTCATTCAATTGGTCACTGTCGGACTCTTCTGTTGACTGCTCTTCTTGATCTTCACGTTGCACATTTAGCAGAGAACGATCTGTAGGCTGGACATCTTCATGGTCACTGTCACTTTCATTGGTGGCCTGCTTTTCTAGCTCATTTTTGGTTTCTATATTCATTCGAACAAGTTGAACTCTAAGTTGCTTCTTACAGACTGTTTTTTGGTGACAATCTTGCTGATCATTATTCTTTGTAAATTCTGGGCTAGGAGGTAGAAGTGTACTCTGTTCAACAGGAGATGGAACCATTTTGTCATGACCATTACCTAGTGCAGGTACCTGTCAGTGACAAGAAAAATAGTTTAATATTTAGATAAAAAATATATCCTAATGTGACACAAGGCAATAGTGATTATTTATTTGGCAGTTAATATTAAAGGAATATTCCAGGTATGTTATGTCACTGAGAAGTCACATTAACCCCTTTTCTCCAGAGGGTTGTTTGCACGTTAATGACGGGCCAATTTTTACAATTCTGACCACTGTCCCTTTATAAGATTATAACTCTGGAACGCTTCAACGGATCTTGGCGATTCTGAGACTGTTTTCTCGTGACATAATGTACTTCATGTTAGTGGTAACATTTTTTCGATATAACTTGCGTTTATTTATGAAAAAAATGGAAATAGGGCAAAAAATATTGAAAATTTGGCAATTTTCAAGCTTTGAATTTTTATGCCCTTAAAACAGAGAAATATGTCACATAAAATATTTTGTAAATAACATTTCTCACATGTCTACTTTACATCAGCACAATTTTTTTTGTTAGGAAGTTATAAGGGTTAAAAGTTGACCAGTGATTTCTCATTTTTACAACAAAATTTACAAAACCATTTTTTTTAAGGGACCACCTCACATTTGAAGTCACTGAGGGGTCTATATGGCAGAAAATGCCCAAAAGTGACACCATTTAAAAACCGCACCCCTCAAGGTACTCAAAACCACATTCAAGAAGTTTATTAACCCTTCAGGTGCTTCACAGGAATTTTTGCAATGTGGAAGAAAAAATGAACTTTTAACTTTTTAGTCACAAAAATGATCTTTTACAAACAATTTCTTTATTTTCACAAGGGTTAAAGGAGAAAATTGACAGAAAAAGTTGTGCAATTTGTCCTGAGTACGCTGATACCCCATATGTGTGGGGGGGGGAGCACTGTTTGGGCGCACGGCAGAGCTCGGAAGGGAAGGAGCGCCTTTGACATTTTCAAACCAAAATTGGCTGGAATTGAGATAGGACGCCATGTCGCGTTTGGAGAGCCCCTGATGTGCCTACACAGTGGAAATCCCCAATTCAAACTTCAACACAAACCCCCAACACACCCCTAACCCTAATCTCAACCCTAACCATAACCCTAACCCAAATCCCAACCCTAACCACAAACCTAACCCAAACACACCCCTAACCCTAATCCCAACCCTAACCCTTATCCCAACCCTAACCCCAATCCTAACACTAATCCCAACTCTAACACTAATCCCAACCCTAACACTAATCCCAACCCTAACACTAATCCAAACCCTAACACCCAACCCTAACCCTAACTTTAGCCACAACCCCAACTCTAACTTTAGCCACAACCCTAATGGGAAAATGGAAATACATTTTTTTTATTTTATTATTTTTCCCTAACTAAGGGGTGATAAAGGGGGTTTGATTTACTATTTATAGCGGGTTTTTATGTTTGGCAGCAGTCACACACTAAAAGACGCTTTTTATTGCAAAAAATAGTTTTTGCATCACCACATTTTGAGAGCTATGATTTTTCCATATTTTGGCCCACAGAGTCATGTGAGGTCTTGTTTTTTGGGGGATGAGTGGACGTTTTTATTGGTACCATTTTCGGGCACATGACATTTTTTGATCGCTTTTTATTCCGATTTTTGGGAGGCAGAATGGACAAAAAACAGCAATTCATGTATTTCTTTTGGGAGGGCGTTTACACCGTTCCGCGTATTGTAAAAACTGTTAAGGCAGTTTTATTCTTCGGGTCAGTACAATTACAGTGATACCTCATTTATATCAATTTTTTAATGTTTTGGTGCTTTTATACAATAAAAACTATTTTATAGAAAAAACAGGGATTTTTGTGTACTCACTGTACTGTTCTCTGAGACGCTCATTGGGAGACACAGACCATGGGTGTTATGCTGCTGCCACTAGGAGGACACTAAGCTAATACACAAAGAAAATTGGCTCCTCCTCCGCAGTATACACCCTCTGCTGGCTCTAGCCTGAACCAGTTCGGTGCAAAAGCAGGAGAAGATTAACATCATACCAAGGTACGATCATTCACATATTACTGATCACCACATCGACTGAAAGAGACAAGCAGAAGTCGTTAGACTAAAAAGGGTGGGTGCTGTGTCTCCCAATGAGCGTCTCGGAGAAAAGGATTTTACGGTGAGTACACAAAAATCCCTGTTTCTCCTTCGCCTCATTGGGAGACACAGACCATGGGACGTCCCAAAGCAGTCCATGGGTGGGAAACAGCACGACAGCTGAAACCTTAATATACGCAGCGAATAATCTGGTCTACAGATGCGCTGCTGTCGATTGCAGAATTTATCTGCCAAGGATAGCCTCTGAAAAGGCTTAAGTGTAATGGTTAACTAACGTGAGAAGACTGGACCAAGTTGCAGCCCTGCAACCTTGCTGTATCGACGTCCGGGGCCGAATGACCCAGGATGCCTATACTGACGTAGTGGAGTTTACTCTGAGGTTCGCAGGGATAGGAGACCTGACTCGGAAAGCTTCTTAAATTGGAGAGCATATATATTTGGCTACTGCAGTTTTTTTTTTTTTTTTTTTTAAAAAGGCAGGTAGGCCTTTTCTGTGTCTCTCTGGAAACAGAGAGAAAATCCTATTTGGAGAAAGGCGCTGTTCTGGAAGTGTTTGTTACAGACACAAGAAAGGGAGCTTTCCAAGAAGGAAGAGTGATAGATACATCTTACAGGAGTTTGAAGAAGACCACTTGTAAAGCACCTGAGATCAGATGAAAACAGGGTGGATAGCATTGAGAGAAAACAGTGCCAGGCTTGAATGGAAACCTCTTGGAGGAACTCCAATATGGACGAAATGGCAAACACAAGTGGGAAACAAACGTGGTTGTTAAAACCACCAAGGGAACAAAGCTTTCTCAAATATGATGGTAAATACGCCTGAGAGTAAATTTCTGGACATTGACTATAAAGGTGAACGCTACGTGTGGCGGTCAATGCCCAGGTCATTAAGCCCAGCCCTCTTGAGTCCTGGCTCTCTGGAAAAAGATCTGGACGGTTTGGTAACCGCAGAGGTAGGGGTCTAGATGCACTAGAACCACGTACCACGCTCGTCGTATTCAGACTGGTGCGACGAAAAAACAGTGGGATTCCCTCCGCCTTGAACTTCTGGAAGACACTTGGAATTAGCAGACGAGGTGGAGAAAAAGTATTGGAAGCGAAAACTGATGCCACGGAAGCACCAGGTCATCTGACCCGAGGACAATTGGGTCACAGAATGGATCTAGAAATGCCGGGACTTTGGCGTTTAGCATAGAGGCCATTGAGGTCTATATGCAGCGTTACCCAGCATTGCCAACCGTGCTAAAAGGCTTCTAGGGAAATGAACAAGTATCCTGGGATCAGGCCCTGGCGGCTGAGAAAAAACGTGCGCCCAATTTCCTACTCCTAGAACGTGAGCTGCCAACAAAAAGGTAAATGGTTTGTATCGGCCTTCTGCAGAATGCGAGCTAAGTCAAGCATAGCTCCTGTGGTTCGTAAGTACTCCTGACCACAGATGTATGCCACAGCCGTGGCGTGGACTGATTGGATCCGGGGGGAATGACCATCGGGAAGCAGGCAGAAATTGGATGACTAGTCTGATTGCCCGGATCTCAAGAAAATTGATCAGGAGACCTGATTCCCAAAGGGCAAGCGTCCCTGGACTGTATGGAGGAGGGAGAGCACTCTCCAACCTAGGAGACTGGCGTCAGTGGTCAACACCAGCGCGGGAACAGGAAGAAAGTACTTTATCTGAGTCAATAAGGACAACAACGTCCACTACCTCAGAGACCGCCTGATCCGTAGGGACTGGCGAAAAATAGCGGTCCAGAGAGGATGGATATGCGTCCCACGCTGGTAGCAATGTCTGCTACAGACGACGGAGATGTAGTCGAGGGAATGGTACTGATGGATTGTTGACACCATTTTTTTTTTTAGACCTGCATTCCAGACTGCAGGAAAAGGGGACGGCCGGGGAGGAAACTTCTGAGCTTCCTGGATCAGTGAAAATCTTTCCTGAAGGGGGAATTATCAACACTTCGGGAAGTGTCCAGGCCTGAAACGAGGATCCTCTGAGATGGGATGAAAAGGAATTGCGCAAGTTCTCTAACCGACCAAGACGAGTGAGAGTGTCCACGGTGATGCTGACCCTGTCTGCACAGGCTTGAACGTGCGATCTCTTGAAAAGGAGGTCGTCTGGGTAGAGTGGAATCACTATGCCCCGAGAGCACGGGATAGAAATAACTACTCCCATGACCTTGGAGAATAGCCTAGGAGCAGAGGCGAGACCGAAGGTTAAAGCCGTGAACTGAAAATGGTTGTCTGCGATGGCGAAGCGGAGAAATCCTTGTCGGGCTGGGAAGGATTGGAATGAGAGGTGATAACATAGGAAAAATTCCATTTTGAAATGACGCACCCTGACGAACTTGTTCGTCAGTTTTACTTCTAGGATGGGACGCACGGTTCCGTCCTTCATTGGAACGACGAACAGGTTTGGGTAAGACCGTTTGAACCTGTCTGTGTGTGGGAGCGTGAGAATGGTTCCATAGATGCGGAGTACATGAAATGGCCTAATAAGGTGGGGCCGCTTGTTCCTTTTGTCCTTAAAAGACGGGACCGGAGGAAACGAGTTGGCGAGGGGAACAGGAATTCTATGTCCGCATCTGGAAACCACTAGATTTCAGACTCATGGTCGAGAATAACCGCCAGCCAGACCTGATAAAGCAGGAGTAGATGGATGCCTACCCAGTCCGAGTCTTTCAGATACTGCAATGAGTCATTGAGCAGAGAAACTTGTGGGAAGGGGTACCCTTGAGTTTGGACCGTGAGGGTCTGCGTTCCCAGGAATGGAAGAGCTTAAGGAAGTTAGAGATTTCTTCGAAGCGGAATCTGCTCGCCACTCTCGGAGCCATAGGGCTCTGCTGATGGTAATGGCGTTGGAGCTATAAGAGCATCACCGTCCACTGTATCTAGGGATGTATGTACCCATAATCCCGGGCCCAGGCTATTTGGTAATCTAGACTAACCACCTAGTGAGGCAAGCTATTGTCTTGACTGATCTTGGCTAGGGCCCTAGTCCGAACCATCATGCTCTGGCCACCTAGGTGACGGCGGCGAGGGAAGGGAAGAGAGTTGCCCAGAAACATCTAAAGACTGACCGCTGGCCAATTGGACGGTCAGTGGGGATTTTAATAGACAAGCCGTCAGTCAAAGACAGTAGAGATTAGTAAGCGGCCGCAATATAGGATCCATTGTTGGAGACTCCGTCCACTCTCTTTTTAAAGCGTGGACAAAAGGGTATCGTGATTAAACGGCTTTAGCTCAGAGAATCATTTATCCGGCAACTACTATATCTCTGACCTATGTCAGCAACTCAGGGAGATTAGTAAAAAACCCTGTGAGGACGTTTGGTCCCTTTGAAGGTCTCAGTGAGATACAGACTAATTTTTGACATTGTACGGCTCTCAGAGCTCTATTAACCGGTTCGATGAGGGCATCTAAGGATTCCTGGTAGTCTGGCGAATCCGGATATACGGCCACAAGAGACTCATATCCTGAGTCATGTTTGCTGCAATCCCCAGGGACGGGGGAGCTGGAAAGGGAGCATGCGTACACCAAAACAGCAGGATGCCTGTGAGACGTTAGTTAGAAAATTGGGCTTTCTTTGCTGCTGTCAGCCCGTCTGAAGACTCGAAGGGCAGAGGGCCTTCGTCGTAAGGTAAACTGAAGCCGGAGACGATGCCCATTCGTTGGGCTCCTGTGAGAAGATGCAAACTGCACAGATTGCAGTGGATAGCCTTCGCGGTAGCTGGGGAATTACACGTAGTACACTAGGTGTAAGCGTGCGTTTTATCAGTCAGTGCTCCCAGGTCATATGTCCGTGCCGCCAGAGACGGCAGACTGCGTAGCAGTGACAGACGAGTAACGAAGGTCACATGCAAACCACTTGCCATCCGCACTGATTATCTGCTCAATCCACCATCCCTTTGATAGGGAGATGGAGAGGTTTTGTTAGCCTCCAGTCACCATCCACCTTTGGGCAGTGGTGATATAGTAGGGCCGCACAGAGCCTCAGATATTAATAGAGCATGGAGACTGCTGCAGGGAAGTGGTTAAGCACTGTGCAAGCTTACCCAGGGTCCTGTGTCCTGTCCATCAGAAGAGGAAGAATGAATGGTCAGCACCGATTGTCTTCGTCTGTCAGACGCCGGGATAGCTTTTCTCCCACTCAGGAGATGCGGCGTTGAAGGGAGAAATGGCGGCCGGGACTGAGTAGGCGCTTCTCGTTTTTGACGAGAAGCGCCAGAACAGGTGGGAGGAGGCATGCAGAGGGGCCGAGAAGCAGGGAGAGCGCCAAAAAACCATGGGCGGAGCTACCCGGGAGGGCGGAACTGAGGTCTACCCGGGCCAAAAGCCGGGGACTAAATTAGAGAGGCAGCCGCGGCAGTTGGAGAAGGCCGCGGCCCTACTGGACGGCTGCGGTGGAAACTCGCAGCGGCGCAGGAGGTGAGGCGCAGGAGCGACTCTGGTGATTAAGACCGCGGCGGCGGCTCCTTTGAGGAAGCCGCTGCAGCGGTTCCTAAGAGGAGGCCGCGGCGGCTGAGAGGGCGACGGCTCCAGAGGAAGCAGCGGCGGCAGCAGTTCCTGAGAGAGGCCGCGGCTGCGACTCCAATGAGAAGGCCGCAGCGGCGTTTTGTGGTGCAGACCGCGGTGGTGGTGATGTCGCAGGCCGCGGTGGCAGTCGGATCCACGGTCTACTATGACAGGCGTCAGCAGCTGGTGGAAGGATGCATCAGCAGCTGCCATGGAAAAAAGCCCGGCAGCATTTGGGTACTCACTGCAGCGGCAGCCAGCAGCATATGCGGTCATACTACCTCAGTCCGCCATCTCTTTGATAGGGAGGCGGAGAGGGTTAATTTCTCATGCACCGGGCGCTTTTCATGGCGGTAATGTGCCAACCAGTGGCTGTACTCACATCGCTGGTATGTAGCCGAGTCGGGAGCGCTGCATGCCATCCATCCTCAATCAACCATCTCTTTGATAGGGAGGTGGAGAGGTCTCTTTTGCCTCCAGTCACCATCCGCTTTCTGGCAGTGGTGGTGCAGTGGGGCCGCACGGACGCCGCATGGAGCCTCTGCATGTTACCTGAGGTAAATTTTCTTGTCAGGATTGGTGAGGCGGGCTGGCATGTCCGGCTGAAGAACCTGGCTCCAGAAGGAGAGCTCAGGCCGCATTGAGGTTGCAGGAGGGGATACGGGGAGACGACACTCCGCGTGCCCGCCTGTTGGTGGTTTTGGGAGATCGGGACCTTGAAAGGCCCCTTCGCCTCTTGAATCCGTAGAAAAAAGCAAAAAAGTAAAAATGAAAATAATGTGGGGGTTGAAACCAACTAGTGCCTCCTACAGACACTAAGCAAGAACTGGTTCAGGCTAGAGCCAGCAGAGGGTGTATACTGCGGAGGAGGAGCCAATTTTCTTTGTGTATTAGCTTAGTGTCTTCCTAGTGGCAGCAGCATTACACCCATGGTCTGTGTCTCCCAATGAGGCGAAGGAGAAATAATTATTTTTGCATCGCTTCATTCTGACAGCTATAACTTATTTTTCCCCTGATGGCGGCTTATTTTTTGCGTGACAAGATGACGTTTTTAGCGGTACCACTTTTATTTATATCCGCTTTTTTTATTGCGTGCTATTCCACTTTTTGCTCGGCGTTATGATGATAAAGCATTGCTTTTTGCCTTTTTTTATGGTGTTCACTAAAGGGGTTAACTAATGGGACAGTTTTATAGGGCGGGTCGTTACAGACGCGGGAATACCAAATATGTGTACTTTTATTGTTTATATTTTTTTTTATTAAAATATTTATTTATTGATGGAATAAATATTGATTTTTTTAAATTATTTTTTAAAATATTTTTACAATTATTTTAAATTTTTTTTTATTTAATTCTTAGTTTTGCACTTTGTCCCACTATGGGACACCCATTTTGTGCAGGCTGATCGCTTCTATAGCACTGACCTGAGAGACTTCCTGGTCATCAATGAGCATGACAGGAAGTCCCTCCGGCCTGGAGACACTGATGTCGTCGTGACGACATCGGGTCTCCATGGCAGTGATCGGGACCCCGCAGCATGCCGAGGGGTCTCCGATCCAAAAGCAGAGGGTGCCAGGTGTCAGCTGTGAAAATCAGCTGACACCCGGCCGTGCTACCCCCCCCCCACCCGTGAGCGGGCCCGATCGACCATGACGTACTATCCCTTCACTGGGACTTAAGGCCTAGGTCACATGGACGGGATAGTATGTCACGTGGTAGAAAGGGGTTAAAGTTGTATATAAAGCTTTGTATGTAATGTCTACTACAAGATTATTCCAATTGCTATACTCCCTGTGTACTTGGTGATGCTTTAAAACCCATAATGTGCATACATGTCCATTGATTGCTGGTGTATTCTCGGGATACCTTGGAAATAGAAATGACAGATGTTTAGGTGTTCGATGTGCAAAGATAGAGAATAGATAGCCACTGCCTAGGGCATAGGAAGATAAGACCCAGGTAGCATAAGTCTGTTTAATGAAAAAATCATTAAAAGCATGCAAGTGGAGAAAGGAACCACTCTCTGACCACTCTAAGCTAGGTGTTGTCAAATCATTTACATAAATGTACACGTCCGATAATGTGTTATTTTTCATTATTTTAATTATTTTTGTGTACATTTTTTTTATTTTGCAGGTAATCGTTATATGATTACACGTGCATTTCTGCCTTGTGTCTTCTGTTGTTAGTGAAATGTTAGTGAAAATAGTCCAGGTAAGCTGCATTTCACCCTTTGGATTGCATAGGGTGGAATATATACTGACATCCACAGCATAAATTGACATGCTGCTGAACTCAAACCCAAAACACTTGTCAGTGTTTGCTGTTGAGAAGTTTTGCAGCCTGTGCATGAGATTTCCTAAAATCTTAGATACAGCAGTGCAACATTGAAAAACATGCTGGAATTTCGTCCTGTTGGAATACATCCTCAAAGTTTTAAGAGTCAATGAAAGTTCCAACATGCAAAATGTTGGCCACCAAATAAAAGCAACAGATGGGACATTTAGGAACATTTTCGAGAACACACATCAGACGCTGTACCTGGTCCTGATGCTCCTCACTGTCAGATTCATTTGTGAATTCTTTCTCTTGAGCTTCAGTCTGTATATTCAAGCGAAAAACTCGAACTACAGGAACCTTTGCACGTTCTTTTGTGGGTGAAGTGCAACCGCTGATCTCTAAGGTGCCTTGTTGCAGGCGTCGATTGCTTGAATTACTGATATTAGAGGCCAGGAGTTCATTAAACGCAAGAGGAGATGGAGACAATTCGCTGTGGACCGGATCATCATTCAGACTATGATCCTGTTAAGAGAGCACAAGCAATCTGAATAAAAATGTTGGGATATTAAAAAATATTTGTTTTAATTTTCTTCTAGACACAAAGTGATACTCATGAACAAGCAACGACAGTGGCAAGCTATGTCAGGGATGGAAAGCCTATGATGGCAGAGGTGACATAACGTAACCAGACTTCCCTAGTTTGATGCTTAGCCCAAGATTCATCAAGAAAATATACTCTAGAATTCTGCTGTAAAACTGCTTGAAATATCGCAAAAAATGTTTGTGTAACTTGAAATTGTGCAAAGATTTTGTGACTTGCCATTTTTATGACTGTCCTGGCCAGGGCTGGACTGGCCATCTGGCAAATGCCACAAGGTCCTCTATGGTCATGAGATGTCTTGTCTTATGTTGTTAACAGAATCGGTGTTCTCAAGACACCTATAGTGTTAAGAGTTATGACGGAGCACAAAGTGGCTGACTCCGTCACTTACCCCAGCAGGCCACAAATTATTAGGTCATTATACATACAGATCATTATTGGGTCTTGGAGGAAAGCAAGATTTACTACATCCATGAGAATATTAGTAATATATCCTCATCTGGTGCTTGGAGACAGGGACAACATGGACCTATGTGATTTCAAATGCCAGGGCTGAATTTCAGCCCCAGTCCGTACCTGGTCCTGGCCAAGTCTACCTAACAAATCATTATAGTTTACATTACAAAAGTTATGTAAATTATGCCAGAAATGTACGCTAGCCGCAGAGGCTTACAGCAGTTGTAAGAGGTGCAAACCTTTCTCCAGTGCTCAAGACTGCTTCAAGAGATATTTACTATATTATATATATACACACTTATATATATATATATATACACACACACATACATACGTACAGGTGCTTCTCACAAAATTAGAATATCATCAAAAAGTTAATTCATTTCAGTTCTTCAATACAAAAAGTGAAACTCATTATATAGAGTCATTACAAACAGAGTGATCTATTTCAAGTGTTCATTTCTGTTAATATTGATGATTATGGCTTACAGCCAATGAAAACCCAAAAGTCATTGTCAGTATATTAGAATACTTTATAACAGATTTTAAAAATTATTTTAAAATTCAAAATGTTGGCCTACTGAAATTTATATTCAGCAAATGCAAAGTATCCACAATCAACGATAGTTTGGGGAGCCATGTCATCTGTTGGTGTAGGTCCACTGTGTTTTATCAAGACCAAAGTCAGCGCAGCCATCTACTAGGAAGTTTTACAGCACTTCATGCTTCCCTCTACCGACAAGCTTATTGGAGATGGAAATTTTATTCTCCAGCAGGACTTGGCACCTGTCCACACTACAAAAAGTACCAATACCTGGTTTAAAAACAACAGTGCTTGATTGGCCAGCAAACTTGCCTGACCTTAATCCCATAGAGAATCTATGTGATATTGTCAAGAGGTAGACGAGCAGAAGGCAGCTATCAAAGCAACCTGGGCTTCCATAACACCTCAGTAGTGCCACAGGCTGATCGCCTCCTTGCCATGCCGCACTGATGCACTAATTGATGCCAAAGAAGCTCCGACCAAGTATTGAGTGCATTTACTGAACATACATTTCGGTAGGCCAACATTTCGGATTTTAAAATCATTTTTTTCAAATGATGTGGTGTTATAAAGTATTCTAATTTACTGAGATAATGACTTTTGGGTTTTCATTGGCTGTAAGCCATAATCATCAACATTAACAGAAATAAACACTTGAAATAGATCACTCTGTTTGTAATGACTCTATATGAGTTTCACTTTTTGTATTGAAGAACTGAAATAAATTATCTTTTTGATGATATTCTAGTTTTGTGAGATGCACCTGTATATATAGATAAAAAAAATTTTATTACTAAATATCACTGTCAAAAGTTTTTGACAGATCACAGACACATTTCAGAGGTTTAAATTGTGATAACTCTACCACAATACAGAAAACTAATTCACATTTCATACAGCAGAAGGCATTGTAGGATTTTTCCAATTACAATATATCCATATTATTTTCAAATTGTCTATTACCCTTAAAACTAATGTTAATCGACAGCTCCAGCCCAAATTACGGTAAACATCTCCCATCAGAGTTGAATGTCGGTCCTGCTTAATATTTTGGAAACTACATTTCCCAGAAGCAGTTTGTCTGCTCTATGGTGCAGGCGACCTAGCTCACCTGTGCGCTGCCTAAGGACCCATTCACACATCCATGTTTCACGGTCCACAGTGCACGGCCTAGTCGCGGTCTCCTGACCCCAACTCGACATATATGTTACCTATTGAGGATGTTGCACTTGTGTAAGGTCAGCGGCCGGTCGGTCCATGCATTAAACTGCAAAATACAGATTTGTGAACCTGCCCTAAAGCAGGTCTGCAGCCATGAGGCACTTAGCAGAGATACAGAAGTGTACTGTGTACATACTCCATCTATCACAAATATGTTAAATTATAGCCCACAGGGTGAGTATATTTCGACGCAAGGTGGGTTCTCTGGCCAGCATTGCACTTTCAACTATATCAGCATCCGATACAGTTGAAAAGCAATTTCGGAGCGTAAACTGACGCTCTCTCATCATTCCACCTCTGCACCCGACGACTCAGCACAGTGGGAGCGATGATGTCAAAACAATGCACCCACTGTACAGAGGTGTGCAGAGGATCTAAAGACACCATGAAGAGACTGCAGCAGCGGAACTTATTTAAATGTGGGGCCCATTTTACTGTATGGAGCAACATGTGGTGCCCATTATACTGTATAGAGAATATATGGATCTCATACTGTATGGAGGATTATGTGAGGCCATTATACTCTATGGACCACTATATAATACTGTATAGAGGACTACATGGGGCTATTATTCTGTATGGAGCACTGTGAGGCCATTATACTGTATGGAGCAACATGTGGGGCCCATTATACAGTATGGAGCCCTATGTGGGGCCCATTATACTGTATGGAGCCCTATATGGTGCCCATTATACTGTATAGAGCAATATATGGATCTCATACTGTATGGAGGACTATGTGAGGCCATTATACTCTATGGACCACTATATAATACTGTATAGAGCACTACATGGGGCTATTATTCTGTATGGAGCAATGTGAGGCCATTATACTGTATGGAGCAACATGTGGGGCCCATTATACTGTATGGAGCCCTATGTGGGGCCCATTATTCTGTATGGAGCCCTATGTGGGGCCCATTATACTGTATGGAACCCTATGTGGGGCCCATTATACTGTATGGAGCACTATGTGGGGCCCAATATACTGTAGACTATGTGGGGATTACAGTTAGAGAATCAGACTGTGATGGGGTCATTATTCTTTGCCAGGGGGATTGAGTGAGGGGTTACAGTATGGTGGGTCATCATAACTGTGCGTGTGGAGGAATTTACTGTCGGGGTATCAAACTATTTTTGGGGGTACTTTTGTGTGCATATTTTATCTGCATTAAAGGGTTTTTTTTATCCTTTGTTATAACATTTAAATTAGGGCATTGGACCATATGCTTTTTACTGCTCTTACATAACTTATTCCAATATTTTATTCTTAGATCTATTAATTAAAAAAGTACTTTGTTAGTGGGACAACCCTTTTAAGTTTATTTAAAAGAAATAAGAAAAAGTTGGTTGTTATATTTTATAAGGAAAAACTTCCTCAATTGTAAATATTTATTTTAATAAATATAAAGGTTGGCCCAAGACCTTGTCAAAGCTTTTAATTTTGGCCATGTTGTGTATTTGAGTTTGACATCCTTGATGTAACAGAAGAACGGAACACCATGCTTGTGCAGTTTCCTTGAAGAAAGCGTGCAGGGGATACGGTGACACATTAGACATGGAGCTTTGCATGTTCGGCCAAAGCGGAAGAGTTAGACACAGAAATGTATATATGCAAATGTGACATTCAGAACCACCAGAGGATGGCTCGATTAGTAGAAAAGAAGGATTTTTGGTACTTACCGTAAAATCTGTTTCTTGGAGCCTTCATTGGGGGGGGATACAAGTAACCATGGGTGTCTGCTGCTGTCGCTAGGAGGCTAGGCAAAAAAAGGAAAATAGCTCCTCCTCAACAGTATACACCCCCCGACAGGCATAAAGCAACTCAGTTGGTGTTAAAGAGTAGGAGAAGCAACCAAAAGCTCAACATATGTACCAATCCAAAACAAATGCACGTAGGCCCAACTACGGTACAAACATTCAGGGAGGGTGCGGTGTCCCCAATGAAGGCTCCAAGAAAGAGATTTTACTGTAAGTACCAAAAAACGGTAATTAGACCTACCGGCAGTTGTGTTTCCAGGATTCCATCCTGACAGCACAATGGAGGACGTCCTTCTTATCCTCAGTGGGACAGGAACAATGAGCGGTTAAAAGGACCCTCCCATCACCACCCCGTCAGTGATTTTCCAAAGTACCACATATGGATGGAGGCAAACACAAATTTATTAACAAATTCCATACACATGTTACTTCACAATGGTATCAACATAAACGGTATTGCAGTAGGGAGGGAACTAATAGTGCTGTCAGGATGGATTTGGAAACACAATTAAAGGTAGATCTAATTACCGCTTTCCAGTTCACCACCTGACTGCACCATGGAGAAGTACCAAGAATGGTAACACTAGGGTGGGACTACTGCGTGCAAAACCTTCTTACCAAAGGCCAATTATTCCAAGCTGACATCTAATTTGTAATGCTTAACAAAGGTACTGACGCTAGCCCATGTTGCTGCCCTACAAATTTGCTCTGTTGAGGCCCCCTCTCTGTGCCCACGATGTGGTAATAGCGCGAGTGGAATGGGCTCTAAGGATGTCAGGGGGATCTTTCCCTTCTGCCTTGTAGGCTAGGGCTATCATGGTCTTTATCCATCTCGCAA